>OY728137.1:595267177-596467177 GCA_963277665.1 Viscum album | reverse complement strand
TTATGTTTTTTGAAATAGGTATATTAAAGAACAAAAAAAATATATATTTTGATGTCATAGAACATCCAAAATAATTTTATTACAATTAAGAGTGTTATGGGTTTAGCTAGGTTCTATTAGTGGTTAATCCAAGACATATCCCATTTATCAATAAACAAGACTTCCCCAATTAAGAAATGGGTGATTTACCCATGGTTAGACAAGTGTGAGAGGGATATTCATGTGTTAAAGAGGAAGTGAATACATTTCCATTATTGATTCCTTCTGACCCTAGTATTGGATATTTTATATACATTGAGGCATTTTTATATGTCATGAGGATATTAATGATGCGGATGGAGTGGGTAGTAGATTTTTGGTTAGGTCAATTGATACCCCCTAAGTGGATCAATCCTACAAATGAGTTAACAATGGATGGAATGGATAAAAATTTAAAGTGTTGGTGACACAATCTTTTTCGAAAAAAGAATTTTATTTACAAAAACCACATACTTGGAAGTGTACTTGTGTTCCATATAAATTATGATGGTTTATGAACTATATAAATGTAAAATAATTGTAAATTGTGTTAGTTGTATGATGCATATAGCTTTGTTTCTTAATGAATGGACTTCGGAGGAATAGAGTCACCTAAATAGCTTGTTATCTGATTGGAGGATGATTTTTTGAGGATCCTGGATGATTGAAATGAAACCTATTTATGATCACATATTATTTACTATACTAGGTGTAAGCTATTTGGGATACTAACCTAGAGTGTGTTGTGAGGTGGGAATAGAAAACATGTAGTGACCTAATCTCTAAGTGGTCATTAGACGATGACGATGAGACCCTTGTATATATGAGAGTTGTAGTCACTAATTTTATTGTGGTAGAGACGATGATAGAATTCTATAACTATATACGGTTAATTCAATTTGAATTGAAAATGATGAACCATGTTTCTAGGAAGCAATTATAATGTCCATGCATTATGTGAGACATTTCTATAATTTTTTATCAATTGTTGACCTAATAAAGGATAAACTATCACAACCAATGTCCCTTTTATTTACTCCTACCACATATAGAGCCCATGTGGAAGAGAGAGGACATCATGATGTACTTTGTGATGATTCTAATAAGGAACCCATAGATCATTGACACAATGGGGGTGATTATTTATTTTATAACCAATGATTCTCATTTCCCACTAATCATTGAGTTGGGAAAGAATAATGTTCAAGAGATATTTCGATTAAATCAAGTCTTCTTGAGCATTGAGTATTCCATATATTCATGTTTTATTTCATTTATCATTAGTGATTATAGAAGGAATTACAAACATTGATTATATTTTGTGTAGAATACCATCCCTAGATAGATAGATACATAGAGAATAAAATATGTATATTGGAGGATTTTTTTGGGAATATTTCACAGACATTATTTGAGTGTTTTATAATCACATATCCTTGGTTGAGTTTTTATGTAAAAAAAGTTTTTATGATTCTATTCAAATATAAAATTAAGAGGAACAATATAGTATGACGTATTTTTCATTGAATATTGGCATGAGGTTATGGAGGTAGTAGTTATGGAGCACAGTATGGTACCAGATACCTTTGATCGAGTGAAACTGATTAAAGAAAGTTGAATCACCACTTAGAGAAAAAATATATACTATATAGAGCATTTTAGGGGAACATTAGAGTTGTTTTTTGTTGGAAAAATAGTTTTTATGATAGTTACTCCTTGTTAGGACACCTACAATTGAAAAGGAAGGGAAATTTTTCCCGTGTAATGTTACACCAATGTTGGTTTAGATTAATACCTAATGATTATAAACATGGATAACTTCACTTTAGAAGGTGGAAATTTTGATACACTCACCCTTGGTTTTTAAGTTACTGTGTGATTTATCATGTCTAAAATTATGTTTTTGACTAATTTTTTGAATGAAACTCGAGCCCCGAATTTCTTGAATGTTTTTAGAAGCTGAAAGACATTATTTTTCAACTTTTCTATCAAAAATTATAACACCATGACTTAGTGAAATTCATATTTTCTTTGGATTAACATTGTGTAAAATTATAATGTTAAAATAGATTTCAAAACATTTTGAGGGCATGGTAAGGGAAAACACCATTGACATGTGAACCACGACCTAATGGAAGCTATTTAGGTAACATGACTCCTTTATAATGGCTAAATTTCTTGAAATCTGCATCTATGAGCTGTTTTTGTACTACAAAACAATTTCTAACATAATAAGATTTTGATTAATACCCTATTCACATGTTATCCCCCGATTAAATCTCTTTATTTTCCTTCCAAATAAGATATTAGTGATTTGGGGACATTATTTATGAGTGGTATGAATTGGTTTTATGATCATTACGTAATAATTTTTTTTCCTTATCTAGATCAATATTTTTATATATTTTATGTAACACCCCATAATTTTACGATATGTTTTTCCTTAAATAAGCACAGTTTCATCGATAGTATATGTTTCACACCACACCGTGCTTAATTGAACCATGATATATTATTAAATATTATTATTTTAACACTATATGTTAAGTGGTTGGTTGTTAATATGATTAATTAAATTATGAAAATATATATTTTTACATGAATTCATTGATTACCAATTAATTGTAAATTAATATAAGATCTAGTTGAATATAAACGATGTGCTTTCATCAAAAACTATTTTTTACTAAAAATGGAATTTTATCATAATAAATTAAATTGATAACTATTTGGGAAGTAAATTAATGAAATATATATGTTAAATATTCAATAAATTATTTTAAATTCATATAAAATAATTTTATAGGCATAAGACACGAATAAATCCAATTTTATGCATTAAAAGGTCATATTTTTCTAAAAGTCAATTTTACCGAATTTTAATAGGGTAGTTGTTTTAAAACTAAATTTTTACATATTTATAAATTATATTTGACAAAATAAACATTATTTTTTATTGAATAATTTCAAAATTTATTTTTGTTAAATTTTTGGTATTTTTTGGATTAGTTTCATTTTTTATGAATAGAAATGCGACCATTGGAAGAGTAATGTGATCATTATGAATAGTAATTTGACCAAAGGTATAATAGCTTCAATTATGAAATTATAAATTAAATTTTTATATCTTATAAATGAATATATAGTATAGTTATATCATGGAATTAGTAAATAATTTTTTTAAATGATTAATTGAGTGTTCATATTTTGGGAAATAGAAATGTCTATTTATAATTTTATTATTAAAATAATGATTCAAAATAATATTTATTTTCATAAAATAGATTCATAAATTAATATTTTGTTCTATTATGATTATAATATAATTTTATGAGGCCTTAATCAATTTTTGAAAGTGTCGTGAAATCAGTTATAATTCATAAATCAGTATTTTTTGAGTAAATGAGGATTTAAATTTGAAATTAAATTTATAATATTTAGAAAATTGTTTTACTTAAATGGATTCCATTTTTGAATTATAAACATCAAAAAATGGTTGGGGTTTATTTTTGAGATTTTTATAAAGTAGTTGAAATTTTTGTGAATAATGAAATATGACAATTTACTGTATAAGTAAATAAATGAAGTATTGATTCATAAATAATTTTTGGATGAGGTAAAAAACATTTGGTTCAAATTAAAATTTACTATTTATTTTATTTAGTTACAATAATAATCATTATTTCTTTTTGTGATCCCAAATAATTAACTATTGATTAAAATAATCAAGATACACCCCTCTCATCCACTAAAAATACCACCCTCACTACCCCTTATCCTCACATCATCAAAGCCTTGGCTCTTGTAAAATTCCTTCCCAATACCTCTACCACACGTTATGGTCTTTATTCTCTCACACAAAATACCATTTCATAGTTCCTTAAGGAGGATATCAAAAAAAAAAAGAATTGAAGAGGTTAATTCTTTTTCGTTCTCTTTCAATTTCATTAAATTTTATTTCAACTTATTCTAAAATTACATCCTATTTACAAAAATTCTGGATAAATACAATAATATTTATTTTTTAATTGTCTTATGTTATTTTAATATCTATCTTCCGACCCTTTATAATCCCCTTTTAAATCTAAAAATGAAAACATCATCCGTGATGTGCCGATTTACTGCCATCATGGACGATATGACTTCATTTTCCCTCACAACATTCAAGTATGGTTATAAAACCATAATTATTGGTAAAAAATATTTTATTATACATATTATAAGATAATTTCATTTATGGAACCAGTATATAAACATTATATTAATTAATTATTAAAAATTACTTCATTACGATTGAAACACCACCGAAATAATCAAAAGGATTATCATTAATGTTCATTCTAATGAATCATCATCATATCTGAAAGGAATATATGTAAGACCACTAAATATCCTATATGTTCATTAATAATATATAATTTAAATTCTAGATAACTATTCCTATTTACATGATCTTTCATACATGCAAACTAGTAAGCCAATCTTGAAAACCAAGGAAACGAACACACCTGAACGATGAAATTGAATAGTATAACTAATAAAAAAGGTCATAAATGAACATAATAAAATTATAAAAAATAAAACACATGTTAAATCAGTTATAGAATATATTTTTAATTAATATAATTTCATTATCTAGGATATTAAGCACATGTGATGAACACATTCGTACATACTGTATGAGTTTTCTAATCTCACTATTCTTTCCATGAGATATGCCTCCTAAACCATTATTTATTGTGTTCATGTTTTTATACTTCCCAATAATGTATAATATCATGAATATATTTATTTTTATGGTGTTAAATTTGTCTTTTTTTTATCATTAATTTTATGGGAATACAGATCAATTGTTTCCACAGTGGTAAGGGATTCACACCGAACATCCATTTTTCATTCATTTCACTCTTTCTATCTCTTTAATCCATTGTAATTATTATTTATTTTGTTATACTTCTTATAAATTAAGTTTATATGTTCCAAAATCTTTTATTCAAATAACTTCTTCCTTATTTTATAGGAAATATAATATTTTATAAGGATCCATTCTCAATTTCTCCCAACAAGAAAACCCAATTTAAGGGAACATCCTAGTGTCTTAACTCTTTTGAATTTAACTCTATAATTTGTTTTGACCCAAAATTATTTTTATTAAATATTTTATTTTATCATGAAAAACTATATTTTTTCCTTTTTAGTTTTATAGAAAAATTATTCATTTTTCTGTTTTAAATACTCTTTAGTATTTTCCCTTAAACCGCACAAAAGTGTCTCATTTCTAAATGTTTCTCAGGTGTTTTTTTGTAACACACCAAGATTCCTTGATACTCTTCTCTTTGAATAATACAATAGCATGCGTTGTACGCAAATTAATGTTCTAACACACCACAACCAATCAAACTAGTTGTTATGAACAGTAATGCCGATTTTTTGAAATTTTATAAATTTTATTTTTCTAAATGGACTTCATTTTTGGATTCGTAATATCAAAATAATATTAGGGAGATTCTTTGGTATTTTTTAGAAAACTCTCAATTTTTAATGAATTGAGAAAAAAACTACGTTATTATTTTAAAAATATTTTTTATTTAAATAATTATTTATTTTATGTAAAATTTATTTTAGGTAAAAATATATACATAATACCTATATAATTTCAATTAAATTCATTGGATTCATTTTATAATATGTTTATATATATAAATTGTTATTGAACTTTTTACTGTATTTTACCCCCCTCCTAGGAGAATTTTCAAATTTGCATAAAACATAATTTTACTGCTTATGTGAGTTGAATTTAAAAAATATGAGAGAAAAATTTGAAATCAGTAAGTAAAATGTGGTTCAATAAGATGAAAATAATTTTTTGGTGAATAGTAACTTTGGATTTTTATTTGCCACAACTAAAAGTAAATATGGAATTTAAAGGTAAAAATGATATTATAATTACCCAAACACAAGTATTTATTCTATTAGTTATGTGTTTTCCAACAAAAATCTACAATGGGACTAAAATGTGATCCTTTTAGTCCACTTAGATTAGATTTGGTCATGTATTATTATTTATTTAAAGAAGTGTTAAAAGTGTTAAATTCAATGTATAATAACAAAACCATTTTTAATATAGGGTTATACGTAAGATAAATTCTAATATAAATATTAATTAAAAATCTAAAAATATTTCCGACATAATTGTATTTTATTTATAATTTTTTGACATTAAATAATTAAATTTATTTATGACACAATGATGATTTCGTAATTAACTTGTTATTGAGAGATTAAAATAATTGATAATACAAATATACAAAATAAATGTAATTGAAGACTTTTTATGAATTAAAATAATTTTATAGGTTACTATGACATGTTAGGGTTTATTCAATGAATTTAATTCTAGGGAATCATGCTGTTATGACTTAAATAAAATAAAATACCAAATAGTGTCAAAATTGACGTAAAAGCGTTTTTAAAACAAATATTATATAATTAATTGATATAATATTCATAATAATCTAAGGTTAAGCTAATGGACTTATATAATAATATAAATATATAATTAATGAACCCCTTGAAGTCCTCTTGGAATTTTATAGCATGTTTATAAACCAATTATTATAATCATACAAGAATGCATGGTAAAAGTTAAACTATTTATCTAAGAATTAAATCTAAAATATAAGGTTAATATGGTGACCCAAACCTATATAACACCTATTGGTTGAGATGATTTAGACCCATCCCCACATTATCCTAAAAATAAATCAATTTGGATCCATTAGAAAATGAAAATGATTTTATTATAAAATAAAATTTCACTCTTTTCCTAAGGTGCCCACACCTCTCTTATAAAAGGGAACATACCCTTCTCTCAAATTCACACCTCAAAAGCCATTTTTCTTGACAAAAACCTGACCAAATATCCTCCTAAATCCCCTCAATTTAACCTAGAGGCCTTAGTTTGATCGTAAAGCCAACCTAAGTAGCATTATTGATCAATGATACTATTGAAATATTATTAACAAAGCAATATTAGAAGATAATATATGATATCATATTTATTTACATAGTTCTGTTATAATTTAATAAAAATTATTTAACTATTATACTGGATGTTAACATACCATCAACCAAGTAAAAGTACAAGGTAATGGTTAATTTCACAATCTCGTTGTTTTCCAAGGTTGTTTTTACATAAGCATATACTGGGACTTATTTATCATCCACATCCGTTTTTTCATAAAAACATATTTTAAAACATTTTTACTATTTCCTAGACTATGGGTTAAATTCATTTATACCCTTGTTTTACTTTTTATAAAATTTATTGAAATGAATCTTTCAGTCATTTTCAAAAAAATGTACCTGTGTGACCTTTTCGACAAAATTATGGAAAGAATATTTTTTAGCTTATATGATGGGTGCGGCTATTTTCGGCCATTATAACACCTTCGATGATTTCCTTACAAAATTATAAGAATATTATCAAAATAAATGTTTTCTTATAAATATACATGACTTTAAAATTATTTTAAAATAGAAAAATATATTTCTCTAAAAATGTTTTGGTTTCATCTATGCCATCATCCTTTGATGAATTTTACACTTGTTTGAAATTATAATACAATCTTCAATATTGTATTGAAGGTTTTGAGATATTTTTTACTATGGATGTGTTATTTTTACACCATTTAGGTTTTATGGTTAATGTATTAACATTTATTATTCTTGTTTTAATATGAATTATTATGTTATGTTTCAACCTTTTCATATGAGGAATAAATTGGACTTAGTATGTGACGGGTGGAGCTTGCTATAGCTCTTCAAAGCATCGGTAGGTCTCATGAGACAAACAAATGTATGGGAACAAGGCCTTGAAAAAATCATTATTTTTAGTCTTGTAAAGAGGCCTTGACTGTGTGGTTATGATGTCCGACGTTATGCATTCCATCTTTATGAAATTGGATATTGATGTTGCATGTGATTATTCAACAAGTAGAATATCAATGTGAATAAGTAAATGACTTTATTTTATTTATTTTCTCCATATTATTCTGAAGATTAAGTTTAAAATTCTTATGTTTTAGTCTTATACATTTTCTTAAATGATTATGATTATTTATGAATGTTTTCGCTATATTGTTATCCTTACTGAGCATCTGAGCTCACCCCTTTCTTATGTTTTATTTTTCCCAGGATGTGAAGAATTATTTTATGACTAATATATAGGATTAGGCTAAGGGATAAGAGTGTGTTCAAAGGGGACACAATTATTTATTTTTCTTTATTTTATGATGTAATTTAAAACATATTTATGTATCTATTACTTATAAGGATACTAAACTGATAGGTCATTTGGGATTTAATCCCATGAGATCATGGCAATATTTTTTAATAATGCACTATTCCTGGGTAACTAGGATCTGGGTGTTATAGTTGGTATCAATGGAAGTTTAGTATAAACCATGAGAACTATATTTATAAAAACTATGATTAGAGAACATTACCCTAAGATAGACTTTGAGGATTAGTATAGAATAACTTCTTTGAATTTTGGTAATGTAGAGATTTTTTGTATTTTCAATGCAATACATCCCTTTCTGGATACGAGCAGGTAGAGGAAACTTTAGCATAGATGTACCGAGGAGTGAAAACTTCAACAAGGAGTTTTGGGCTTGGCCCAGGGTATCCTGGTATATGACAATGGGCTTTTCTTCACTCTTAGTTACGACACTCCTGAGTGATAAGCTTAGGATAATTCACATTTTCATTACAAGCCAGTATGAATGATTTATGAGTATATACTATCATAACAAAAACATTTCTGTGATTATGCATTATATCCGTAAACTATTCAATTTATTTCAAGTGTTTTTCAAGTTTGAAATTATGTATTGCGATTCATAAAATAATCTAGTGTATGCCATTGTTTTGAAATGGTGCCTGTTGAGAAAGCATTGTTTTTAACAATATATAATTTTATAAGGGGGAAATTGTAGAGAACAATATTCTATCGCTTTATGATGATTTTGATGCTAAAAAATATCCTTATTTTTTAGTCTAATGATTTTACATGAAGTATATTTTAGGAAATTTATATTCCTTATATTTTTTTCATTGGAGAAATATTAATTCTCTTAATTCATGAGGTTTTATTTTAATGTATTTGGAAATCATTTTTAGCATGTTCAGGAAACGCTGTTCATACCAAACATTGAGAAGCCTAGTGTAAGGATGGAATGCGATGATTAATCTATGAGATATCAGAATGGTATGGTTAAACAACCATACATTATCGATAAAGCGTGGTGGAAGGAACCTTACGTTTGAAAGGAACCTTACGTTTGGAAGAACCTTTCATTTGGAAGGAATATTAATTTTGGAAGGAAACTTAAATTTGGATTGAAACTTACGTTTGGGAAATAAAAAAAGTATGGAAGAAAATATTTTTCTAAGTGTGGAATGATTAGTTTTTTTCTTAAAAGTATGGTTCATAAAACTTACTTTTGTAAACAACCAGATGTTTGAAAGCCAAAGATAAAATTATGGTTCATCAAACATACTTTTATGAATAACTGTACATTTTAAAAGTATGGATTATATACCATACATTTGATAGTTGAAGAGAAGCGTTTGAGATCAACCTTACATTTGAGATCAACCTTACGCTGTGAACCTTTTGTTCAAAGAATGTATGATATGCAGTTCAACCCTACGTTTGACATCAGATGTTTAAATTACTAGTTTATTGAAGTAGTGGTATTTATGTAGATTATAAGGATATTTTCAAGACAAGTTAAAATACTGAATATAAACTGAGTTTTTGACTAATTCAAATTTATTTATTTGTGATTGAAAGGATCAATTTATGCGGAGTTTTTCTTGCCAATTTTTATGGTGAGTTACGACTGCTCTTCTATTCAAACATTTGAATATCATGATTCTAAAGGTGAATTTTTTGGATCTAAATTTAAAAGAAGAACTCTTGTATTTATTCTATATATACCTATATTATTTTTTATTATATTCGTTGGTGAATTATTGAAATGAAGATATGATGTTATGAAGAGATAAAAAGCTCTGTTTTCTGAAGAAAAAGAAACACGACTAAAGATTTACAAATCTATATAGAATATCTTTTTGTGAATCAACTAATATTAATGTTGTGAATGACATTTCAAGATCTACTACAACCATATTGGATTAGACACACTTTTACCCGAAGATCATAATTTTTGAATACGACAATCTATCTACTATCAATTGCATTATTTTTCAATTATGAAGAACAATTGGGAAAGTATTTTCAGTGAACAAAATACTCTTTTATCATGAGTAACCGGCTTCCCATACTAAGCTGTATATTTGGTTCAATGTAGAAATGAACATTCTCTATTAAGCCTTAATATTGTAAAGGTGTCAACTACCTATACTCATTTGCAGAAACATTTTGTTGATAAGAGGACCAGATAGTGAAAATCACCATGCTCGTGGAGTAGAGCGTTGGTGGAGTGGACTAACGGATTTCTGTTCCCCAAACCACTATACATCCTGTGTCTTGTGCTATTTATTTTAATGCTACTAAATCTTTGATATAAAGATAAAAGGATAGATCATGATTATGAGAATAAATTATAAAAGACACAATTCACGCCCTCTTGTGTATATTTGGTATAACCCGATCCAACAATTGGTATCAAAGGAGGAGATTTGGTCAAAGCTATAAAAGTTGAATGTCTTTTGATTATACAAAGCACAATGGCTTATACACAGGAGGGAATGTCTATGGTCAGAGCTCTATACATCAATGGTGAGAATTATCGATGTTGGAAATCAAGAATGATAATCTATTTGAAAAACCTCGAATATAGTGTCTACTAAAAAATACTGACTCCTTATGAAATACCAGAAAAACCTAAAACATGTAATACAACTATAGAAGCTGAGTATGATATGAATTCAAAGGCTATGAATGCAATCATATGTGGTCTCGTACTAGATGAGTTTAACATAGTATCTCAGTACCCAATAGCTTATGAAATGTGGAAGACAATTGCGGTTGCTTATGAAGGAATTGACAATGTTAGATAATTGAGGTATACTACAGCCAAACTAAAATACGATACATTAAAAAAATTAAGAAGAAATCATCACCCAAATGAATGGAATATGGATAAAGATTGTCAAAAATATATCTTCTTTGGGAGATCCAATCAAACAAGCTGGTCATGCTTTGAAAGTACTGAGAGTACTGCCAACATGATGGAAAGGAATTTCTACTGCTATCAGACAGTCAACACCTCTCAAGGATTTAACAATGAGAGAGTTTATTGGAACTCTCATGATTTATGAAGTTGAGATGCAAGATGATGCAAATCCTCATAAGATTTTAATAAAGAGAGAAGACACTACCTCAAAAGTGTCATCATAATGTAAAAGTAGAAATCTAAAGAAAAAAGAACAAATGTTGAAATTAAAAAGTTATGATTCATCCAATTCGAATGAGGAACTGGCTCAGATAGCCTGAAGAATTAGTAAGTTTTATTGAAAGAATAAAGGTTTCAGAAATTCATTTAAAAGGGATGAAAATGAAGTTAGATTCTATGAGTGTAAGAAACTTGGTCATATCACACCTGACTGTCCACAATTAAAGGAATACAAGAAGAATAAATTCTTTAAGAAAAATGATTATGAGTAGAAAGAGAAGATGGAAATGAAGGCTTCATGGAGTGTATCTAAAGACTACAGTAGCTCTTCAAAGTCTGATTCAGAAAAGGAGGAATCAAATATGAATTCCAATATGTGCTTTATGGAAGAAACAAATAAGGTACAATCCTATTACAATTCTAACTCTAGTTATGACTCAAGATATTCAAAGGAAAAACTTGCAGCCTACTGCAAAATGCCTGAAGAAAAATAGGAATCTCTATTTATGAAACACAAGTCTTTAAAAAATATTAACAATTCTATTTTAAATGAATGAGAAAAATGCTGAAACAACATCAGGAATTACTTGAAAAATTTAACTCAATAAATAAAAACAAAATGGATCATGAAGCTAAAATAAAAACACTGCAAACTGACGTAGAAATATATAAAAGTGCATCTCTTATTTTTACAAAAGGTGAAAATATACTAAATCAAATTCTTGGAAATAATATGATTAAAAGGGAAGATATAGAATAGGTAGTAAATGTGAAGAGCCTAAACAGTACAAGAATTAATTTGTGCCAAGTACTAGAAAAGAAATATGTAACTATTGTGGTACAAAAGCACAAATATCCAATCATTGTTACTTAAGGAAACTCTAGATAAGTAGAATAAAGAAAGCCTTTATCTCAAAAAATTTACATTATTATGTTGATTTTTGAAAAAAATGCAAGTTTGGATTCCCAGTCCTTTGCTGACTAACACAATTGGAACCAATAGAATATGGGCACCAAAACAATCTATTTAAATGTTGTTGTAGGAAGCAGGTGACATAAGCTGAACTGCCATATGGAATATGGAAAGTGGCTACTCCTGGAATATGAGTGGAAACTCATCAAATTTCAAAACTCTAACGCAAAAGGATGGTGGTCTAGTCACATTTGGTGACAATGCCAATGGAAATATAATTGGCATTGGAATAGTTGGAGATCCAGAAACTGTCTCAAACAATAAAGTACTCTACGTACAAGGATTGAAACACAATCTGATATGTATCTCTCAACTCTGTGATGATTGTTATATTATTGCTTTTTCTAACTACTACTTTTTGTTTTCAAAGATAAATTGATTAAATTTAGAGCACCCAGAATAGATAACGTGTATACCCTGGATTTAAATTCCTTTTGTAGACAACAAGTAAACTACTTAACTGCTAAGATAAATGAATCCTAAATCTAGAATAGAATACTTAGAAATTGCAATGTATATGATTTACATAAGTTATATAAAAACAATTAGTTTATGATTTTACGAGTTTCAAGTTTTAAAGTGATAGATTTTGTGATGCATGTCAACCTGGAAAAGAAGCACAAATCATCCTTCAAATCAGTTAATTAAATTTCTACATCTAAACCTCTAGAACATATCCATATGAATATCTTAGGACCATCAAGGGTAGTAAGATTGGATGGTAAATTATATTTAAAGGTTTTAGTTGATGACTATTCAATATTTACATGTATTTTCTTTCGAAAATATATAAATGATTGTTTTAAAATTTTTGAATGTTTTTGCAAGATGTTCAATATGAAAATGTTTTAAAATAATTTCATTAAGAAGAGATCATGGTTGAGAATTTGAGAATCTGAAATTTAACTCTTTCAGATCAAATATGGGTATTAAACACACCTTCTCTGCACTAATAACACTTTAAAAAAATGGAATTGTCGAAAGAAGATATAGGACTATTCAAGAAATGGCTACGACTATGCTAAATGAATACAGTCTTCCTACCTATTTTGGGTAAAAGCTGTATGTACAACCTACTATATAATGAAAAGAGTTTTAATTAGACCAATTTCCAAAAATACACCCTATAAACTATGGAATAACAAAAAAACTAAAGGAAATTACTTTAATATTTTTGGATGCAAGGTTTTCACCTTAAACACCAAGGATAATCTTGTTAAGATTGATCCAAAATCTGATGAAGGAATTTTCTTAGGATATTTTGATACTTCCAAATCTTATAGAGTTTTTAATAAAAAGTCTAAAATTGTTTAAGAATTAGTTCATGCGAAATTTGATGATTCTAATCCCTTTGATAAAAGGAAAGAAAAAATTGATGAATCTGATTCTAATGATAAAATGAGACTTGAGAACATGAAAAATGATTTTGAAAAAGATATAAATGAAATTCGGTTCAGTCCAGAAGAAAATGACTCTGAACACCTATAAGTGTACTACCTAGAAAATCCAGATCCATAAACAATCCCCCTTTAGAAAATGTAATAGAATAATTAGATACAAGAATAAAAACTAGAAGGAACATAAGAAATCTTGTTGTGTTTTTTGCCTCTCTATCCCAAAAAGAACCCAAGAATATAGAAGAAACCTTAGTTGATGAAAGATGAATGAGAGAAATTCAAAAATAACTAAACTAGTTCAAATGAAATGAAGTTTGAAATTTATTTGAAAGACCTCAGAACTACCCAGTTATTGGAACGAAATGGGTCTTTATAAATTAACAAGACAATCAAGGAATAATAACTAGGAATAAAGCATGACTAGTAGATAAAGGATATAATATGGAAGAAGGTATAAATTATGATGAGACCATTGCACCTATAGCTAGACTAGAAGCCATTATAATTCATTTAGCCTATGCATATCATATGAAAATTAAAATTTTTCAGATGGCTGTTAAGTATTCCTTTTTAAATGGATATTTATTGGAGGATGTTTATGTTGATCAACCACCTAGTTTTGAAAATTCAAAAAAACTTGATTTTGTTTTTAAACATACCAAAGCTCTTTATGGTCTTAAACAAGTAACTAGAGCTTGGTATAAAAGATTAAGTTTGTTTCTTTTGAGAAATGATTTTACTCTTGGAATAGCAGATTGAACACTATTTAATAAAATTGTCAATTCTATTATTTAATTAGTTCAAATTCAGGTTAATGATGTAATTTTTGGTTCAACAAATAAAACTCTTTTTCATGAGTTTTAAAATTTAATGCAAAAAGAATTTGAAATAAGTATGATGGGAGAATTAAATTTCTTTTTAGGACATCAAATTTTTCAAAACGATTTTGTAAATATTTTGAATCAAAAAAATACATTATTGATTTTCTAAAGAAATTTGGACTTAAAACCAGCAAGGCATATACAAATACTCTATGTACTAATATAAAACATGATTTGGATGAAACTGAGTGATTAGTTGACAATAAGTTATATAAAGGTATGATTGGTAGTTTATTATATATTACTGCTAGTAGGCCTGATATAATGTATTTATTATTTCTTTGTGCATGATTTCAATCAAATCCTAATGAATCTAATTTAACTACTATTAAAAGAATTTATATATATTTAAAAAGAACTGTTTTTCAATCTATTCTCTATCAAAAAACGTCTGATTTTAATTTAATTTCATATTCAGATGCATACTTTGGGAGTTGTAGATTATATAAGAAATTCACCTCAGGAACTTGTCACTTTTTAGGAAAATCCTTAGTATCATGGTCTAGTAAGAAACAAAACTGTGTTGCCCTATCAACAGCCGAGGATGAATATGCATCTGCTGGAAGTTTCTATGAACAAGTTTTGTGGATAAAAAATACTCTTATGGATTTTGGACTAAATTTTAACAATACACCTATTTTATGTGATAATACAAGTGTAATCAATATTTCTAAAAAATACTATTAATCATTCTAGGACTAAGAATATTGATATTAGACATCACTTTTCAAGAGAACATGTTCTTAAGAAGGATATATTTTTTGAATTTTTTTTATATAGAAATTAAATTAGCTAATATTTTTACTAAACCACTTCCCACTGTGAGGTTTGATTTTATTAAGGGGGTTTTATTTAATTTTATTTAATTTTTTTATTTGATTACACGTTTTTTGTTGTTTAAAATAGTTTAGTTATTTGTTTTTCAAATAGTACAATTTTTTTCTGTGTGCATTTTTTTAATTCATTTTAAAATTTATGCAATTATTAGTATGTACGTAATGACATGAGAATCAAAGATGTCAAAAACTGTTTTGAATTCCAAACCCAATCATTTTCTCAAAACCTTGAAAACATTTACCGATCTTCTCTCCCAAACCTGAACATTCGAAACCCTGGTCCTTTTTGAACCTTCATTGATTTAAGAAAAAAATGTCCAAGACCAAAAGAAACGATGAGCTAGAGACCAGCACTGCAAAGAGGCACCGCTCGGTCGAAAGAAAGATTTTTCAAGGAAACATCATAGATCTGGAATGGATCTATCAGACGAACCTGATGCTAAGGCAAGCCCTATCTTTTCAGAATTTAGAACATACATTTAATAGAGATTATATGGAGTTTACATATGAAGTAGAAATTTGTCATTTATTTATGTCGGTATAGTTTTTTCGAGGAAATTATGAGGATTCGATAATTACTAAGATTGGGGATCGAGATTTTTCAATATCATCTGTGGAAATTGAAAAAATTCTTAACTGTACTCATGAGGGAGTTTATCATTTTTATTTGAAAAATATTGGTGACTGTGTACATAAATCTGAAGGTATTATGTCGTTTCTATTTGGATCAACTAATATCCTGAACATGTTTGTAATAGACATGGAACTGGACTAGAAGATATTGGTTAAGTTTGTGAAAACAGGTATAGCACCTAGGATGTCTGAAATGGAAAAGATTATTTATCCAGATATGTATTTAATTTTTTTTCTAATAAGTGATATAAAATTAAACATTCCAAGATACATGGTGTGGAATCTATGTTACTGTTTCCAACCAAATACAATAATGAATTTTTATCCTTTTGGAATGTTCATCTCAAAGGTCCTATTTAAGAAAGATATGACAAGACTAGTGTATGATCGGGTGAGATGCCACCATAGTAATATCTTCAATTCTAGTACATTGAGAAAGATTGGATATTTCTAGAGCACAATTAAAGGAAAGTTGCTGCATGTAGGAGCTGAAGAGGATGGAGAAAGTGCTCTGGCCCGACCAGAAAAATAAAAGGAAGGACATGTTGAATCAAGAGTTAGTTTTGTATCAAGAAGAATCAGGTTTGAGGCTATTGATGCTTCTAAATAAAGAAGCCAAGAAGGAATTCCATTTAAAAGGATCAAGGATCCTAATCCAATTTAAGATCCTTCTATAACTTCTAATGTTTTAACATCTGGTGATCTCTAAATCTATAAGTTTGTAATAGAAGCTGTAGTTGAAGCATAAACAATAATAGAAAAAAGCTGAGACAGTTCCTGGTGAAGAAGAAGCAGTTTCCCACACTCAAATTGATCAAGTAGAAGTTGATCAAAAACAAATTATTTTGGAGAATCCAGTTATGGAGGAAGAACATGCAGATGATGCTCATGAGGAGAAACCTCCAGCACTTGTCAACTTGAATGATAATGCTTCTAAGATTCATAATGAGGCATTGAATGATTATTTTTCTGTGGAAGAGACTGGGAAAGGCTTAGAGGAGAAATCTTTTGAGAAACTAGTACAGGGAGGGGATGATGACAAAATAGATTTTGAATCCTATCCAATAGTTTTTTTGCACCATGATCCAACTAAGAATCCAGCACATGGTGCCTCTGATTCATTAAATGCCAATATTGAGGAACTGTACAAGAAGTTGAACATAGCTAAATCCGAGAATGCTTCTCTAAGGAGAGCATTTGAAAAGGAACATTTGAATTTTCAAAGACAGAAAACTAGTACTATTTCCAAATAGGATTCTGAAAATTATATGAGAGAGATGCTAAATAAAGTTTCAAAGTTGATATTAGAAATGGTTATGAAGTCTAATTTGATAGAATTTAATTATTTCAAGGTGACACAATTTGTATCTGTTACAACCTATGAGGACGATACATACGGTACCTCACCAGATTTAATCAGAAGATTTCAGGCTATTACAGTGTTCATGGAGAATATGAATAATAGACTATAGGACTTACCATGAAATAATGCTCATTTATCAATGCTGTTATATAATCAGAAGTTTCTTGTTAATCAGTTGACTTCAAATGAACCCGGAATTAGAACTATGTTGAATCAGTTCACAGAAAAGTTGACTCTTTTTATGGAAAAGGAGGAAAGGCATCATTAGTTTTTTAGAGTGAATCTGATTGAGGATATTCATTTTACTCAGGAATGTAGAGATCTAATTATTCAGTTGGGAGATGGTTTGATGAAAATATTTAGGGAATAATTGGCAGAGATCATGGAAATAGTTTAGAGGAGATGAACCCTATCTCCACTCCTAACCATACCCAATTTCCTGTTATTTTTCTATTTTTAGTGAAATATAATTACCTCTCATTTTTTTATTTATGTGTTTTAATTTGTTTTACTGTACTGTATATGATAGAAATTCCAGTATTCCAGATTCACTTATTGATAAACAGTTTATAATAGAATTTACATAAGTTCTCTTCTACATTAACCTATGTTATATTCCTTATTATATCATTCTTTTTGATATCACAAAAAGGGGGTGAAATTTAGGATAAACACAATTTTTTAATATATATTCATTTATTTAAAATTTTAATTTAATATCTTATTGGGGGAGACTATTTTTTTTCAAATAAGAGAAAGTTTTAAATTTTTGAATGTTTTCGTATAACACAATTTTTTTTAAATTTAAATATTGTTTTTATCATTAAAAAATGCTAAGCTATAAGTAATTTGTTTTGTATGTTAATTTCACTGGTCATTTCATGGGTTTTGTGATGCTCAAAAGGGGGAGATTTTTGAGCAACTGTTATTTTCCACAATACATAATTTTATAATGGGGGATTGTTGAGAATTATACTCTATCTCTTTATGATGATTTTGATGATCACAAATATCCTTATTTGTTATTATAATGATTTTATTTGAAGTATATTTCAAGAAATTTATATTCCTTATATTCTTATCTTTGAAAAAATATTAAGTCTTTTAATCCGCGAGGTTTTATTGAAAAAAGTATTTGGAAATGATGTTTAGCATGTTCTGGAAACACTCTTCATACCCTACATTCAGAAGTGTTGCATAAGGATGGAATGCAGTGTTTATTCTATGAGATATCAAAAAGGTATGGTTAAACAACCATACATTATCGAAAAATTATGGTGGAAGGAACCATACGTTTGGAAGGAACCTTATGTTTGGAAGGAACCTTATGTTTGGAAGGAACCTTTTGTTTTAAAGGAACCTTACATTTGGAGGGAACCTTACATTTGGGAAATCAGAAAATTATGGAAGAAGATCTTTATGTAAGAATGGAATGATAAGTTTGTTTCTTAAATGTTGTTTCATCAACCATACTTTTGTAAACAACCATAGTTTTAAAGCTAAAGATAAAAGTATGGTTCATCAACCTTACTTTTATGAAAAATAGTACATTTTAAAAATATGGATTATATACCATACATTTGAGAGTTTAAGAGATGAGTTTGAGATCAACCTTACGTTTGAGATCAACCTTACGTTGTGAACCTTAAGTTCAGAGAATGTATGCAATGTATTTCAACACTATGTTTGACGTCAGATGATTAAATTGCGATGTTATTAAAGCAACGATATTTATGCAGATTATTTGGATGATTTCAATCCAGATTAAAATCTCAAATTTAAAGCTAGTCTTTGACTGATTCAAATATGTTTATTTGTGATTCAAAGGATCAATTTAAGAGGTGATTTTCATGCCTAATTTTTAGGGGAGTTATGACTGATCTTCTATTCAAACATTTGAATATAAGGATTCAAAATGAGACTTTTTTATATCTAAATTTAAAAGAATAACCCTTGTCTTTATTTTATTTATACCATTATTATTTTTTATTACATACAGAGGTGAATTATTGAAATGAAGACATGTTGTTAAGAAGAGAGACAAAGATCTGTTTTCTGAAGAAGAAGAAACTTGATTGAAGATCTAATGATCTACATCGAATATTTTTTTTTGAATAAACTACTGTTAAAGTTGCGAACAACAATTTAAGATCTACTATAACCGGATTATCTTAGTACTACTTTTACCTGAAGATCATCATTTTTGAAGATGACAAACTATCTAATTTCAATTTCATTCTGTTGCAATTGTAAAGAACAACTGGGAAAATATTTTCAATGAAAAAAATACTCTTTTATCATGAGTAACTAGCTTATCATAAAAATTTGTTTATTTGGTTCTTTGTATGAACCATAAGGCACTGTTTAGCCTTCATATTGCGAAGGAGTCAACTTCTTGTACTCAGTTGTGGAAATGGTCTATTGTTAAGATGATCATATAGTGAAAATCACCAAGATCGTGGAGTAGAGCATTGGTGGAGTGGACCAGGGGATTTCTATTCCCTGAACCACTATACATCCTGTGTCCTGTGCTATTTATGTTTTTTATGCTAAATCATTGATATAAAGATAAAACGACATATCAAGATTATATGAAGAAACTATAAATTTCACAGTTCACCCTCCTCTTATGTATATTTGGTATAACCTGATCCAACAATGCCTAGTGGAAGAAATGTAAACAGTATCAACACACACAATTCATGTAGGGATTTCCCTCCTACTAAAGATAATTATAGTGGATCTAGTGATGTAACTGGTGATGATCAGCTTGCCACCATACTAGGAAAACTCACTCAGGTTATGAAAAATAACCTTACCTGTATGAAGCACCCTAATACACAACATTGAGAATCAATGTTTGACTGATTCATGAGGAAACAAAAACCAACATTCAATGGGACTAAAAATCCATTTGTAGCTCAGAAATGGATAAGTTCTTTAGAGAAAATATATCATGCTTTGGGGTGTATCGAAAGGGAAAAAGTTTTCATGTCTGTTTATCGCCTCATAAGAGATGTAGATCAATGGTGGTTATTAATTCAAAACACAAAAGAAGATGAAGAAGTATCAAATATAGAATTGATGATGATTATGTAAATTTTCATAGAAAAATACTTTCCTCATGACCATCGAGCAGATATGGAATGAAAAATTCTGAGTCTGAGGAAAAAGGAGGATGAAAATGTCGCAACGAATGAGGCTAACTTTACAGGGTTATCAAGGCATGCAACAGATTATATACACAACCCAAGGAGTAAGATTGATCAATTTATTTATGGGTTAAACCCATTTTTCTATTGAGCATTAGTATCACCATCTTTCTTATCATATGAAGATATAGTCTCATGTGATATCAAGACAGAAAACAAATTCTATACGTCTTACAAATTTAAAGAAACACAAGAGAAAAAAAGATCTAATGAACACTCTGGAAATAAAAATTAGGGGAATAAGAGAGAATTTTAATATATATCTTGTGGTAAATGTGGGAAGCAACACCCTGGTACTTTCCTGAAGGGAATGAGAGTCTCTTACAAGTGTGGTGAAAAAGGCCACCATGCTCGTGATTGTAAAGGAAAGAAAGATTATGTTAATGTTGAATGCTATAATTTTAATGAAATAAAACTTTTTGAAAAAGAATTTCCTAAGAATCAGGGTAACTTACATCAGAAAAGGCCAAGGGAGAAAGGCTAAGCTTATGCGATCACTACTTCTGAGGTTGAAGCTCCAAAAGACGTGGTTGAAGGTAATGTAATGGTTTCCTCAAGTTTATCTAGTGATTTATTTGATTCTAAATCATTGCATTGTTTCATATCTTTTCAGTTTTCTAAGAAAATTAGATATTTCAAATTTTATTTTACAAGGGAGTTGTCCGTAAAAACTCTTAATGAAAGTATCACTGCAACAATTTTTTTTCAATAATTTCCCATTAAGGCATATAAATGTTATTTAACTGCTGATCTCATCATCATAATCATGATTGAATTTGATATAATTCTCTATATTAATTGGCATTCAGACTATGATGAAAATATTATTATAAGAAGGATGTTTAAATTTTTGATGATGATGATAAAGAACACCTTATATTTAAAGTAGAAACATCACCATATGATTCTTATCTAGATCCACCCCCAGTAGCTCAACAAAATTCAATTACTGTAGAGGAAGATAATGAAATAACTATGGATGTGGAAAAGAATGTTCAAATAGAGGATGTACCTATTGTGCATGAATATGATGATGTGTTTCTAGAAGATTTACCTAGACATCCTCTAGAATAATAAATTGAGTTTTCCATTAATTTAATTCCTAGTTCAAGGCCCATATTGAAGACCGATTATAAAATGGCCATTGTGGAATTAGTAGAACTAATGAAAAATCTAGCGTAATTGTGTAATAAAGGATTTATTCTCCCTAGTGTTTTTTCAGGGGGAGCCCCTATTCTTTTTGTTAAGAAAAGAGATGGATCTATGAGGCTGTGCATTGACTACAGGGAGATTAAATATATAACAATAAAGAGCATGTATCCCCTACCTCATATTGATGATTTATTCGACCAACTTCATGGAGCTCAATATTTTTCAAAGATTGATTTTTGATCTGGATATCATCAGTTGTGCGTGAAGAAGGAAGACATTCAAAATATTTCATTTCGAATCAGGTACGGGAATTATGAGTTTACAGTAATGCATTTTTGGATTACTAATGCACCCTATGTTTTCATGGATCTAATGAATAGTGATTTCAAGGAATATCTTGATGATTTTTTGTGGTATTTATTGATGATATCTTGGTATAATCCAAATTCTATGGAGATCATGAAAATTAATTGTGTATTATCCTAAAGACTCTTAAATGAAATTAATTATATGGGAAATTTAGCATGTGTGAATTCTGTCTTCAAGAGATTTCTTACCGTGGCCATATTATCTCAAATGATGGAATTTCTATTGATCCATAAAAGACCAAGGCAATCAAAGAATGGCCAGAACTGATAATTATAACTACAGTACATTGTTTTATTGGTTTAACAAGTTATTATCAGGTATTCATCCATAATTTTGCTCGATTGGAAAACCCATTAACCCAGATCACACGTAAAGGGGTTAAATTTGATTGAAAAAAAGAGTGTGAATATTGTTTTGAAGAAATATATAAAAGATTAGTAAATTCTCCTATCATGACTCTACCATCAGGGAATTATGGGTTTGTTATTTATAGTGATGCTTCAATGAGAGGACTTGGTTGTGCCCTAATGTAGAATGATAGAGTTATTGCCTATGCATCACAACAGCTTAAAAGTCATGAACAAAACTATCCCACTAATGATCTTGAGTTAGCAGCTATAATCTTTTCTCTGAAGATATAGAGAAACTATCAATATGGTGGAAAATGTTAGATTTTATACTGATCAAAAGAGTTTGAAGTATATTTTCACAAAAAATAACTCAACATGAGGCAAAGAATACGGATTGAACTACTCAAGGATTATTATTGCACTATACACTACCACCCAAGAAAAGAAAATAAGGTAGAAAATGATTCGAGAAGAAAGGATCAAGGAGTTTTGAACAAGATAAAAGTTGAAAGGGACCCTATTTTCATAGATATGTTAATGATGGATATGACAATAACCATGGAAGGTGAAACATCAGTACTTTTTCAGATGGATGCTAATTAATCATTACTAGAAAAGTTAAAGAGTTCTCAGATTGTTGATGATGTGTTTCAAAAGAGGATTAAAGCTACGAATGATGGGATATTGAGTGAATATGTATATGAAGATGGAATTTTAAAATTTGGGAAGAGACTTTGTATTCCCGATATACCTGATCTAAAAAGGGAATTGTTGGATGATGATCATATATCCAATTTCTCTATACACCCTAGTAGCACTAAGATGTATGTTGATTTGAAGAAACATTTTTGGAGGGAAAACATGAAGAGAGAGATTAATTATTTTGTGTTGAGATGTATGGTTTTTCAATAAGTGAAAGTTGAAAGAAAATATCCTAGAAGAGTCATGAAACCTCTTCTCATGCCTAAGTGGAGATGGGAAGATATAATGATAGACTTTTTCATGGGACTTCAAAAGACTCCTAGAAGGAATGATACAATATGGGACATTATTGATCAGCTTACCAAGTCAAAACATTTTTGTTCTATCAGATAAGATTTTCCACTTGATAATTTTGCAAGACTATATAATATTAAAGATGTAAGACTTCATGGTGTAACCCTATCGATTATTTCTGATCCTGATCCCCGTTTTACATCAATATTCTAAAAAAGTCTTCAAAAAGAACTGGATACTGAACTTCATTTGATAACTTCCTACCACCCTCAAACAGATGGGCAATCAAAATAGACTATTCAAACCTTAGAAGAAATCTTGATATCTTTCTCACATGACTTTAAAGGTATGTGGGATCAATATTTACCTCTGGTAGAATTTTCTTATAACAATAACTTTCACTCAAGTATTTAGATGTTCCCATATGAAGAATTATATGGAAAGAGATGTCTCACACCAACTTGTTGGGATGATGTTGGTGAAATAAAACTTGTAGGCATAGAACTTGTTGAGGAAAACATGGAAAATGTGAAGGTTATCCAAACCCACATCAAAGAAGCTCAATGTAGAAAAAAGTGAAATGCCAATAACCAAAGGAAGGATTTGGAATTTCAAGAAGGAGATGATGTTTTCTTGAAGGTTTCTCTATAGAAGGGAGTTATACGGTTCGATATGAAGGGTAAATTAAGTCCCAGGTACATCAGACCTTTTGAAATTCTAGAATGAATTGTGGTTGAAGCTTAACATTTAGCAATACCGCCAAGTCTCTCTAAAGATCATGATGTCTTCCATGTATCACTATTTAAAAAATACATGCCTGACCCAACACATGTTCTCACCTATGAAGAAATAAAAATTGAACCCGATCTATCTTATTGTGAAGAGCCTGTCAAGATTCTGGACACCAAAGAACATGTGTTGAGAAACCGGACGACTCATATGGTAAAATTTTTATAGATAAACCATAAGATGGAAGAGGTGATGTGGGAACCAGAGAAACATAAGATGAAGAACCACCAGAGTCTTTTTGTATGGTTATATTCTTGGAATTTTGAGTAATTAATTATTTAAAGGAGGGAATAATGTAACACCCCAAGCTTCCATGGTACACTTCTCTTTGAATAATATAATAGCTTGCGTTGTATGCAACATTAAGTTCTAACACAGAAAAACCAATCAAACTAGCTGTTATGAATAGTAATACACACTTTTTGAAATTTTATAAATTTTATTTTTCAAAATGGACTTTATTTTTTAATTCGGAATATCAAAATTAGCATAGAATGATGTTTTGGTATTTTTCTAAAAACTTTCAATTTTTAATGAATAGTAAAAACACAATGTTATTGTTTAAAACCAAATATTTATTTAAATAATTATTTATTTTATTTAAATTTATTTTAGGTCAAAAATATACATAATACCTATATATTTTCAATGTAATTCATGGTATTAATTTTATAATAAGTTTAGATATATAAAATTTTATTGAACTTTTAACCGCCATTTACCCACCTCCTGGGAGCATTTTCAAATTTGCATAAAACTCAATTTTACCATTTTTTTGAGTTGAATTTCAAAAATACAATAGATAAGGTTGAAATCAGTAAGTAAAATGTGGTTCAATAAGATGAAAATATTTTTTGGTGAATAGTATCTTTTGACTTTTTATTTACCACGGTTAAAAGTAAATATGGTAATTAAAGGTAAAAATGATATAATAAATACACCAACACATGTAAAAATTCTATTGGATAAGTTTTTTTTCGACCAAAATAAATCTTATGAATAAAATATTATCCTTTTTCTTCACTTTAATTATATTAGGACATTTATTTTTATTTTATTTAAAGAAGATTTAAAAGTGTTAAATTCAAAGTTTAATAACACAACCATTATTAACATCAGGTTGTACATAAGATAAATTCAACTATAAATATTCACTAGAAAGCTAAAAATATTTCCTACATAAATGTTTTTTATTTATAAATTTTATACATTAAATAGTTAAATTTATTTATGACACAATGATGATGCAGTAATTATCTTATTAATGAAGGATTAAAAAATAATAGATATTATAAATATCCAAATAAATGTAATTTCAAACCTTTTATGAATTCCTCTAATTTTATGGGTTACTATTACATGTTAGGGTTGATTTAGTGAAATGTTTTCTAAGTAATCATTATTTTATGAATTAAAAAAACAAAATACCAAATATTTTCCAAATTGACATAAAAGAGTTTTTAAAACAAATATTATATTATTAATTGATATAATATTGATAAAAATATAAGGATCATATAAAGGACTTTTATAATGATAGATATATAATTAAATAACCACTTTATGTTATCTTGTATTTTTTTTAAATTTTAGACACCAATTTTTATAATAATCGAAGAATACATGGTAAAAGTAAAACTATTTAACTAAGAGTTAATCAAAGAGATAAGGTTAATATGGTGACCCAAACCTATATAAAACCTATTGGTTGAAAATTTGTATACCCATACCCACATTATCTTATAAATAAATCACTTTGTAGCAATTAGAATCCGAAAATAATTTTATTATTAAATAATATTTCAATAATTTCCTAAGGTTCCCCTCACCTCTCTTATAAAAGGGAACTTCACCTTATCTCAAATTCACACCTCCATATCCATTTGGATCGGCCAAAAAATTAACAAATATCCTCCAAGATTCCCTCAATTCAACATAGAGGACCTAGTTTGATCAGAAATCCAACCGAATTAGCCCTTTTTATCAATAAAAAATGAAGCACCAGAAGAAGAGGTAATAATTTCATCACCTCTTTCTAAGTTCTTTTTTTCTTCCACTTACTCTTTTATTATTTATATTCTAAAATAATAAATACTGTATATTATAAACAATTTGATGTTATTATAAAAATGGTACAACCTTATTCATTATTCTATGAATCCTATGAATGAGAAAGTCACCATACATGTTTATGTACGGCTTACCGTATCCACATTATGGTGTTGTTTGTTATTCAACAATTCATTAGTTGGATGAGTATAATAATGAGTAGAATTGATGTAAATAATAAATAGAACATTTTTAATAATTTTTTATATATGATATAACATTCATTTAAAAATGATTTTAATATAAAAATAATCATATTGTCGCTAGTTCATACGTACGGATTACAGTCTCCATGAATGCGATGAGATTCGTTTTCCCATCATAACCATTCAAGAATAAATTTAATTTGATAATCAAATTTTTTTTAATGAAATAAATGTCATTCAAGATATGAATAATATCCATCCTATCCAAAATAATACACGACTTACGTAACTATATATATAAAGAAAAATGAATCAGTTAATACCCAAAACAATTATACAATTGAAATATTATCAACAAAACAATATTAAAAGATCAAATATGATATCACATTTATGTATATAGTTCTTGTATAATTTAATAACAATGATTTAACTATTATAAAGAAGGTTAACATAACATCGACCAAGGAAAAGTACATGGTAAGGATTAATTTCATAATCTCTTAATTATCCAAGGTTGTTTTTACGTAAGTATCTCGTGGGAATTCTTTATCATCCACATCCATTTTTCTTAAAAACGTATATCAAAACATTTTTACTATTTCTTTGACTATGGTTGAAAGTCATTTATAGCTTTATTTTAATTTTTATAAAATGTATTGAAAGGAATCTTTCCGTCATTTTAAAAACAAGGTACTTTTCAGCTTTTCGACAAAATTAAGGAAATAATATATTTTTAACTTATATGTTGGGTGCGACTACATTTGGCCATTATAATACCTTAGAATCTTTCCTTATAAGCTTATATAAATATTATCAAAATAAATGTTTTCTTTTATAATTACGTGAATTTTAAATTATTTCAAAATAGAAAGATATAGTTCTCTCAAATAGTTTTGATTTCATCTATGTCAGCATCCTTTGATGGATTCTACACTTGTTTGAAGTTATGATACAATCTTACATATTGTATTTTAGGTTTTGACAAATGTTTGACAGTGGATGTGTTATTTTTATACCATTCATGGTTTATGGTTAATGTATTAACATTTTGTATGCCAGTTTTAATATGAATGTTTATGTTATGTTTCATCTTTTTCATATGAGGAATGAATTAGAATAAGTAAGTGACAAGTGGAGCCCGCTATAGCTCCTCGATGCATCAGTATGTCTAATGGGACAAAATTGAGTCTTGGAACAAGGCCTTGAAAAAGTATTTATTTTATTCTTCGAATGAGGCCTTGAATATGTGGTTATGATGTCTAGAATTAAGCATTACATCATTATGAAATTGGAAATTGATGTTGTAAGAGATTATTCAACAAGTAGAATATCAATGAGAATAGATAAATGGCATTATTTCATTTATTTTTCCATATTATTTTAAAGTTTAAGTTTAAAAGGATTATGTTTTAGTCTTATACATTTCCTTAAATGTTTATGCTTATTTATGAAAGTTTCTGCTATATTGTTATCCTTAATGAGAATCTGAGCCCACCTCTTTATTCTGTTTTATTTTTCCTAGGATGGAAAGAAGTATTTTACGACTAACCTGCATGATTATGCTAAGGGATAACGGTGTGTTCAAAGGGGAAACAAATATGTTGTTTTTCTTTATTTTATGATTTAATGTAAAACTTATGTATGTATCAAGTATTTCCAAAGCTACTAAACTAATCACCCTTTTAGGATTTTATCCCTTGTGGACATGGAAATATTATGTAATAAGGCACCGACCCTGGGTAATGAGGGTCAGGGCGTTACAATTTTTACATGTTTTCACATTAGTTGGAAAGAATTTATTCTTAAAATATAAGTTAATTTACCCTCAATTTTCCTTTATGTAATATACATGTTTACAATTTAATTTTTACGATAAATACAAATGATTTTTCCAAATAACTATTTTATTCAAATAAAAGGGGCATTTCTCTCAATAATTTTTCAATGATTTTATTAGTGTACATTCATCTATGATTACGATTCAAATACTTTAATGTGGTATGGTGAACTTTGATTTCAATATATATTTTTATTGTACATATGAGGAATGCGTTGGATTTAGTATGTGAAGGGCGGGGCCTACTATATCCCCTCAATGCATCAGTTGGTCTAATGCGACAAAGTAGAACCAATTTTGGGTGAGGCCTTATCCATTTATGTAGAAATCATGGATAAGGCCTTAATTGTCTATTTTTAATGTATGAAATTATAAATTTCATCATTATAATACTAGTAATTAATATTCTATGTGAATATTCAACTTGTACAATATCTATGGTAATGCTTCATTATCATGTGATTATTTAATCATATTTTATTCCTACCACAATATGATCATGTTTATGTTTTAACGGCATGAATTTTTTTGTTATTCACCATGCCTTATAGTTTATGTTTACAATATATTTCACAATATTTCATACTATTACTAAGAATTTTATCTCACCCCTTTTAATATGTTTTATTTATCCCTAGGATATGAAGATTTATATTATGAATGACTTGTAGGGATAATGTAGCAGTTTATGGGTGTTTCCAATAGAGTTTCTATGTTTTTATAATTTTAAGAGGTAATATTAAGTTCAGGTATGTAATATAGCTTCTAAAATTTCTAAACTGATAATCCCTTAAAGATTCAAGTCTTTTATATATATGCCAATATAATTAATTAAGGCACCGAGTCTGGGATACTGGGGTCGGGGGCCTTCAATCTTTCCATCAGAGCATGATTCGTATAAACATTGAGAAGTAGATTTAGAAAAAATAGATTAGGGATCATAACCCTATGATAGACTTTAAGGACAATAATTGATGAACATCCTTGATTTTTTGTAAGATTGAGATTATGTGGGTCTTCCTAAAAATACATATCTGTCTGGATATTACAAGTGGATGTGGTTCTGACCAGATGTACCTAGGGGTAACAACTACGACATGGTATATTGCTCCTGACTCGACGTGACCTGGTACATGAAAATGGGCCATAATGTGCATCTGGTTTGACATTCTAGGGGATTTGCTTAAGATATTTCACATTTTCATTACAAATCATTCTGAAGGATTTGAATATATGATGAAAATAAATATCCTAGTTAAAAACTAAGATATTTTAGAATAAAATTATGTTATTAGAATATTCTAAATATGATTATTCATTTTCTCAATATGACTATTGTTTCTCACACTATTCATTCTGATTTCTTTCAATGGATGGAACCCGAATGATTCTTATCAACGTTGATCATGATGAAAAATGCAGTGGTGATGAGAAAAAAAATTCTAATAGAATTTAATGATATCATGTTTAGGACTATTTAGTTTGCCCAAAATATTATTAACAAAATATACCTTAAACAACTCTTGATCTCACCAAAGAAGTGAAATATGATGTTTTCAAAGAGTTCTAGTGGTGGAGACCATGGAGAAAAGAAGTCTCAATTTTTATCATGTAAGAAATGTGGAATGTAAAACATAGAAAATTGACTCAACATATAGGAGAAATGATTTATATGTGGGATATAAAAAAATAGATAAAATAATTACTATGAAAAAAATAAAGAGTATAATGGAATTTAATAAAAAACATCCTAAGAATCAATTTGTAGTTCATTGCAGTAAATGTGGGGAACCTAGGCATTACCCATATCAATTTCATCTTCTGTAGGATAGTCTCTAGACCATGTAATTACCTATGTGGAAATAAATGGATAAAGTAATAATGTATTGGGGTTATATTTAAAATCTTAGTTAAATGTATTTTTAGTTATTGACCGTTTTTAAATGATGTGTATCATATTTATTTTGTATGTTATATTAATATGGTTTTATAAAGTAAGACAACCTATTATCTATGTAAAAACCAGTCCCGTCCAAAAAGTCTATTGGGATTGAACCCAGAACTATAGGGCGACATGGGTGAATTATAGAAGACAAGCCTATGTGAAGTCCTGGTTAGCATGACGTTTTTTTAAAAAAACTATCCAATGGGTAAAGGTTATTTTCAATTTACGGACAATTTTTTTATTAAATAAATAACCTTTCGATTGGATAATGATTTGGTGATTAAGTGATTAACATTATTTCAGAAGATTTTCATTATTATGGTAATACTATAAGAATAAGGTAAAAAAAGTATTATGTATAAAGGTTGAATATTTATCTTGGAGACTAATATGATTTTATTGTGGACTTATAGTGATTTAGGTTATTTTTTGAAATGAATAAAATGTTTTGGAGATTAAGTTATTTAGGAAATTATATTTTTTTTATATGAGACATTAAGATTTATTGATGCTATTCAAAATAAAATGTGACCATATCCTTGTTATTTTTTGGTTTTAGTCTTAGTATTGAATATTTTTTATGTAGGATAGTTATTTGTTGAATGATCCATGTTGAACTTCAGGTATTACTATTTAATATTGGAGATTAAAGTTGTTCTTAATCATATAAAAGTTTATTCATTTTGGGGAGTTATCTTATCTTATATAAACCTAACCATTTTAGTTTTGGTTAATATATAAAGACAATAGGAGTATATAATTTTACTTTTTGTTGATTATTTGATCCATAGAAGTTGATTCAAATTCATTAGGTGTGAAAAATTCATCTTGAATGTTCATTTATAGGTATAAGGAATGAATTGAAAATAGACCATGTCACAAAAAATGGATGATATTATTTTTATGACATAGGATGTAATTAAGTAATGGTATGTTATCAAGTTCTTGTCAAGATAGTAAAGGAATCCCACAACTCTAGGAAATGGATTTTAAAAAAACATTATTTCATTAAATTTCCTTACTAAGATATGGGTGGACATTTAAATGATCACAAGATATATGGTTTTGTGATGGTTAACATTCTAATAACCATGTCCTCTATCATTCCCCATAAAAACAATATGGTTATATTTCTCATTCATGTGTATGTTTCCACTTCCCACAAAAATTCGCATATTCATGAACCTAATATTTTGGTGACATTCTTATTCCCCTTTCCCTCAAATTAATAGGGGTTTTTATTAACCCTATTTCTAATGTGGTTTTCCCATAAAATAATTATCAATTATCAAAATTTCATTTTCATCATTAAATTTTATATTGATAGGATGCAATTTTTTATAGGAGTGGATAATGTAAAAGCACAATATTTAAGGGTATATCTCTTCTTAAATAAATGATTTTTTTTGGTAGTATACATTTCATGGAACATCGAGCTTAAATGAATCATGATATTAATATTTTAACACTATCTATTATGTGGGTGGTTGTGAATAATATTAACTAAATTATGAAAATATTGTTTATACATGAATTCATTGATTACCAATTAATTAGAAATGAAAATAAGAACCGATGGAAAATAAAGGATGTGTTTTTATCAATAACAATTAATATTCCATCAATGGAATTTTATCCTAATAAATTAAGTTATTAAATATTATTTAATTATATTAAATAAATATATATGTTGTATATTCAATCAAATTAGTTGACACTCATTTAAAAATATTTTATAGGCATAATATAACAATGTTTCTAATTTTACTCATTAAAATCATATATTTTTCTAAAAGGAAATTTTACAGCCTTTTATTGATTAATTTGTTTTAAAACTGAATTACTAAACTTTTATAAATTATATTTTACAAAATAAACATTATTTTTTAAATCCAAATATGAAAATGTACATTGGTTATTTTTTATATATTTTTTCTGATAAGTTGTATTTTTGTTGAATAGTAATATGACCATTGAAATAGTAAGGCGACCATTAAGAATAATCATAAGACCAATGTAATATTAGAGTCAACTATGAAAGTATAAATAAAATTTTTCTATCTTATAAATGATTATAGGTTATATTTATGTTAGGGAATAAGTAAATAAATGTTTTATAAATGATAAATAAAGTATTATTATTTTTGTGAAATATAAATTTTTATGTAAAATTATATAATTAAAATATTTATTTAAAACTATATTTATTTTTATAAAATAGATTTATTAATTAATAATTTTTTTTCAATATAAGATAATTTTATGAGGCGTTAATAAATTTTTGAAAGTGTCATAAAATGAGTTATAATTTTAAAATAAGTATTTTTTGATTAAATAAGGATTTAAATTAAAAATAAAATTTATGATATTTATAAAATTATTTTATTAAAATAGATCCCATTTTTTAATTCTACACATTGGAAAATTGTTGGGGTGATTTTTTTTTATTTTTCAAAAATTGTAGAATTTTTTAGTGAATAGTGAAATATTGTAATTTACGGTATAAGTAAAAAAATGAATTGTTGAGTCGTGAATGATGTATGGATGAGGTAAGAACCATTTAGTTAAAACTCCAACGCACTAGTTACTATATATACTCACAAATATTGGATCAGATGGTTTCCTTGAGCCATAATAATAAACTAATGATTAAAATAATAAAAAAACCCTCTAATCCACTATAAATACCACCCCTCACCACCCCTTCTCCTCAAACATAAAAATCATTGATGATCATCATATTTATGAAAAATACCTCACCCAATTATCTCCCCCATTTAATGTTATTTATTCTCTCACCCAAAATACCATTTCAAGGTACCTTAAGGAGGTTCTCAAGGAGAATAATTCAAGATGTAAATCCTTTATCATTCTTTTTCAATTTCATTTCTTCTTATTCTATAATTAACTATTCATTACAAAAATTAATGATAAATCCATTGTTTAATATATTATATTATATTATTATGTTAATTGAATATCTATAATCAAACCCTTTAACCCCCATAAATGATTCCATCTTCAAACCCTTTACTATGTTGTTTGCTAATTTACCACCATTATGGATAATGCAACATCATTTTACATTACCACCTTCACGGATTGTTTTAAAAATATAATTATTGTTTAAAAATATTTTATTCTACATTTTATAATTTTTTTGTGTTCTGAAACCATTATATATATATGATTTTAATCAATAATACAAAACTATTTCATGATGATTCAAAAACCGCCAAAATAATCTAAACGATTATCATTAATTTTATATCTAATAAAGCATCCTCATATAAAAAAATGGTATATAATACACTAAAATCTCTTACATGTTCATTAATAACATATAATTTCAAATATAGGTAACTACTTCCATTTTACATGATCTTTCATACATGTATACAAGTAAACCAATCATGAAATCCATAGAAACAAACACTCCAAAATAACAAAAATGAATTTTCTAACACATAAAAAATTACATAAATGAACTTAATAAAATTATAACAAATAAAATATATGTTTAATAAGTTATTAATTAAATTATTAATGAATGAATTTCATAATCTAGGACATTAAGGGAATGTGAAGAACGCTTTAGGCCCTAAGGTAAGGGATTTCCCATCTAACTTTTATTTCTGTGAGATATGATTTAATCACCACTATTTCTTGTGGGTGGTGTATTTATATTTACATATAATGTATTATAACATGAATATCATTATTTTAATATTACTATGTGTATATTTTTATGATTATTGTTTTTAGGGGTGTACGATTCTATTACATTCAAAGTGGTAAGAGATTCTTCCCAAACATCCATTTTTCATTTGAGTAATGTTTTCTCTATCTTTACGCCAATGTAATTATATTTTAATTTTATATAAATCTTTTAAATTTTTTGTATATGTTCTAAAATAATTTATTAAGATCATTTTATCCTTATTTTATTGTGAATACGTGATTTTATACGGATCCATTATTAATTCTTCCGGATAAGCAAGCCGGATTTAAGGGAACTTCCTAGTTTTTTACCCATTTCAAGTGCACTCCATAATCTATTTAAATTGACCATTATTTTTTAAAAATAAATCATTTTATCATCAAAAATATATTTCTTTTGTTATTTTATACTAAAATTATTAATTTTTATTTTATAAATAATCTTTAGTATTTTTTGTTTAAACCACACTAATGCTACTCAATTTTTAATGTTTCTTAAATGATATCTTTACATGTTTTAAATTCAATTGGAAATAATGAATTACAAAAATATAATATAATTGTATCTCTATTTTCTTTCCTAGGATATACATATTTATAATCAATTTTTATGACAACTGTAAGTTATATTTCAAAACAACTATTCTTTTCAATGAAAGGGTATTTCTATCAAGAATTTACCAATGATTTTATTAGATTAAATTCATCTATTATTATGATTAAAATATATATAATTGGTATTGGACACTTTTATTAAAATGTATCATTTTATTCGAAATATGAGGAATTTATTGGAATTAGTATGTGACGGGCTTGGCCTACTATTTCCCCTCAATGCATTAGTAGGTCTCATGAGAGAAAGTAGATAGAGTTTTGGAAGAATCCTCATCAATTTATGTAGACATCTTCGTTGAGGTCTCGATTTTAATTTTATGATGTCTTAAATTTTACATTACCTCATTATTATACTATTAATTTATATTTCATGTGATTATTCGACTAGAAAAATATTCATGGTAAAGTTTAATTCTCATGTGATTATTGAATCTACTTTTATTCTTGCTACAATATGATCATGATTATGATTTATCATCATGATTTTCAGTTATTCACGGTGCCTTATAGTTTTTGTTTATGATCCCTTTCAATGTATTTCATACTCTTTAGGAGCATCAATGTTCACCAATTTCATAGGTTTTATTTTTTCCAAGGATATAGAGATGTATTTTATGAATTAATTGCAGAGTTAATCTAAGAGTTTATGGGTGTTTCCAAAGGATTTTCTATGTAGTTTTTCATTTGAAGTTGTAACATAAAGTTTATGTATATAATGAAGCTTCCAAAATTACTAAATTGATCAATGCTTTGTGATTCGAGTTTTATATCAATGAAGATGTAATAAAGTAAGGAAAAAACTCTATACTGCTAGGGTTAGGATCTTTAAATTTGATAGATCAATGGTCTCCATTATTCCACTATTTATGATGCATCATTTTCGAGTGATTCATTTCAGAACCTATTCCTCTCAATCTCTATATAAGCTCTTTTATTCCATGGTGGTGAACCAAATAACGAATCGTTCCATAGAGAGTTTCTCTCACATTCTATAAGTGATGGTTATCTTAAACCAGACTCCGATAATACCATTGGTGGTGGATTTTATTGGGTACACGTTGTTCTTCCCCTTATATGCCTCTTCACTTTTTATTTCTATAGAAAACATATAAAATAATCTAAAACAAGTTTTTGGATTCCATGTGGTGAAAATTTTATCTTGTTCAGTGTGGACATGGTTTGAGTGATGACCCCATTAAAGAACCTTGAAATTTATAGTAACAATAATGAGTTTTCACATTTCTTACCTTTTGAGGCCCTTGTATAGTAATATTTACTTGGTTTCATATAGGTAAGGAATATCATTCTACACATGGATAATGGTGATTGATTGATGGTGTGTGTAGCTTATAATAATCATATATGATTCTTCATTATGTGACTATTTCTTGTATAACATGTTTCCATGATTGATGTAGATCACATTTTGTTATATGTTTATACTATATAATCATAATTGTGTTCTATTATTTCTCTTATATTCTCTACAATATTAAGTGTGTTACATTTTTTGGAGTTTTTTTCTTATTACTCAGATAAAGTAAAATGTTTTAATGTTAAATGGAATTGGAATATGACTGGAAATGATGTAGATTATGGAACTAATAATATTGTATGATAATGCAGTCTTGGATTCATGAATCATGGAAGAGACATTAAGGGAATGACACCCTAGAGGGACAACCCAAGGTAATGATGCATAGTGAATGTATAGAGGTCCATGTCATGATAGATCTGTGGTATAAAAAATTGGGGGTATGATCCATGATGGAGTTTGTATTTAACAATCTGGATGCCTAATATGACATGATGACTTGAGACTATCTATAGGCATGATTAAATGCCTCGTGAATAGTTATCAAACACTTAAGATATCCTATTATTATCATCTCAGTATAAATCCAAATCTTGTATGAATAGGGATCATGGTTTCTTTTTTAGAACACATGTTCATTTAATATGATTTTTTATTCATGCATTACATTTATTATTATCAGGGAATGCACCTGGTATACCAGTGCACACTTATTTAGGATGAATTGGTGTTTTCCTAGAATGTTTATTAATCACACCCTATACGAGAATATCGATGTTCCTTTAGACCTTATGAATAGGGATCCAAGAAAGGGAACATGACCTTCAAGATATGGATGATCTAAGAAATATGGATATGGTAGTAAAACTAAGACATACTTCTAGATATTTTAAGGAGTTATTTATTTATTTTCACTCTAAATACCTTATTTTGGATGGCTATATTGGGGCCTGGTTTTTTATTTTTAGGATTTATATTCCATATGTTATAAAATTTGATATATAGTCATCCAAATGTTATTATAATTTTTATATTTATGATTTATTTACATTAATTTTTTTTATGGATATGATAATTATGGTATAGTCTCATCACTGATAGTGTTTAGACAATCACTTATAGTTAGTATCCTCTTGTGCATAGGGTTGAATGCATGAGGTCATTTGGATCTCCAGTTCAAACATAGATTTTTAGGTCAGGGAATTATAATATCCATAATTACTATCAACAATAGGATTCCAAACTAAATCCCTGGTCACCTCACTTATTATAAACAAATTTAGTCATAAATATTGTGGGATATACTATTTAAAATAAGAAATATTATAATGATTGGTTTAATAAGGTCAATCTGTTAATGAAAACCCACACACAACAATGAAAAAAACTATTTGTGAAATATGATCTAAATATTAAAATTAATTATGAAAAATCTAATGAGAAAATCAATAATCAATGAATGTGTCCCAAACAGAAAAAATATTAGATATAAAATATCTTCTTCGATACGTAATATCACATCACTAATCTATATAAAAGATATTATTAAAACAAACCAAAGAGTACCCATAAATATATTACATTTATCACATGTTTTCATAGGACAAGCATTCAAATATATGATCATATTTAACAATAATTATCAATTTATCCATCTAATAGAATATTAGGAAATAACATTATAATCATAATTTCACATACTATGGGATTGTCATGGTATAAAATAGATAATGACACCTCCTTCAAGGCTCATACATTCCCATCGACTCATGGGTCTAACCATCACTATTAGAACGTAAAGTTCTATCAAACTACATCTAGTTTCAAATGGGTAAGATAACCACTAATGAAATAAATTCCATTAAATGTGTATATGATTATGAATTCACTCAACCTCATAATAAAATAAATTATGAATGTAAAGATAATAACAATCACTGAGGTTGATTTATACATAATATTCATCAATTAAATCTATCACAATGCCATTCTCTCTTAATTGGAATTGATATTTGTAATGATCTCTTACATATCATATATAATCAACTACACCATAAACAAATTTCTCTATACTCCCAAAACATTATTTTCTCCAAATATATGATAAAAAATCAAAGAATATCTCCAAACATGTTCTAGATAATCAATTTAAATAAGTTAATTTCTAAAACATAATGATAAAAATAGTACAAAAAAATGATAGTGAACTTCCTCACACATATTGGTTTTCAATTATAGTTATATCACACATTCTCAATGTCTTTTATTTACCATATTAAAACCAATGGTCAATTTGGAATCATGTCTCACATAAACCCCATGAAAATAATTTTATCAACAAGGGATCCTAAGATCCCATACTAGATTTCAAAAGGAATGGGTACCTCACAAGATTTCATTGATATATTTTCAATATATAGACATTAATATTCATGAAAAAATGATATTATAAAAAGGAAACATAAATCATTATAAAATCCATGTATTTTAATTTTAAAGGTACACCACCACCTACATGAGATTAGTTAGACAATGACCATAATATAAAAACTATCCCTACTTTTAAATAAAATTATCATTGAATACCCTTTTTAAAAATACTAAAATTTCATTTCATGATAATTTTACACTAGATGGACCATGAAAAAAATCCATCGATGAATCCACTTGAAAAACATATATATATATATTTTGAAATATAATTTTAAAAAATATCATGAAAACCATTTTACTTTTAAATTAAATTTATTTATATCTTATCCCTCTAATTTTTTTAATGTAAAATAAATTTAATTTTAAAAAACCTAGTGAAAACACAAACACAAACTAATGATGTAATACGTATCATAGGTCACCAACAGTTTTTTATCTACATTCCCTCCAATTGAATCTTTTATAATTTTGATGTGGTCTTTTGGAAACTATTTTAATAATACACAATTATCTAATTTTATGAATTTTTATAATGTTTCACAACAATGGTAATCATATTTTAAATATTCACATATTGAAATAAAATAACAAACATGTATGTAAACAAAAGACATAACATAAAATTATGAAGTGAGTAAAGGTCGTATTTCTCATAATTCCATCAAAATATTTATCCAAAGACAATATTATCAATCTAGATGATAAAAAATCTATTTCTCATAAAATAAATCACAATTATATAAACTAATTTATCCATAACCATATCCTATAATCTTTGTAAGTGTGAAAAAAATAAATTTAGTGTCATTATACAACTAAATCCATAAGACAATTGGTTCATATGATCTATAATGATTTCCCAATTATCTTATAAGAAATGTATTCATTTCCATATATAATAGAAATAATCATTTTCCTCCAATTATGTTTAAATAAAGAGAATAACCAACTAAGAAACATATTTATATCCTAGTGGTGAGAAAAAGATTTTTTATTCTATTTAATAATTTTTAATCCATCATATATGAAAAAATCATCATTATAGATGGAAATTACCATGATCAGTTGAAAACAATGATCAAATATAAAACCAATCAGAACCAATATACGTGATATGGGAGGAGAAAAGAAAATAAAGTATAGAGGGAACCGCCTGTCTCAAACCAAAATCATGAATCAATCCCTAATTAACTAAATTCGATTGGGATTTATGAAAGGATAATGGGGATATAAATAACAACTTCTATACCATTACAGTGACATATGACTATAGTAATTAAAGGGGTTCTGAAATATAAATTCCAAATTATTAAAAATTGCCCCGGCTATAAGTTAGGGTCATCCTTTACCATTTGTTATCTGAAAGACCTCATCAGATTCTTGATGAGATATTATAGCTCTCAATGAATAGATACTTTCTTTTGGTAGAATGTGTTGTGGAACAAAACCTCTTCCCAACCCACTAATACACTAATGGGAATGACACAAGATTTCCAATTTCTATTTTAGTTACATAATGAAATTTATTTCATATATTTTATAATGAATTATATATCTATGGATTTTTTATTCATCTAATAACAGGAAAAACATCTATATAATGTACTAATAGATAGTAAAAAAAAATTCTTAATTTTAATGAAAAAAATTAATCTCAAACGGATTTACATCTTTTGAAATATGTCACTTTTTATTAAACTAACGACTAACTATACAAGGAATTATAGTTTTTTAAAACTCTTTACAACCTCTGGATTCAATACATGTGATCAATATAGTTTATAATTTAATAAAATTGATGAATTGAATATATTGGTATCTTATGAGTGTATTTTTGGAAATTCCTATAAGTAATGTATAACTATCAAATGACCATTAATATATGGTATAATATATTTAGGTCATATTTTATGAACTTTTCAGAACTTATTAATTACAATTAAAGTATATATTTGAAGTAAATACTTTTTTATAATATTAATATCCTAATATCATTGGTTGTTATAAGTATAAAAATCATATGGGATTTTTAATTCATTAATATATTATTGAGTATCTTGATAACTTTTGTCATTTCATTATCATTTTCGAATCCTAATAACCTTGAGTCTATATTTCTAACCAGTCGATTAAATAACTACTCATTTATAATGCATTATATAGGTCAATTTATATTCTTGAGTGTATTTTGTATTATATTATAACTCAATGATAGTATAATATAAATCCCATAGTATAATGAAATCAATAATGAAATATCAAATCGAATCATCTAATGTTTATGTGGTCCTTTCAAACTAACTATTAGTTTAAGGTAGATAAAAAAATATAATGCCTTGTTATGAATTCAATTTTTATTAAACAATATTCTCAAAAACATTATGGTAAACCACTTATTTATATTATATATAATTGAATGTGGTTTCATATGAGTAATTCTTACTTAATTTATATATGTCAAGGAATGTAAATGAATCAAAAATAATGTTTATGTATTCTTATTTATATTTCTCTCCATGTAATCTTAAAAAAATATTTTCTTAACAATATCAAAAAAAAAAAATTTATTTAATGGGTGAATATTTTAAATAACCTATGTTTGTCTTCCAAAAAATCCTCCTTTATTATATTAAATTATAGAATATATGTTTATTTTATAAACATTATAGGTATATGATTTTTATATTAAAATATATAATATTTACAATCATTTTTAGCTCTAAATAATTATTCTATTCATGTTGATCTTCACATGTATAGATATTTGAGTGATCATTTTGGAATGATAAGATTATTTCTATTCAGTTATTATTTCCATTTATATCATGTTCATATCTATAATTATATGATCCTTTTAAATTTTTTTAGGGAGATTTTTGTATAAACCTTTCTTCTGAGATCATCAACATCAATGTTCTCCTCCAATTATGGAAATGAATTATGTTTTCATGATCCTTGATCAGTTTTAACTATTTATTTTGGAACATGATCCACTCTATTTATTATAATATATACAATATTTTTTTTATAAATATATTCTTCACAATTCATTCAATGTAGATAAAACTCAAAATATTTAATGTATGTATTTCAAATTCTAACTCCAAATCATATTATTATTATTTTTGTAATGGACCATTAAAACAATAGTCCTAAGATATCACTGTATCATTTTTCTTATGAGAAAAATATAATCCTTAAATTGAATAATCACAACATAGAGAAAACCCATATTTAATTGAGTGTATAGTGAGTATAACTACAATAAAAATATTCTTATTAAAAATATCAATTATATCTATACATTATTTTATACTGAGTCACATTATTACATTCCATGATAACATCATTTTTGGATTATAAGATTCGGGTAAATTTCTCACAATTCATCCATATCGACTTGATAATAAGATAAAAATTATAATCTGTATAACAATAATATATTTGGTTCATTAACCATTATTATACTTAAAATATCTATGTATATCCTCTTTATTATGTTAAATGTACTAAATAAGGTTATATGTTCCATCCAAAATTCTAATTTCTTGTATTTTGTGAATAAATTCTCTTTCATTAGTTTCTTCAACATGTTCTAAAACAACTATTAATTTTTTTCTTGATATTTAAAAAATAAAAAAATATATTTTATAAATATGGGTACAATTTATATTGGTAATCCATAAATCAATTATTCTCTTGGCCTACAAATATTTTTGAAGAATCAAATTTTTATAATGGAATAACTGTGAACTCATAGCGCCCATGCGAACAAAAATATATATATTTTGGAATATGATACAATTTCAATTTAATTAAATATAGAAATAAATTATTCATGGATTTGGACAATTGAACCCAAAGATGTACAATGACAAAAATAATAAATATATTGTGGTTTATTCTTGTTATTTTTCATGATATTTTTTAACTCATGATAATTAACAAAGAGATAGTTTTTATATATTTATTCCTGAAAAAGAGTTTTGGTTCGCTATATGGGGATGAACTATGTTGATTAACACCATTATAAAGATTCTATTTCAATTAAATGAGTAATTAATTTAAATATATTATATCCATTTTATATAGTCTTTTATATAGTCATTGTATATATAAGGACCCGACCTTAAACCTCACTTAAAATTGAATTAAATGAATAATTCACATTGAGGATCTTTTCAGGTTTAGAGTTTTAGAGAATTAGATCAAAACTATTACATCTCAAAAGATTACACTGTAGACACTTATACAAAGTTTCCCTTTTTTATCAAAACATGAACTCTTAAAAAAGTCATGTCTAGTTCCATGTTTAAGACATCATGATTTTTCCTTGATCCCATCCTTGACCCAATTATACACTATGACCTATGAATAACATTTCAAAAAAAATTGGGGTGAGCATAAAAATCTCAGCAAGGGATACACAAAGAAGGAAATCTGTTAGTTTTTCAAAACATCATGTAAACCATGAATAATTTATCAAAGTAATACTTTGAACCATTAAAAAGTTGCAAATAGTCATCACTAGAAAAAAGATCATTACTTACCCTTTTGTAACAAAAATATCACCATAAAACCCATATAAAGAACACAAACGTAAACATACATAAGGTCAACTTCCACACATATCACTACATAAAGGTAACCACCCATATAAAGGTAACTTGGGACATAAACATACTTAAAGGTAACTTGGGACATAAACATACGGTCGACATCCACACATATAAAGGTAACTGCATATAATAGCCATACGGCCAACTTCCATACCCAAAAACATACGGCCAACTTCCATAGCCAAAAACATACGGCCAACAAATGGAATGACCTTACGGTCGACATCCACACATAAAGGTAACATGGGACATAAAACATATGGCCAACTTCCATATAAAGGTAACTTGGGACATAAACATACTTAAATGGAATAACCTTACGGTTGAAATCCACACATATCACTACATATAATAGCCATACGGCCAGCTTCCATACCCAATGCATTGGAGGTTATAATGTAACCACCCATCCTGGTATTCATGACACCACCCGTCATTTGGTTTATCACGTAACCACCCTTCAAATGTCCAAGTACCATTATAAAAACATAACACACAAAACAGTTATAAAGAAAAGAAAACATTTCCACATTTCAAGCACAGTATATCACTCAAATATATTGACATAACAAATTGATTATCAAAACCATTTTCAATACCAAAATACATAAAAGAGTATATGGTATTTATTTACTTTTAAAAATATTACGGCTTGTTGAGGAAGCCAAAGATCAAATAATACTCGCGGCGGCAGAAAGGTCATTGTCACCGCGTACGTTAAAAAGAACATACCTTTTTTCATTTAGTAAAATGCTTCATATATAAAAGATTACTTTTGAATAAAAGTAGAAGTCAAAGGCGTATATGCAGTGTATAAAACAAAGTCTTGTATTAGAACAAAATATGTCTCAATGAAAGGAGATTGAGATGAAGTCCCATACCTTGTGTCCAACTTGACTCGATCGCTCTTTAATTTCCTGATTAATAAACTAGTGTTAATTTCTACTTGCTAAATAACCTTTTTCAAGCCTGTTTTTCCTTTTATATAACTTACTGCCTTGTTTTAAACATTATGTAATCATTTACGTTAATAATGTCCATTTTGTTGATATTTGGTTCTTAAGTCAAAAATGGACTTCTTACAATTACATGCTGTTCATTTGGACAAAGGTTAATTATATCAAGAATGATATTAATAATTTTGATATCATATATATTATATATATCTAGAATATACATGTATTTATAGTATTACATAACATTTAGAGGTAATAAACGAAATGCACCGTTCATGGAGACGGTAAGCTGTACGTACGCATGAACACTACTTTCATTTCTATTTCATATTTAATGGGATGAAATCATAATTATATATAGGTATATTAAAATTAAAGTATAATATCATATGTAAAACCATTAACTCCATCCTTTATATGTTTCACATATGGAATTAATGAATCAAATCACTTTGAGGGGGCGGTAGTCCGCACTTCCTAAAATGAAGATATCACGTTTACCCATAATGGAAACCATAAAGGTATGACATAAATGAAAAGTACATAAGTATATGGAAAACTTAAACATAATTTATATCATATATAAATATAGTGACATCATAAAGGCCACCATGAAAGGTGTTAGAAGAATATTGAACAATCATCGTTTCGTGAGGTAGAAATTTGCCATCCGCGGAAATAGTATGTTCTTTTACCATTAGATGTAAATGTGTGTGAGTGTAGCTCGAATACTTATTATAACAACATCCTAGTATATTTAATATACTGGTGTTTTTACAAATTAAATGTATAAAAAGAGCTTAGAGGGTTGGAGAAGCAAAATAAAACATAAGAACATTAGAGAAGACTTTATCTTTAAATCGGGTAACTCCCTATAGTCCGAACCAAATGGGTTATTTGAAGAGCTTTCTGCCTAAGGTGAGGCTTCTTGGATGAGGAGAGGTATGTGGAGAGATAAAAGGAGCAGATTTTAGCCGATCCAAAGGCTTGAGAGGTGTGGGTAAAGTGGTAGAGGTGGGGGCCTTTTATAAGAGGAGAGAAGGGCACTCTTGGAAAGTTATAAAATGTTACTTTATTATAAAATGTTCTTTTTGGATTTTAAAGGTTAAAAATTTATATATTTTGAGGATAAGGTGATAATGTTTGAAATTGACCCATCCAATAGGTTTTGGAAAAAGTGTATGTCTTAGATTTTATGTTATCTTTTCATTTTTTTAAATCATTTATTAATGAGGTAATCGCTTCATCATCATGGTGTCATAAATAAATTTATTTATTTAATGTCTAAAAATTATAAAAAATATCATGATATAGGAAATATTTTTATATTTATAATGAATATTTATAGTCAAATATATGATTTGTATAACCCCATGTAAAAATTGTTTTAGTAAAACAAAACTTGTTTGTAACATTTTTATTTTTGCTTTTAATAAAATGTATTAATGTCATTATCTTACCCAATTGACCCCATGGGGTCCCATAAATCGACCCATGGTTTGTAATGGTCGGACAAGACTCATCCAATAAGTGTAGGCCAAGTTTAAAGGTAGTTTGATATTATTATAACATTATATTTACCGTAAATCACACTAATTACATTTAATCGCGATTAATAAAACATAAAAGTTACTATTCACCAAAAAATATTTTAATCCCATTGAACCACATTTTACTTACTAATGACAATAATTTATGTCGGATTTTTGAAATTCAATACACATAAGTGGTAAACTTTCATTTAAACGAATAATCAGTTTTCTTATCTACCACTTAGTGGTTTCACTATTCATAAAAAATTGAAGTTTTTCAGAAAAATACCAAAAATTCACCCTAAGCTATATTCGATATTGTGAATTAAAAAATGATGTCTATTTTAACTAATTAATAGAATATAAGTATAAATAATTCATATAATAATTAATTCCTGTTGTCAAAACAAATAACATGTTTTTAAGAAACAGTATATATCAAAAGATTGACATTTGTTTATGTCTAATTTCAATGTGAAATTAATTCAAATTTCCACCATTGGATTAAATTGTAAAAATATATTATAATTACTCTTTAAAACCAATTAAAATGATAACCTAACCATATAAATTAATTAGATTAAAAAGCGGGTTTGAATTAAAATAAAGCACTTTTCACTATTCACTAAAAAAATGAGCTTTATCGGAAAAGTACCAAAAATTTACACAAAGTAAACTTGGATGTCCCAAATATAAAGAAGGATTTTGTTAGGTCCAATATAATGTATAATAGTGAAAAAAATATATTTAAATAGGGGTTTCCATCAAAAGGTGATAAATCGACCTTTTAGTGAATATTAGAGTATTTATGCTTAAAATTGAATTCTTTTCTTATTTTATGCCTATATCGTTTATTGGATAAACGTAAAAACATTTAAAAAACATATATAATAATATTTTAGTTATTTCTATTCATTCCCGCCAATATAATGACTACGTGTTAACTACCATTTGAAATAATATTTTTATATTATTAGTGTGCAACGTAAGATTTCAAAGAAATGCGTTGTGGCGTATCGGGTACGCTATCGAACATAGAAACCCCTTTAAAGTAAAAATAATATTTAATTCACAAATATTAATAAATATGAAAATGTCTTATTCTTTATTTACCTGGGATGTTACATCCTTCCCCCTTTTGGGAATTGTTTCTTCGTAGTTTTATTCACTTATCAAAATAAGTGGGGGTATTTGTCCCTCATAGCATTTTCAGATTCCCATGTTGCCTCTTCAACAATATGTTTTTTCCATAAAAACTTCACCTGTGAAATTACCATATTTTTCAACACTTTCTCTCTTCAATGAAGAATCTGGATAGGTTGTTCTTCATAGGAGAGATTCTCCTCCAACTGGACTACCTCTGGGCTCAAAACATTTGATGGATCTGGCATGTACTTCCTTAACATTGAAACATGAAAACAATGTGTACCTGGGACAATCTTGGAGGTAATTACACTCAGTATGCAACTGATCCAACTTTCTCCAGGTTTTCATAAGGTCCAATGAACCTCGTACTCAACTTCCCCTTCTTAACAAAATGCATCACACTTTTCCATGGAGAAACATTGAGAAAGACAAGATCACTAACCTCAAAATATAGATCCTTCCTCCAGTTATTCGCATAACTTTTCTGCCTGCTCTGAGTTGTTCTCATGTGTTTTTGAATCAATTAAACTTTTTCTATTATCTCTTCTACCAATTCTGTTCCAATCATCTTCCTTTATCCTAATTCATCCCAAAAAGCTGGAGTTCGACACCATTTGCCATATAATGCCTCAAATGGAGCCATCTGTATACTGGAATGATAACTATTGTTAAAAGAAAATTCAACCAAAGAAAGCTGTTGGTCCCAACTTCCATGGTAATCCATCGTACAAGCACGTAACATATCCTCCATGGTCTAAATTGTTTGTTCTGACTGCCTATCTAATTGTGGATGAAAAGTTGTGCTAAAATTTAATTCAGTACCCAATGACTTCTGAAGGCCCTTCCAAAGGTTAGAAGTGAACCTGGGATCACGATCAGATACAATGGAGAGGGGGAATTCATACAACCTAACTATCTCTTTAAGATACAATCGAGAAAGTTGATCTAGAGAGAATGTATCTCGAATAGGAAGGAAAAGAGCATATTTATTCAATCAATCAACAATAACCCAGATTGCATTATTACCTCAAGATGTCTTTGGTAATCCCACAATGAAGTCCATTGATATATTTTCCCATTTCTACTCTGGCACCGGTAATGACTGAATCATCCATTTCGGTAACTGCCACTCCGCTTTAACCTGCTGACAAGTCAAACACTTCACAGTAAAATCAACAATATCTTTTTTCATTCCCTCCCACCAGTAATACTCCCACAGATCTCTGTACATCTTAGTACTGCCAGGATGAACTGAAAACGGGGAACTACGAGCCTCACATAAGAACTCATTCTTCAATTGTGAATCACAAGGCACACATAATCTCTTCCCAAACCTCAAAACACAATCATTATCAATGTTAAATTCAGGCAACTTACCCTTCTGAACTAGCTCTACCTTTTTCTAAAACCCACTGTCTTTCTTCTACACTTGCTTAATTCTGTCTGATAGAGATGATCTCACTGACACCTGAAACAAAATAGAATAACTTCCTACCCCAAAAACCTCTATGCCGAAGTTCATCAAATCAAAAACCAAAGGATCACATTTGAAACATAGCATGGTTAATGAAGCATTACTTTTTCGACTCAAATAATCAACCACCTTATTTGCATTTCCCGGATGGTAAAGAATTGTACAATCATAATCCTTGATTAATTCTAGCCATCTCCTTTGTCTCATGTTCAATTCTTTCTATGTGAATATATACTTTTAACTTTTGTGATCGGTATATATTTCACACTTTACTCTATACAAATGATGCCTCCAAAAATTTTTAGAATAAAAACAACAGCAGCTAATTCCAGATCATATGTAGAGTAATTTAACTCATGAGTTTTCAACTGATGTAAAGCATAAGAAATTACCTGATCATTCTGCATAAAGACACAACCAAGTCCCTTCAACGAAGCATCAATGTAGATAAAAAATCAACCATTTCTGGTAGGAAGTTCCAAAACTGGAGTATTCACCGATCTTCTTTTCAATTCATAAAAACAATCATCACATTCTTTTGTTCAAATGTACTTAACACCTTTTCGAGTTAAGTTAGTCATTGGACTAGATAACCGTGAAAAACATTCAAAAAACCTTCGGTAATATCCCACCAAACCAAGAAAACTATGAATCTATATTACATTTGTGTGTCTTGGCCATTCATCAAAAACCTTTGTTTTTGCAGGATCAATAGTCATGCCATTCTTGAAACAATGTGACCAAGGAAAAAAATTTATTGTAACCAAAACTCACACTTGCTGAATTTTCCATACAATTTCCTTTCTTTTAATGTTTGCAAGATAACCCTTAAATGACTTTCATGCTCCTCTTTACTCTTAGAAAAAACCAAAATATCATCAATGAAAACAAGCACAAAATTATCCAATAACTCATGGAAAATTCTATTCATAAGGTCCATGAATACAGGAGGTACATTTATTAACCCAAAAGGCATAACTAAACATTCATAATGGCCATATCTAGTATGAAATGCAGTCTTTAGAACGTCTTCTTCTCTTTCAGCTGATGGTACCCCGACCTCAAGTCAATCTTCAAAAAATACTGAGCTCCCTTGAGCTGATCAAACAAATCATCGATATGAGGAAAAGGATACCTGTTCTTAACAGTGATGTTATTCAATGCTCTATAATCAATGAAAAGTCTCATTGAACAATCTTTTTTTAACAAACATGACAGGAGCACCCCATGGTGATGTTCTAGGTCGAATAAAACCTTTATCGAATAACTCCTATAATTGCTTCTTTACCTCTAAAAGTTGAACATGAGTCATTCGATAAGGGGTTTTTGAAATTGGCTTAGAATCAGGAACTAAGTCAATAGTAAATTCAACTTTCCGATCATGTATAATACAAGGAAAATCATTGGGAAAAACATCAGTATACTCATTTACCACTGGCACATCATTAATATGAACATTTCCATTGATTTCAACAATATGTGTATGGTAACATTCATTTCCGTCTTTTACTAGTTTCTCATCTTCCTAATATGTTTTCAAAATCAAGGGTTCATTCTTGTACACAAACATAAAATATTTCTGAAAAGAAACCATTTTAGCTTTGCAGTCAATCATAGCATGATAAACGGAAAGCCAATCCATGCCCAAAATAACATCAAACTCTACTAGAGTCAAAACAATAAGGTTTTCAGGTAGATTATTTCCGCACACAAGGATAGAAAGGTTATTATAATTTATTTTTGTCTCAACATTCCCTCCGGGTGTTTTTACCATAAGTTCAGTATTCATATCTTGAGATGGAATTACCAATTTACTCGAAAACTTCTCAAAAATGAAAGAATGTGTAGACCATGAATCAAAAAACACATTGGAATAATCTGAACAAACAAATAGTGTACCTGATACCACTTCATTCGATGGACCAACATCTGCTGAAGTAGTTACAAAGGATTTCACCACCCCTTTATGCTTGTAGTTTGGCTTCTTTTCCTCAGTTGAGTTCTTCGTTAGACCCTCATTTTCATAATGAACCATTTCATTACACTTAAAACATCTTACCACTGTCTTTTCATTGCCTGCTTGATCATATTCCTTACAGTTACGAGAAATATGCCTAGACTTACCACACTGGAATCATTTTCCAGACATAGATAAACATTTTCCTAGATTCGTTTTACCACACTTCTCACAGGACGAATATTTGGTTTTCTTACCTATTGGATTCTTTGATGAATTCTTTCCCTTTGTCTGCCAAATGGGCCTCTTATTATGTTGTTTGTCAAAGAACACATGATCTTCGGAAAACTCCATTTCCACCTTCTTCGCACAACGAACAAGTTTTTCATAACTTTTGAACTCACAAGAAGCTAACTACCTTTGATACTTTGGCTTTAACCCTGAGTAAAAACGGTTGATTTTACTATCAAGATCTCGTATGAAATTTGGAGCATACCTTGCCAGTTGAGTGAACATTGCATCATAAGTAGCCACTGAGTCATCCTCCTGCCTCAATTCTAGGAATTGTTTTTCCATCCTAAGATGAACCACCTTAGGGAAATATTTTTCAAGATAAAAAAACATTGAATTCATCCCAGTGAAGATCATAAATCTCATCACTATCCCTAATATTTTTCACCATGGACCACCATTGATCAGCTTCAACCTCTAAATGGTAAACAACAAGACTAACCTTTTGATGTTCTGAACACACCATGACATCAAAAATCTTATCCAGTGCTTTAATCCATCCTTCTGCTATAACTGGGTCAGATGATCCTCTGAATGATGGGGGATGTTGCCTCATGAAATGTTCCACCATTGACATGTTCCTATGGGTTGATCTGGCTGATCTCGTGCATGGATACCCTAACCATTTATATCCTGAGTCAAATATGCCATCACTGCAACAAACTATTCAGTTTTGATTCTGACCATCTCAGGTTGCTGATTTGGAAGGTTGTCTTCCTCTTAATGTTGTCCCAACATAGCTGACCTATTTCCTCTACAGAAAACCATTCTGAACACAAAAATATCTTAGGCGAAGCAACATGGTAATATTTAAATGCTATATCATTTCAATCATAGTATAAATTAATTTAGGGATATTAAATTTAACAATTTAATCTAACTCCTAAAGTTTTCTAAATCGACCTCTAATACCAACTATAAGGACATGGCCTTAAACCTCACTAAAAATTGAATTAAATGAATAATTCACATTGAGGATCTTTTCAGGTTTAGAGTTTTAGAGAATTAGATCATAACTATTACATCTCAAAAGATTACACAGTAGACACTTCTACAATGTTTCTCCTTTTTTTAAAAACATGAACTCTTAAAATAGTCATTTCTAGTTCCATGTTTAAGAAAAAATGACTTTTCTTTGATCCCATACTTGACCCAATTCTACATTATTACCTATAAAAAACATTACAAAAAAACATGGGGTGAGTATAAAAATCTCAGTAAGGGATACACAAAGAAGGAAAACTGTTATTTTTTCAAAACATCTAGTGAACCATGAATAATTTATCAAAGTAATACTTTTCACCTTTACGAATTAGAAAATAACCATTGCTGGATAAAGGACCCTTACTTACCTTTTTGTAACCAAAAGATTACCATAAAACCCATATAACGAACACATAACACATAAAGGTAACTTGGGACAAAATCATACATAAATGGAATAAACATATAGTCGACTTCCACACATATCACTATATGGAATAGCCATACGGCCAACTTCCATTCCCAATGCATTGGAGGTTATAATGTAACCACCCATCCGGGTATTCACGTCACCACCCGTCATTTGTTTTATCACGTAACCACTCGTCAAATGTCCAAGTACCATTATAAAATCATAACACATAATACAATTATAAAGGAAAGAAAACATTTCCACATTTCAAGAACAATATATCACTCAAATATATTGATATACCAAATCCATTATCAAAACCTTTTTCAATAAAAAAATACATAAAAGATTATATGGAATTTATTTACTTTTAAAAATATTACGGCTTGTTGAGGAAGCCAAAGATCAAATAATACTTGCGGCGGCGGAAAGGTCGTTGTCACCGCATACATTAATAAAACATAGATTTTGTCATTTAGTAAAACGGTTCTTATATAAAAGATTCGTTTTGAATAAAATTAGAAGTCAAAGGGGTTTATACAGTGTATAAAATAAAGTCTTGTATTAGAACAAAATATGTCTCAATGAAAAGAGATTGAGACGAAGTCCCATACCTCATGTCTGACATGACTCAATCGCTCTTTAATCTCTTGAATAATAATATAGTGTTAATTTCTACGTTCTTAAGAACCTTTTTCAAGCATATTATTCCTTTTATATCACTTATTTCCATGTTTTAATCATTACGTAATCATTTACATTAATAATGATTGTGTTGTTGATATTTGGTTCTTAAGTCAAAAATGGACTTCTTACAATTACATGTTGTTTATTTGGTCAAATGTTAATTATATAAAGAATGATATTCATGATTTGGATATCATATTTATCATATATATCTAGCATATACATGTATTTATAATATTACATAACATTTAGAGGTATGAAACGAAATGCACCATTCATGGAGACGGTAAGCCGTACGTACGCATGAACGCTACTTTCATTTCTATTTCGTATTTAATGGGATGAAATCATAATGATATAGAGGTATATTATAATTCCAGTATAATATCATATGTAATACCATTAAATCCATCCTTTATACATCCCACGTATGACATTAACGAATCAAATCACTTTGAGGGTGCGATATTCCGCACTTCCTAAAATGGAGATGTCACGTTTACCCATAATGGAAACCATAAAGGTATGAAATAAATGAAAAATACAAAAGAATATGGAAATCAAAAAAACAATATATATCATATATAAATATAGTGACATCATAATGGCCACCATGAAAAGTGTTATAAGAATATTGAACAGTCATTGTTTCGTGAGGTAGATATTTTCCATCCATGGAAACAGTATGCTATTTAACAATTAAATGTAGGTGTGTGAAAGTTTAGATAGAATCCTTATTATAACAACATTATGGTATATTTAATACACTGGTTTTGTTAAAAAATAAAGGAATAAAAAGAGTTTAGGGGGTTGGAGAAGCAAAATAAAACATAAGAACAATAGAGAAGACATTACATTTAAATCGGGTAACTCCCTTTGGTTCGAACCAAAAAAGTTCTTTGAAGAGCTTTTCTAACTAAGGTGAGGCTTCTAGGATGAGAATAGGGATGTGGAGAGATAAAATGAGTAGATTTTGGCCGATCCACAGGCTTGAGATGTGTGGGTAAGGTGGTAGAGGTGGGGGCCTTTTATAAGAGGACAGGAGGGCACTCTTGGAAAGTTATAAAATGTTAGGTTATTATAAAATGTAATTTTCAGATTTTAAAGGTTACACAATTATATATTTTGAGGATAAGTTGATAAGGTTAGAAATCAACCCATCCAATAGGTTTTGGACAAGTTTAAGTCTTAGATTTTACCTTATCTATTCATTTTATTTAAATCATTTATTAATGAGGTAATCGCTGCATCATCATGGTGTCATAAATAAATATATATTTTTAATGTATAAAAATTATAAAAAAATATCATGATGTATGAAATCTTTTTAGAATTCTAATGAATATTTATAGTCAAAAATATTACTTGTATAACCCCATGAAAAAATTGTTTTTATATAACAAACCATGTTTGTGACATTTTTTTACATTAAATATAATGTATTAATGTCATTATTTTACCCAAGTGGCCCCATGGGGTACCAAAAATAGACCCATGGTTTTTAATGGGAGGCCCAAAATCATACAATAAGTTTAGGCCATGTGTAAAGGTATTTTCATATTATTATAACATTACATTTACCTTAAATTACACTAATTAACTTTAATCGTGATTAATAAAACATAAAAGTTACAATTCACCAAAAAATATTTTAATCCCATTTAACCACATTTTACTTACTAATGAAAACCATGTATGTTGGATTTTCAAAATTAAATTCACATAATCGGTAAACTTTCATGTAAACAAAAAATCGGTTTTCATAACTACCACTTAGTGGTTTCAATATTTATCAAAAATTGATGTTTTTCAGAAAAATACCAAAAATTAACCCTAAGATATATTAGATATTAAAAAATAAAAAATGATGTCTATTTTACCTAATTCAATGAATATATGTACAATTAATTCATTTAATAATTAATTATTATTGTCAAAACAAATAGCGTGTTTTTAAGAAACAATATATATCAAAAGATTGATATTTGTTTATGTCTAATTTCAAAGTGAAATTAATTAAAATTTACACCATTGGATTAAATGGTAAAAATATATTCTAATTAATCTTTAATACCAATTAAAAAGATAACCTAAATATATAAATGAATTAGATTAAAAAGTGATTTTGAATTAAAATGCAACATTTTTCAATATTCACTAAAAAAGAACTTTATCGGAAAAGTACCAAAAATTTATGCAAAGTAAATTTTGATGTCCCAATTCTAAAGAAGGATTTTTTTGGTCCAATAGAATGTATAATAGTGACCAAATCTATATTTAAGGAGGGTTTTCTATCAAAAGGTGATAAATCGACCATTTAGTGAATATTAGAGTATTTATTCTTAAAATTGAATTCTTTTCTTATTTTAAGCCTTTATCTTTTATTGGATAAACGTAAAACCATTTAATAAACCTATATAATCATATATTAGTTATTTATATTCATTCCCACCAAAACAATGGATTCCTGTTAACTACTATTTGAAATAATATTATTATATTATTAGTGTGCAATGTAAGATTTCAAAGAAACCCGTTGTTGCGTATTGGGTACACTATCGAGAATAGATACCACTTTAGAGTAAAATTAATATTTAATTCACAAATATTAATAAATATAAAAATGTATTATTCTTTATTTACCTGGGATGTTATAGTATACTACATGGATTATGATATATCTCTCTTTATTGATCATTTCGTGGTAAGGATATAGTTTCGTGGTGCTATTTTTATTGATTAGGAATGATCTTTTCAAGATCATTAAATTAATATTATATCCTTGATATATTATCATTATTTTATGATATTTACATTTTTTTACTCCAATAATACACGAGTGTTCATGTGTATATGTAAAAATTTTCCAACTCAGAGATCTTAAGGGGTCTGAATATCCAAAATTCGTGTCATGAGTGTTTTCTTATAGATTTACATAGAGATAAAATCATCACATGTAATATCATAAAAATTTATGTTTATTATTAGGTACATTTTTTTCTTGATAGTTCTTCAATTAAATCCATTACCAGAACATCCAATATATCATGCACTGTTAAATTTATGGGAGGAAAAATGTCTTGGGATTCTAGACATAATCCTATTACATGAAATATTTTCTAACTCACTGTTATTTTTTATCAAATGGTGATTCATCAGTTGGAGGATGTAGGTGTTTAGATTTTGAAAATTTTTCTTTTCTATAGGTGGGTGTTAAGAAAGGATATGTTTCAATAGGTTATTAGTGTGAAAATAGTTTCTTATAGTGATTCCTTAATAGATTTCAGTGAGTATCTACCTAGTTATTATATTTTACATAGTTTAGTATTTTTAATATATTATTGTTTTCCTTTTTAGGGTATTTCATTATTTAGTTCATTTTTATCATCTCATTCAGTTTATCCATATAGAAATTTAATAGAGTCATTTGTAATTAGATTCCATGGTTTGTGTCATCTGGAATTTAGGGTGTTCTAGGTTTGTAACATGTAGTGTAACTTATTTAAATTTTCTTTTATATAAAAAATAGCTTTAGGTTTTCATGTATTATAGTTGTATTGAGGTGAGGCTTCTGATATATTTATGGAATTTCATTTATTTCAAATTGAAATTTGTGTTATTCATTTTTTTGACTTGTGTCTCTATGTATGACATAAGTGGTGTTAGTAAATGTTTCAACAAATAATGAAAGTTGTTTAATCCCTCAATGATGTGTATTTGCGGCCATTAATAGAATTATTGTTTTGATTTTTATTGTGATGTGGTGTTTCACTCATAAGTTTCAAATTAATGTATAAATAGAATGAAAATGATTGATTGTTTAATGCTTGGGTAACTGCGTTTTGATTGGGGAATAAATGGAAAGTGTAACAATAATGTTAATTTAAATGGATCAAGTCATTTGTGTTTTGGTAATTATTTCATTAGGTTTTACCAATCTTTTTTATTATATTCTTATGGTGGATACTCCTTTTAGTTTAAAATGATTATTTTTCTTGGTACAATCTGAGGTGGTTTTGATTGTTTAATATTGATGGATTTTCTTTCTATACAGATATGTTTTTTAGTTTTGATATGTGTATACTATTAATTATTTAATCAAATTTTTGTTTCTCTTATTGTACTTATGGTCTATCATGGTCCCTTGTCAATTAGACCATCAATGTACTCTATGCATGGATATATAAGGTTTCATCAAGTTCTAAAAGTGTTTCACCTTATTAGTGTCACTATATTTTTGTATTTCATGGTTAGTTTAGGAATATGTATATATTGAATTATAGGTGGGTAACATTTTTAGGGTTTTTACTCATAAAAAAATTTCATGGTAGATCATTATAGGTTTGTTTGATGAGGACCGGTATACACTTTTGTATTCGGTAGCTTTTTGATGGACCTGTTGTTCAAGGTTCTTTCTTAAATATTTATATTCCATTAGATCTAACCATTTTTGTTGTATTTAGTCTCATATGTTCAATATTATTTAAATATATTTTACATTTTTTTAAAAAAATTATTCATTGCACCATGAGTAAATTCTATTGATTACTCCACCACTTGATTTTAGGGAAGATAGTGATACTCTTCATGAAATATATCGACATATTCTCTTATAATAAGTAAATATTCATGTTTTATCATACCCTTCATACCAAGTATTTTTTATACATTATATTGTTTATTAAGTTATATGAACTATACATTTGAAGTAGTTTATAATTGATATTCACAGTTTTTCATTCATTTTTATAAAAGTAAAGAATGGTTTGGGAGATCAAATGATATTTCCCTCTCTAATAAATTGATATACGTTTGTATAATTTGATATAAATCATGATGAGTAGAAAATGCAAAATTATTAAAGAAACACCATTTATATTTGAAATAAGATTCTTTTCAACATTATGTTAGTAGAGGAGTAGCAGTATTGTAACTGTGTATTAATCTCACTAATTAGAGATTTATCCAATAAATCAATATTTATTTCTCATTGTGGTTATTGAATATATCTAGAGAACATGAATGACATAAGAAAATAATTCCATCCTTAATCAAAAAAATTATTATCTAGTCATTACATAATAACATGTTTAACATTCACAAAAAAATTTGTTTAATCCATATTAGTATTGATTATCGTTTAGTATCTTCCATTATAATTAATATTTAGAGAATTATGATGTAAATATTTATTAATGATTTTTTTTGAATTTACTTATTAAATGACCATGTTATTTTTAGTTTAATCATTTGACCATTGGTTTTTTATTTAGGGGAACATTTATTTTTTATTATTTATACTAATTTTACTCATATTTTCTATTCATAAATTCTAGTTTTTGTTTCCTCCAATTACATGATTAAAATATTCGTGATATCCCTTATAGAAGATTCATTTATAATTGTTACCATAATTTGGAATTTGCGAAAAATGATCAACATTAGAGCATTACTATTTTAATTTGAAATGAAAAAAATCATAATTAAAATTTTTTGAACAAAATTTCCCCAAAATCACTATATTTAATTAATGTCTATGTCAAAATTAAGATGACATAAAAAAATTCAATATCAATGAAAATTCTGAATTTAAAATCCTATTTGAAAACCTAATATTAAGTAAAAAAATAATTTTTATGTAATTAAGTGAGAAAATCCATAGTAATAGTCTACATTTCCTTTGATTTATGGCTTATTGGACCCTATATATTTTTCATCCATTTTCATTAGTTGAGGGAATATCTCTGTTTTTAAGGGATAATAAAAAATATTTAAAAAATATTTTTAAAATTATTATCACTCTTTTAACTCATTGGATCACTTATTTTGGCATTCTTGATTAATTTATTATAATAATATGCTTCTCCTTATATATGGAAGAATACTAATATAACATTTTCATTCCCGAAATATTAGTGAGAATAAAATATTTTCAATATTAAATATCATCATCACTCTATTTTTAATGGGTTGGAATATCCACTAATGGATTGTGGTTATTGTTGCATAATTTAATCTATTGAACATTTTTCCACATTTTTCAAATTTTGGAACACTATGTATTTTAGGTTTTTATTCATAACATGAATAAATTTATTTAACAACCCCATAAATCATTCAAATTAGGTTTTTATCATGATTGATACTGCATTAGAAAAATTATGGAATTTTTGAACCCATAAATTGTCCATTTGGTCCACATTATTTTAATCCATTCCCTAGAACTCTTAAATATTTAATTAAAAATAATATCATTCAATAATATATATATATATGTTTGTATAATAACTAATGAAATATTAATTAATATATGCTTACTTCTTTATAATTACTTGTCTGGTATCTTTTATTGTGGCGTATAATATATAAATCAACTTATTCATTAGTATATCATTCCTTTTTTGTATATTTTTAAAAAATTGTAGAGAGAGACACTATTAATGGTTAAATAGGTAATCTATAAATAGAGAAAAAATATAAAACAATTAATGAATAATGGAGGGGTGTGAACTATTCCAAATAATCCTTAAAATTTTGGACCCAAGGACCCCTATGGGGAACCAATCAAAGTAAACATTTTTCCATTCAAGAAATTATGAATAATATCCATACTTATAATACATTTAGTTAATCCTAGGGGTTATTAACTTATTTCCTCTTATAATCTATAACCTAATTCCTAAAAACTAAACAATTATTTCAAACTAACTATGATGACCCTTAAATACTAAACATATTTTTTTGTCATTCTCTCATAAATATACATTATAACTTCTATAAAACACACACCTTGATACCAAAAGATTAGTGGATTCAATGAATATATATATATATATATATTATAATTAATATCAAAATATAATTCAAAAATATATTTATTTGTATATTTTAATTGTCCTAAAATACCAACTTTGTTATCTCATTATTTTTGAAATTATAATGTCCCCATGATTTGACACCCTCTCACGTGGCCAGATTGGGTTAGTTACATGAACTCATGCACAACTCTCTATATTCCACAGGCTTCCCACTAGCTGTGGGATTAAGAATTGAAGAGTTAAGAGACAAAAACTATTACATAGAGTTGCAACAAAGTGGAAATAAAAAATATTAAATAAATATCAAAATTAGGATATAAAGGAACAATACAATATAGTAGAAGATCAAGAAATGAAATCTAACTAAAATTATAATAAATAATAAAGAAAAAATGAAATATCATGATGGAATGTTACTAAATTTTGTGATAGAATAAATTCGTGTAAAATAATAGTAAACTCAAATAAGTACTCAAATTTCCCTTGTCCCCAACCCCATGTTTGTCCTGTATCTAAACTCCAACCCATCTAGAAATCAACAGTCAACAAAAAGGATACCTTATATTATCTAATAATATATCCATGAAATCTACTCTGGTACTAAACAGTGCCCTGAGTATAGTGTGGGTATAACACGTTAGGTTGACATCACAATTCCTAAACAAAATTGAACTGACAAGAAGTTCATGGAATTGTGTAATAACTAGTGAATCAATTAGTTAAAAAATTAAATTACAACCACATAAACCTTCTTGAACACCATTCCAAAATATCTATGATCATGTATTAGAACCATGAAATCCCCATACCTATAGTTAAGGTAAAACATAATAATAATCAACACCATAAATAAATGTCTCTAAGAGCATCTCATAACAATTCTAACCATAAACATTGAACCTTGGTATAAAACAGAAAAAAAATAGGTAAAACCCATTATATAATCATATTAGCAGTCAATCAGAGCTGCAACCTATATATATGAATTTCATCATTTATTAGGGTCAGGCCCATTATATATACTTTACATCAGGTCTAAGGTCCAAACCTAGTATATAAGCATTATAAAATGTCTAATTTAAAATCATGGTATGTAAGAATTACAAAATAAATGATCATGAATATATATCTATATAATAAGTACAACAAAAATCACTTGGCATATAGCACTATGTAAGAATGGAAATATATTACACATCTAGTCATAACAGTAAGGATATGGAAATATCACATCACATAGATTAATGGTTAATTATGAATTTTTTCTTTTATCATTAAATTACACATTTTTTATCCATTAGTCACAAGTAATCAACATACCAATTATTTCAATAATAAATCCAAGCCCATGTGAATCTATATCAAGTAATGACATTAATACCATGTCATGCTAAACAAACTTTATTCCATTAATCAAATAATATAAAATAAAGTGTTATCTCAGACAAATAGTATCCTTAATCCATGCCATTAACCATTTAATCCAAATGGATTAAATTTAATATTAAAATTATTCATTTAATTGATCCTAGTTCACATTATATAGGATCCATTAAAATATTTCATATACATGGAAAAAAACAGACCATAGGGTTAAGGTTTAGATCCCATACCTTTAATAGATGATTAACTAAACGCTTCTGAACGGTAACAAAAATGAGGAAGAATGTGTATAAGATCACGTGATTAATCGAATCTCAAATTAGATAAATATTAACAACTAACCTAAAAGTGGTCTGAGGATTCCACTTAATGGAAAACCATAGAAGAGGAAGGGGAAACTAAGGACCAAGAGTTACCATTGATCAATCACACAAATAAACATCTAGAATGGTATAGGTTATTCTAAAAGTGCATAGGAAACCATCATGGGATGGGAGGAGGAAACTTCATATGGGTGAGAAAAAAGTATCTATAGATCAAAGTCTAAAACTACAGGACTGGAATTGACATGGCATATAACACCTTTAAATGCAATTTATTCTATTTTGAGGGTTATATCGAAAATTGTGATATCTCAGATAAATTTTTAATCTTCCTAAAAATTACTTGATGTGTATTTATTTCATCACAATTAACTGCTTCATGATATGAGTCTAGAAGAATTTACATTCCTTGTAATACCATTACTCAATATATAAATAAATGGAAGATAAATTTTAGTTCATTTTAATATATAATGAAATGAAACACCTCCATTGTCTTCCAAGAATGAAGAAACCCTCTTAAACCAATTTTACATGTATATATCTAGACTCTATTATTGTAACGATAAGAATTTTTTTTATGAAAATTCCTCTTGATCTAAATAAATTTATTATTAGGTAAAAATGTTTTATAAAACATATAAAATGTCTTATATTTATATTTTTTGATATTGAAATACCATTAATAATTGGTACAATTTCTAATATAGAAATTGAATAGTGATCACATGATAAGAATAAATATAGGGCTTTAACAAATCCAATTACTCTAAAAAAGGATGATATCACCTCATCTGGTAGAATTTCTCAAAGTGATACCCATTTTTCAGAGCTTAGAAAGGGGGTAGCATCCCTGGGCTTCATTCTTGACCAATCCCAAGCTAAGATTCAACCCGTTAGGCTTGAACAAAATCAAATATGGGAGAAGTGGAAGTTAATAGATATTACCAACTAAGCGATTTTATACTAGATGCTCCAAGAGTAGGTCACCATCACACATATTATCCTTAGGTCTTCGACAGTATTATTAGGTGTTATGTAACAAGACCCTATCACTATGATTATGTGCATTATCTTTTTATAAATAATATAATATAATTTTATTATTATTACATTGTAAATGAGTTTTAAAGAACGAATAGTATTTTTAGTTAATATTAAATTAACAAATCTATCTTGATGAATTAATTGATTTTCAAATTAAATATTTTTTAATAAAATATTTTAACTAAAATATTTTTTATTAAATATAAATGATCATATTATTTTTTATGAATACAATTATAATTTTTATTAAGGATTGAAAGATATTTTTTCAAAACACCAAAATTTTCGATAAAGGTCAATTTTTATTGTAAAAGAAAAAATTAACATATTTAGAATTTTTTTTACATAAAATGAATATTATTTTTGGAATACAGATGTCGAAATTATATTACAGTGAATTTTCTATAGTTTTCTAAGATAGTAGAATTTTTGGGTATAAAATAAATACCGTTTATATATATAATGTGTTTAATGACATCATAATGACCCAATGGTATTATAAAAGATATATTTAGACAATATATGTTTTACCTTTAAAATAGTGTGATTTTATATTTTATTTATTTATTTTTCAATGCCTTAGGGGAAACTTCAAGAATTATAAAATATTTTAGCTTTTTAAAATGATTTCCTTGAGAGTGTGACACACCTACAAATATAAAATCCTAATATTTTAATAATTTCGTCCATTGTCCTAATAAAATAATGTTTTTCAATCCCCTTAGGAAAATTCCATTGGCAAAAATCATGGTTAGTTTTGGGGTTTTTATTTGTTTGATGTGTAGTGTCCAAAACCTAAATAATAAACAATTCCCTCTCATTTCCAATAAAAACCCACTAAATATCCGATTTCTCTTCACTCAAACCATTTATATCTCAATAAAATTCTTCCCACCTATCTCTATAATCCTTCCAAGAATCCCCGATCTCCCAATAATCCTCTCTAAATACTCTCCCAAGCCTTTTGGATCACACTTATAAGTATGAGATCCTCACTTTCCTTCCATCATTATTTATTTACATGTTTCCTTATATTGTTATTCATTTTTTACATTCAATTAAAAGTTTTTTGGTATGATTTAACACCTCACCTATGTTAGATCTGAATCTACTGATTATACACAAGAGGGGGGGGGGGTGAATTGTGTATTTTACAATTTATCGTTATTTCATTGATTGAACGTGTTCTGTCCACTATGCTTTATCAAATTTAAATATGCAGCGGAAAGAGTAAAAGAAGGGATAAAAAGATGTATAGTGGTTCGGGGAACAGAAGGCCCCTAGTCCACTCCCCCAATGCTCAACTCCAAGAGCTTGGTGATTTTCACTATCTGTTCAACTTTTCCACAGACCGGTTCACAACTGAGTACAGGCAGTTGACACCATTACAATATTCATGCTAATAAAGCCCTCCGGTTCAAACATGAACCTACACAGCTTAGTACGAGAAGCTGGTTACTCAAGATAAATGAATTTTAAAAAAATATTATCCAGTTGATCTTCACAATTGCAATAGAATGCAATTGAAAGTAGATGGATCGTCGTCTTCATAAATATATATTTTCAAGTCGAAGCAGTTCTGAGTCGATCTAGTTGCAGTAGATAAAAAGATAAAGTTCACAACTTCAGCAATAGTAGATTCACAGTAGATATTCGATGTAGAACGAGTGAATCTTCTATCGGGTTCTTACATCATAAGAAATCAAAACTTTGACCCTTCTTATGAATCAGTAGAACTGAGCGCTTTTTTGCAGTCTCTGTTTTCCAACTGTTTGATAATAGATTTATCGCCACACTCACTTATCTGTGTATATTCCCAGTGTTTTTCATAGAAAACCTATATAATAAAGCTAAGCATATCTCCTTCACATTTAGATCCATAAAAATCACCTTCTGATTCGTGATATTCAAAAGTTTGAATTTACAAAGCTGTCGTAACTTCCTTGAAGAATTGGCATAAAAATCTACTTTTAATTTGAATTTAATCCATTGATAAAATGGCTTTGAATCAGTCAAAGTCGTATTTTAAAATAGACATTAAATCCGGCTTGAAATCCGCCGAACAATCCGCTTGCTGACCATTGAATAAAATTATCATCTTTGTAACTTTCCGACGCCAAACGTAAGGTTTATGAGGTGGACTCAAATGTAAGGTTGACAATGCATCCTCCAAACGTAAGGTTGAAAACGCAGCCTCCAAACGTAAGGTAGACAACGTAAGGTTCATTCCAAATGTAGGGTTCACAACGTAAGGTTCATTCCAAATGCAGGGTTCACAACGTAAGGTTCATTCCAAACGTAGGGTTCACAACGTAATGTTCATTCCAAACGTAGGGTTCACAATGTAAGGTTCATTCCAAATGTATGGTTGGTCATCCATACTTTTTCTTTTCAACATACAAACATATGATAAAAGATCCATAGTTTTTCTTGATCTATACTTTCCAAAAAATGTATGGTTGTTCACAAAAGTAAGGTTGATGAACTATACTTTTGAGAAAGAGACGTAACGTTTAGAACTTACGTATGGTTCTCTTTCCATACTTTTCTGACAACGTATGGTTGATTAACCATACTTTTTCTTTATCTTAAAAAGTATACACTTTTCATCCTTATGCTACGTTTAACCACGTTGGGTATGAACTTTGTTTTCAGAACTCACTAAAGAAGATTTTGAGCTACACATATCCACGTAAGGTATGAATAGTGATTCCAGAATGTGCTAAAGCAGATTTAGCGCTATAGTGATTCCAGAACCGCGATAAAGCAGATTTCCGAATAAATTAAGTATGAATTACCTTTATATCAAAAATAAAATAAATCAATAAATTCCAAAAAAATACTAAATTAAATCATTAGAAAATAATTAAGGATATTTGTGAGCATCAAAATTATCATAAAGAGACAGAGTATTATTTTCAATAATCTCCCCCTTTAAATAACATTATTAAGTATTGTTGAAAACAATAGGTTTCTCAACAATCTCCCCCTTTTTGATGATCACAAAACCCATAAAATAATAAGACTAATTTAAATAAAATTATCTTTCAAAATTAGTTACATAAAATCATATAATTCTCAGAGGATAAAACAATATTTAACTATAAAAAAAAAATAAAACTTTTCCCATCATGAAGATAAATTTTTTAGCTATATTCAAATTAATTAGAAAATTTAAATTTCTCCTCCCCCTAAATAAAACGTTATTCTTATTAAAATTCCCTCACGAAAAAAGTAAAAATGTTGTGCTTATCCTAATTCTCCCCCTTTTGTGGTATTAAAAAATAGAAAAATCATGGATTTTAACACATTTAATATTGCACTGAACTGTAAGTAAATGCTATAATTAACTGATTTTAGTATTTTAATTTGAAGTACTGGCATATCAAAACAAAGATAGTAAAACAAATAAAGAAATAAACAAATGAATAATGAAAGTAATTTTCATTCAGAAACTGCAGTTCATACATGATAATGATATACACAAGAATCATGGGGTTTAGGAAAGGCAGGCAAATGGTTCTATCTCCTCTAAATTTCCGACATGATTTCTGTGAACCATTCTCTAATCCTCTTCATCATCCCATCTCCAAGATTTATGATGAGCTCTCTATTTAACTGAGTCATATGGATATCTTCAATTAAATTGACTCTGAAAAACTCATGCATTCATTAATCTTTTTCAACAAACAGCGAAAGCTTCTCTGACAACTGATTTAATAGAATTCTAATTGGTTGCTCACCAGATGTCAATTGATCCACTAAGAACTTCTGATTATCTAGTAACACTGAAAAAGGAGTACTATTACATTGAAGATCTTGTAATTTGTCACTCATGTTTCTCATTGAGGCTGTGATTGCTTGAAATCATTTTTATTAAATCAGGTGAAGTACCTGATCCACTAGCAGCACTATTTGCAACAGATGCAAATTGATTCTCCATAAACAAAATTAAATTAGATAAATCAGACTTCTTGACCATCTCAGATTTCAACTTATCAACTGAATTCAGCATATCATCTTTAAACATTTCAACTTCTTGCCTTGAGACTGTACACTCATTCAACTTTTGAAATTTCAACTGTTCGAAAGTCAAGGCATTTCATAGACTAACATTCTCAGATTCCAACTGAGATTCCTTTCTGTATAGTTCTGCAACTTCTTTTTTCCTTGAATCAGAGGCACCTTGTTCTTGATTCATATTCACAGATTCTAGATGATGCAGCAGTGCAAGAGGTAATGAATCTGCATCAGATTTTTCTTTCTCTCTGTCCTGATAAGGTTGGTCCACTGAGTTGTCTCTAGAGTCCTCAAACTCTTGCACTGAAAAATACTCTTGAGGTACCTATGTATGAGCTTCAGAAGAATTCTCATCACGGACTTCAGCATTTCTAACTTGCTCTGGAATTTCAAGAACAATTTCTTTAGAAGATTCTTGAGGTCTGGCCACTTCTTCACCAGGAAGTGCCTCCTTAACTTGTTCCTGTTGAAGTGCAACTTCAACAACAGCAGCAATCTAAGTCTCCCATGGAGTTTTTTCATGAAATTATGATCCTTCTATTGGTGTTGTCTGTTGAGTAACATCTTCCATGGATTTTTCAATAACATCTTCTCTCACAAAGGAATAATAAAATAAAGTCTATGTTGTTTCAACAGCAGGGGAAACAATATCCTCATTAACAAATCTATTACTTCTTGATTTAAGTCTTTCCTGACATCATTCTTCCTCAACATCATCAACTTTAAAGATAATTCTACTTGATACATTGCTTACTCTAGATTCTTCTTGTCCCTCCTTGGACTTAGCAGGTTGAGCCTGTTCACTCTCGGAGTCTTCCTCAGCTCCTATAGGAAAAAGCATTCCTCAAATGGTGTTCCAGAAGTATCCAATCTTCCTTAGAGTTATAGCATTGAAAACATTGTTGTGATGACATTTAACTCCGACATCCACCAGTATCACCATTCCCTTCATGAACAATAACATAGAAATAAATCTATCAAAAGGAAAAAAGTTCATCCTAGCTTCACTTTGACAACAGTAATTAAGATACCTTATCATGTACCTTGGGAAATTTAACTTGATTTCGCTTATCAGAAGGTACATAAGATACATATCTGGGTATAAAATCTTCTCCATTTCATCCATACTTGGAGCTATTCTGGTCTGAACAAACTTAACCAAAATATTCTGATCAGGCTCCAAATCCTTGATAAATATTTTCTATATTGTCTTAGTACCAAAAAGAAAAGACATGATGTCTTCAGATTTATGCATAGAGTCTCCAATATTCCTCAAATAAAAATGGAAAACTCCCTCATGAGGGAAGTTGAGAATCTGACCAATCTCTATGGATGAGATTGAGAAATCATTATCCTCTATCTGATCCATCAAACTACCCTTGGTATCTCCCAGACTGAACTGAATTGTTCTGAAGAGATGACGCATTTCTTCCTCATATAGAAACTAAAACCATTCACTACTGAAAGTATAACGACCCATACTTTACATACATTGTTAATACTTCAAAATTGAAGCACACTTATTACAACATATGACAAAACCACAAAGGACCGTATAGGTATAGTGTCTTTAGAAACTGGGAAACATAAACATCTGGTTCATAAATCTTCTACAGTGTCTCCCATTTATTTCATCATATCTAGGGTCCCTTTTAGAATATTCTACTTAATATCCATCTACCTGACCTGGGGAAAAGAAAACATAAAAGGGTGAGCTCAAATGCTCAGCAAGGGCAAATAAAGGAAATAAAAATCATATCATATCTTTTTGAAAATCATAACCAGCAAAAGAGATCATAATATCTTAACATGGAATAAATCATAGAAGTGAAAATGAGATCCCCATAATCATAACATAAAACTTGAAACCTTGTGGCATGTACACATAATCATGGAAAATCATTTCTTGTTAGTCATGACTCATTGCCAAGACTATCTTAGCGGACAAAGTCCATTTCTGAACCGAGTTCACTCCTCGTTTCAGTCCTGTATCACTGAACCGAAATAACCTTCCGTTCCAGCCATATCTATCTCATGAGATATAAATCTTTACCCAATCCATTGGAGGGAGATATAGGTCCCACCCATCTTATAATGAATCCTTTCTTATGTGTGCCACATAATCATAAATCATACATCATCGCATAACACATGTAACAAAATGGGATTCTTGAAACATCATGACATCATAAAACAAACCATATAAGGTAAATGACTTCATAAAAATAATTACCTCACAACATAATCAAATCAATGTAATAATAGGGATAAAAACAGAACTCTATATTATCTTAGATGGAAAATAATTTTGATAAAACATTTGAACTCCATTCTTGAGGAAAATATCCTTTCTACTTCAAAAACACTTTTCCTTTCTTAAAATGTCATAAAATTCTAAACTAAAAGAATTTGATTAAAAATAAACTTGAAAACTTATAAAGGAAGCTTCTTGGAAATAATGTTTTAAAAATCTATTCATGCCGTATAAGTTAAAAAAAACATTCTTCGTACTTTTGTCGGAAAAGTCAAAAAGTACCCCGTACAAAAAAAAAACAACAAAAGATTCCTTTCACATTCTTTAATAAAAACTCACCGAAGGGTAAAATTGGATTTAAACTATTGTAAGTGGATGGAAACAATATTAAATAGTGAGGGAACATGGATGTGGATGATTAAATACACCCCAGTAAATGCCAAAGTAAAAACAATATCGGATAAAAATGAGATTGTGATATTTTCCCTTACCTTAGGTCCGATTTGCTTTGTACGTATCCGAAGCTCCTGTATAATGGTTTAAATAATGTTATTGACTTATTACAGAATCATATATATTGATATGATATCATATATGGTCATATTCTTAGCTTCTTGTTAGTAATATTTCATTGTTACTTGTTACTCGGGTCTTTATTGCCTTTTGTTCTTATGCGTGTTTTGCCGAATAAATTATTATTCTTCTTTTAAGGTTATAGATACATTATATCCAGAATGGTATTAGTGTAACATATATCATATTTATTCATTCAATTCATTTATATAATTACTATGTAATGATGATCATGTAGAACGAGTCGCATCACATCGTGGAGACGGTATTCCGTACGTACGCACGAGTGATGATATCGTTCCTATGATCGTGGAATTGTATTGGAGTATATATATATTATTTCAGTATCAATATTACTTTATAATAATCATAAATAGTTACTCATTACACCATTATACCCATCCTTGTAAGGTGATGGTGGAAAATAGATTACACCACGGCGTGGAGACTGTATTCTGTACGTACGCACATGCGATGATTTCATTTTTCCGTAGGATGGATAGAAGGTGAATTAGGGTTGTTTCATATTTATAATAACATATCAGTATGTAAGTAATACTGATGTTATTACTTTATCATGAAACAACTAAAGAAGAAGAAGTTGAAGAAGAAAGAAATTGAAAAGATCGGTAATGGATATTACCTCTTCTTTGGAACGCTTCTTTGAATCCTCCACTTAGGGAACTAAGATTGGTCTTTGAAGAAGACCAGGACCTCTAGGATTATTATAGGGAAGTGGAGAGGAGAAAATGAAAGGGTTTTTCCGAGCTTGAGTGCTCAAATTGGTGTGAGGAGGAGGGGGAGGAGGTGCCCTTTTATAAGGGAGGAGAGGGGCACATTAGGAATATCTCAAAATATTATTTTATATTAAAGTCAAAATCGGTTTATAATGGTTCCAAAGGGTCTTATTTCGAAGCTAAAGTGGGGAAGGGTCGAAATCCTATCAACCAATAGGATTTAGACATGTTTAGGGTATTATTTTAACCTTATCAATTAGATTTAACTCTAAGTTAAATAATTTAACTTTTACCGTGTCTTTTTGTTTTCTTTCACTATATGGTTAATACACTTACTATAACATGCCAAACGAACCCCAAATTATTTATTATTAATATATATATCCTTATCTAAGTCATTTGGCAGAACCTTAGATTTTTAGGAATAAAATAACAATTAATAATATAATATTTTATTTAAAAACTATTTTGTGTCAATTTTGACACTATTTGATATATGATTTTTGTGAAAGTCATAACAGAATTATATGTTCGGAAAAAGTTTATTAAATCAACAATAATATATCATAGTAATCTAGAAAATTAGTGTAATTCATAAAAAGTCTCAAATTACATTTATTTTGGTGTTTATAACATCAATTATGTCAATATTTCATAAATAAGATAATTACTGCATCATAATTGTGTCATAAATAAATTAAATTATTTAATGTCTAAAAATTATAAATAAAATACCATTATGTAGTAAATCGTTTTATCTTTCTAATGAATATTTATAGTCTAATTTATCTTATGTATAACCCCATATTAAAAATTATTTACTTATTAAACTTTGATTTTTAACTATTTTAACCCTTCTTTAAACAAATTAATAATAAATGTCCTAATCTAACCCAAGTGGGCCTAAATGGTCATATTTTATTCCTAAGTTTGTTTTTGGTAAAATTAAACTTATCCAATAGAATTAGGGCATGTGTTAGGGTAATAGTAATATCATATTTACCCCTATTTACTATTAACCGCGGTAAAAAAAAGTAAAAAGTTACTATTCACCAAAAATTATTTTTATCTCATTGAACCACATTTTACTTACTGATATCAACCGTGTCTGTCGGATTTTCGAAATTCCATTCACAGAAGCGGTAAAATTAAGTTTTATGCAAAATTCAGTTTTTAACCTACCACTTAGTGGTTTCACTATTCATCAAAAGTTGAAAGTTTTCAGAAAAATACCAAAATTTCACCCTAGGCTAATTTCGGTATTCCGAATCCAAAAATGAAGTCCATTTTGAAAAATAAAATTTATAAAATTTCAAAAAGTGGTTATTACTATTCACAACGGCTAGTTTTAATAATATTTTAATAGCATATCGTTGTTTAGTGAAACTCGGTATTGCGTACGACGCAAGCTATCGAGGAAGGTCGCGATTGCGTGTAAAGTAAGTCAAGCTAGTATGTAGTGAAAGATTCCTTTGATGATATATAAAAACAAAATATTACTCATAAACATCTCGGGTGTTACATTCTACCCCCCTTAAAAAGAATTTCGCCCTCGAAATTCGTCACTTTGTAACAAACAGATGAGGATACTTCTCCCTCATCATATCCTCAAGCTCCCATGTAGCTTCTTCAAGTTGGTGGTTCCTCCATAAAACATTCACCAATCGAGTGGTCTTGTTTCGTAGGACTTTTTCACTACGATCCAGAATCTCTATCGGTTGTTCTTCATAAGAAAGATCTTGCTCCAGTGGTACAACTTCTGAGCTGAGTACATGTGAAGGATCAGGTATGTACTTTCTCAGGAGAGATACATGGAACACATCGTGAACTTGAGAGAGATTCGGTGGAAGCTCCAATCGGTAAGCTACCTTTCCAACACGATCCAGTATTTCGAAAGGACCGATATATCTAGGGCTCAACTTCCCCTTCTTTCCAAATCTCATTACCCTCTTCCAGGGAGATTTTTGTAAGAACACTTTATCACCCACTTCAAACTCTAGGTCTTTTCTTCGGTTGTCGGCATAACTTTTCTGTCGACTCTGAGCTGCTCTTATGTGTTGTTGAATAGATCTGACCTTTTCTGCCATTTCATCAACGAGATCAGGTCCTAATAGCTTTCTTTCCCCAACTTCATCCCATCAAGTTGGAGTCCTGCATTTCTTTCCATAGAGAGCTTCATAAGGAGCCATCTGAATACTGGAGTGAAAGCTATTATTATAAGAAAATTCCACCAAAGGTAGGTGTTGATCCCAACCTCCTTTGGAATCCATAGAGCAAGCTCTCAACATATCTTCTAGGGTTTGAATTGTTCTCTCAGACTGACCGTCTGTCTGGGGATGATAAGCAGTGCTGAAACTCAACTCTATATCCAGAGTATGCTGAAGACTTCGCCAGAACTTCGAGGTAAATCTCGGATCCCGATCAGATATAATAGAAAGTGGTACTCCATGCAATCTTACCACTTCCTTTACATATATCCTGGCAAGCTGATCTTGAGAGAAATCCTCTCTAATAGCAATGAAGTGTGCAGACTTTGTAAGACGATCAACTATGACCCAGATAGCATTATTGCCTTTGGATGTTTTAGAAAGTCCTGTGACAAAGTCCATAGTGATGTTTTCCCATTTCCATTCGGGTATGGGTAATGGTTGTAACATCCCCTTAGACTTTTGTCTCTCAGATTTAACTTGTTGACAAACCAAGCATCGAGAGACATATTCAACAACATCTCTTTTCATGCCATCCCACCAGAAGTACTCTTTCAGGTCCCTATACATCTTCGTACTTCCAGGATGAATAGAGAATGAAGAACTATGAGCCTCATCCAGCAGCTCCTTCTTTAATTCGGGGATGGGAGGAACACAAACCCGATTCCTGAACTTTATTATCCCATCACAATCAAGGTTGAATTCAGGAACATTTCTCACCTTCTTTTGTAACTCTACATCATCTTTTTGTGCCTCTTTAATCATCACATGTATAGATGGTTGAACATTCATTTGAGAAAGATAAGATTTTCCCCTTCCATTATAATTCCAAGATCCATCCTTTGTAAATCCATAAATATTGGATCTTTTGTGATCCTCATCATGGATAAACTAGCATGTTCTTGTCGACTTAATGCATCTTCCACCTTGTTTTCTTTCCCAGGGTGGTAATGGATTGAGCAGTCATAATCCTTAATCAGCTCCAACCATCTTCTTTGACGCATATTCAACTCCTTTTGTGTGAAAATATACTTTAGACTTTTATGATCAGTATAAATATCACACCTTTCACCATAAAGGTAATGCCTCCAAATATTTAATGCAAAGATTACCGCAGCCAACTCCAAATCATGTGTTGGGTAATTTTGCTCATGGATTTTCAACTGTCGTGAGGCATAAGCTATCACCATATCATTTTGCATAAGAACACACCCCAATCCCTTCTTGGATGCATCACTGTAGATCACAAACCTTTCTCCACTACAAGGCATTGTGAGCACAGGTGCACTGGATAACCTTCTTTTCAACTCCTTGAAATTCTCTTCACATTCCTCTGTCCAAACAAACATAACTCCTTTCCGAGTCAACTTGGTGAGTGGATTTGATAATCGTGAAAAATCTTTTACAAAACGTCGATAATATCCAGCCAAACCAAGAAAACTTCGGATCTCAGTTACTGTTGTTGGTCTTGAACATCTTTCGATAACCTCTGTTTTTGCTGGATCCACAGATATCCCCTCTTTTGAGATTATGTGACCAAAAAATGCAACTTTTGGAAGCCAAAATTCACACTTGGTAAATTTGGAATAAAGCTTCTCCTTTATCAGGGTCTTCAATATAATTCTCAAGTGATCTTCATGCTCTTCCTTGCTCTTTGAATAGACAAGAGTATCGTCTATAAAGACTACCAAAAATTGATCAAGATAGTCTCTAAAGACTCTATTCATTAGATCCATGAAGATAGCAGGGGCATTAGTAAGACCAAATGGCATCACTATAAATTCATAGTGTCCATACCTTGTACGGAAAGCCATCTTTGGTATATCCTCCCTTTTGACCCTTAATTGATGATACCCTGAGATCAATCTTGGAAAAGTATTGAGCTCCGCGTAGTTGGTCAAATAAGTCATCAATGCGTGGGAGAGGATATTTGTTCTTGATAGTGATCTTGTTAAGTTCTCGATAATCAATGCAGATTCTCATTGATCCATCTTTCTTCTTAACAAATAGAACAGGTGCTCCCCAAGGTGATGCACTAGGGCGTATGAATCACTTATCAAGATTCTCTTGGAGTTGCTTCTTCAATTCCTGGAACTTAATTGGGGCCATTCTATAAGGTGTATTTGAAATAGGCAAAGCACCCGGTACGAGTTATATTGAAAAATCAACTTCACGATTTGGTGGAAGACCTGGTAATTCCTCCGGAAAGACATCATCAAACTCCCGTACGATGGGCATATTCTTAATCACGAGTTGCTCACCAACCATTTGAGACAAATAACCTTCGTTTAGTGGAATCAATACCCATAAAATGGAAGAAATTTCCACTGGAATTTTATGTTCATCCTTGCATTGATAGACGATCATAGAATGATCTGGAATATGAAATGTGACTTCCCTTCTTTGGCAATTGATGTGAGATCCATATAAAGAAAGCCAATCCATGCCAAGAATCACATCGAATTCCACTATAGGAAGGATCACAAGATTTGCAGGAAGCACTCTCCCACAAACGTCAATTGGAGAAGAATTATAAACTTTTGATGCGATTGATGTGCCATTAGGTGTTGTCACAGCTAACTCTACATCTAATTGTTGAGGTAATATGGTGATACCCTTAGAAAATTCTTTAGAAAGAAAAGAGTGGGTGGATCCAGAATCAAATAAAACATTTTCTACTTTAGAGTGGATGGTAAGTGTACCTTTCACCACTTCGTTATCATACTCCACATCGCTGATAGAAATTGCATGTGACTTTCCTTTGTCTTTAGCCTTAAGAGTTTGTTGACGTCGACCATCATCATCAATCGTTGGATTTGGGCATTGATTGGCATAATTCCCCATCTCCTTGCACTTGAAACATTGAAGTGTAGTAGGTTCATCTTGTGTATCCCTTCCTTTGTTTGCATCATTAGACATCTTCTTCCCATTATCGCGGCATTCAAATGCCCGATGACCTTCCTTTCCACATTTGAAATATTTACTTGTCCCTTTAAGACAACTCCCTCTATGTTTCTTTCCACACTTTGAGCATAAGGGAAAGCTCATCTTCTTTTCAGTGTGCTCTTTAGATTTTCCTTTGAATTCCATCTTCGTCTTCTTATCAAACCCATGTGACTGATGGGTTACTCCAATCTCCATCTCGACTTTGAGAGCACATCGAACGATTTCCTCGTAGCTATTGAAGTCCCTTATGGCTAACGCCCTTTGAAGACTTGGTTTTAAGCCACTAAAGAAACGATCGATCTTACTCTCAGGTTGGATAATAATACCAGAAGCGTACCTTGCAAGTCTTGTAAATTTTCTTCATAGGTACCAATAGATTCATCATCCCTTTGCTTCAGTTCAAGAAACTCTTTCTCCATCTTTGTTCGGAGAATACGAGGGAAGTACTTATTGAAAAATAAGTTCTTTAACTCGTACCATTCCATAGACTCAATTTCATCCCTTTGCCTCGTATTCTTAATAAGATTCCACCATTGATCAGCATCTCCTTCCAAATGTTACACTGCTAGGATGACTTTATCATGTTCAGAACATTGAAGAACTGAAAATATCTTTTCAGTAGTACTAATCCATTGTTCAGCAACTAATGGATTAGTAGGCCCGCTGAAAGAAGGTGGACGCTGCCTCATGAAGGATTCAACAGAATGTTGCTCCTTCCTTTGCTCGTTTGGAAGTCCTGCATGATTCATAGCTTGAGAAAGTTGTGTGAGCATGGCTACAAGATTTTGCATTCCAGTTCCAATATCGTTTGGTTGCTCAGGGGGACAATCATTGCATTGCCCATCGCATTCCGCATTAACATGGTTCTTTCGGGTTCCAGCCATTGACTAAAACCAAGAAGAATAGTGTGAGCAACACTAATTATAATAGGAAAACCATATAATCAAGGATAAAATTTCACACTTAAGGTCTTATCCTAGGGTATTCATGGCCATTTCTAAAACACTAAGATTGTGTTATATGCTTAGACTTATCCTTATGGTTTCTTACTAAGACTTTCACATCCTAGTTTCCAAAGGATGACTATACCTTTCCTCTGATACCAACTATAACGAACCATACTTTACATAAATTGTTAATACTTCAAAATTGAATCACACTTATTACAACATATGACAAAACCACAAAGGACCGTATAGGTATAGTGTCTTTAGAAACTAGGAAACATAAACATCTAGTTCATAAATCTTCTACAGTGTCTCCCATTTATTTCATCATATCTAGGGTCCCTTTTAGAATATTCTACTTAATATCCATCTTCCTGACCTCGGGAAAAGAAAACATAAAAGGGTGAGATCAAATGCTCATCAAGGGAAAATAAAGGAAATAAAAATCATATCATATCTTTTTGAAAATCATAACCTGCAAAAGAGATCATAATATCTTAACATGGAATAAATCATAGAAGTGAAAATGAGATCCCCATAATCATAACATAAAACTTGAAACCTTGTGTCATGTACACATAATCATGGAAAATCATTTCTTGTTAGTCATGACTCATTGCCAAGACTATCTTAGCGGACAAAGTCTATTTCTTAACCGAGTTCACTCCTCGTTTCTGTCCTGTATCACTGAACTGAAATAACCTTCCGTTCCAGCCATATCTATCTCATGAGATATAAATCTTTACCCAATGCATTGGAGGGAGATATAGGTCCCACCCATCTTATAATGAATCCTTTCTTATGTGTGCCACGTAATCATAAATCATACATCATCGCATAACACATGTAACAAAATGGGATTCTTGAAACATCATGACATCATAAAACAAACCATATAAGGTAAATGACTTCATAAAAATAATTCCCTCACAACATAATCAAATCAATTTAATAATAGGGATAAAAACAAAACCCTATATTATCTTAGATGGAAAATAATTTTGATAAAACATTTGAACTCCATTCTTGAGGAAAATATCCTTTCTACTTCAAAAACACTTTTCCTTTCTTAAAATGTCATAAAATTATAAACTAAAAGAAGTTGATTAAAAATAAACTTGAAAACTTGTAAAGGAAGCTTCTTGGAAATAATGTTTTAAAAATCCATTCATGCCGTATAAGTTAAAAAAACCATTCTTCGTACTTTTGTCGAAAAAAGTCAAAAAGTACCTCGTACAAAAAAAATGACAAAAGATTCCTTTCATATTCTTTAATAAAAACTCACCGAAGGGTAAAATTGGATTTAAACTATTGTAAGTAGATGGAAACAATATTACATATTGTGGGAACATGGATGTGGATGATAAAATACACCCTAGTAAATGCCAAAGTAAAAATAATCTCGGATAAAAATGAGATTGTGATATTTTCCCTTACCTTAGGTCCGATTTGCTTGGTACGTGTCCGAAGCTCCTATATAATGGTTTAAATAATGTTATTGAATTATTCCAGAATCGTACATATTGATATGATATCATATATGGTCATATTCTTAGCTTCTTGTTAGTAATATTTCATTGTTACTTGTTACTCGGGTCTTTATTGCCTTTTGTTCTTATGCGTGTTTTTCCGAATAAATTCTTATTCTTCTTTTAAGGTTATAGATACTTTATATCCAGAATGGTATTAGTGTAACATATATCATATTTATTCATTCAATTCATTTATATAATTACTATGTAATGATGATCATGTAGAACGAGTCGCATCACATCGTGGAGACGGTATTCCGTACGTACGCACGAGTGATGATATCGTTCATATGATCGTGGAATTGTATTGTAGTATATATATATTATTTCAGTATCAATATTACTTTATAATAATAATAAATAGTTACTCATTACACCATTATACCCATCCTTGTAAGGTGATGGTGGAAAATAGATTACACCACGGCGTGGAGACGGTATTCCGTACGTACGCACGCGCGGTGATTTCATTTTTCTGTAGGATGTATAGAAGGTGAATTAGGGTTGTTTCATATTTATAATAACATATCAGTATGTAAGTAATACTGATGTTATTACTTTATCATGAAACAACTAAAGATGAAGAAGTTGAATAAGAAAGAAATTGAAAAGATCGGTAATGGATATTACCTCTTCTTTGGAACGCTTCTTTGAATCCTCCACTTAGGGAACTAAGATTGGTCTTTGAAGAAGACCAGGACCTCTAGGATTATTCTAGGGAAGTGGAGAGGAGAAAATGGCAGGGGTTGGCCGAGCTTGAGTGTTCAAATTGGTGTGAGGAGGAGGGGGAGGAGGTGCCCTTTTATAAGGGAGGAGAGGGGCACCTTAGGAATATCTCAAAATATTATTTTATATTAAAGTACAAATCGGTTTATAATGGTTCCAAAGGGTCTTATTTCAAAGATAAAGTGGGGAAGGGTCGAAATACTATCAACCAATAGGATTTAGACAAGTTTAGGGTATTATTTTAACCTTATCAATTAGATTTAACTCTAAGTTAAATAATTTAACTTTTACCGTGTCTTTTTGTTTTCTTTCACTATATGGTTAATACACATACTATAACATGCCAAACGAACTCCAAATTATTTATTATTAATATATATATCCTTATCTATGTCATTTGGAAGAAACTTAGATTTTTAGGAATAAAAGAACAATTAATAATATAATATTTGATTTAAAAACTATTTTGTGTCAATTTTGACACTATTTGATATATGATTTTTGTGAAAGTCATAACAGAATTATATGTTCGAAAAAAGTTGATTAAATCAACACTAATATATCATAGTAGTCTAGAAAATTTGTGTAATTCTTAAAAAGTCTCAAATTACATTTATTTTGGTGTTTATAACATCAATTATGTCAATATTTCGTAAATAAGATAATTACTGCATCATAATTGTGTCATAAATAAATTAAATTATTTAATGTCTAAAAATTATAAATAAAATACCATTATGTAGGATATCTTTTTAGCTTTCTAATGAATATTTATAGTCGAATTTATATTATGTATAACCCCATATTAAAAATGATTTACTTATTAAACTTTGATTTTAACTATTTTAACCCTTCTTTAAATAAATTAATAATACATGTCCTAATCTAACCCAAGTGGGCCTAAATGGTCATATTTTATTCCTATGTTTGTTTTTGGTCGAATTAAACTTATCCAATAGAATTAGGACATATGTTAGGGTAATAGTAATATCATATTTACCCTTATTTACTATTAACCGCGGTAAAAAAAAGTAAAAAGTTACTATTCACCAAAAATTATTTTTATCTCATTGAACCACATTTTACTTACTGATATCCACCGTGTCTGTCGGATTTTCGAAATTACATTCACAGAAGCGGTAAAATTAAGTTTTATGCAAAATTCAGTTTTTAACCTACCACTTAGTGGTTTCACTATTCATCAAAAATTGAAAGTTTTTAGAAAAATACCAAAATTTCACCCTAGGCTAATTTCGGTATTCCGAATCCAAAAATGAAGTCCATTTTGAAAAATAAAATTTATAAAATTTCAAAAAGTGGTTATTACTATTCACAACGGCTTGTTTTAATAATATTTTAATAGCATATCCTTGTTTATTGAAACTCGGTATTGCGTACGACGCAAGCTATTGAGGAAGGTCGCGATTGCGTGTAAAGTAAGCCAAGCTAGTATGTAGTGAAAGATTCCTTTGATGATATATAAAAAAAAATATTACTCATAAAAATCTCGGGTGTTACAAAAAGTCTGTTTGTGATTTTGGAAAGATAAATCTTGCTTTAACAACAAATTCATTTCAAACAGCCATTCCAGATCGATAACTTTACCTTGCAAAATTTTTCAACCAACTATCTTCTGTTTCATTGCGTCACTGCACTCGACTTCATCTGCACGTTTCGTCTTTTCCATTTATGAGTCGATTTTTGAAGGTTCGAATGTTTTAGGGTTTGAAGTTTCGATGGTTAGGGTTTAGATGCAGAAGTGCATTTTTCGGGATTCAAAAGAAGTGAAATGGTTTAGAAGTCGAAAAAAGCTCTGACAGCCTTGATTCCCATGTAATCACTAATCATTACTTTTATTTTAAAACAAATAATATTGTATACAGCGAAAAAAAACTTAAACATAATTCAAAAACAAAATAAAATTTTCATAAATAAAATTATATAAATAAAAATTATTTAAAATTAAATAAACCTAGCTCCCCCTTAATAAAATCAAACCTTACAGTGGGAAGTGGTTTAGTAAAAATATCTACTAACTGAATTTCTGTATTTATAAATTCTAAAAATATATCCTTTTTAATAACATGATCTCTAAAAAAGTGATTCCTTATATCAATGTGCTTAGTTCAAGAATGACTAATATGATTTTTTGAAATATTAATTGCACTTTTATTATCACATAAAATATGTGTATTATTGAAATTCAATCCAATGTCCATAAGAGTATTTTTCATCCACAACACCTGTGCACAACAACTACCAGTAGAAACATATTATGCCTCGGCTGTTGATAGGGAAACTGAATTTTGTTTCTTACTAGACCATGACACTAAAGATTTTCCTAAAAAGTGACATGTTCATGATGTACTCTTTCTTTCTAATCTACAACTTCCAAAGTCAGAATCTGAATATGAAATCAAATTAAAGTCAGAATTTTTAGGATAATGCAGAGATTGATAAATAGTTTCTTTTAAATATCTAAAAATTCTCTTGACAGCAGTCAAATGAGATTCTTTGGGATTTGATTGAAATCTTGCACAAAGATATACTGAATACATTATATCTGGTCTACTAGCAGTATTTTATAACAAACTACCAATAATACCTCTATATAACTTGTTGTCCAATAATTTCCAAGTTTCATCCAAATCATGTTTTATATTAGTACACATAGGATTTATAAATGGCGTGCTATTTTCAAGTCCATATTTCTTAAGTAAATCAGTAATGTATTTGGTTTGATTTAAAAAAATTCCAAAATCTTTTTGAAATATTTGAAGACCCAAAAAGAAATTTAATTCTCCCATAATACTCATTTCAAATTCCTCTTGCATCAATTTTGAAAATTCATGACAAAGAGTTTTATTAGTTGATCCAAAAATTACAGCATCAACATAAATTTGAACCAATAAAACATTATTTTTCACAGTTTTCATAAAAGGTGTGGGATCTGCCAATCCAATCGTAAAATCATTTTTCAAAAGAAAAGAACTTAATCTTTCATACTAAGCTCTATGTGCTTGTTTAAGGCCATAAAGAGCTTTAGTAATTTTAAAAACAGAATCAGGTTTTTGAGAGTTTTCAAAACCCGGAGGTTGCTCAACATAAACTTCCACCATTAAATGACCATTTAAAAAAGAAGATTTAACATCCATCTGAAATAATATAAAATTCATATAAGATGTATAGACTAAAAGGATTATAATAGCTTCTAACCTAGCTATAAGTGCAAAAGTCTCATCATAATATATTCCTTCTTCTTTATTATATCCTTTAGCTACTAATCTTGCTTTATTTCTAGTTATTATGCCTTGGTCATCCTGTTTATTTCTAAAGACCCATTTGGTTCCTTTTACAGGATAATTCTGTGGTCTTTCAACTAACTCACAAACTTTATTTCTTTTAAACTGGTTTAATTCATCTTGCATTGCTATTACCCATCTTTCATCACCTAAGGCTTCATATATAGACTAGGGTTCTTGTTGGGATATGAAAGCTTGGAATTCCACTAGGTTTCCAAGTTTTCTTCTAGTTTGAATACCAGTCTCTAAGTCACCTATCACAGATTCTAAAGGGTGATTCTATAGGGTTATATACTATCTAGGAAATATATTTAAAGGTTCTTCAGTATCATGTTCCTCTGAACTAAAATAATTTTTTTTAAATCATTTTCAAAATCATTCTTTAAGTTTTCAAATCTCATGTTATCATTAGAGTTAGGTTAATATATTTGATCTATCCTTTTCTCAAAGGGATCAGATTCATCAAATTTTACATGAACTAATTCTTCAACAATCATTGACTTTTTATTATAGATTCTATAAGAATTGGAGGTAGCATAATATCCTAAGAAAATACCTTCATCAGATTTTGGATCGAACATACCAAGATTATCTTTGGTGTTCAAGATGTAAACCTTGCATCCAAAAACATTAAACTAATTTACTCTTGGTTTTCTGTTATTCCAAAGTTTATAGGGTGTCTTTTTCAAAATAGGTCTAATTAAAACTCTATTAATTATATAGCAAGCTGTATTTACATCTTCTACCCATAATTATATAGGTAGGCTATATTCATTTAACATAGTTCTAGCCATTTCTTGAATTGTTCTTTTTCTCCTTTCTACAATCCCATTCTATTGAGGTGTAGTTGGTGTAGATAAGGTATGTTTAATACCCATGTTTGAGAAAAAGGAATTGAATTCCGGATTATCAAATTCTCCACCATGATCACTTCTCCATGAGATTATATTAAAACATTTTCCATTTTGAACAGATTTGCAGAAACATTCAAATAAAGTAAAAGCTTCATTTTTAAATTTCAAAAAGAAAATTCAAGTAAATGTAGAATAATCATCAACTAATATATAAACATATAATTTACCAGCTAAACTTGCTACTCTTGATGGTCCAAACAAATCCATAAGAATAAGATCTAGAGGTTTAGTAGTAGCAACTTTATTAACAGATTTGATTGATGATTTGTGTTGCTTGCCAAGTTGACATGCATCACAGAATCTGTCATTTTTAAGTTTGAGACTTGCCAAATCAGAAACTAGATGTTTCTTAGATAATTTAATTAAAACATATACATTGCAATGTCCAAGTCTCCTCTTCAAGATCTAGGATTCACTTACTTTAGCACTCAAGCAGTTTACTTGTTGTTTACACAAGGAATATAAATCCAAAGTATAGACATTATCATTTCTTGGTGCTCTAAATTTAAACATTTTATCTATAGAAATAGTAAAACTATTGTTAGTAAAATAAACAGTATATCGATTATCACAAAGTTTAGTGATACTTATCAGGTTGTGTTTTAACCCTTGTACATAAAATTCTTTATTTATTTAGACTATTTTTGGATCTCCAACAGTTCCAATGCCAATAATTCTTCCTTTGGAATTATCACCAAATGTGACAAGTCCTCCTTCATTTCGAGTGAGTGAAAAAAATTCAATGAGATTCCACTCATATGTGTTGAGTAGCCACTGTCCATGTACCATATATCTTTTCTACTCTGATGACCTACTACCAGCAAAAACATTCAAACAAATTTCTTTGGTACCCATATTCTGTTGGGTCCAGGGGTGTCAGCTAGCAATGATCTGGGTATCTAGATTTTCTTTGTTCTATAAAAATTAGCTGAATCATATAGGTCTTTTGAAATATAGTCTTTCTTAATACCACATATTTGAGGTTGTCTTAAGAAACAGTTTTTAGCTATATGTCGCTTTGTTCCATAGAAATTTTAATTAACCCTTTAAGAGCTAGGAACAAAATAATTTTTATATAGCTTAGGTTTTTCTCCTTTACTACCAATTCCAAATCATTCCTTTTTAAATACAGTTTTCCAAGAATTTTGTTTAATGTATTTTCTCATTTTGTAAACACCAAAGCAGCCTGTTTGTAAGATTCTACTTCATCCTGCAGTGTTTTTATTCTTGATTCATAATTAATATTATTAGTTTTAATAGAATTGTATTTATTAGTTAATTACTTATGTTTTTTCTGCAGTGTATCTCTTTCATCTGAAACAACTTTATTCATGCTCTTTAGTGATTTATGTTTCTTAAATTGTGAGACATATCTTTCTTCAAGCATATTGATGTAAGCTGCATGTTTTTCATTTGTGTAGCTTGATTGATGATTTGATTCATTATTTGAGTCAGAGGAGTAATATGAGTGTGCCTCATTGGTTTCATCCATGAAAAACATGTTTGGTTTTAGATTGACTTCCTCTTTCTCGGAGTTTGATTCAGAAGAGCTATCGGAGTCTTCAGAAACACTCCAAGCAGCTTTCATAGGTTTCTTATCTTTCTGCTCATAGTCATTTCATTTGAAAAAAATTTCCTTCCTTGCATCTTTCAATTGTGGGAAATCTGGTCTGATATGCCCCATCTTCTTGAATTCATAGCATCTTACTTCCTTACTATCTCTATTAAAGTATTTCTTGAAGTCTCTTTTCTTACTGTAGAACTTTATAAATTTTCTGGATAGCTGAGGCAGTTCTTCATCCGAATTTGATAATTCAGAACTTTCTGATTTAGCATTGACTTCTCTGTTCTTTATCTTTCTATTAATTTGTTGTGAAGTCACCTTCAAGGTAGTATCTTCTTTTTTGATGTATACATTATGTTCATTTGCCTCATCTTGCATTTCAGCTTTGTACATCATTAATGTACCAATCATCTCTCTCAAGATTAGGTCTTTGACAGGAGTTGATTTTCTGATTGTAGTAGAGATACCATTCCATCGAGTAAGAAGTACCCTTAGTACTTTTAATGCTTGATCATCCTGCTTGATAGGTTGTCCTAAAGATGTTATATTATTGAAAATTTCTATCAATCTCCCATTCATTTGGGTTATGCTTTCACATTCAACCATTCTGAAAGTATCAAATTTCAATTTGGTAGGGGAATATCTCATTTGTCTCACATTGTCTGTTCCTTCATATGCCACAACAATTGTTTTCCACATATCATATGCTGTTGGGCACTGAGATACTCTATTAAACTCATCTGGTCCTAGAATGTAGATGATTGAATTCAAAGCTTTCGATTTCATATCATACTTTTCCTCTATAGCAGCACTCCATGTCTAAGGATTTTCAAGAATTTCATAAGGAGTCAGAATCTTTGAGTAGACTTTATATCCGAGGATTTTCAGATATATTATCATGTGTGATTTCCTATAGCCATAACTGTCTCCATTAAAATATGGTGCTCTGACCATTGACAATCCCTCTCTTGTATCATTCATGATGCTCTGCTGTATAATCTTTAAATTCTTCTATCATACTAAGGCTTTATAAAAAAGCTCCAACTTTGATACCAATTGTTGGATCTAAATCTATAGGTTATACACAAGGTGAGGGTGAATTGTGACTTTTCCAATTTATCGTTATTTCTTTGATTGAACGTGTTCTGTCCAATATGTTTTATCAGATTTAAATATGCAGTGGAAAAATTAAATGTAGGGACAAAAATATGTATAGTGGTTCGGGGAATAGAAGGCCCCTAGTCCACTCCACCAACGCTCAACTCCACGAGCTTGGTGATTTTCACTATCTGGCCCTCTTTTCCACAGATCGGTTCACAACTGAGTACATAAAGTTTACACCTTTATAATATTCAGGCTAAAAAATCCCTCTAGTTCAAACACGAACCTACACAGCTTAGTATGAGAAGCTGGTTACTCAAGATAAAATAATTTTAAAAAAATATTTTCCTATTGATCTTCACAATTGCAACGGAATGCAATTGAAAGTAGATGGATCTTCAATTTCAGAAATATTGATTATCACGTCGAAGCAGTTCTGAGTCGATCCAATTGCTGTAGATATAAAGATAATGTTCACAACTTAAGAAATAGTAGATTCATAGTAGATATTCGATGTAGAATGAGTGAATCTTATATTGGGTTCTTACTTCATAAGAAATCAAAACATTGACACTTCTTCTAAATCAGCAGAACTGAGCGCTTTTTCGCAGTCTCTGTTATCCACCTATTTGATAATAGATTTATCGCCACATGCACTTTTCTATGTAAATTCCTAGTGTTTTTCAGAGAAAACATATATAATAAAGCTAAGCATATCTCATGCACATTTCGATCCATAAAAATCGCCTTCTGATTCATGATATTCAAAAGTTTGAATTTACAGAGCAGTTATAACTTCCCTGAAGAATCGGCATAAAAAGCTCCTTTTAATACGATCTTTAATCTGTTGATAAAATGGCTTTGAATCAGTCATAGTCATATTTTAAAATTTAATTTAAATCCCGCTTGAAATCCACCAAACAATCCGCTTGCTGACCGTTTCATAATAACATAGTCTTTCAAACTTTCCGACACCAAACATAAGGTTGGTGATGTGGCCTCAAACGTAAGTTTGAAAATGCAGCCTCCAAACGTAAGGTTGACAAAGCAGCCTCCAAATGTATGGTTGACAACGTAAGGTTCATTCCAAAAGTAGGGTTCACAACGTAAGGTTCATTCCAAACGTAGGGTTCACAACGTAAGGTTTATTCCAAACGTAGGGTTCACAACGTAAGGTTCATTCCAAACGTAGGGTTCACAACGTAAGGTTCATTCCAAACGTAGGGTTGGTCATCCATAATTTTACTTTTCCACTTCCAAATGTATGATAAAAGATCCAAACTTTTTCTTGATCCATATTTTCCAAAAAACATATGGTTGTTCACAAAAGTAAGGTTGATGAACCATACTTTTGACAAACAAACGTAATGTTTAGAACTTACGTACGGTTCTCATTCCATACATTGCCGATAACATATGGTGTATTAACCATAATTTTTCCTTATCTTAAAAAGTATACACTTTTCATCCTTACGCTATTTTTAACCATGTAGGGTATGAATAGTGTTTCCAGAACTCGCTAAAGCAGATTTCGCGCTACACTTATCCACCTAAGGTATGAACAGTGATTCCAGAATGTGCTAAAGCAGATTTCACGCTATCGTGATTCCAGAATCACGCTAAATCATATTTCTGAATAAATAAAGTATGAATTCCCATTTTTTCAAGAATAAAATAAATAAATAAATTCCTACAAAATACTAAATGAAATCATTAGAAAATAATTAAGGGTATTTGTGAACATAAAAATTATCATAAAGAGACAGAGTATTATTTTCAATAATATCCTCCTTTAAATAACATTATTATGTATTTTTGAAAACAATACATTTCTCAAAAACCTATGCTACCCTATTTAATTTTTAATTATTAGACACCCCATTCTCTTTCATTAATGCCTCCTATGTGCACTCGTTACTATGATGAAATTTCGTAAGATATTTCTATATCCTCATTTACATTCAAGCAATTATTTTATTTTATGCATCTAAATTCAATTACATATGTTGGGATATTATTTTACATGACTACATTTCTATACATTTCATGTATTATTGATGAGAGACCCCTTTTTCTTTCATCAACCAATTTTACCATTTCTATTGACGTCGTTATGCTTCTGTAGTAACAATACAATTTTCCATGCCTAAATCATCATGTAAGTGCATAGTGTACCCATTTCTCTATGAAGGGTATTCAAATTTATGAAAATTTACTTGTTTATTAAGGAATTAAATTTATTTATTCCATATCTCTTATTAGTGTAATTAATTATGTTGTCTTATTAATCCATGTAGTATGATCTATGCGGCATACTTATGCATGAAATGAAATGATTAATAAGGGTGCACCCCGATAGCGCTCCAATGCATAGGGTAAAGATTCGGGTCATGATACATCAAGTGAAACAAGGGATTAATCGTACTAATTGAAGTACAATGAGGGTTACATCATGCCCCATGTGAAAAGAGCCTTATCTCATGCTAAAATCATTTTAAATGTTGTTTCCACATCACAATGCTATGATAATCATGCTATATCATGCCTTCATGTTCATGTTTCTCTTATTCTCCATTGATATGCCTATTTCCTATCATGTATTTTATTCTTCATGTTATTTCATTTATACTCCCTTTCTGTTATTTATAGCTCACCATTTTCTTATATATATCCTCATGTTATCCCATACAGTGCTAAGTATGAAAGAATGTTGTGGTCATGTAAAAGAAGTTTTCAATAGTGATGTTGTATTTTATGTTTTATATTGTCATGTAATGTTCTTAATTTCCCATGAAACAAGTCCTCTCAATCCTCAATATTGTATTAAGTTAATGTTCATGTAATAAATCATGTTAAAGTGTGTAATAAAGTGAAGGGTTGTTATAGTTGGTATCATAGGATAGGTTTAGTTATTTTTAGGATTAGGATTAGAAAAACCTAGTTAAATCCATAGGGATAAGACTAAGAATAATAAAAAAATCCCTAAATTTTGGTTATTATAGAGTAAGTAGTTTATCAAGAAAACACATCTCTGTCTAGATACGAATAAGTAGAGTTTGATCTCACAATGATGTATCTAGGGGTAAATCCCAAAAACATCGCTTTGTACTAGACTCTATCAGGAACTAGTGCATGAAAATGGGCCTTTCTTCACTCTTGGTTCAACACTCCCAGAGTATATGATTTTGTAAATTAATCATCTCTGTATGAATCATTATTAAGAGAATAAATTTTTTTTCTAAGAATTTATGTTGGGATGTAGATCATGTATAACATATATTAAAGCCTATGAATTCATATGTTAAGGAAGTAAATGTAATTTATACGTTATCCCTTTTTAACACTATATTCTCTTTTCTGTGTTACCCCTTACTTTTATTTTATTCCAACCAATGGTTGGTAATATGAAGACTTGGGCTAACAAATGATATGAATATCAATGTGATGAATGTTCTAATCAGATTCCCAATATGATTGGAGTGGGAATAACAAACTTTGCCATGATATTCTATCAGTTAACTCATGTTTTGAATAGAATCATGGGTCACGAGGAAAGTCTAACCTCACTAAGAAATAACAAGTTGTAATCAAAAGATTAAAGATACAAAGGCCTCCTACTTTTAATAGATCATATGATCCATCAATTTTCAAAGAATTTATCAACTCCATTGAGAAGATCTTCTTCATCGTTCAATGTTTCAAACAAGAGAAGGTTATTTTAGATTCTTATCATATGGAGAGTGAAACTGATCAATGGTGGAAATTGATCAAAAATATGATGCTTGAGGAAGAGATCAAGGTGTTGGAATGAAAGGATTTCCATAAAATGATTTTCAATAAATGTTTTACTCACACACTCCAAATTAAGATGGAAATTGACTTCCTTGACATCAATAAAACGACGAAAAATCCAGTAGATCATATGTGGAAATCATCAAAAGTCTTGTATGATACGCCTCTAGATTTGTTATTACCCCTGATTGTAATGTTTACCACTTCATTGGTGGAAAAAACTAGCCTACGAAAAGCCCTAGAAATCCATGACATCGATAGCTATGATGAAATTGTCTGATGTTCCCTCAAAGTCGAAATTGTGATTAGTAAATCTTAGGGGTATCATGGGGATAAGAAGTGGTAAGTGGCCTTTAAATCTATTGGTCCGATGGATAAATCCAAAGGCGCTATAAAATTTTCGTACACCACTTTCCAAAGGTGCGAAAAGAAGCACCTAGAAAATTTCCTAATGTGGATGAGTAAATTCATTGGGTGTAGATATTAAGGGAAATTGACAATTAATTGCTAGAAAGAAAAACCTACTGCTGTGGTAGAGGAGTGGAATGATCCATTTGAACCTCAATGAATTTTTCATTACATCAACTAAAAAGAACCAGGACACCTTGAAAACTAGTTTCCTAATCCAAGGGTTTTCGTAGATCCCCAAGGCAACAAGGGTGAGCTTATTTCCATTGCTAAAGCTAACGTGAACCCTAATAACGAAGTGGTGACAGGTACGATAGTTATTCATTCTATAATAGTGAATACAATTTTTGATTTAGTTTCTATGAATTATTTTATATCTCAAATTTTTAGAAGAAAAATCCCAACACCACCACAAATCATGGAAGTTGAGATGTCAGTGAAGAAGAAAAATGGGGAAATCATTAAATCCTATGAATATAACTCCTCCCTTGTCAAAATTTGTGGATCAAATTTCCCGAAGAACCTCGTCATACTACCTTTCTTGTAATTTGATATAATTCTTGGTATGGATTGGATTTCCCTATATAGATCCAATATAAATTACAATGAGAGGGAAATCTCTCTCTATATGGAAAATCGACCCCCAATTATATACAAGTGAAAGGAGGACGATGGATCTTCTTTTGCACCATCATCTCAAGTGTGGATATTACTGCCCTATGAGCTTTCATATCTTTCTCAGATGATTGAGTCTAAGGAATTAACCATCCTTGAAGAAATTCCTATTATGTAGGAATTCACTAAAGTGTTTCCTAAGGAATTGTCTTGTCTTCCTCTTAGAAGAGAAGTTGAATTATTGATTAATATTATACCTAGGGAATTGCCAATATCAAATAATCCATATAGAATGGATGTTCTAGAGCTTGATGAGATAAAGGAACAAATACAGGAGAATCTGGAAAAAGGGTTTATACACACATGTGCTTCTCCATAGAGTGCACTAGTCCTATTCTTCAGGAATAAGGATGGGTCAATGTGCTTTTTCATTGATTAATGTGAGCTAAAAAAATCATAATAAAGAATAAGTACTCTTTTCCAAGAATTGATGAAATGTTTGATCATCTACATGGAGCACAATACTTCTCTGAGGTGGATCTGCTGTCTGGATATTACCAAGTAAGGGTAAAGATGGGGGATATCCCCAAGACTACTTTTCATAGAAGGTACAGGAACTATGAATTCATAGTCATGCCATTTAGAATCACTAATGCTCATGAAATCTTCTTGGACTTTATGAATAGAGAATTTAGAGATTACCTTAACAAATTTGTTGTAGTATTTATAGATGATATTCAAATATACTCCAAAACCATGGAGGATCATGGGGAGCATCTATGAACTATACTAGATACCATGAGAAATGATAATCTATACGAAAAGTACCTCAAGTGTGAGTTATGGTTGAATTAAGTCTCATTCTTGGGTCATATCATCACATGTAATAGGATATATATGGATCCATCTAAATCAAATGCAATTAAGGGACATTTAAGGCCAACATCCGTGACTGTTATCTACAGCTTCCTTGGGCTAGCTGTATATTATCAGCGATTTGTGAGAAATTTATCACGATTTTCAAACCCTATTACTAAGATAACTCAGAAGGGAATCATGTTTTAGTGAAGTTATGAATGGATAGATAACTTCATGGATTTGAAAATGAGGCTTATCACAACACTAGTGCTCACACTACCCTTAAGTGGATAACTTTTTGTGGTATTCAGTGATGCTTTAAAGAAGGTATTGGATAATGTGTTGATAAAAAATGAAAAATTAAGGAAATTGAATTTTCACAAGTAAAACTATCCAAAACATGATCTAGAGATGGCTGCAGTAATATTTGAATTAAATATTTGGTGACATTTCCTATTTGGGGAGAAGTGTGAAATATATAAAGATCAAAAAATACTCATGTATATATTCACATAGAAAGATTTTAAAATGAGACAATGAAGATGGCTATAGATGTTCAAAGACTATGAATGATCAATCCATTACCACCCCGGGAAAGAGAACAAGGTGGAAGATGATCTAAGAAGAAAGGACCCATCAATTCTATTATTAACAATAATTTAAAAGGATCCAGTCTTAATAGATTTGATAATAATGGACATGTGAATCATAGATAAGGTAACATCATCAATAATTTCACAAATTATTGCTGAAATATCTCTTTTGGAATGGTTAAAGGATTCTCAAAATGATGATTTTTGGAATTCATAAGAAAGTGGAAACTATCAGAAAAAGGAAATCCTTAGAGTTCAATGTTTATGAAAAAGGAATTGTGGGAATTGGATCAATACTATGTGTTCCATAAAATCCAGAGTTAAATAATGAACTTTTTGATGATGCACATAGTTCTAATTTCTTCATTCACATAGGAAACATAGTGATGTATCAAGGTCTCCCGAAGCATTATTGGTGGGATAACATGAAGTACGAGATTGCTAAGTATAAATCAAATTGCCTAGTTTTTCTGCATGTGAAGGCTGAGAAGAGGAAGTCTTATGGGATGATGAAACCATTACCCATAACAACATGGAAATGGGAGAAAATCACCATAGACTTGGTCACAGGGAATCTAAGGACATCCAAAGGAAATTATTCTATCTGGGTTGTTGTGGATCTTCTTACAAAGACTGCACAATTCATTGAAATTTGGGGGGATTTCTCATTGGATGAACTGGTGAATATATACATCATAGAAGTGGCGAGGCTGCATAGAGTACCCCTATCGATTGTATCCGATCAAGATCCAAGATTCACCTCTAACTTCTGTAAGATTCTCTAACATTTTCTGAATATTGAGATAAACTTCATTACATCTTATCATCCTCAAACGGATGGATAATCTGATCAGACTATCCAACACATTAAGAAATATTGAGATCATGCTCAATAGACTTCAACGGAGGATGTGATCAACATCTTCCTCTAGTTGAGTTCTCTTACAATAATAGTTTCCACTCAAGAATCCAAATGGATCCTTATGAATCCCTTTATGGGAAGAGGTGCAGAACACTGGAATGTTGGGATGAACTTGGGGAGGGAAAACTCCTAGGTCTATAAATAGATGAAGAAATAGTGGACAAGGTTAAGGCTATCCATCATCACATTAAATTTACTCAGAGTTGAAAAAGAGATATGATGATAATCGTTGACAAGACCTAGATTTTGATTTTTGATACATTTTATTCCTCCAAATATCACCATGGAAGAGAGTTATGTGATTTGGGAGGAGGTGAAATCTTAGTCCAAGGTACAACGGCCCTTTTGAGATCCTTGATCTCATTGTAGTAGTGACCTATCAACTATCACTCCCCCCAAACATATCTCTAGTACATGATGCATTTCATGTATCACTCTTGAGGATGTAAATACCTAAACCATCACATGCACTAAATCTACATGTGGTACCATTGCATAATGTACTCTCCTAGGAAGAGAAGTCGATAGAGATCTAAGATTGTAGGAAAAAAGTTATATGAAATAAGAAAATGACCCTCGCCAAGGTGTTGTGGTGAAACCCAAAGTTTGAAGAAGAAACATAGGAATCTGAGGAAGTGATGAAGTAGAGTTACCTTCATCTATTTTAGTATAAGAAGAGGAAATTTTGAACGTGAAATTTCTTAAGGGGGAAGATTGTAACGACCCAAACTTTTTTAATGAAAAATCCTCTTGATATAATTAAATGTATTATTATGTAAAAATTTTATACAAAACATATGCACTTCCTTGGTTTTATGTTTTTGGAATTTAAAATACTGTTAAAATTTGTTACCATTGCTAATAGAGCCATTGAATAATGATCACATGATTTGTATAAATAAAGGGCTTTAACAAATCCAATTTACTCAGAAAAAAGGAATAGATGGCCTTATCCAGTAGAATTTCTCCATACAAAGCCCATTTTTTAGAGTTTGGAAGGGAGGTACCATCAAAAGGATTTTCTCTTGACCAATCCCAAGCTGTGATTTAACATGTTAAGTTTGAACGGAATCACTTACGGGATATGTTGATGTTAATAATGATTACCACCTGAGCGATGTTATCTGAGCCACCCCAAGAGTCTGTCACCATCGTACACCATACCCTTTGGTGTTATGTGGGTGTTATAAGAGGTTATGTAATAAGACTATAGTGCAATGATTATATACAATATTTTTTTATAAATAATATACATTCATTTTATTATTGTTACATTGTAAATGGTTTTTAAAACACAAATAGTATTTTTAGTTAATATTCAATTAATTAATCTATTTTTATGTATTAATTGATTTTTAAATTAAATAAATTTTTAGTAAAATATTATTACTAAATTATATTTTTTAAATATAAATTATCATATAATTATTTATGAATACATTTGTAATTTTTATTAAGTTTTGAAAGTTGTTTTTGTCATAACCCATGAATTTTTTATAATTGTTAGTTTTTATTTTAAAAGTAAAAATTCTCCTATTTATAAAATTATTTAGATAAAAGGATTATGATTTTCAGAATCGGTACGTTGAAATTATCTAATGGTTAATCTTTCATAATTTTCTGAGATAGTCGAATTTTTGCATATAAATTAACTACTGTTTAAAAATATAATGTGTTTCATGACATCATAATGACCCAATAGTGAGGTAATAAAATAAAAAAAGGGTTATTTGGAAAATATATGTTTTAACATTAAAATTGTGTGATTTTATTTTAGTTTTTTTATTTTACAATTCCTTAGTGGACCATCCAAGACATTAAAAACATTTTAAATTTTTAAAATGATTTCTTTAGATTGTGACTCACCTCCACATATGAAAGCCTAATATTGTAATATTTTAGGCCATTGGACATATAAAATAATGTTTTCCAGTACCCTTTGGAAAATATCATTGGAAAAACCCTTGGGTAGGTTTGTGGTTATGATTAGTTTAGTGTGTAGTGTCCAAAACCTAAATAATAAAGAATTCCCACACCATTTCTATAAAAACCCACTCAATCATCCATTCCTCTAAACTCAAACCATTTGAATCTCGACCAAAATTTTCCCTCCTCTCTATATAATAATTCCATGGTTCCCAAATCTCCCAATAATCCTCTATCAAGCCCCTCCCAAGATTTTGGTACCACACTTCCATGTAAAGGATCTTCACTTTCCATCCTTATTTAAGTCCATGTTTCCTTATATTATTATTCCATTTTATTTTCAATTAAAAATGTTGGGGTATGATTTATCACCTCACGTATACTTCCCTCATTATGATTAAATGATGATATACCCCTTTATCTCTCATTAATTCCTCCTATGTACACCTGTTACCATGCCAAAATTCTGTAAGGGATTTCACTCTCCTTATTTACATTCAAGAAATTACATTATTTTATACATATAATTTCTATTACATTGGTTGGGATATTATATTACATTACCCCTTAATATCCATTTAATTTATATATGATTATAGACCCCTTTCTATCTCATAAACCCATTTTATCGTTTCTATTTGACGTCATTATGCTGCCGAAATTACACCAAAAGTTTCAATGCAAAAATCATCGTGTAAGTGAATACCATTCCCATTTCTTTATCAAGGGTATTCTTCATTATTAACTTGTACTTGTTGATTTGGGACTTATATTTATTTATTCCACAAATCTTATTCATGGATTTAATAATGGTGTTTAATGAATCCATGTTGTATGATCTATGTGGCATACTTATGCATGAAATGAAATGATTAAAAACGGTGTGCCTTGATATTGCTCCAATGCATTGGGTAAAGATTGGTATCATTATAAGTAAAGTGAAATGAAGGTTTACTCATTCTAATTCAATTTTAATGATGGTTTACCCATGATGCATGTGCAATGAGCCATGGATCATGGTAATATCATTTTAAATGTTTTTTCCACATCTTCATGTTATGATAACCATACTATATCATGAATTTATGTTCATTTTTCTATTATGATCTATTGATAGGACTATTTCCTAACATGTATTGTATTCTCCATGTTATGTCTTTTATACTCCCTTACGTGGATTTATAGACCAACCTTTTCTTATGTAGGTCCTCAAGTTATCCCATGTAGTGATAAGTAAGAAGTAATGTTGTGGTCATGTATAAGAAGTTTTCAAAAATGCTATTGTATTTTATGTCATAAGTTGTCATTTAAGTTTTGTAATTTCCCAAGACACTAGATCTGTCAATCCTTAGACTTGTGTTAAGTGTAATTTTAGGTTATAAATCTTGTTAAAGTGGGTAATAATGATCAAGGTTTTTATAATTATTCAAATAATCATATATCCCAAGACATTTGGTTATTTTACCCCACAAAAGCTCTCCATATCTAAAGAAAACTCAGTCACCAAGGCATAATGACAAAGGAAAACCCATTGGAAGACCATTAAAATAATATATCAAATAGGGAAGTACATTGAAAAATATTATTTGTTATAAACTCCCCACTATAAAATAGCTCATCCCTAAGATTATCCAAACAACACATTGGGGTCTCATTGAACAATTATTAATACTGTTCTCATATATAAAACTCCATGTCCTAGGTCTCCTCCTGAACTCGTCTATACTTCCACTACACTAGAACCAATGGTATAGTCCTTCTGAAGAGATAATTATAAATATATTTTATAATCCACCTTTGATTCTCCTCAAAGGATATATCCACCTTAATCTCAATGTCATCTATTTCTATCCCTTGAGAAGGTCCGAGATGATTTCTCCAAAGATGAGACATGTGAAACATGTCATGCATTGAACAAAACCACTACGTATGGGATAATAAATATGATACTTGACCTACAATATACACTATATCTAATTTCCCAACAAACCCAGGAACAAGAAGAACTTGTTTCCTAATACATTTTTTTTCCAACCTAGGAAACACTAGAAGGAAATAATAATGACCAAACACAAACACCATAGGTAGCCTCCAATGGTCAACATAGGATTTCATCCTACTTTGATGTTTACCAATTACCTCCTGATATGTTGAACCTTCTAAAATGTCACCTACATGAGATTAGGCATAAAAAGAACTACCTCACCCGCTTCCAACCACCAAAGTAGAGAACAATAAGGAATCACATAAAATTCCTCAAAATGTTCCATTTGGATTAAATAATGGAAGTTATTGTTATAAAAAAAATCCATGATTTCCATATTCTTCTCACATGAACCACTAAAATCCAAAACAAAGGATCCCAAAATTTTATTTAGAACATGAATATTACACTAAAATTGACCATTAGCCTAATGAATACTGGATAAACTCAAAAGAACATGTGATCATAGAGACTTATAACGGCCCTGTATAAATAGTTATTTGAAATGATGGTCTCTATCTGAAATGATACTCCCTAGAACACCATGTAGTTAAACTACCTCATACATAATAAGAATACCCAGATCATAAATTATGAAGGTCTCTCAGATAGGTAAGAACTGGGATACCTTCTATTGTCTATCAACAATCACCCATATATCATCATTATTTTGGGTTTTTCTGGGTTATCCTAGTATAAAATTTATAGTTACATTCTACCATTACTAATAAGGTATAAGAAGAGGCTGAAAAATCTTAACTAGCCTATGAGGCCTAGATTTAACCTTCTGATAGGTTAGACATGTATCAATAATATCTCTACCACCTTATTCATTCAAAACGACTAATATTGTCTACGATGATCATGATACGTAATTATTAAAGAAGGATGCACTTCCAATATAAATGAATTAAATTTTATAATTATATCCTCTAAAAAACCCATAAGAAACCATACTCATCCATAGAAAAGAAGATAATTTACTCTACCAAGAAACCATATAGATGGTTTTTCCCTACTATATAACATATCTCTCAGTACTAATCTATTCATATTAGATAATTACTCAATCATTTTCTGATCCCAAAGAACATGTATAAGTGATGTTGATGTTAGTGCTACTTGAACCTAAGGCTCTTGAATATTTAGATTCATATCTACAAAGAGTTACATCATCCACCACTCATCAAAAGAATATGAAACTACCACATTATATGTTTTTTATCTCAATACATTGAATTTATTTTCCCATTCTTGGAATATAACCAACTCAATGATAAAAGACATTAGATACTTGACCCATCTCTTCTGCTGAAGGTTCAGGTCATGCTGGGAAATGATGTACCAGAGGCCCTTTTTGCCCATGTTTATCACAAATATATCACCCAAGAGATAATGGAACCAACATATTAGGTCATTTAAAACTTATTCTAACTCCAAATTAGGAGTGCAGTAATTCCTCTAAATCCGTATAAACTATATGGAGATATAAGTAACCAATCGATCCTCCAAAAGTAATACTTATTTAAGTCAAAATATAGTTACATAATTTTACATGTTATATGTTTTAATCATCATTGATAAATATAGGAAAGGTGCTAAGTTAAGTCTTCCATTCATATCTTGAAAAACTCTATCATAAGAATCTGAAAAAAAATTAACCCCCATCTTAGTCAGCCCTAACTTCAGTCCTTCCAGATGAGAGAATTCCTAAATAAAGAATCCATAATTACTAATTAAAAACATAAATCTCTTGATATTTAATAGATTTTTGGTAATATCCCATGATACCCTCACTAAAACCATTCCTCGAATACCGACACACCTACCTCTGAGATGATATGGCCCAAAAGTGCACTTTATCAATAAAGAAAATGCATTTGGTTAGCATGGATTAAATTAGATTATATCTCAATGTACTCAAGAATATGTTAATATTTTGGGAATGATCTTTAGTTGAATAGGAGTAAACTATGTATTTTTGATAAAAACAACGAAATACAGGTCTAGAAAAAGATGAAATATTTGATTGATTAATGCCATGAACACCAATAGATTTTAAAACCAAATCACTTTACTACAAACTCATACAATGCTAATTTATTCCTAAAATATTTTTGATCTACCTATGATGGTATCACAATTATCTAATGGTATCTTAATACCAAATTGAGCATGGATAATATCTTAACACCTCTCAAATGATAGAAAAAATCATCAATTTGTGGAAGGGGATACATATTATTGATCATAATCTAGTCCTATATCCAATAATCTACTCATAAGAACAAATTTCCGTCATCTATATTACAGTAATAAACTAGTTAACCCCATAGAGATGTAATATTCCATATAAAAAATTTATATTCTATATAATCCAATTATAAATTCATCCTTTGAAGCTCTTTTGGTGCCATTTTATATGATGGGATAAAAACTAGCTCTTCTCACGACACCAACTCGACTGTGATCTCAATCTATCTCTATTTGTCTCTCTCTCTAGTAGTAATAAATATAAATCATGAATAATAATGTTTTGAGAATAGTCCAACACTAGATGAAATAAAATCCTTTTGAATTTGACCATCTTCTGGATCATGAACAACTATCTGAGCCATAAGATAACCTAATCTATACGGAATTTGTCCTTCAGGACTAGAATGAAGATCCCACTCACCTAGGTGACAATGGACACCACCTTCTATAGATAAAAAAGTAACTTTTGTATTGTAACAATTAACAAGATCCTGGTATTGAACTATATGATGTGTATAACGAATAAAATCAGAACCATTAATTTCAAGCACAATGAGTTCCGAAATGATACGGTCACCACCAATCTCTAGAGAACATCCATTTCATGGTTTTCTATTATCTAATCTCCCTCCTAATAGTGTATCAATATTCAAAACACCATTAAATAATTCAATATAAAATATCAAAGGTATTATAAAAAGAGATGATAAAATGTAATGCAATTTTATTTTATCAAACAAAACACATGAAAGAGTAGATGATAAAAGAATCATACCCCTAACTGTAGATGGTCCTTTATCAATGATAACCAGAGTAGTAAGTATAATGTGAAGAGAACTAGACTATCCACCCTAATCTATAGCCTAGCTCCCATGTGCTATTCCATCTGCCTGGTACAATTGTTCATGTACTTGGGTACCTCATACCATGCCTCCCCTAAAATTACTTGTGGAACCCCATTTACCTATCTACCGAGGAGTATCCGAGTCCTTAACAGATTCCACTACCTATGATGACTGCATTCTAGTGATCTGCTACTAAATTACCCTACAAAAACCTCTATATGTGTCCCATCCTTATTCATAAATGACACTCCAATGTAATTTATGGACATTGAGTCCATTTTCACTCATCTTGACACACATATAGCACTGGAATGGAAACCAATCCTCGGGTGGATTCCCACTAACTTGACTACTCTGATTGTTGTTTCCTTGGTGTAAACTATCATAATTCAACTTCATTTGACTATAATAATAGTTCATAGTTTTCCCTACTAAATTAGCCGAACCATTGATTAAGACCTCTCTTAGTTTCCTATCTATATTGAGTTCCTGATTTATCCCTTATGAAAAAATATTCTAAAGGAATACATTCACCTGTGACCTGATCTCATAGAAAATACCATCATCAAAATTTCCCCGTATGGAGATCTCATTATCTAATAAGGATTGTGTTAATTATCAAAGGATAGTGAAGCATTCAACGTAGTCAAACACTTTTATGCCTTATTATGGTATGTTCCCAAAATCAAGATCGTTCTCATTGCTCAATGTAATGATATATAATTAATAATCTTCTGGAAAAACTCTATGATGAAGTAGGCTACATGGGGGCCTCCCTCCCCAGTGAACATAGGTGGATACTGAATATAGAACTCTCTCATCATCTCAAACATCGACAGAACAATGAAAAATGTTTTCCACCCCAAAGATCACATAAACCTCTCGAAGGTATCACAATGTTGAATATCTATATGATCATTAGGAGAATTAGTAAAATCCTAATATAATATGTCAAGAGAATACTGATTTACATTATCCTAAAACTCAACTTGAAGATGAAGAGGTGACATTTTCTCTATAAGAAAAACACAATTCTTAAAACACTGGATATAACAAGGGAAACCTAAATAGGTGACAACCATAGAGAACCATCGAATCCTGGTCTCTCTAAAAATGGAATAAATGTGTGTTATCATGAAATATCAATGGATTTATTTAATTTATCATAAATATCTACTATATCATATAAAATTTCATTTTGGAAAAAATATATAACATGAAAATAAATATGTCACTATTATGAATAATGAATGTAAATATATATCCATATATTTTTATCATGATGAATTCTTACATTCTATTGCCACACCAAGACATGATTAAAGATCTCATGAAACAATAAAATATTTAAATCATAACCATACCCAACATGTGAATAACCTTGGGCGAAATTACATCAACTGTAACTGGAACACAACATAAACAACAATCCTATACCTGGGAAATTGGATTTCCCCCATACATTGGTTTGTTACTCCCATGAACATGCTCATTATGATGTATCGACACATCATAGTATCCTTTATAAATTTCAAAAATATAAATGAAAAAATGATACCTGATCTGATCTGATACCACATTGTAACATCCCCCAATTCGACACTCTATCACGTGGCCGAATTGGGTTGGTTACGTGACCTCATGTTAACCTCCCCATACACTAGAGGCTGCTAACTAGAATTAGGGGTGTGATATGTATATTTGGGAGACTGTACACCCTGTTATATAGTTACAAATAATAATTAAATATCTAAGTGTTGAAATAAATGAACAATACAATACATTGGAAGGACAAACAATAAAACCCAACTGAGTAATATAATAAATTATAAAAGAATAATGTAATGTCAAGATGGATTGTAACAAAATTTCATGAAAAATGAAATATAAATAAAAGACTAGAAGAAAAAAAAATAAAGGATCAAAATTCTAATAAATCAAACCTTATTTTAGTCTCATATTCAAAATATATCCCATCCATTAAGAAAAAATAAACAAAAAGGTTCATTTCCCTCATCTAATCCTACATCCATGAAATCTTCTCCGGTACCAAACAATGGCCTGAGTAGGGTGCCTGTATTACATAGTTGGTCAACACCACCATGTATAAACAAGAATAGTCTGATAAGAAGTGAATTAAATAGTGAAATAAAAATTGTGTTAATTAATTAAACAATTGAATTAATTCCACATCAACTTACTTCAATACCATGTTAGAATATTATTGATCATGTATCACAACCATGAAACCCCAACCGAATAATCATGTTAAATCCAAGGTTTCATTTTGCAATGTCTCTAACCATGTATCAAAACCATTCCAACCATTACCATATAACCATGGTATACAACACACTAATATTTGTCAATATGGATATACAAGCATTTAAATAATTAATCTGGGCCAAGATCAAAATATAAGCATTTTAGAATTTATTGGGGGAAAAGACTAGTATATTATACTTGTAACCTATGTCAGGGACAATAACAGTATATTATAATTATAACACTCCTTAGGTCTAATGCCAATATATAAGAATTATAGCATAAATAACTTGGAAAAGACCACTATATAATAATTTTAACAAAAATCATGGAGCATAACCTGCTATAAAATCATTACAACATATTACAAAAATAATCATAACAAAATGGAAATAAAATTATCACATGATAAGGATTAATGGTTAATTACGAAAATTATCATTAATATTTTAGTTACACATTTAGTTTATTATTTAGTCATAAACCATAAATATTCTAGTCATTTCAATAACAAGCCAAGACATGGTGAATCTATAACAAGCAATCAGAAAATCCCATTTCATGCTAAGAACACTTCAAGAAATTAACAATATCCTTTAAAATAAAGGGTTCAATCACTCTAAGAGTTTCCATAATCTAGGTCAATAACCATTTAAGCCAAATGGATTCTAAGAAAAAATATAAATCATTATTTTATTAATCTGGGATCACGTTATGTTCGCGCAATTTCAATTATTCATATACAAGAAATTAAACTAATATAGGGTTAACATTTAGACCCCTACGTTTAACTGATGATTAACTAAACACTTATGAAGGATAATAAAAATATAGAAGAATGTGAAGATGATCAAAAGATGAATCCTAGAACAAATCATATCAAGGTTAACATCCAAATGAAATGTAGTTCAAGGATTACACCACCTTAAAAAAATAGTGGAAGAGGAACTAGGTTCTGTAGCCAAAGAATTTCAAGACAAGGATAAAAAAATTGTATGAATGAAAGGGAGGAGGGATCTCAAAATATCCTTGGAATACTTCTAGGGAAAAGAGGAGGAAAATACACATGGTAGACAATAAATATCTTCAATGCGTAATATTTTAAAACTGTACGCCAGGAACTTATAAAGCATGTAACTTAATTACATATCATATATTCCCTTTTAAATGAATACACTGAAAAAATTGTCATCTCAACTGCATTTTTATTGTTCATGAACATTACACAATGTGTATTTCTTACTTGTCCGGTCATCGCTTCATGCCCTTTATTGATTTAATGACATGTGTTTGGAAGAATTTATATAATAACCAAGGTAATGATATAATAAGTTTACATTCATTTATAATTTTTTTGACATTCAAAATATAGCTTTTATCGGCATAATATATTAATAATTCCACAATTATGCTTCAAAACTATATTTTTCTAAAATGATAATTTTTCCACCTTTTCATAGAACACTTGTTTAAATATTTTTTTTGACAATTTTAAAAATTATATTTGAAAAAAATTAATTTCATATTTGAAATAATAGTATCAAAATTTAAGTTGGTTTATTTTTTTTTGATAAGTTTCTTGTTTTGATGAATACTGAAAAATTACTCCATTTTAATTGAAAGCAAATTTTGTTTCTAAAAAAATTTTACTGATAAATATTATTATATTTTTTTAATGTATATTTAGATCAATTTAAAATATCTTAATATAATTTAAATATTTTGAATCAATTTCACAGTACGTGTGGATATAGAAACATTTAAATATATTTAATTTTTTCTCACCCCATCAATGAGATTAATATTAAATTAATTTTATCCCATTATTTTTTTTAAATATTGAAAAATGGATCCCATTTTTGGTATAATAATTTCCAAATTTAGTATATAGGTCCATTTTTTTGACAATATTAATAGTATCTTTGATAAATTTTATTTCCATGGTTAACGGTAAATCAGGTAATTAAGGGTAAAAATAATATTACTAATATTTAAAAATTTCTATAACACATGTGAAAACATTATTGGATGAGTAATATTAGAGAAAAATAGTCCATGAGATTTTTTATTGATCACTTGAGATAGTGGGATGACTTTATTCCATTTTTTGTACTTTATTCCAAGAAAAGATCATTTTGTCCTACTTGTGTTCTTTGAATTGAAATATTTTTATTATGGGGTTATATAGGGAATATATATGACTATAAATATTATTTTGAAGTATAAAATGTTTTTATTCATCGTTATATTTTTTTAATTTTTTGGAGAGAAATAGTTTCCTTAAAGTCTTACACAATGATTATGGAGTAACTTTTAATTAAAGGAAATTTAAAATAAGTGATATTAAAAATATTAAAATAAATATAATTTTAGATAATTAATTTCATAAAATAAATTAATATATTAAATTGTATTTTTATTTATGTTTTTAAATAGTGTGTTCAAATATATCACGTTGTTATGATATTTTTAAAATGTCATGTAATGAATAAGGTTGAAATTGACATTAATGATATATTAAAATATAAAATATTTTATTAAATGATACCAAATTCAAAAAATATATAAATTTCTACAAAATTATTTGGATAAGGATTGAAGCTTCATCAATGACTCATTTATTGGTCTTTAGACATTTTATTGTAATTATATTAAACCTCAAATTTTAAATTAAACGATATCATGGTAAGAGGTAAAAGGGATAAATAAGGTTTAAAATAAAAATATAAGGATTAAAAAAATAATCACAACTCATATAATTATAAATATATTAATTTATTTAGACACATAATTATCCTATATATGAAATATTATATTTTGGATCCATTTTTAATGTCAAATTAATTTATATAAATTTAATGTTTTGAATAATTTCAAGAGTGCTTCTCCCATCTCGTATAAAAGTGTACCACTTCATATATATTACTAACACATAAAAAACTATTTAGTTATAAAATTATCTACCCAAATAATTTTTCTATTCCCTCCTCACATTATAGAGATCTTATTTTAGGTTCTACCATCACCTTATAGGTTTTAAGCTGTTAATTAAAATTGATTGTAAGAAGATAAAGTCTCATTTTTAATTAAGTGTTTCTATTTTGTTTATTATTACACTTATATGAAATCTTATTAAACTATTATGATATAAAAAGAAAAGTATAATAAATATAATTAGATTATATTATGTTAATATCCTCACCTAAATCTATATCCACTCTTATAACATGGGAAAAGATTTAATCATTCATGTGTACGAAGGACTACCACCTCATTAACCAATATTATTCATTTTCCATTAAAATCTCTCAATACTGGTTATAATGATGGTATTAATGTTTTTGTTTTATATTGAAGAAATATTTTAAATTATTTAAGAATAATATATCATTTATTTCCTTACCTTTACATACACATGAAAATCATAACATTGTTTGTTTATACTTGTAAACTACCACCTCTATGAAGAGATGTGATTAATTTTTCATTACCAGATAATATGGATGATATATATGACTATATTTGAATTATTATTATTATATTAATTACATTATGAAAATTTTGTAAAGATAAAATAATACATGACTTCTTTCAATAATGATCATTAAAAAATGTAAACTTTACTCATGCGTACATAAAACATACCATCCCCATGATTTTCACAAAGCTAATTTTTCATATCAAAATTTAATTGTTTGATTTTTCAGTATAATGTATTTATATAAATTATAATAATATCATTAATATTATTATGAAAATGACAATCTAATGACCATTTTGACTGTTTACATCATACCAATTTTATTTTGGACTCATGTACTGAATATCAACAAGACATCTCCCATGAACTTAAATAATTAAGTAACTTTTATAACATAGTAATAAGTGATATAAAAGGAATAATAAAATTGGTAATGTTTCTAAATCAAGTAAATCATAATATAATTTTATTATTAAGTATGATAAAGGAAATATGTGATGAATCAGAATCAAGTTATGGGACTCTTTCTCAATCTACTTTTATTGAGGCGTATTTTATTGTTATACACCAACTTTATAATATGAGGTGAGTAAATAGAACCATTGAATTTGGAATCTATTAAATTGTTTTCAAAAATTAATTTTTTTGTGTGTTTTAAACGGAATCTATGGATTTATTTAGAAACAATAAAAGTAATGTTCTTTCTAACATATATGGCGACAACAAATTCTTTGTCGCTGCGAATAATATTTACTATTTGGATTCCTTTGTATGACTTAAATTTTTAAAAGAAAAATAAACCATTTTCCCCTTTTATGGGTAATTTTTTTATTGAAAATAGGTTATGGAGATGGATTGATTATTTCAATAACATGAAATATTTCATTATGAGTGTAAAATAAATTTCAATAGTGACATGTTGAAAATTTCCAGCTTTTGGCTGTTGTTCTTATATAATGGTTGTTGGTAATTTTATTGGTGGATAAATGATAAACCAATGATGGTTAGTTCCTTTATAAAATAACTATATCTGGGTATGTGATATCCCTCCAATTAATTGGTTATGGAAGTCGACCATATAGTTATTATATTTGTTAGAGTGGCATGTAGGGATATTGACTGCATTGTTATTTCATTTATATTGATGAAATGTATAAATATGTCCCAAGGTACCTTTTTATGTTATATATACTTGCTATATGTTTATGTTAATATTTTTATTAATAAAGGGTATGCATTGAGCTTATTTTTAAAGAGAATTATTTTGTATTTCATAGGGGTGAGAAGTATTACTTTATGAAATAGTTTTCATGCGTTTCATATTTTTACAAGGATAATAGTTTTACTTATTTATATAACTCTTATTGAGATTTTTTTCTCAAACCATGTTTTAAAATTCATTTCATAGTATTTAAGGGAAATGGATATTAGGATGGGATCATGGGAAATTTTTTTAAGAGTTATCATGAAAAGAAAACATGTTTTATTTTTAATATTTTTTAGAATAAATAGATATTGAGTAGAAGTGTATACATTTTAATATTTGAGTTTTATGTTTGAATTATTTTATAATTATCTATGAAAATAATACTGAAAATATCCTAAATTTGAAAAAATATATTTCTTTACTAAAACTCACTAATATGTAATGATTAAAGTCAAGGACCTAAAGTAGGTATCAATGGTTAGTTTAGATATCTTTATAGGTTACAGTGTTATTAATAACTTCCACATGAAATATTTTAAATCATGGTAATGTTAATATTTTATACTATTTTATGTTTACCATGTTCATTCATCTAAAATATTTCTACTCATAATGGTTTTCTATAGAAGGAATAAGGATGTTGTAGTAGGATTCCACCAAGAGGAAAATATCCATATGAATGAGCATCCCATGATGGATGGAATTGGAACTGAGTAGTTTGTTGTAGTGATGGATCGGTTGAAATATCATACAAATGGTGGTGGTCTCCATTCAAGAGATCAACAAGATCTATAATAGAGGAACACGATGATAGGATCATTTTATGCAATAAAACCCCTCATCATTCAGAGGATCATCTAACCCCATGCTAGCTGAAGGATGGATAAAATCACAAGAAAATATATTCCAAATCATTGGTTGTTTGGATCAAAAGAAGGTATCTCTTTTAATTTATCATTTTGAAGGTGTTGCTGATCTGTGGTGGTTAATGTTTATAATTATCATTGGAAGTGAATAGATTTATTCCATGTAGTGGGATAAATTTAAGAACATTTTCCTTGAGAAATATTTTCCTAGGTTTGTTTGACATATAATGGAAAAACAATTATTATAATTAAGGCATATATAAGATGTTTTTTTGGATTCATATGAAGAAAATTTCACCTTTTTGGAAGGTTACATCCCAAATTTTATTTGGGATATTGATAATTAGATAAATTAGATATTTTTAGGATTTAATCCAAGACATCCAATAGAATTGGATTATTGTGAGTTCAAAAGCTATCAGAAAATCGTTCAATGTACTAAGAATGTAGAAATAGAGTTTTTCAAGGATAATGTGTCCCATGAAAATAAGAAAAAGAAGAGGTCTAGTTGGATGGTATTTCGAAATCATTCATCAAATTTTCTAGATGTAATAAAACTAAATTTCCATCTTATGAGAAGTGTGGTAATAAGAATATTATATAATTTTTTTAATGTTTGTGAACTATTTCTGATGTGGTAATATTGATCATATGTATTGTGACTGAATGGTGGGTGATGAAGAAAGCAATGAAATGCCAGTGGTAAGATGTTGTAGTGGCAATGTGTAAGGGAAATTTTCCAATGTATGTTAATAGTTTATTACCTAGGTTGAAAACTATCATGATAAAAAGTAAAAGTTTGTGGGAAAATATTTTCATACCACAATAGTTTATGTTGGTCCATAAAATGAAGTAGTGAAATGTATATTTTTTTGAATTACGCCAATAGTATGTTTGACTCTGGATTTTCACATTCATTATTTTATTATATCATTTCCCGTAAATTTTATAAATCAACTAATGAATTTGATTAAGTAGTTTTGGGAAAAAATCCCGGTGGAAGTAATAAATAAACCACAATGTTTGAGAATCTTCTTATTATCATTGGTGGAATGACATTTCTTTAAAATCATATTGAACACATTGTAGCAGCTTTTTATATAATTTTTGGTATGTATTGACTTTCTTTTTATCATGAAAAAATATACTTCAAATCCAATAAGGATTTAGTCGATGATATAATAACTTTGATAAAATACCACGAATATGAGATATTGATTAAAGATATAAGTGAATGTTATCTAGATCATGTTTTTGAAATGTATGAAAGTGTTCTGATTAGTGAAACAAAAATAGTGAATTAATTTTTGGATATTTTTCTAATAAATTAACCTGTTTTTTTTCTTAATCTGGATGTTGAATTAAATATTTATTTATTTCTTAAATCTAAGACTATTTGTAAACCCCCTTAATGAATAGAATAAATAGGACTAGTGGAATTGAAAAATAAATTGAAATAATTTCTTGATAATGGTTAGATACGATATAGTACTTCACCATGAGGTTCTATTATTTTATTTATGAAAAATAGAGATTGTACCATGAGACATTGTATTGATTATAGATCCTTGAATAACATCACCATTAGAAACAATTATCCTTTTCCTCATATCAATGAATTTTTTTATCAGCTCCAGGGAGATAAATATTTTTCAAAGATTGTTTTGAGGTCTTATTACAATTAAATAAAGGTGAAATATGATAAATTTCTAAATATTGAATTTCATATGATATATAGGCATTGGGATTTTGTAGTTTTCCTTTTAGTTTATTTAATGCTCCTGCAATATTTATGAATCTTATGAATGGTGTCTTCCATCAATTTCTAGATGAGTTTGTAATTGTTTTAATAGATGATATTTTTGTATATTCTAAAATGATGAAAATTAAAGGAACACAAGAATTATGTTTCCAACCAGAAATGAAATGAAACAATATGTAATGTTTAGTAAGAGTGAATTTTAGTTACAATAAATTTCATTCCAATGAAATTTTGTTTCTAAATATGGAATAACTGTTGACCCTTCTAAGAAAAAGTTCTGGAAGAGTGACCAAGAACTACTGATGTCAAAGAGATTTTTAGAATTCTTGGATTAGAGAGTTATTGTAGATAATTTTTAGAAAACATATCTTTGTTACCTATTCCACTATATAAGTTAACACATAAGGGAGTTATGTTAATCTCAATAAACAATGTGATCATTGTTTTATAAAACTGAAAAGAATATTTATAAATGATCTAGTTTAGGCCTAGCCTTCTAAAAATAGAGAATTTGTTATCTTAAGTGATGCATCAATGAAATGAATTGGTTTTTCTCATATTGAAGAATGATCATTTAATTTATCATGCTTAATGTAATTTGAAACCTCATGAGTTAAATTTCCCAACACATTATTTGAAATTTGGTGATGTTTTTTTTGATTTATGATTATTCATTTGTATGGAGTAAAATGTGAAATATATAATGATTATAAAATTTTAAAGAATATATTATCATAGAAATTATTTCTCCTAAGACAGAGGATATAGAGGGAACTAATCAACGATTATGATTTCATGATTCATTACCATCCTTGAAATGAAAACAATGTGGGTAATTCTTTCATTCAAAAATATATTTATAAATTATCTATATTACCTTTTAAATGTGACCCATTGGTTAATGATTTTATGAATCATGGCATAGATATTGTGGATATAGAGATATCCGCTATTTTTTAGGTTTCAATGTAGTTGAATTTTCTAGAAATAATCATGAAAGATCAGATGGTGGATTAGTAATTGAAAGAAATGATTTAATCTCTTAAGGGTGTTAAGTTTCGGAATTTTAATATTTATGAACAATGTTTTTTTATGATTTGGAAAATGATTTTTTGTTCCTTATGATTCCCACATGTGATGGATTTTTAATAGAATTTTTTAATATCCATTTATTGTTCATTGGGGTAGCATAAGATGCATATATACCATTATGAGTATTAATGGTGGGATGGAATGAAAAGAGATATTTCTGACATTGCAATGAAATTTTTGACATATCAGTAGGCTATTGTAGAACAAAAATAATCAGATGGGTTTTTTCAGCCTAAACCGTGCTAGAGGGGAAATTTGAAAATATATACACATATTTCATAGTGGGATTACCAAATACTTCCTGAGGTAACAATTTTATTTGGGTTATTATTTATTGATCGACTAAATCAGAAGATTTTATTCATATTTGAGAAACTCTATATCAAGATATAAATTCACAATTGTATCTTAATGAGATAGTCAGATTATATGGAGTTAATCTATGCATTATATCTGATTGTAATCATAGGTTCTCTCTTAAATTTTGTAAAGGGCTTCTGAAGCCATTGGGTACTGAATTAAATCTCAATATTTTTTTCATCCTCAATGAGATGGGACATCAGAATGAATAATTAAGACAACGAAGGAAATGATATGTGATTTTTCAATGGATTACTAGGTAAATTTGGAGCATCATCTTTCTTTGGTAGAGTTATCTAAAAATAACAGTTTTTATTCCTGTATACATATGCCACTATTTAAGGAATTATATGAAAAGTGATTTCAAAAACTAGCTTCATAAGATGATTTCATGGAAATGAAGTTGATGAGACCAGAGTTAGTGTTTGAAAAAACAGATAATGATAAATTTATTTAGTGACATACGAGGACATCTGAGAGTTGGAATAAATGTTATACAGATAACTAGAGAAAATATCTTTCATTTGAGGTATGTGATCTTCTATTCTTAATGTTTCTCCCTAGAAATATGTGATGTGTTTTGGTATGAAAAGGAAGATGAGTATATAGTTCATTGGACCCAATGAAATCATAGATAATGTTGGATTATTTTTCAACAGAGTATATTTTCTCCACATTTTTCCTAGGCATAAAATGTTTATTTTGATTTAATTTAAATGAAATATGTGTTAGATTCATCTCATGTTTTAAACCTAGATGTAGTTCAGTTAGAAGAGTATATTTCTAAAGAGGAAGAGTCAGTTTTGGTTTTTAACCATAGAGAGAAAGTGTAGTAGAATAAGTTGATTCATTATATTATGGTTTTGTATAAAAAGTATATAGTTTAATAGGCAATATTGGAATCTAAAAATTATTTGAAGGATTGTTTTCCCACCTATTTAATAAGTTAATAAAATTGCAAGGATGTAATTTCCAAAATGATGTAATAATGAAACAACACATGTAATGATATAATATGTTTACATTTATTTTTAAAATGCCTTTTACATTAATTAAATATATTTTATTGGCCTAATATAATAATAAATAAAATTTTAGGAATTAAAACTATATTTTTCTAAAAAGGTAGTTTTTCACCTTTTGATGACACATTAGTTTTTGAAAAAATTATAAATATAAACTTGAAAAAACGAACTTCTTTTATGAAATTTTAATATAAAAATTACTTTGGTTTAATTTTTGGTATTTTTTTGATTGGTTTCATGTTTTCATTAATAGTGAGAAATATTTCATTTTAATGGAATTTTTTTTAAATTAATAATTTGCCGTGTTAAGTTATATTATTTATTTTTAATGCATAATTAGAACAAGTTTGTATCAACAAATCTGACATAGGAAATTGGAATAAATTTCATGTTGAATTTAAATATAAAATCATTTTAATCATTTGAATATTTTCACATTAATAACTTCTTTTCTCACCCCGTCAATGAGAGTAATTTAAAATTAATTTTATCAAATCATGTGTTATGAATTTTGAAAATTTTATTTCTTATTTGGAATAAAAATATTCATATTTCGAAAATATGACCCTATTATATTTGGAAAATATGAATAGTAAGTTTACTAATTTTTATTACCATGGTTATTGGTAAATCGAGTAATTTTGGGTAAATAAAATATTATAAATATAAAAAAATTAATAAAAACATGAAGTAATTTTATTAGAAGAGTGAATTTCATCCAAAATCACCATTGGGACGTTTTTTTGAACTTCAAGATCAACTTGGATGTCCTTAATCTATTTATAGTACTATATTAAATGAAAATTCAATTTTTTCATACTTTTATTTTTAACAAGTGAATTATTTTTAATATGGGGTCATATAGGGAAACTATTAGACTAAAAATACTATTTTTAAATATATTATGATTATATTCATCATGGTAATTTATTTTTAATTTTATAAGAGGTAAAATTACTTTTAAAGCTTAGAAAATAACGATGTATTAATTTTTTAATTAATGAAAATATCAAATAAATGCTATTAGAAATATTGAAATAAATATAATTTGATATAATTATCATCTTCCACTATTTTTTAGATAGATTTTACATATTATTGATATGTAAAAAATTTTCTACAAATATATCACGTTCTTTTGATATTTTCAAAAATTCATGTAATCAATACATTGAAAATTGAAATTGATGACATTTTAAAATATAAAATATTTTATTAAATGATATAAAATTCATAAAAATTTAAAATTCAGGGAAAAATTATATATAAGGATTTTAATTACATAAATGAATCATTTTTTGACTTTTTTTATTTTATAGTAATTATAGTAACCCTCAATGTTTAAATTAAATGATACCATAGTAATAGTTAAAAGGGTTGAATAAGGGTTAAAAAATGATAGGGATTAATTTTTTTAAAAATAATAAATATAATTTTCATTGGATTAATGGATTTTATCCAATAATAATCCTGTATTCTAAATTATCTAATTTGGATCCATTAAAATATAAAATTAATTTAGATGAAGTTAAGATTTTGAATAATTCCAAGAGTGTATGCCCCCTCTCTTAAAAAATGGAACATAATCTTCTTTATTAATCACACATCCAAACATATTTTTACACTCCAAGATCCACCCATATATAATCATATAATCCTTCCCCACATTTTAGATCTATTATTTTTGGTATAACACTCACCTTATAGGTGTTAATGTGCTAAACAATGGAGTTTGTCCTAAGAAAATGTATCGCTTCTAATTAATGGAATTTTTTTATTCTTCCACATAATTCAAATATTTTTTCTTCATGATGAAATAATATATAATGTATCATTAATACATTTAGATTTCGTTATTTTTTTCTTAACAAAATCCCTTCTACATGTCCATCAAATGGGGAAACAATTAATTGTTCGGGTGTACGACGAACTACCACCTCACGAACCGATATAATTCATTTTCCATTATCATCACTCTAAACTAGATATAATGATAGAATTAATGTTTATATAAGATAATAGTGAAATATTTATCATTATTTAATAATAATATTTCAATTAATTTCATTCCTTTCCTTGCACAAGAAAATGATAACTTTGTTCGTGCGTATATATGAACAATCTCCTCCACAAAGTGATGTGATGTGTTTTTCATCACCACATAACATATATGATATATATAAGTTTATTTATCTAATTAATATTATAATAAATTTATTATGAACATTATTCAAATATAATATAATAATTTTCTTCTTTACATAAGAATAATTGAATAATGGAAATGTCACTCATGTGTACATATGGATTACAGTCTCCATGATTTTGATGTGGTTTATTTTTCATAACCAAAACATAATGGTTTGACTATAATGTATAAATGTTGTTTAAAAATTACAATAATTTCATGAATATTTTTTTTAAAAATATTTACTAATGATCACTTTGACTATTGACATCATACAATTTTCCTTTTGGACTCATGTACCGAATATCAACGTAACATTCGACATGAACTTATATTATTTATTAATTGTTATAACATTATAATAATTGATATAAAAATAATAATAAACATTAAAATGGTTATAAATAAATTACATTATTAAAATATTTTTATTATTAAGTATGATAAAGGACATACGTGAAAAATAGAATCATGGTAAGGGACTTCATCTCAATATACATTCAGTGAGTCATATTTTAATTTTATACACCCAACACATTTTATAATTTGTATAAACAACCATTTTTTACTTTTAAATTAATTAAAATATATTCAAAAAGGAATATTTTTATGTTTTATACGTGGAACATTTGAATTTATTTATTAACATTAAAAGGAATTTTCTTTTTAACATATACGGTGATAATAACTTCTTCATTGCCATTAAAAATATTTGATATTTTGATTCCACAATAAGACATCATGTTTTTAAAAGAAAAAGAAACAAATTTCCCTTTTTATGGGTATTTTTTTTTGAAAATATGTTTTTTAAATGGATTGATTATTTCAATAACATGAAATGATTTCTTATGAGTGGAAATGAAATTTTAATAGTGACATGTTGAAAATTGAATTATTTTGTATGTTGTGACTGTAAAATTGTACTTAGACTTTTGACGTGTTTTTATGTGACAAAAAATTAATGGTTAGTTCTATGATAAAATTACAATGGGTGGGTCTATGATACCCCCAATGCATTGGGTGTGGAATTTGACCATACGTTTTTACATTTGTAAGAGTGACATATATGGAAGTCGACATCATGGTTACTCTGTTAATATCTATGATAAGTATAATTATGTCCCAAGGTACATTTATGTTTTATCTATGCATTCCATATTATTATGGTGATATTAGTATTAAAAAAGAGGTATGAAATGAGATTATTATCAACGTAAACTATTTTATATTTTTAAGGGTGAAAAATATTACATTACGATAAATATTTTGTGGCTTTTATGTTTTCACAACTATAATGTTTTTCATTATCTTTGTATCCATTACTGATATTTTTGCCCTCATAAAATGTTTTAAAATGATTTTCATAGGATTTATGAGATAATATTGATGAGGATGGGATCAGGGGAAAAATTGTGATAATTGATAATGAAAAGAAACCATGTTTTATTTTTGAATGTTTATATTTTAGATTTTTTTATTTTGTTTAAAAAATTTGATATTTAATAGAAGTTTATACTTTGAAATATTTGAGTTGTAATATTTAAGAACTCAGTTCTTAATTTTGAGGTACGAGTTTCTTTTTTTCCATTTTTTATGTGTTTTTAAGAAAATAAGTAAAATTGGGAAAATTCACACATTTTGTGGGTACACACCATGTACTTTTCCACACGCGACGTACTTTGGCCATGTGGGATGAGTACACAGGGCATGTAGGCCTGTCAGCAAGAAAGGGTGCAAAAACTGAATACACGCCATGTACATTGTATTTACACGCCGTGTAATCAGTCAGTAGGTGAATAGTTAAGCGGTGGAGGCAGTCGCCAGCGGAGCGGCAGTACATGCCGTGTAATTAAGAATACACGTCGTGTACTCATGTTGACAGATGAATAGTGCCGCGGTGGAGAGATGCCTCCAGAGGAACAGTTTAAAAAATGAAAAGTACACCCCGTGTACTTGAGAGTACACGCCTTTTAGTTTTTTCCCTTAAAATGGGCAGTATCCTCCTCATTTTGAATAGGGGCTTTGAGTTCGTTTTCAAGCTAGGAGAGGAGGTCGGAGCTTCAGAGATATCAGGACCGCACACCGGGGATCCAAATCCTTCTCTGACAGTTTTGATTGAGCCGTGTTGGTGATTTATTCCCTCTACTTTTGTGTTTGTTACCAATTATTTCCTGAGGTAAAGTTATTTGAGTTTGAATGAGTGAATATTAATCTCAAATATACATTGTTCTTGGACGACTCGGGAGGTGTCGTTCATGTATACTGATCATAGATGATCAAGTTAGGTGGTCTGATGTATATTTTCAACTATTGTGTCGAAATTGCATACTATTGTGCTACGCACCCATGGTTTGGGTGTCTTAAGGCTATGGAATTTTCAGGAAATATATCTATAATTGGATAGATAATCTAATGATAAGTTTAAACTACTGTTTGGGATCACGAGGACCACCCCTGGAGTGCATTCCTCTGTTTAGCCATTTGGCCAGGATAACCGAGTGTATTCCATGATTATATTGTGCATTGAATTTTCTTGAGAGAATTTTTATATAAATTATTGTTTATGCTTTGGGCTTGACCCAATTCCTTTAGCCTAAGGGAAACATTCTATTAGTCTATGGGAAGTGATTTACATAGCTTGCAGGCAGTGTTTTGTTAGCCTGAGGGTAACCTTTGTTATGCCTATGGGCAGTAGTCTCTGTGCCCGAGGAAAATATCATGTATTCTTGATCAAAATGATCATTATGTCTGAAGTTAATCACCTTCAGGTATTTGATTCTGTTACCTATTAGTATGGATATCATGTCTGAGGACACGACTATTTAGAATATTCTCTGTGGTGATTTTCTAAGTTGTACCTTCCAAGCTGAAGCACAAGCTTGGAGTAGATAAAAATAATTAAAATGACAATGTAAATGGTAGTGATAGTTACTTTTGAGTACTTATTAGTTTACTTCATTTACTTTTGCACACTAATGTTTCACATTTCCACCGATAGTTGGGCACAAGCCTTTGGTGGGTGCCTACTAAGATTTATTTCTCACACACTATTTGGTTCTTGTCTTAGCCCAAACAGAAAATATTGCTGCAGGTGTCGACAGGGGAAAGGGTACCTATACATGTACATGATTGTAGCGGAGGATTAGGAGAGCATGGGACTGTACTTAGGCTTGCGATGCTGTTGTGTTCTGTTTACATTCCTTTTTTTGTACCGAATACTTTGAGTAGTATTGTATTGTATTGAAGTGTATCCTGTTCTAACTGCTTTCATAGAATTAGTGACATGATGCATTTTTGTATATATGACCGCAGGTTCTCTTTTACTTTAGTTGTCCATTTCAGTTGTATATTGTTTACTGCTTTCACTATTGTGTGTTATTTATCTTTTCCGCTGTGCTACACTTTGAAAAATGAGGGAATTGTTTATCCACTATCAGACTTGGGCCCTCACTGCTCGTTGGTAGCCTTTGGCATTTGGGGAAATGCGCTTGAGGTCATGTGACCAACTGGGTTCAGGGAACCCATTGTGTGGCTTCAGGATCCGGGATATTAAAAAGTGGTATCAGAGGATTCTTTTCTTTGACATACTGTTTTGAGACATTGTTAGCGATGTGATGGACGTGGTAGTTGGTAATAAGTTGTGCTAGGGATTATCTAACTCATGTACATGGAAAATCCAATCTACCTTGTTATTGCAATTATTACTACTGTTGCAATTTTACAGTTGATTTGATTTTCACGGTTGGGTGACACAATTGTGATTATGCTGTTTATAATGTATACATGGGTTTTATTTAGTTGTGACCCGATGAGATGTGGGTGTTCCATCTAATTCATCATTTAGGCACATGATTGAAATCACATGTCATGCATTCCTTCCATGTAATTTATGTGCATTAGAAATTGCATGTTGTTGTGATAGTGGATGTGCTAGAAGAGCATGTTGTTGTGATAAATGATTTGATAAATACATACTTTTTTAGGGTATTTTGGTGTGATGGTATGATATAATTAACGCCAAACTTTGGTTCTAGAGAATAATGGGCCCTCAATGATCGAAATTTGGTGGATCATTAACATGTTTTACTTGTTATAACATGTATAAGATTCCAAGCAATGATTTTCGGGGAGTATGGGTCCTCAAAGATCAAAATTTGGCACTTAGGTGTTTGTTCCATGTTTTTATGGGTTCCGGAGTAGTTTATGAGGCTTACTGTATGAAAAACCCAGCATACACATCGTTTAGTTCTATAGAAACACACCATGTGTTCTTCTGTATGATAAAAGAAATGATAAATTTTAATGTACAAGTCATGTAACCTAATTACACGCCGCATAGTTTCTTACCGTGTCATGGGCCGTGTGGGAAGATACATGGGGTAGAGAATCGTTTGGGGAACACACTGTTTATCGGTTGTACACATCATGTAGTGTTGACCTAGTATCCGCCCTTGTAACTGACAACATGGGCGGTGGAACCTTGGGACATACACACCGTGTCGACCTTGTGCACGCCGTGTAGTCTGACCCAGGTACCCAGCCTTGTTACTAACAACATCAGTCAGTGTTATCTTTCCATGTACATGCCGTGGGACTGTGGGAAACGCCGTGTAGTTCTGTTTTAGGAGGGACATGTGGCATAGCCATGTAGAAGGACTCGAGAAGGGAAAGAGGGTTCATGTACACATTGTGTATGAAAAGGACACACCGTGTGTTTGGGGTGTTACATGACTAGTGCTGGAAGAGGTACATGACCATGTGAATGGATTACGAGAACAGGTCGTGTAGATATTATACATGCTGTGTAGTCCTATTTGGTAAACATGAATGAATTCCTTTCCCTGATCCCTTCTTACAATGCTTATTCTTGGTCCTTGATGATCATATATAAGGCATTTGTTTGACCTTGTAGAGTCATGCCACCGAGAAGACCCCCAGTTGTTCACCAGGAGAGCGGTGACGATTTTACCATTGAGCTGGTGGGCCATGGGCGACAAGTGGATCCTCCTGTAGTGCCAGATGCATCCCCAAGTGTTATACTAGACACAAGCACAGATGTGCAGTTCCATGAAGGCTTCAAACGGTTCATGCAGACCTTCCAGGGAGCACCACAAGCTAAAACATCTATGGTAGAGCTGACACATATCTTACAACAGCAGAATATGCCTACATTTTCAAGGGTTGGTAGACCAAAAGCTATAGAGTCATGGATGGATTCGATGCAGATGATATTTGAGAATCTGTAGACATATCCTGGGAGGAGGGTCTTGCTTGCAACATACATGCTGCGTGATTCTACCATGAGGTGGTGGGATGTTACCACCCGGTCGGAGCATCACAGAGACATGGTGTGGGAAGATTTTCAGGCATCCTTCTATGACATTTCTACTTGGAGAGGCTGCGGGCAGCTCTAGCTCGAAAGTTCATGAATCTGCTGTAGGGAACCATGCCAGTGATGGATTATTCTACTTGGTTCAAATGAGATTCAGTGTTTTGCACCCATTATGGTGGGTGACCAAGTGTTGAGGGATCGAAGCTTTTAGTATGGTCTTTGATGTGACATCTAAGCATTGGTGAATGTTTTTAGGCTGCCTACCATGCAATCTATTTTGAACCAGGCACTAATTACAGAGTAGAACCTGCGAGAAGATAGTGGTGTGGGCCAGGGCAGTTCGACAACAGTTTTGGGTACTATTTCAACCGGAAAGTGGAAGAGGCAGATGGATTTCTCTCACAGTGGTAGTACTAGCAGAAAGAATACTTCTGGTGGCCAAGTTATTTTCAACTAGTGTGGTAGAGGGGAACAAGAGACCTTAGTGTCCATGAGACCCAATGGAGTTCCGAGCTTGTAGTAAGATGGGTCATCTCCAGCATTTTGATCGGAGTTTCTACCAGTGGCTAGTGAGAGGGGTTCTGTATAGACTCCCTGTGTGGGAGCAGAACCAACAGCTTCTTACCAGTCTGGAAATTAGGGTACGTCAAGGCATGTAGGCAGAGATGGTGGTCATGGAAATTGTAGCCATACACCAGGTTCTTAGAGGCAGCATGGTAGGTCAGCTTAGAGTAGCCAGGCTGTGTCGTAGGGCTGCGGCACTGGGCAGCCATATTCAGTGCAACAGACCCAAGAGGAGTAGGATCTCAGAACTTCTACTGTTAGAGGTACTATTCTAGTTGCTTTTATTTTATCATCAACACTTTTCGATACTAGTGCTACACATAGTTTTATATATTTGGCTATTTTGGAGAGCCTTGGGCTCTATGTTTCTTCTTCTTCTGATGTTATGATACTAGACACTTCATTGGGGGTTAGAATGGATGGTGTACAACAATGCAGGGAGTGCCCCTAGAGGTTGGTGGGTGTCACATTCTATGGGATCTCTATGTATTAGAGATGAAAAATTATGATGTCATTCTCAGGATGGACAGGTTGGTACCCTTTTGAGCCTTTTTATATTTCTATAATCGTGGGGATAGTTTCACATCACCATTGGGCAGAGAGTTTCAATACAAGGGAGAGTGGGATATCCACGTGATCCGAGCTGTACCTGAGCATCGTGGGTGGGGTAGAGTGACAACCTAGATTATGAGATTATAACTAGATGACCAAGGAGCATATCAGAAGGATTTCCCTCTAGTAGCTGATTATTTCAGGGATGTCTTCCCAGAATACTTTTCAGGTCTTCCTCCAGAGTGAGAGATTGTTATCTCTATTGACCTAGTTCCAAGAGTAGCACCGATGTCCATTCCATTTTATAGGATGGCTACACCAGTGTTTCAAGAGCTCAAGAGGCGGTTATAGGATTTATAGGAAAATGGTTATATCCGACTCAATACTTCTTCATGGGGTTCACATGTCCTGTTAGCTAAGAAGGTGGACAACACCCTCAGACCTTGTGTGTATTATCAGAAGCTGAACCAGTTGACGGTCAAGAATCGATATCCCTTTCCAAGGATTAAAGATATTTTTCATAATCATCATGGATCACGAGTGTTCTCAAAGATTTACTTGAGATCCGAATATAATCAGTTACACTTTAGGAAATCGGACATACCACTTACAACTTTTCGGAGTAGATATGGTCTATACAAGTACTTTGTTATTCCGTTTGAACTCACGAACACACCATCAGTTTTCATGGATCTGATGAATCGTGTGTTCCATGCTTATTTGTATTCTTTTTTGGCAGTCTCTGTGGATGATATCTTGGTGTACCCTCACACTAAAAATGACCATACAACCAATATTGAGATCATATTGAGTACACTAAGATAGAATCAGTTATATGATAAGATCTGAAAGTGCCACTTATGGATGGACCAGAATTACTTCCGGGGTCATATAATTTCATAGGCAGGAGTTGTAGTAGACCAAGAGAAGGTGAGAGAAGTAGTTTCCTGGGAGCATCCTAAGAACATGTTTGAGATACGGCGTATCTTTGGGCTATCCGGTTACTATAGGATTTTTATATAGGACTTCTCTCCCTTAGCAGCACCGTTGACAAGTTTGACTAAGAAGGGTGTGATGTTCGTATGGTCAGAAGCTTGCGAGACAGCCTTTCTGGAGCTAATGGAAAGGTTGAAATCAGCCCCAGTCCTGATAATTCCACGGCAAGGGAAGAGATAAATAGTTTACTGTAATGCATCAGGTATTGGGCTTGGAGCCATGTTGATGCGGGGTGATTGAGTTGTTGCATATGGGTCTTAGTAGTTGAGGCCACATTAGAAGAATTACCCAACACATGATCTCGAGTTGGCTGTAGTTGTTCAAGGGTTACGATGTTGGAGACATTATCTCTTGGGAGAACATTTTATGGTGTTTAAAGACCACAAAAGTCTCAAATATATCTACACCCAACGTGACCTGAATTTGAGACAACGAAGGTGGATCGAATAACTTCAGCCCTTCAACTTTGAGCTTTCCTATACACCTGGTAAGGGTAATGCAATAGCTGATGCACTGAGTAGGAAGACTCAGACATAGGCAGTGCAAGAGTCTAGTTGTGAGTGGTAACTTATTGCTTTATTCTCTAAGATACATTTTGAGGTGCACGATAGTCAGAGGCAAACCTATCTTTCCACTTTAGCTGTGACTTCTACCCTCCTTGATAGAGTGAGGATGAGATAGCTATCAGATTCAGAAGGCATAGTTCTACGGGAGTCGATGGAAAGTGAGGACCCTCCACCAAGATGAATGATAGGCAATGATGAGGTACTATGTTTCCATGGATGAATGTGGGTTCCATTGGTTATACGCGAGGTGATGATGTGGGAGTTTTATGCTTCATCTTGGGCAGTGTATATTGGAGTTACCAAAATGTACTGAGACTAGAGACGTTAGTATTGGTGGCTGAGTATGAAACGAGAAGTAGCAGGTTTTGTTGTGAGGTGTTCCACCTATAAGCAGGTGAAGGCGGGGCATCAGTGACCAGCCAGACTGTTACCGTAGTTACCAATTCTAGAGTGAAAATGGTATGATTTCATGATGGATTTCCTGACCATGTTTCCATGGTCACCTCGAGGCAGCGATTCCGTGAGGGTTGTTGTGGACATACATACGATGGTAGCTCACTTTTTTCCGATCAAAGAGTCCTTTAGTGTTGACGAGATTGGGAATTTGTATATCCAAGAGGTAGTATGTCTTTATGGGGTCCCTCATTCTATCATTTCTGATAGGGATAACCGCTTTACATCTCATTTCTTCCAATGCTTTCATAGGGAACTGGGTACACAAGTGCTTCTGGGCACAACTTACCACCCTCTGACCGATGATCTGTCAGAGTGTATGATACAGGTGCTAGAGGACATGCCCCGTGCATGCATCCTAGACATTGAAGGATCTAGGGAGAAGAATATACCCCTGATCCAGTTTTCCTATAATAATAGTTTTCAGCTAACTATTGATATGGAACCTTACGAGGCTTTATATGGAAGGACATGCCGATCACCTCTGTGCTTGCTACAGGCAGGTGAGGCAGCATTTCTAGGGCCACGTCTCATTCATGAGACTTTAGAGAAGGTCCAGTTGATTCAGAAGCGGGTGGCCACTACATAGTCCCGTCAAAAATCTTATGTTGATTGACACAGATGACCCTTGGAGTTTGTGGTCTGGGATCAGGTTCTCTTGAGTGTTTCACCAAGGTTGGGGCACAGGCGGATCAGGAGATATGGTAAACTTTCACAGAGCTATGTGGGGATGTTTGAGATTCTGGAGAGAGTCGGGTTGGTTGCCTACCAGTTGCAGTTACCATAGAGGTACTGAGCCTTGCATGTTATCTTCCATGAATCTCAGCTGTTCCACTATCAATCAGACCCATCTCATGTTTTTCAGCTTGAGGAGGTTGAGCTGAAGGTCGATTCATCATTTGAGGAGCATTCGATTCGTATTTATGATAGGATCACAAAGGTTCTTTAAGTCCAGTAAGTTCCTCTCATTCGGGTGCTATGGCATCATGTCCTAGTGCAGGATGATGCCTGGGAGTTGGAGAACTACGTTCGGGCTCAGTTTCCAGAGTTGTTCAAGGCTATATCTTCACCACCCTTGGAAGGGAAATTCAGGGACGAATTGCATAAATAGGGAAAGTTTGAAAGAACCTGGTACTAATTTTGGAGGTATGAGTTTCTTATTTTCCTTTTTTCTTATGTTTTTTAAGAAAATAAGATAAATGGGAAAAAACCTCATATTTTGTGGGTACACGATGTTTACTTTTCCACATCTCGTGTACTTTGGCCACATGGGATGAGTACACAGGGCGTGTAGGCTTGTCGGCAATGAAGGGCGTAAAAAATTACTACACACAGTATAATTTGTATTTACATGCCTTGTAATCAGTCGACAGGTGAACAATTAGGTAGTTGAGGTAGCTGCCAGCGGAGGGACAGTACATGCCGTGTAATTATGAATACACGCCATGTACTCAGGTCGACGGATAAATAATGCCATAGTGGAAAGAAGCCACCAGAGAAACAGTTTAAAAAAAATTAAAATTACAGGCCATGTATATAAAAGTACACGCTGTGATGTTTGTTTTTATAGTTTAAATTGGGCAGTATCCTCCTCATTTGGTAGAGGAGGCTTTGAGTTTGTTTTGGATCTGGGAGAGGAGGTCAGAGCTTCGGAGATCTCTCGACCGCTCATCGGGAATCCAAATCCTTCTCTGACGGTCTTGATTGAGCCGCATAGGTGAGTTATTCCATCTCCTTATGTGTTTATTACCAATTCATTCTTTAGGGAAAATTATTTGAGTTTTTATTAGTGAACGTTTATCCCAGATCTATGTAGTTCTTGGATGACTCGGGAGGCATTGTTCACATAAACTGATCAGTGATGATTGAGGTAGGTGGTCTGATGTTTATTTTCAACTATTGTGTTGAAATTATGTACCGTTGTGCTACACGCCCATGGTTGGGGTGTTGTATGTATGAGGACTTTGCTGAAAATATATTGAGAATTGTATAGATAATATAATGATTAAATTTAACTACTATTTTGGATCACTACTTGGATCCAGGATGACCCTATGGGTGCGTTCCTCTGTTTAGCCGTTTGTCCAGGATACCCGAGGGTATTCCATGATTATATTGTTCATTGCATTTTCTTGAGAGAATGTTTATATAAAATTATCTATATTCTTTGGGCTCAGACCGATTCCTTTAGCCTGAGGGAAACATTTTATTAGCCTATGGGTAGAGTTTTATTAGCCTATAGGCAGTGTTTTATATAGCCTGTAGGTAGTAGTCTCTATGCCTGGGGGAAATATGACGTATGCCTGAGGGAAATGATCATTATGCCTAAGGGAAATCACCTATGGGTATTTGATTCTGTTACCTTAGGGTAAGGATAGTTTGTCTGAGGACACGATAATTTAGAATATTCACTGTGGTGATTTTCTATGCTGTACCTACCTGGACAAAGAACAATATTGGAGGAGATAAAAATAATTAAAATGACAATGTAACTAGTATTGATAGTTACTTTTGAGTACTTACTACTTTACTGAATTTTATTTTGCATAGTACTGTTTCCAATTTCCACTGACAGTTGGGCTCGAGACTTTGGTGGGTGCCTATTGGGATTTATTTCTCACACCCTATTTGCGTCATTTCTTCGGCCCAAAAAGACTATATTTCTGCAGGTGTCGATAGGGGAAAGTGTCCCTGTACAGAAAATTTGTTGTAGTAGAGGAGTAAGAGATCATGGGATCGAGCTTAGTCTTGCGATGCTGTTGTATTCTGTTTACTCTTCTTTGTTTTGTTCTGTTGTACCTTGTACTTTGAGTTGTATTGTATTGTGTTGCAGTGTATCCTATTCCTAATGCATTCATAAAATTTGTGACATGCTGAATCATTGTATATATGACTGCTGGTTCTCATTTACTTTAGTTTTCCATTTCAGTTGTATAATGTTTACTGCTTCTGCTGTTGTCTGTTATTTATATTTTCTGCTGCGCTACACTTTAAAAAATGAGGGCATAGTTTCCCCACTATCAGACCTGGGCCCTCGCTGCTAGTCGGAAGCCTCTTTCGTTTGGGGAAATGAGCTTGAATTCATTTGACCAACCAGCTTCGGGGCTCCCATTGGGTGGCTTTCGGATCCGGGATGTTACATTATACAAAAATTATGTCATAATTCTATAATAATCTAAGCATGGAAATATCCTTAGTTTGAAAAAGTATATTTTATTACTAAAACTCAATAAAATGTAATGATTAAGGTCTAGGAATTTAATTTTCATATCATGTAATATATTTACAAGACATATAAATCCCCTGTAGATAGTTTTCATCAAAGTTTCTTACATAAAGATTAAAAAACTCCAAAGTATTCTAACTTGGAAAAACCAATATAAACCCAATAAACATGTTTATATCTAGAATCCATTATTTTATATAAACAAAAATACCTAAACATTAGGTAATTTTCCCTAATAAAATATCTCTGCATCCAAATAAGGTTTATCCACCAACGCTTAAGGACAAAGGAATACCCAACTGAAAAAATTAACACAAAAAACATAAAGAGGGATATACATGAAAAAATATAATATAATACTGAATTAATGTATACATACCTAATTAAATGAAAAGGGTGAGGTAAGAACTCATTAATGAGGATGTATAATAGATACCAAAAACTGATATGTGTGAAATTTATTGGTACATTATGATTGAATGAACAAATGGGAAACATAAATATAAGAGCATTACCATGTAAAATTTTACAAAAGATGTTTATATACATAATTTTACAAAATAATAAATATAATTCAACAATATCTTTAATTAAATCATAATATACTGTCCTAGGAACACTTCTTATGTCCCATTATTAAAATCTCAAAAAATATAACATTTATCTAATTCCTTGGATGGCTATGTAATCGAAGGATAACATGCTATATTATATTATATCTATAAACATGTGTCATAGAGGGAATCATCATAATGAAAGTAACTATATATGAATCAAAATGTAGATCATTTTTAACCAATAAAAATAAAATGGATGTATCCGAAAATCATGATGCATTTTAAAATTTTGAATAAATAGAATAGATTATATTGTATAAGTATCGTAAAAGAAAAAATATGAAAATGAATATCGAAATATAATTTAAATGGGTGAAAAATAAAAAATTAATGAAGAAGTAGAAGAATCATTTCTAAAGAGAGTGTAAAATACAAGAAACCAAAACAAATAATTCATGTCATTTTTTTGATTCCTTCATCAATGAAATGATAAATAAATGACATGTAAATAAAGAAATAGATTGATAAATGATAAATTTAGACGATGTAACAAAAAGAATCCCTATGTACACTAAATATAAAAAATAAGGGAGGGGGATATTACAAGAATAAAATTGATAAAGGTGAAACAAGAGAATGTAATCATATCTTGTCTTTTGAATTTATTGAACATTCAATAACTCCTACATTTTTATCCTTCACCTTTAAAACAACTTCATTGAAAATTTTAGTATATATTGTTCTTATTATATTCTTATCAATTTGGTGAACATACATGTGAGTGAGGTAGTGGTTAATTTTTTGTGCACAAAAAATTTAATAATAAATATTCAAAGGGTGGTAGAGGATTTATTTTATAAGTGAAATTGATTAGAAATTTTTATGTTTATCTATAAATAATTTGAAAGGAAATAAATTTTTTAGTAATGTGACCTAAAAATGGGAAAAATTAGGCATGTATAAATTTTCCACTTTTAAAATGATTAAATTTCTTTTTAGTATTTTATAAAATATATCTATCATATATGATATTTTAAAATATATATTATTTGATTCCTTATTTCACTATTCTCCCATATAATATATCTATTATAAAAATTTAATATTTATCCTATTAATCAAGATTAAAATATAGATATATAATATTGAATAAATTTTAATAAAAGTAATCACATAATATAAAATTTTATATTATTAAATAAAAACACATAATTATTTATCTAGAAGTTTTGAAGAAAATATATTTCCTTTTATATAAATTAATATATTTTTATTTCCATTACTATCTACTATTTATTTATTTACTTATATATTCTTAACATATAATTTATAGTAGACATTAATTATATTATTTACTTATATATTAGATTTTATTTTATACATATATACTACAATAAATCCCAAAAAATTTTATTCAGTTAATATTTTATTATATCATTATAATCATACCTTTTTATAAAATATCTAAATTAATTCTCTCAAAATCATTCATATCATTAATAAATTTATTCCAACAAATTTAAATAATAAGAATAATATTTTTCAATTTAGGTACTATAATTTTAGAATGTATGGAATTTCTAGAGAAATCTGATCCACATGATTTCTTCCTTGTAGTTATATATGTTTTTAATTTAATATTCATTATTATTTTATACAATTTTAATAAATTTATAACTTTTTTTATTATTTTTATAATGAAATAATACCACATAATTTAACTATTTTTTTATTTTATTTAAATAAAGATTCATTAAAAATAACATTTCATCACTTAATTATGATGAAAGCATTAGATAATTATATAGATAAATATCAATATCCCACCAATAAATACATGTTAGTTTATAAAAAATGTATTATGGATGAAAATTATATAATGTATAATTAATATAAAATAAAAATATGAAATATCAAAATTTAATTTTTTTTATCATAAATAAAAACTATTTACGTAATTATTTGGTACTCCTTTATGTATTTATGGAATGGAAATTTTATAATATTATATATTTAATCAATGGATAAATTCTACCACAATTTAAATAACTCATTTTGTTTTTATAATTTTCCATCACACTAGATTAATATTATTTCTATGTAGTTAGATTAATATTTAAAAGTTATTTATTTTAACATTACAATAATACTTGATCCAGGGGTGTCCATGGCCTTCATAGCTACTAATATCAAATGAAGAAGATAAAGTAAGGTTTTTATGTAATCATTCGTGTAATATTTAATAATCAATAATATAGATAAAAATTAATGATATAGTATTTCTCTTATAAGGATTCATAGTGAAGTACCCTGCAAAATGAAGCCTGAGCAGTGGAACTTGATGCACCTTAAAGATACGCTCCCATTTATTGTACTAAAAACCCATTCATAAAGATTAGGCTTGATACTAAGTGATATGACCCAACCTATTCATATCATTATTTTTATTAATTCCAATAATATGAACATTACATATCAAAATTAATCTCACTATACCATGAATTGAAATTTAGCGACTTTGAGTACAAGATATATAAAAAACTTTTATACAATACTTGTGAGAATTTGTCAATAATTTTTCCACTCTATAATATCTTATAGATTCTCATGATTTATAGTCATTATGATGTCCTAGGGAATGGAATCTTATGAAAAGGGTGAGATCAAATTTTTAGCATGAGAAAATCCCATACATTTATCATCAGAGGTTAAATCATAAAAATATGAATTATTATTTGTTAGGGATAAATTTATCATTAAAATGATCATGGACCTTTAAGAGGTGTACATAAGTCATCCAAAAGTGAAATTAAATATCTATGAATAATAATAAGACATGGAAAAATAGTTTGGATTCATTTGATAATAAAGATTATCCATGGAGCCTAATGAAAGCATTTTGGAACAGAAATGTAAAAATATATTGAGAAACAACAAAGAAAATTTGATGAAACATAGGAATAAGGAATCATCATATTATGATAAAATAAATAATGAACACAAATTATATTTCAAAACTGATATAATTTTCCATGGATCATAGAAAAAAGGAATAGACATAAGAATACAAAAAATCTCCTTCAGGAGTCCTTAAATTTTACCAATGATTGCAAAAAATCATAATTGAGTATGTGATTACATAACCCATGAGATATAAATAATTAACGAATTAATTGGAGGTATATAAATGAAACCAATAATTAATCCTCCAAACATATGTTTTCCACATGAAATAAATCATTCATCACATCATAATTGAACTATGGATTGAAAATGGGATTTATATCATTTCAAAATGAAATCACATAATGTGATATCAAATGTTGATCGGTTTAAAAAAATTAAATAACTACATAGTATTATCTTAAAAGGTAATTTAGATCATTATTCATAAATAAAAACTCTATTAGATATATATTTTATTTATATCAAGGGGAAAATATATGTGAAACCTTAAAGATAGATGTTTGGGAACATCTCATAAAATTTCATAGAGGGAAAAAACATAGAATATCATTAATAATATAAATTCATGAAGGTAACATGAAAATAAAATTGGAAAAATTTTAAAATAAAAAATATTAATTGATCCTTCCAGAAAAAATATTTTCTGTCTAATGAAAAGAGGAATAAGAGAAAAAATATTTGAGTATGAAAATAAAAATAATTATCAAATATAAAATCCTTTTATTGAAACCCAAATCATTTAATTGATTAATAATGATTCCTAATAAAAATAATGTGAAATTAACAAAAAATATCATTATAAATAATAATTTTTTTATTTTAAAAAATGTTATGAGTACGTTTTTAGAAAAACATTCATGGAAGATAAATATCCATCAATGAGGTTAGTAATTATTCATAACAATATTTTACTGTTATGAGAATTATATTAATGAAGGGAGATTCAAGGAATAAAAGTTTAATTTTTTTTAAAATATATTGAATATACAATTCCATAAAATTATTCTGTTGAAGAAACCAAATATTGATTAAATGAGTTCAATAATTATTAGAACTCAATGAATGGTTATGTGAGTTATCCAAATTTCGTATAATATATTATCTTTTTTTATCAAAATACCAATTAAAATTGAATATGGGATGGAATTTATATCCCATTAATTTTAGGAAATTATGATATACACCTCCAATCATCATATTATACACCAAAAAATAAGAAATATTTGATCAATATGGAATTTTTCTCCATGAAATAAAAGTGAGATGAGAAGGCCACAAAATATTTTAATAATACAATCAAAAGAATTTAAATATTGAATAATAAAATGATATATATAACATGAATGAAATATTTATAGTTGGAATGTTTTACATTTGGGTATTATATACACCATATAAAACAAGCATATGTATATAAAATGAAAACATGCCTAAGTGAGTAGAATTTAATATTATAATCCTTACTATTATGAATACATTTGATCGAAAAAATTACTGTAATAGAAAACATGAAATTTAAATTAATGACCATTAATAAATTTATAATCATAATATAATTGCTAAAATTTGAAACTATACACCATATTAACAAAAATAGTTTTACAATACAAAATATTTCTCAATGAAGTAACTTTGAGATGAAACCCTTACCTTAAATCTTGACATAAATGAATGATACTTTATCACATATATAATAAACATAATTGTATTAATATACTATTTCTTATTCATATATATATATATATATAAATTTATATTTACTCTTTGTTTAGAATAATTTAAACGTCATTCATTAGTTTGTAATCGCTTATTTTTATAAGAAGTGGTTGTAATTTTAATTGTATCAAATATTTTATGTTATGGGGAAGTCAAAAACCAATTTATGGAGAATATTTTCATCATAAAAATAATATAACATATATTAAAATTTTTCAAAAATCATCTTTCATACCAATGTTAATTTTATTGTAATTATTATCTTGGTTTGAGACAATGATATGTAGAATGGGCTTGTTACAAGGTATCCACCAATAACAACATATTAATTCATAATAAATGATAATATTTTTGAAATTATTTTTGATCCATATTCATTATATATATCAAAATTTGATATTATACATATTCCTCAAATATGTTTTATAACTATCTGTGTACGGATGTGATGAAAAACATAACTTTTCAATCACGGAGTTTGTAGTCTTCATGTATGTATGACGACATTTTCATTTTCAACAAAATGAACGGAGTATAAAATTTTATTTATAATTTTGGAATCATAATAATTTTATAAATATAAAATTTATTCATTATATTAATCATTCAAAACATCCTTGTAATGTGGTTAGAGAAAAAAACTTGTCACTTCGTAGTGGCGGTAGTCTACTTGTAAAAAACCGATGTTTCCATCTTCATAAGGGAAATTGGGAAAGGAGGGTAATTTTTATTTCATAAAAATAATAAGATATTTGTACATAAATAAATCTTATTTAATGTTTTTTAATGGTTATGATTGTTATTGAGTATAAATATAAATAATTAATAATATTATTGTGATTCAAAATTATGTTGAGATTTTGAACATTCTATTTAATTAATTCTTAACAAAAGAGGACGTATGGAAGCTTATTGTAAAAAGAGGATTGGGGATGTGGATGAAGAGTCTAGGGGAGTTAATATTTTTATAGTTTATTTGGATGTTATAATTTTATAGTTTCTTTTCTAATGTGCTAGGAAGTCTGTTTTATAATTGGAGGAAAAGAAATATTTGAAAATAAAACTTATCAATTTAATAATATCACCTATTTCATGTGTAATATTGACTCAAAAAAGAAAATAGATGGACTGGAGATAATTTTTTATCAATAGACACCTCAACCACTCATTTTTTAAATATTTTGAACAAGTTTTATCTCTTTTACTCTTTGTGAAACTATATTTACATTAACTTACATTGAATGTGGAAACTACATTTTAAACAAATGAAAGTATTTTTTTGACCAAACATTTAATAGACCCTTAATAAATAATTTTAAAATTATTATTTAAATTTTAAAACAAATTTATTAAAATTTATTTCTATGTATAAAAAATAATTTAAATATTACTGGTAATTATAGGACAAATATAGAAAAAATTTGATTTTTCATAACATTTATTATTTTTTTTAAAACCCATAATTTTATATTAATTTCCTTGAAACCTATAAATAAAATTTTATCATCCTAGCCTATGATCTATTAAAATTATTCCATGATCATGTTTGTCACGTGGCCTGAAGCGTGCCTCCGCAGACTATAGGGGATGTCGAATAATAGATGGGGACTAAAGGTTATATAATTTGGAGAAAATATCCTCTAGATAAGTTATAATTATCATATAATAATAAATAACAAAATGAAGGAGAATATAATAATAAACTAAATATAAAAACAACTGATAACCTGGCCTTAACCAAATATATATCCATTAATGAACATTTTATGATATAAATATAGCCAACAAATACAATATGTATACTTAGGAAATACATGGTTGGACTATCAAATGAAATAAATAAAATACATAAAATTTGGGAGGCATATCGCATACATGCTTAGATGATATAACCAAACTCCCATGTACATTCCTAGTATATAAATTAAAACAACATAGAGTATAATATAAGGTCCCATCATTCATCCAAGATATATGTTCGAGAACTAAATAGCAGTAAAAAAATGTTTTGAGAAAAAATCATTATGTCACTTTCAATGACAACTAATGAAATTCATTCAGTGAATAAAAAATATGTGGTGTTAAGGTATCATAAATAAGAATTAATTTAGTTCATTAAATGAAAAATATAATCTAGTCGGCCTCAAGTACCTTAAAGAAAATAGGATGACCATACCTTCTTTGGTATAATATGTAATGTCTCTACACATGCCATCATGTATATATATACAAAATTTTAATATATATACCTATAAACAAATATATACATTCACCGGAGTGGATATGAAGGGTATGGACATGAAATCAACATAATAAAATTATATGTATCATACATTAATTATGGGATGTTGTTCCCAATGATCACCACTGAATAATAAATTAGCGACTGGATCATTTATAATAATCGACATAACTACATGAATTTTAATATGGGTTATGAGATTCCATGGCCTACATCCCAATCAATGAAGTGAAACTTTATGTCTAAAATCCATGATAATTGTCATTAAATATGTCAATCAACTAAAATGATCTAAAATTCTATGCCCAACATCCTAGAAAAAGGGGGTGTGATGCATCATGTCCAATAACCCTAATCAAGGTCCCTCATTAATAATACACTATACATTAATATCTCTTTTCCTATGATCATTTTTCCATGTTATTCCATAAATAGGAACCCTTTATATATCAAGGAACAATGTACCTTCATTAAAATATTTCATTTAATATTATAACAATGGGTCACGAGGTCACCATGTCTATTTTCAATCCATGATAAAAAATTTGACAATTTCATTTATAAACTATCATGAAGGTCATGGTAAACACTGATGACATCAAATAATTCCAAAAAAATTAAATATTTAATTATAAGTAACCAAGGTGTTTATTCATTAGTGAAAAACTAACCCAAATTAGGAGGGTTTTGGTTACATAATTAAATAATGACCGAAACAATAGGTTATATGAATCTAAAATTTAATTAAAACCCTTCTTAACCAGGTCATAATTAATTACTTAATATGATCTATGAATGTATACATGCACTATTATTGTACTATCCATTTATTTAAAAATATTAATTGAATGAACAATGTGGAAAATTAAATGAAAACTTCTATATGGGTAAAAAATGGTGTTTATAATTCAAAAAAAATATGAGGGGTATGGAGAACATCACAGGAATGGCTAAGGTAGTTAATTTAATTAATTTCATAATTTAGAAGCAATTCAAAGAATGTATAGCATGTTAATGAATGGAAATATAAAATAAATTATGCAGGTTTATTGGAATTGATTATAGACCACCTACCTCATTCTTATGAAACTTCATTCATCAATTTTCAGGATTCAGTTCAAGTCAAAAGAAGAGAAATTGAAGAAATTATAAAACACCCCTGAAATAGTGAATAAGAGAAATATTGGAAATAAAATCCAGGACCTATAGATAAATAAGGGAAATAATTCTAAAAATTCACAGTCTTACTTATATGGATCTAACATAACCAATGACTACTGAATCTGTGCTCATTTTGTGGAGTAATCTCAAAGCATATGTGTGGGAGAATGGGATCTCTCCACAATGTTGATGTTGCGTGAGAAAAAGGAGAAATGTAGAAGAATGAAACAATGTTAAAGTATATTATGTAGAAAAGGTAAATCCAACACAATCTATGGTATTTATGGAGTAATACATGGTTTTACAACATTAGTTCCCCAATTATAGTGTCTTTCCAAACAACCAATGGCGTAAATTACCTATTTACTCTTTAATATGTTGGATTTTGTTGTAAATAAATTTCCATCCTTTTGGTTCTATTGAGGGATACTTATGGAATAAACTGATTGAATATTGTCTATTTATAATGTATATATAAATTCACAGAGACCCTCCTTCTTTTGATGTATATGATCCTTATAAGAAACTATTTAACCTTTGAACTGTAAAAAACATGGGACCTAAAAACCTCCCAACCATAGAACATATCTTCCCTAAGAATCCTCGATGGGAACTGAAAACATCACCTAACCAATATGGGTTGTTTTGAAACATTCTAATTATAACTTTCTATTTATAAATTGAAAACATGCTTCCAAGTGTAACTTTAATCATTTAGTATATAAAAAAAATCATGAGCCACTGATCATAACACAATATGAAACACTAAGATGACACATACTTGATACCATATAAATCACGAAATGATCATGTTGTTTTATTTTTAAATAATTATCCTATATTGCTTGAACCACATTTATAATCATTTAATGGATAATTCTGATTCATAGTACATCAAACATTGTAATCACCTTATGTAATGTCTCCTTGGTTTCCTAGAGATACTCTTGGAACTTATTTCAAATTACACACAATGAAACCACACTTTGTCCTCTATTTTTTCGAAATATTCAAACACCAATATACTGAAATTATTCATGTTTCAAAATATATTACTTAAAAAGACATGGAAGACCTTTAAACTACTCATGTCTTATCCCAACTTCATTTATAATGTAGTTCTTCAGAAATCTCATCCATACAGTTGAGGAGCTCAAGAAAAACCATCTTTAACTAACTACGTTGAATAATTATAGACTTTTATAGCTCATGCATCACCAAAACTTGTTTCAAAATCCTTATCCTGAGGCATTGTGTGATTATGCCGAACACTCTTAATAAAGTCCATATCCTAATTATGGTGACATTTCTTGATCAAACCATCTCCAGATCCAAATCTTCATCATTCCACAAAATATATATTGGAACACTCTCAATCCAAAATCCATGGATCATCATTATCTTCATTAGTCTTCACTCCCTCACTCAGAAGTTACCCTAGTGTGTATTCAAACATATACCTAACAATAATATTAATATATAAACTTGCATTAATCAACTTAATCAACGAAATTTTCAATCCAAAACGACTATCCATTGAACAATTTCAAGATCCCATAACCCTTCCCACCTTAGGGACACCCACCAGTGAACAACACCTCACTACTCACCTTATTATAATTCATGATATTACACAAATGAAATGATTACATGATTACAATAGCCCATGCCATGTCTATTTCTAGACACAATGACTAGAATGGGTAGAACCCGCTCTTTGTTGCGCACAAACACATATATCACCCATCACATATTCCAACTTCCTAAGAATGGTTTCAATAGTTTTTAGGGATGTTCAAATCTTGATATTAATCACCCACTCAAATGGAAAATTGTTTACTAAATACATGATGATGTACAAAAAACTACTATGGGAGATCGACTCTTAAATGTTTTTTTCATCAAAACATTAAAAGGTAGTTAATTAACAAGTAATGTTGCTTAAACACTCTTAGTTTTATCAGGATGATGCCGATATATTATCCATGATCATCTATAAAATATTATTACACTAAGAATCCATCAACATGAATGTATATATCTTCTTGAACCATGAATCACCAAAATAGGCCACACATTCCTTAACTAACACCTAAATTCATATATCACAACTTTGTTTGTTGTGTTTCTCCCTTGGGTCAACCATCTAACATGAACCTGTTATTCAAATGTTATCCCTTATCAAAAGAATATCCTTTTATCTTTCTAAATCTCTAGGTCTCTATTCCCACAAGAATCCCATTTACAAAACCATCGGTACTTGCACAACCCCAGACCACTCACCGATATTCCATTTTTAATGATTCCCATGTGAAAATAGTGGTAACTAACATGTCACACATAGTTGGTGTAATATACCATACCTCCCAGTTTTGGACATGAATCATTCACCCACTTGTCTTAAATCAACAAGATTGAGGTGATCGTTCTTTATGGAATGTATGTTTTGAAAAGTTAATAGGTCCTTAGTATCTCCTCTACAAATTAGGGCACCTACTAGTGGAATGATTTAACAAAAGTTAGCTTATATCAAAAAATAATTTTAGAATTCAAATCATCAACAACACAACCACTGGTCAACTAATCCAGGATCCCAAATATTCCTTACCATAGAATCCATATTTGATATCTTTCCATCCTAAGTGTCTCCTTAAAACTCATAAATCATCCTTTCTATATAGTAAAACCCAACAAACTTCCGCGCAATGGTCCTAAAGTGAGTGAATGACATATATCATTACCATTATGGAATTCCCAAACCAAAGAAAATCGTTCTCTCACATGTTTACATAGAAAAAATAAATATATTACCTTCTAGGTTTTCAGTCAAAAGTTTTGGTCCAATAGGCCTACCTCATTGCCCTACCATTCAAATATAGAAACTAGGATACTAGGTCTATCAACCCATCCCTATGTTTCCTATTAGAGAAGAACATCAAAGTAAATATATTCTATTATACGAACTCAAGCACAATTAAAACCATAATTTAAATATGTTAAATCACAAGGTAGGTAACAGATCATCAACCTATAGGGGTAAAAATAGTAAACATATATATAATGGTGTAACATTACAAATATCATTCTACCAGGATCTGATTCTTTCTAAGAGATTCATCATTTAAACATAAAAGTATAAAACTGTGGAACTCACAATTTATTATTATGTAGTAATACCCCCTCATGTTCTAACTTATAATACAACCATCCACCATCCAGGGGTTTCGTTTCATTGACTAAGGGTCCTAAAAATCTCAAAATGTTTATTCTGGAAAGACATACAAAACATATAAAATCAGATAAAAAATATACCTATTTTCTATTTTTGAGGGTGATAACATAATGGGATAACCCTTGATTATTACATAATGTATTGAGCCTTAAACTATAGTTCAACCTAAAAGGTCACTGGACTCTACCACAGAACCATTATATTCATGATTAAATAGGAAAAAATTCCATCTGAAATCTATGAGAAATATTCTCATAATAATTTCAATAATTTATTAAGTTAAAAAATTAATCAAACCCAAACACAATTATCCATGATGAATAAAACTTTGAAATTTTTTATTTTAATTCATTTAGTTGATTATTATTTATTTAATGTTTTAAATAATACCATATATAATAAATATCAAGTATAATATGTAAAGACCCGGAAATTTCAACGGAAATTTTTTTTTCTTAATTTTCTTTGAAATTTTACGAGTTCGCAGTTTCTGACGGCACCTGATTCTGAGGCCCGGTGTGCCCGGAAATATTTTCTGAGGTTTAGATCGGGTACGTTCAGTGAACGAGCGAGTGGGTACTTCTATCTTTTGACCCGCTGCTCGGATTTAAAATCTGAGAAAACCGTTTAATCCAAAATGCTGGGATTCGCCTAAGGGAGAATCTACTTCGATCGTAGTAGGTCGGGAGATAAAGTTAATTTTTGGAAATTACAAAAAAAAAATAACTTGAAAAAGTTATTTTATTTTATTTTCTGTAACAGTTGATCGGCGGTGGTTGAACGGACGACATGTCCAGCCATTTAATGGTTTGACCCTTTGTTTTCGTAATGACTCCGTTTAGAGAAATGGGAGTTCATTAATTAGCTAATTAATGAACCTCATTTATTGCTTCATTGCGTTAAACTCTCATCCTCCGTCTATTTAAGTGAGGCTCAGGGCAGAGTTTTGTCACGGCTTCACCAAGCAACGAACCCCTGGTGAAGTGACGCGACGTCTTCTACTGAGGGACAGAAGACTGGACAACTACGTCAGAGGAGTCATTTTGGGAAGGAAAAATGCTAGAAGCTTCGTCAAGCACGGATCCTCCTTCCACCACTGCTTCGTCTCCAAAAAAATACAAGGTAGAGGTTTAATTTGTGTTCTTGAATATCTTTTTCTGGCGTTCTTTGTTGTTTTAATTTAAGCCGCCTGTTATCAAGATAACGGGAGGAGGTCAGGCCGCACGAACACAGCGGAACCTCCTCCCCTTGTTGTTGTTCTTGTTTAAGGCCTGGAATGAGACAACATGGTGCAACGACACCGTGCGGGCCACGGCGGAGGAACGTGGCGCCATCGCTCCATGTAGTTGAAGTCGGAAGAGGCCGCGGCTAGAGTCTGGCCGCGGCGGAAGGGACGCGGCGCCGTCACATCGCGCCGAGGAACCATGGAGGGCAGCGGCCGAGCCGAGCCATGACAGAGGGGTGTGACGCCGTTGCACCACGTCAGTCTGATGAAGGCCATGACATAAGCCATGGCGGAGCAGGAAAAGGGCTGCCAGAAAACCGGCCACCGGCACAAGAGAGGCCGGACCGTGAAGGGTCCCACGGTGGTAACTCCCCGGCAGGCCGTTACGGCCGGCCGGTCTCTTGGGATATCCGGGGGTCGAGAACCCACGGGGGCATTAAAGGCGGCCCCCCTCAAAAAAGAGGATGTTTCCTGTTTTTCAAATAAGGGGGAAAATACACCTTTGTGCGCCTCCAGGCCCCCCTTCAATCATGGGGGCCATTACTTCAACCACAGGGGCGGTTTTCCCCCCCCCCCTTCGGCGCAAGTGAGGCGCGCCGCACCGGTCCGCGCCACAGCGCCGGGCCGCGCCACCACGCCGGACCGCGCCACCGAGCTGGGCCGAGCCGCCGGGCCTGACCGCCACCCGAGCCAGGTCGTCCCGGTCCGGGTCGTCCAGGGGGTACTTGGCCGGGTCGGATCGTGCCCAGACCCCCAGTTTTCGGACAAGTTCCGTTCAAACGCCCATATCTTGGGCTACGGAACTCCGATTGACGAACCATCAGTTGTAATGAGATTCTTAGATCGAGACGTTCGTTTCAGTATACTATACTGAAGGTTTTGGAGAACTTTGGGTTCGGTCAGGTTGGTTCGAATACGAAACCAACCGGGCCCTCAGAACGGAAACACTTATAACTTGATCTCTGGATGTCCGATTGACGTGTCGTCGACATTGTTGGTATCCTCTTGGTGAGACAAACCTTTTTTCTTACCCTGATCGAGGTTTGTACGCAGTTTTAGTATGGTCGGGTTGGTTATGGCTTAGAAACCAACCAGGCCCCTGGAACGAAAAAGCCAATAACTATCAGATCAGGCATCCATTTGATGCGCCGTCAGTCGCGTTGAGTTTCTTTTGACATGACAGAACTTTGTGATACATAAACTCTGATCTACGTGACAGTTGACATATTGACCCCCTTGGCTCATGGATTGTATCCTCTAGGAACGAGCGTGCTGTGTACGAGAACCCTAGAGTTTGCTGCGATCGCATCGACTACTGTACTGGAATCCTCCGTGGGTTCAACGACGATGACGACTACCGGTTCTGTGTGGACCTGTGTGGTTCTGTGTGGACCAGCGCCCAGTGAGGTTCTGTGTGGACCAGCGCCCAGCGCAGTTCTGTGTGGACCAACTCCCACCGCAGTTCTGTGTGGACCAGTGCCCAGTGCGGTTTTGTGTGGACCAGCGCCCATCGCGGTTCTGTGTGGACCAGTGCCCAGCGCGGTTCTGTGTGTTCCAGCACCCAGCGCAGTTCTATGTGGACCAGCGTCCAGCGGTTCTGTGTGGACCAGCACAGTTCTCTGTGGACCACCGCCCATCAGTTCTGTGAGGACCAGCGCAGTTCTGTATGGACCAACGCTCAGAAACTCCATGTGAGTCCAACAGCTTAGAAGATCCAGTGGATACAACTGATCATCTAATCGCCCTTCTTTGTGGCATACCTGTGTGAGATGAGTCTTGACTTTTGGTCCTCATCTTCGATGTGATGACTTGTTTTTCTGCGTGTTTCGTTGTGCCGTTCTATGTGGATGAGGTTGTACTTGAGCTCGTGGGTGGAGTGCTTGGTTGTATCGGCAGACCCGCGATAGTCGACAAAGGTGGTGCGCTTGGTTGTAGCAGCAGACCCTTGGCGGTGAAGCACTTGGTTGTAGAAGGAGGCCCACAGTACTCAACAGGAGGAGTACCTCAGCCGTTATGGGTTAGTGAGCGGTACCTCGGACTTTGTGACAGGATCACTGTACTCGTCTGAGATGGAGCTTTTCAGCAGTTACAGTTTCGATAATTAAAATCCTGGTTTGAGCTAAGTCTTTGACCTTTGTGTTTTCCTCATGTTTGAGATGGGTTACATGATGACTTAGGTATATGTATGAGCATATATCTGAGTAGTGTTTATCTGTTGATTTCATAACTGTGAGATACCTCATGTTTGAGATGGGTTATTTGGTAACTTAAGTATAAGTATGGGCTTATACCTAAGTTTGGTTTATCTATTGAGAACCTTATTTGTGCATATCCTTGTTGGATTTAGTGAGACCTTGAGGTTCTCGGGGTCCCTACTCAGTATCGTTTACTCACCCCTACATGGGTTATGCCCACACTACGTTGTGTTGGTTACAGACGACGGACAACACTGACCGTGGTTGAGGATTGAAGAGCTAGACGGATTCAGAGGGGGACCTCACGATGAGCCAGTACCCGGAGGTGGACCTCATGATGAGTCAGTACCCAGAGGTGGACCTCACGAAGAGACGGTACCTGTAGGTGGACCTCACGACGAGATGGTACCTGATGGTGGACTTCACGACGAGACGGTGCACAGAGGCGACTGACAGACGAGGAGAGCTAAGGTGGCCATTTGTACCTACCCTTCAGGTAGAACCTCTGGAGGACAACCCAGGAGCAGCTCGTCACTTCCAGTTGTTTGTCTTTTTCTTGTACTTTACTTTCATTTGTAGCTGTACTTTCCTGTTGGGCTTATATTCCGGCCCCCTTGTACTTTCAGCACACTTGTACTGCTTACATAGTGTTTACATCAACTTGTACTCTGGTTTTGTGAGTGTGTTTTCATTTTAGAGAGGAAATGACTTCCTGGTTATAGGGATTTACGCCTTTGGTGCTAGTCTCTAACCCCTGGCCTATGGAAGGCGGGCTTGGGGTAGTAACAACACGGGCCCCGGGGGATGGGTCATGACAAATTGGTATCAGAGAAGTTCGGTTCTACCAGAGAACACAGGACTCTGATCCTTCTTCTATATGAAGCAATAGTGTTAAGAGTATTGATTGTGGTTATCAGTCCGGGAGTCCAGTGTTGGTGCGGTGGCCGACGTATCCATACACCAGGACCCTAACTTCTGATTTCCGACATAATGCACAAAAACACTGATTGCGTGTGTGTTTCTGAAAACTTTTAAAGTCAGCTCAAACCAGGTCAGCTCACCGGGTATAAATCATTTGACCGTGGCGCACCTATTTAATATCAGGATGCCACTGCGAAAACAACCATCTAGGGTTCCCTAAAGAGAGTACACGATGATGGCCCACCGAGTGACGAGACTCTGGTACGGGGCCCTCTTTCTGTTTTGGCACCTTCAGGTGGTTTACCAGTAGCACCCCCACCCATTAGGGAGAATATTGTACCAGCCGTACTAGTTGACGGTGCATGCAGACAGAGTGTGTTGCACGGGTTCTAGCAGCAAAGGCCTCCGAGGTTACGAGGAGAGATAGTTTTTCCTAGGCATCAGTGGACTGGATGGAGGCAATTTCTAGAGTTATACGCCTAACTTAGGCACTAGTAGAGCGGATGGTGACCTTCGCTACTAGAGTCTTCCAGTGAGAGACCATGAGGTTGGTCCGTTTAGTAATGAGGCTTAGTTACGTTGACCGATGCTTGAGATAGTACCTCGGGTAGTGCGCCAGCTATGTCACTACCTGTTGGTCAGCAGACCCTACCGGCGGTACTGGTAGAGGACACTCGTAGGCGGCTGAGAACTGGCTTGAGGATGTGGCTGTGAGTTTTTCTAGAGCTTATACAGCTTTGGCAGTACAACATGTCTGAAGTAGAGCACTCAACGAGGTGTACCAATCATTCCTGGTATTCGTTGGATACGAAGTGATCAGTGCTTTAGACTCAATCTTCTGAACGAAGTGTGTCTGATGGACATTCGAGCCATCACTTTTCCTCTATGCATTCCTAATTATTCTAGGATTCTAGAGAGAACCATTATGGTTGTGAGTTCCTTGGCAGAGTGGATACAGCCGATGAAGGTTTGTAGTGGAAAATCAAGAGGACACGAGCGGAACTAGTAGATGCCATTTTTTCTCTTGGCGCTTCAAGTTCCATGTTGCTGTTGCATTTGTGTCTTTATACTCTGAGCTGCAATAATAAAAAGACACATTTCATTGTGATGACAACTTACCTATCCTTTAGTTTGGATGATACTGAGATGTCCCTGTTAAAACTTTTGACATGACCCTCACATTCGATATTTCTACTAGAGGAGACCCTGTGACTTCACAATGATGTCGACAGTGTGGCTCGACCCTTGGAGGTGATAGTGACAGTTGGATCACTTAGTCGTGGCGTCGATGCCTTACGACGTCTTCCATGGCATGAATGCATTATTCATGTCAGGATTGACTGTATTAGGTAAAGAACATGGTTCGTCCTGGGGACGAGACTGGATTTCTCTTATCGGCAAAGACAAAATCTTAGCAGCTCTTTTAGGATCAGTGAAGGTTGAGACTACTATGGAGAAAGCGTAGTTTGTTTGGGGGTGGATGAAGACTACGCAGGACAGATGAATCTGTAGAGCAGCAAACATGGAAGCGGAGCTTGGAGAGCAGCATGTGGTGGTGTACATTTCGACATGTTACAACCACCCGCCTTTGTAGTCCCTGCCAGGATCAGGAAGTAGGAGGGTTGGGGAAGAGAGTAGATGCAAGCGGTTAAGAGTGTGACCCAGGGGCTCTATAAATGATTCGAGGTACGGTCTATGTCTAATACGAGCTTCTTTATCAATAGACATAGGTAAAAATCACTCTATCCTTCAATGAATCTTTTCCCAGACCTAGAGGTTCCGGGTAACCCGTTGACTTGACCCTCACGTCTAGAGATACCTTTGGGAGGAGACTCGATAATCACGCTTACGCCGATGGTGTGATTTGAACTCGAGGCGAGAGTTTCGGTTGGAATCTATTTGGGGAAGCATCAAGGCCTTACAACGTTGGTCTCGGTATGGATTGGATTCACAGTTCATACCCAGGTTGACTGTTTTAGGCAAAAAGGGTTGTAGTTTATCTACAACGTTGGGATGGTTTTCCTTGGTTGGGGAAAAAAGAAAACCTCTGGCAGCGCAGGATAAAATCATGCATAAGAGAGTCCGATCGACCACTATTGAGTCAATCCCCCTTACCCTTGTGAATGCAGGAGTTTGTGTTTTAGTTCTAATCAGGATGTAAAGGCCTCTAGAATTCAAGGATGACGATCACGTCCTTATACAGGTCTCACCTCGATGAGGATTTTAGAGATGCGGCCGAGGAGGCAAGTTACCTCTGAGGTTCGACGAACTTTTTTGGTCCTCGGCAGGGTAGGCGAGGAGGTTTACCACTTGACCTTACCTCCTCAGTTTCACCAGGTGCATGATGTCATCCATTTATCTCAGCTGAGGAGATATGTGCATGTTTCTTCACATGTCATCGACCACAGAAAGTTGGACGTCAATGACAGGGCGACATTCTCAGAGGTTCATTGGAGATCGACGATCGATAAGAGCGGGACCTACGTGGACATAGGATTCCTCTGGTGTGCTTCCGTGGTTAGCACGAGAACCTCTAAGAGAGCACTTGGGAGCGGGAGGCTCATATGCGTGTTCAGTTCCACTTTGTTTTCCCTAGTTTGTATTGAAGCTTTACGGGGACGTAAAGCCCTGAGGTGAATGTAATGTAAAGACCTGGATATTTCAAGGGAATTTATTTTTTCTTAATTTTCTTTGAAATTTTACAAGTTCACAGTTTCTGACGGCACCTAATACCGAGTCCTGGTGTGCCCGGAATCATTTTCCAAAGTTTAGCTTGGGTATGTTCAGTGAACGAGCGAGCGGGTTCTTCTATCTTTTGAACTGCTGCTCGGATTTAAAATCTGAGGGCACCGTTGAATCCACAATTTTGAGATTTGCCTAAGGGAGACTCTACTTCGATCACAGTAGGTCGGGAGATAAAGTTAATTTTTTGATATTACAAAAAAAAACTTGAAAAAGTTATTTTGTTTTCCTTTCAGTAACAGTTGAGCAGAGGTGGTTGAACCGACAACTTGTCAAGACATTTAATGGTTTGACCCTTTGTTTTCATAATGACTCCATTTAGAGAAATGGGAGGTAATTAATTAGCTAATTAATAAACCTCTTTTAATTATTCGTTGCATTAAGCTCTCATCCTCCATCTATTTAAGTGAGGCTCAGGGTGGAGTTTTGTCACAGATTCACCAAGCAACGAACCCCTGGCAAAGTGACGCGACATCTTTCATCGAGGGACAGAATCTTGGACAGCTACATCGGAGGAGTCAATTTGGGAATGAAAAACTCTGGCAGCTTCGTCAAGCGCGGATCCTCATTCCACCACCGCGTCGTCTCCAACAAAATCCATGGTAGGGGTTTCATTTGTGTTCTTGAATATCATTTTCTGGCGTTCTTCATTTTTTTAATTTAAGCCGCCTGTTATCAAGATAACAAGAGGAGGTTGGTCCACACAAACATGGCCGAACCTCCTCCCCTTGTTGTTGTTCTTGTTTAAGGCCTAGAACGAGACAACATGGTGCAACGACACCGCGCGGGCCGCGACAGAGGAATGCGGCGCCATCGCTCCCCGCAGTTGAAGTCGGAAGAGGCCGCGGCCAAAGTCGGGCCGTGGCGGAAGGGACGCGGCGCTGTCGCATCGCGCCGAGGAACCATGGAGGGCAGTGGACATGCCGAGCCACGATTGAGGTGCGCGGCGCCGTTGCGCCGTGGCGGAGTAGGAAAAGGGTAGCCGGAAAACCGGCCGCCGGCGCAAGAGAGGTGGGACCGCGAAGGGTCCCGTGGTGGTAACTCCCCAGCTGGTCGTTACGGCCGGTCGGTCTCTTGGCATATATGGGTGTCGAGAACCCCTGGGGGCATTAAAGGCGGCCCCCCTCAAAAAGGGGGTTGTTTTCTATTCATCAAACAAGGGGGCAGATCCCCCTTTATGCGCCGTCGGGCCCCCCTTCAATCGGGGGGGGGGGGGGGGCGTTACTTCAATCAGGGGGCTGTTTTTCCCCGCCCCCCCTTCAGCACAAGTGCGGCGCGCCAGGCTGGGCCAAGACGCTGGACCGGGCCGCCACCTGGGCCGGGTCGACCCGGTCCGGGTCGGCCAGGGGGTACTGGGCCGAGTCGGATCGGGCCCAGACCCCCAATTTTCGGACAAGTTCCATTCAAACGCCCATATCATGGGCTATGGAACTCCGATTAACGAACCGTCAGTTGCAATGCGATCCTTGGATCGAGATGGAAGTTTAGGTATACTATACTCAAGTTTTTGGAGAACTTTGGGTTCTGTCGGGTTGGTTCGAACACAAAACCAACCGAGCCCTCGGAGCGAAAACGCTTATAACTTGAGCTCCAGACGTCCGATTGACGTGTCGTCGAATTTGTTGGTTTCCTCTTGGTGAGACGGATCTTTTGGCTTACCCCGCTCGAGGTTTGGACATAGTTGGAGTACAATCGGGTTGGTTATGACTTTGAAACCAACCGGGCCCCTGGAACAAAAAAGCCAATAACTCTCAGACCGGGCGTCCGTTTGACACGCCGTCAGTCGCGTTGAGTTCCTTTTGATGTGACGGAACTTTGTGATACATCAACTCTGATCTACGTGACAGCTGAAGTATTGTCCCCCTTGTCTCATGGAGTGGATCCTCCCGGAACGATCGTGCTGTGTGCGGGAACCCTAGAGCTGGCTGCGACCGCATCGACTACTGTACTAGAATCCTCCGTGGGTTCAATGACAACGACGACTACCGGTTCTGTTTGGACCAGCGCGGTTCTGTGTGGACCAGCTCCTAGCAGAGTTTGTGTGGACCAGTGCCCAGTGAGGTTCTGTGTGGACCAGCGCCCATCGCGGTTCTGTGTGGACCAGCACCCAGCACGGTTCTGTGTGGACCAGGGCCCAGCGCGGTTATTTGTGGACCAGCACCCAGCGCGGTTCTGTGTGGACCAGCACCCAGCGCGGTTCTGTGTGGCCCAGCACCCTGCACGGTTCTGTGTGGACCAGCACCCAGCACGGTTCTGTGTGGACCAGCACCAGCAATTCTGTGTGGACCAGTGCGTTCTGTGTGGACCAGCGCCCAACAGTTCAGTGAGGACCAGCATGGTTCTGTGTTGACCAGCGCTCAGTGACTGTGTGAGTCCAATAGCGTAGATGATCCAGTGGCTACAACTGATCATCTAATCGCTTTTCATTGTTGCTTACCTATGTGAGCTGAGTCTTGAATTTTGGTCCTCATATTCGATGAGTTGACTTGTTTTTCTGTGTGTTTTGTTGTGCCGTTCTATGTGTACGAGGTTGTACTGGAGCTCGTGGGTGGAGCGCTAGGTTATAGCGGCAGACCCGCGATACTCGACAAAGGTGGTGTGCTTGGTTGTAGCAGCAGACCCTTGGTGGTGAAGCGCTTGGTTATAGCAGCAGGCCCACAGTACTCGATAGGAGAAGTACCTTAGCAGTCATGGGTTAGTGAGCGGTACCTCGGAGTTTGTGACATGATCACGGTACTCGTCTGAGACGGAGCTCTTCAGTAGTTACGGTTTCGATAATGAAAATTCAGGATTGAGCAGAGTCTTTGACCTTTGTGTTTTCCTCATGATTGATATGGGTTACTTGATGACTTAGGCATATGTATGGGCATATATCTGAACAGTGGTTATCCGTTAATTTCATAAATATGTGATACCTCATGTTTGAGATGGGTTACATGGTAACTTAGGTATAAGTATGGGCTTATACCTAAGTTTGGTTTATCTGTTGAGAACCTTATTTGTGCTTATCCTTGTTGGATTTAGTGAGTCCTTGAGGGTCTCGGGGTCCCTACTGAGTATCGTTTACTCACCCCTGCACGGGCTATGCCCGCACTACGTTGTGTTGGTTGCAGACGACGGACAACACTGACCGTGGATGAGGCTTGAGGAGCTGGATGGATTCGGAGGGGGACCTCATGACGAGCCAGTACCTGGAGGTGGACCTCAAGACGAGTTAGTACCCAAAGGTGGACCTCATGACGAGACAGTACCCGGGGGTGGACCCAACGACGAGACAGTACCCGGAGGTGGACTTCACGACGAGATGGTGCACAGAGGTGACTGACAGACCAGGAGAGCTGAGGTGGCCATCTGTACCTACCCTTCAGGTAGGAACTCCGGAGGACGACCTAGGACCAGCTCGTCACTTCTAGTTGTTTGTCTTTTTCTTGTACTTTACTTTCAGTTGTAGCTGTACTTTCATATTGGGCTTGTATTCTGGCCCCTTGTACTTTTAGCACACTTGTACTGCTTACTTAGTGTTTACATCCGCTTGTACTCTGGTTTTGTGAGTGTGTTTGCATTTTAGAGAGGCAATGCCTTCCCGGTTATAGGGATTTACGCCTCTGGTGCTAGTCGCCAGCCCCTGGCCTATGGAAGGCGGGATTGGGGTAGTTTCGACACCGGCCCCGTGGATGGGTCGTGACATAATATGTCATTGAAAAATATACCAAGAACATTATTTATCTATCTATGTGAAACATTAAGAAAAATTATATTATAATTTCTTCAAAATAATTTTTTTCATCCATAATGTTACCACAACTATGTTCAATTAATGAACCATCCAGTCATCAGATATAGTAGAAAACAAACTTAATGTTGTTACTAGAATTCTTATTAACTGAACCGTCATATAAATAAATGTCAAATGTAGGTAAATAGTGTTTTATCAATTAAAGGGAAACATTTTTAGTAAGATTCTACTATACATTTATATATATAATTGTATATGTAGATATTGGGAATTTAAATAATGATCCAATTTTTCAAGAATGTTCCTCTATGTGGATATGTACCAACACATATAATGAAAAAGGTAACCTATTAGTGTCACATAAAGCTATTATGGGTTTGGTTTTATGGGAATCCATTCATAATTTATTGATCCAATACCCTAAAAATTACAATTGCCATCCAATTTATATGAGAAACATATATAGACATTATATTCAACATTTCGAAAACCCTTAGTGGGTTAATATCTTATGAAAAAATTCACCATATAACCTACTTGGTTCCACTTGTGAATTTAGGTATTTTTTCATATTGGTCTTCATACCCTAGTTATTAAAGCATAAAACAATATATACTTATTTAACATGGTTCAGTTAGATTCATTAACAATATGTATTTATATAGGTACTAGCCTTTATATGTTAAAAATATATTTTTTTTAGATGAAAACAGGTTTTTACCTTCAATATCAAAATATAACAAGTTTATGTAAGATTGTTCGATTATATAAATCACCATTTATAATTTATAAAGGCCCATAGTATTTATAAATTGTATTTAGAACCCATATATTCATAACCATTAACATTTAATCCCCTGTTCTGAGTGATCCATTGATCACATATGTTATAATCTATTTCTAAAATATTATTCCAATATCAATATTTACAATAAAAACCCATCTTATTTGACGTGTAAACTTCATTTAACTGACCATATATCATAATTACAATAAGTCATACTATCATAGAGAAGCAATACCAGTGAACATGGAAATAATCACGTCAATCTAGTATGTAACTAGGAAACACTGTAAACATGATTGAAAATCTCTCATGTAGGTTATACAGATAAGAATGCTAAATAACCCCATAAGGAATATCCTACATGTATTTGGTTGTCATGTAATGTAATCTACATGGAATATAATATCCATTGAATGTGAATCTATTCATTCCTATGATGATATATCTAATAATACTTCTTTTTTATAAAGGGACATGTGTAAAAATATATAAATCTATATGTTGTAGAAATATATCATTTAATCTTGGTGAAATATCATTCAAAAGTAATAACAAACATCTTGAATAAACAGTCCCATCCATGAAAAAATGAAATTTCTCTACTATGTGGGTTGGCCAAAACTGGGCACAATCTATTTACCATGTTCAAACACATTCTTAGTATAATATCTACAATCCCAAAAAAGTATATCAAAGTAAAATAAATATATTATAAACCATTGTAACATCCCAAACTAGAAGGCTCTAAAATGGTTCCCTGATCTGGTTGGCCACATGGAATCATGGCCACCTCCACATATGGTAGATGTTTTTTACAGGTAGTGAGGGTATAAAAGAGGTAAAATGGAGAGACTATACCATTTTTACCAATAATAAATAAATAAAAATAATTAATAATGAAAGGTAGTGGATAAAATAATACAGTAACAATAATAAAATGACAATAATAAACAACATATAACCCGACCATATCCAAATAAAACTCCATTCTTAAACATACTATGGAATAAATATAGAAAGATAATATAAAACATATTAATACATAGTAAATTTATACAATAACAATATATATATCTATATATATATATAAAAATAATGCTATACAACTCAAATAAGAAGACTTAGTAGATTATTTTCAATGACACCCAAAATGCAATGTCCAATCCATTTCCATAAATGTAACCAACAAATAGAATAATACGAGGTCAATTACAAAAACCTTATGACACATCTAGAAACCAACAAATAGCCTAAATAAGGTGTAACATATACTCAGTAGGTCACAAAAATGATATCTAATGAAATCTAGTCCATGTATATAAGATAATATGTGTGTAGGTATTATAAATAATAAATAAATAATTAATGTACATGATCAAGGTAATCATGTCAACATCAGGTTCCTCAAGGATTACTATCTGACCATACCTTCTTCTATCATAGACTAATTGTATATGCATATTCCATTATATATAAATATATATGTATATATGTAATATAAATATATATATGATTATATACATGCTTTGGTGAGGTCCTGGGGTGTTAGGCCAATGACTCGACATAATAATAATATATGTATCATACTATAATTAAAGGTCATAATTCCCTATGATCTCAGATAGATAAAAATATAATAAGGGGATCTTATTATAATAAGGGACAAAAGAAAATTCATCTAAATATGGGATATAATATGCACTTTCCCACATCATAATGAATGATGTGAAACTCCAAGTCCAACATCAAAATCACAGGTTGTGAAACATCATTTCCATCAACAAAAATTATATGAAACACCATTTCCAAAATTCTAGACATAGGTGAGATGAATCATAACGTCCATAAAACCTACCCATGGTTCCTATATTATAATATAGTATAAATTATTTTCACTTTCCCTATGATCCCTTAACAAATGATTTTTGTTAAGAGGAACTAGGTGTCACTCAGGGATAAGTGTAATTTCATTAGAATAATTAATTTAATATTATATAAATGGGATATGTAGTCATCCATTCCCTTATCAATCAAAATTTTAAAATAATCTCATTTTATATTTAAAAAAATAATTAGGCTATGAAAATGTCCCATGAAAAAACATAATTAAAAACCTTCTTTTAGATAATTAAATAAAATTTCCCAATGTGTTTATTTGTTGATGATAAAATGAACCACTATAAGAGGGTGTTTGGTTACCTAGGTAAATAATGATCGTAGAGATAGGTTATAGGAATCCCATATTTAATTTAAACCCATTTTGTCCAATTCATATTTCATAACATTATATAGTCCAAGAAAGTACATATGCTGTATTATAGTTTAATCAATTTATTTATCAAAATTAAACCAATTTTTAATTTAGTTAATTGAAGGACACACCCAAAGGGGTGTACCAAATTGAGATCACAACCCTCAAACCATGTTTAGGGATTTATAGTATATTAAGGTAATGGTATAAGAACATAATGTATTGTGATTTACAATTTAAAATTAGAGTGTGGAAGGATCATAATGTGAAATAAAAAATACAATATAAATTACATACCATTAAGGAGAAGGAATATAGACTACCTACCTCATGCATAAGAGGCTTTAATCATCAAATTTTATGATTTTATTTTAGCATAAATTATAGGAATTTAAGAAACTTAGAAACACCTTCGATATATGTCATACAATCTAGAATTGAAATAACATCCATGATGGTTGATAAATTGTGTAAATAAGGGATCATAGTTTATTGTTTACCAAGTGGATATAATTGAACTAGGAACCATTTAATCATAGCTTAGATTGTGGAGTAACCTAATAGAATAAGTTAGTGAGAATAATAGCTCTCCAACGCACTACTATTGGGAAAAAGGGTAAAACCAAACCGACATACAATATTTAGGGTGTAAAAGGTGGTTTTATGATATAAGATCACCTTTTATAGGGTATTATCAAACAACATATGACATAAATTCCCTATTTACGCAATAATATGATATTTTATAGGATAAACCCCTTTGCCCATCCTAAAAGGTTCACTGAGGACGGCTAACAGTGTAAATTAACCATTTGCATAAGAAATTCACAATTTACATCTTAAATATGTCTACATACAGTCCCTCCTCCTTTAGATATGGTATATCGTTCAAAAAATCTAATAATATTTCAACCCATCCAATGCATAGGATCTTATAGAAAGCAACAATTTGAATATTTAATTAAATGGAATGACCAAAAATAGTTTCTTTAATATAAAAATATTATTTTAGTTCCAAAATTTTTATCACCGTTTTTAAAATTATAATTATATTTTTTAAATGAGTAATTTACTAAATAAATACTTATTTTATTAATAAATTTTGTAATAAGTTTTAATGTTGTTCTTATCTGATGATGATGCCGTAAAACTCCATGAATTTGTAAAAATGGTATCTTACAATAATCACCTAAACCTAAATTTTTAATAATAATCACTAAATATATTCTTAAGAAAATTTTAACATTATAGATAAAAAAATGAATTTAATTTTCTAAAATTAAAAGTATTTTTTTTGTATAATTATTTTAATTAAAAATAAATAATATAAGGAGAAGAAATTTTTAATAGTAAAATGAGTTTAAAATATAAATTATTCCTATTATTATTTAATACCATAACTAATTAAATTAGTTTTAGCATTTTATTTATATAAAAAAATTCCATATTTAATGCAAAATATATCTAGTTTCATATATAAAAGTACACACCACCAAAAAATAATATTTTGAGGAAAAAAAAATTTTAATAATAATTTTTTCTTATTAGTTTTTATCTATACAACTTGAATTTTATTAGTTAATTGTCTCTTAAAATTTATCTTAATTTTTTATTATAAATGGATTTAAAAATTTAGTTACACTATTATTTCCAAATAAATTATAATAGTTATATTTACTTCTTAAATATTTATTTTAATAAAATTTATCATATAACTTTTTTTTTGGTTTTTTGTGTGAAGAAAGATATTAAAGAAATTATATTTAATTTATAGAAATATATATAGTAAAATCATATGGTGTTACATTCTACCACCCCCTTTTATAAATTTTGTTCATGAGATTTAACTTATATGTTAGTAATGAAATAGTTAATGGTTTCAATGAGATAGACATGATATAAGAATTTATTTGTAATGTAGTATCAATCTTAGTAACTTGTGTAAGACTAATAAAAATACATATTTACTGATTATATTAATTTTTTAATATTGATATCCTCTCAAATAATTTCTGCTATACAATACACAATTTTTGGTTGTTAATACTTATATAATGGAATCAATTTTCCAAGAGAGATTATTATAATAATTTAAGTTATATATGTCCATATATTTGAGTAAAATATGAATTATGATTTTTCTATTTTGGTAAGTAATATTGGTTCTAGGGATATACAAAGTCTATTTGAATATTTTCATTAAATTCACCTAAAATATTTCATTTAAAAATCAAATAAATTTAAAATTAGGGTACAATTATCCCAAAACTAGAAGTTTTCATTGATAATAAAATCATCAGATTATTGATTTAATGATCATATAAAAAATCCATTGATACTAGATTTCCTAGATTCAAAATCCAATAAGGCATAAAAAATCAATAGTTGAGGATAATTGGAAATTAATTATAATGATCCACAATAATAGAATTTATTACATATGATTCACATTTTTACCATGGTATAAGAGTTCAAATAGGTCTACAAGCTCTATTGTTAATTCATTTGGGTCATTAAATAGAATAATAACCATGTTCCCTACATTTATGACAATGAACTATTAATAGTTCCATTGGAAAAATAGTTTATTTATCCTTCATATTAACATAACTCTTCATTTATCATTAGCAATTAGTTTCCAAAATTTCATCCTTTTCCACACATAAAACATATCCCATTTTCTTTGAGTAATTTACCTTGGTGCTTCTTCCTAAAATTTTCAAATGTAGGAAACTAAATATTATTTAATTCATCATAATTTACCCTAATCATCCATGAGAATCCATTTATAAATTCTTTGGTTTTTTGAATTAATTTATTTTTATATTGATAATCATAATTTATGATAGTTGGTTTCGAATAATCACTGCATTTCTCACTACATATCATATCTAGTTAAGTTCCACATTATGATGTCTCTCAATAGTTCATGGAACCCATCAGTATCTTGGATCCTTTATGATTATTCCATTTCTAAAACCAAAGGTGTTTGAAATTTTTTATGAAAAATTAATATCATAAAATAATTAATACATGATAATTACATAAACAATTTCACATCAAAATATGTTAGCCATTGTCATCATAATATTAGTATATGATTATTTCAGTCCTATATCACTCTTCATTAAATCTAGGTTGCTACAAATTGAGTTACCACAGATTTATTATCCTAATTACCTGAACATAATGAATCCTTGACAGAGAGAATGAGATTAACAAAATAATATCTACTGATAATATCAAAACTATTGTGTAGTTTGACCACATTATCATTTACTAGGTGAAGAATGAGTTAATACCCAACCATACTTTAGAGAGTTATTAACTTGAGGTGTATATATGTTAGATTTGACATCAATTTTTTTGAATCATGATATGTATGTATTTATAGGAAACCAAAAAATCGTTATGTTATTAAAATTTTAGGATGGTATTCTATACATATACTTATCCCTTGGGTTTTCAATAAATTTATCTCATTATAATACCCAAGAACAACTAAACTAATCCACAAAAAATAATAATTTATCTAATTTGTACAGAGGTTCCTAAGACCTATAAAACTTGTTCCAGTGCTATGAACAAATACATTTTATATATGCTAGATACTTAGTGAGATTCCCCAAGATATACATATAAGTAGTTTACATAATTTATATATGTTAAACAATATATGTCATGAATAATATCCCAATAATAATATCTAATGTTTTAGTGTATATGAGGTTTTCCTATATATGGAACTCATCAAAAAATAACTGTGAACATTTCTCTATAATTTGATAGTAGTATATTCCCTGTAAGACTTCTTTAAAGTTATACCAATCTTTCTAACTTGGGGACTATAAACATAATAATGAAATGTTTTCAAAATCTTAATAAGGGAAAAACATCAACATGTCAACAATGGATATATCTTAAGAATGAGAGAATGAAATAGAAGGGGAAAATTTTATATTAAGAAAATATAAAAAATTAGTTTTCTCTATATGTCAGGATAGAATGACATGTAATCTCTCATGAAAAATCAAATACCATAATAAAATATTTTTATTTCATGATAAAATCTAAATTATCCCTAGGCATATGGAATAAAAATTTAACATTACCTTAAAATATAAAATAATAATGATAATTATCACAAACATAAGAATATGGAGTCACCATATTGTGACAAAATTAATTATGATCACCCATTAATTCATGATAAAATTCTAATCATTTCTATGAATTCAAGAAATATGACAGTCTAAATCACAGGAAATCATCACTTTCATGAATCAATAAATCTCGTCCATGTTTATGAATATGAAAAATTGAGTTTGATAATGCATATCACATAATATATAATCCCTTAAGATATTAATTATAGTGATATATATATCCCAATATATCAATAATACAGACATGTGTCCCAATGGATATCAACCATTCATAATATATTTAAGTACTCATTGAATGACAATGGGTTTATATCATTTTAAAATTTTATAACATAAAATGATATAAAATGTAGTTAATTGATAAAAAAATGTTACTAGAAAAGGATTAATTTAGAATTTAATTAAGATGTTTATTCATGAAACATAAATAAAATGGATATTTATCCTTTTATGATAATGATTAGAATGTAATATAATAAAAAAATATAGTTTTTTGAAACAATTCCCTAACATATTCCTAAGGAGATGAAATTATGAATCAAATTAAATAAATAAATTTCTAATAAGTAACATAATTTGTTTGATAACCATTTATAATGAACTAAATATTATAGAACCTAGAAAAAGTCATACTATTTGTCTCTAGGAAATGTCTAATTGAATATAAAATATTTGATCAAGATATCAATTTTTTTACTTAAATATTTTATTTCTGAAACCAACATCATATAAAAGAGTTATAAAATATCATATAAGAATATGTGTAAATAATTATTAGGATAACCATAAATAATAAATATATGGGTATAAAAATAATAAAAGTGGACATTTTTTTGGTGAAAGATCATGGAAATTGAAGAGAAACATCCGTCAAAGTAGATAAGTATTATTCATAACAATGTTATATGTTTATGAGATAAAAATTAATCAATGAATAATATTTTTATTAAATACTAAATTTTACATATATATAATGGTTGAGTATCATACGATTCCAAATTGGGGTTAAATAATTTAATCTTAGAAGAAAGATGATCGAGATGATGAATTATTACTCAATGAATGGGGAACTGAGTTTACAAAATTTTGTAAAATATATGAACATTTGAATCCAAATCTCATGGATGATAGAACATACTATTTTTTTAATACCCTTAATTTCATAATATTATGATTAAAACACACAATAAGAATTGTATAAAAAACGTAATACAAAACCAGTGGTGAATATGACATATTTATCAAGGACTATTACATGATACAAGAAACCCTTTAAAATTTTATAACTAATGAACCAAATAATTTGCAGGATAGATTCAGGAAAGAACATATAAATCCCATGAATTAAACCTTAATAATTATATCATAATTCATTTTGGATATATATAAACCATATAAAACATGAATTGGTTAATAACTTGATGACATTCATCGATGAATAGAAATTGGGAGGGAAACCCATCTAACTTTCATAACAATTGATCAAAAAATATCTGGAATATAAAATTATTAAATAAATATAAAATACAATAAATAAGGAGATAATATTTTCATAATAATTCTATCATGTAGAATATACAAAATATATATGAAAAGTAATTCATATTAAAAAATATATCATAAATTAGAGAATTTGTAATGAGACCCTTACCCTAAATATCAAATTCCATGAATGAATTTTAATATTAAGTATAATAAAAATAAAAAATATTAATAATCTATAGTAGAAAATTATTCATATATATAAATAATTTTAAATATTGTTAATAATCATTTATTGTACACTCATTAGGTTGTTATGAGTTCTTTACAATATCAGAAGTTACCATTATAATTGTCTTGCACCTATTTTGTAACGGTGACATCAAAACTTTTCCATTAATAGTGAATTCATCAAAAATAGATTAATTTTTGTTTAATTTTTTTTTTCATATTATTTAAACACCACAAAAGTCAAATTATTTGAAATATGGGAATTTTTTGAGATAACATGATCCATTGAAAGCTTGTTCTTAACAATCCACTAATAACAACATATTACTTCAGAATTATCATAAATTTTTGCATCAAAATTTCATATCTATATTCCTAATAAATATACATTATTTATATCATATTAATTATTATAAAATGATTTATAAAAACCCATTTAAGGTGGTGATAATATTTTTATCATGTCATCATGGAGGCAGTAGTCCACAAGTACGCATTGATAGTGTTTTCAATTCTAATCAATTAGAATGAAAGTAATTTTTTTGATAATTTAATAATCATAATAATTTTATAACTATAATATATATTCAATAAATATCCTCTTTGAACCATCCATGTATGGTGGATATAGAAAATGTAACGCCCCGACCCCAGCTACCCGGAGTCGGTGCATTACTTCGTAACATTGGCATGATCACAAGAAAGATCAAATCCCGAAAGACCGATTGGTTTAGTAGCCTTGGAAACACTAGATATAATCATAAAGTTTTACATTACATTTCAAAGTGAAAAACTACTACAACAACAAAGTCTTGATATCCACACTATTAACCCCTCATAATATCCCTGCAAGTCATTCATAATTTACTTCTTCACTACCTGGGAAAAATAAAACATAAAAAAGGGGTGAGCTCAAATGCCCAGTAAGGATAACAATATAGCGGAACATTCAAAAATAAGCATAAACATTTAAGGCAATGAATTACTAAAACAAAAGCCTTTTAAAATTGAACTCCAACTTAATATGGCAAAAGTAAAATGAAATGATGCCATTTACTTGTTCACATGGATATTCTACTAATCGAATATTCACATGCAATATCAATAACCACTTTCATAATGTTGGAATGCATAATGTCAAACGTTAATTTCATTGTCTAGGCCTCATCCCAAGACCTAGGGGTTACTTCTAACCGGAACCCAACCTGGAGTGCCTCTAATAACCGGACACCAACCCGGAGTGCCTCTAATAACCGGACACCAACCCGGAGTGCCTCTAATAACCGGACACCAACCCGGAGGGCATACTTTTACCAGTCCCTAACCTGGAGGGCTTACTTTAACCAGTCCCCAACCTGGAGGGCTTACTTTTACCAGTCCCCAACCTGGAGGGCTTACTTTTACCGGTCCCCAACCCGGAACATACTTGTTTAGCACATTCATTTGAAGAAAAGTTTGAAATATAACATAAACATTCAGATTAAAACTAGCATACGAAATGTCAATAGTTTCACCATAAACTATGAATGGTATAAAATAGCACATCCACAGTCAAACATATCAAAAAAACCTTCAATACAATATAGAAGTTTTGTATTATAATAAATCAACTTCAAATAAGCGTAAAATCCATTAAAGGATGTTGACATAGATGAAATCAAAACACTTTTTAGAGAAATATCTCTTTCTATTTTTGAAATCATTTAAGAGCCATATAAAATAAAACATTTTCTTGAAAATATTCTTGTAAGCTTGTAAGGAAAGCTTTGATGATTTTATAACGGCGGAAAATAACCGCACCCGCCGTATAAGTAAAAAAAAACATTCTTATCTTAATTCTGTCGAAAAGGTCAAAAAGGACCTTGTTTTGAAAAAGACGGAAATATTCCTTTATAAACCTCTTACAAAAAGTCAAACAAGGGTATAAATGAATTTAACCCATATTCTTGTAAATAATAAATATGTTTTGAAATACATTTCGAAGAAACATGGATGTGGATGATAATGAAATCCCAATAGATTATTACGTATAAACAACCTCGGATAATGAAGAGATTGTGAAATAACCCTTACCTTGTACTTTTCCTTGGTTGTGGTAGGTTAACCTCCTCTTCTTCGGGTTCTTCCTTTTGATTTGATCAAAAGGGCTCCTTAGGTTGGCTTTCTGATCAAACTAAGGCCTCTAGGTTGTATTGAGGGATGTTGGGAGAGTATTTGGGCAGAGTTTGGCCGAACCAAAAGGCTTTAGAGGTGTGAAGAAATGAGAAGGAGGAGTGCCCTTTTATAAGAGGGGTGAGGGGCACCTTTGGAAAAGCTAGAAATATTAATTTATAATAAATTCATATTCGGTTTCTAAAGGCTCCAAAGTTGACTATTCAATGGATGAGGTGGGGATAGGTCGAAAACAACTCATCCAATAGAATTTAGACAGGTTTGGGTACTTATATTAACCTTATCTTTAAGTATTAACTCTAAGTTAATTAGTTTCACTTTTACAATGTCTCTTTGTATTTTTATATAATATGGTTAATAAACTTACTATATACATCCAAGCTACCCCCAAGTGGTCCACTAATGATTAACCTATCATAATATAAGTCTCTTGGCCGAACCTTAGATTTTTAGGAATTTAATATCAATTAATAATATAATATTTGTTTTAAGAACTCTTTTATGTCAATTTTGACACTATTCAATAGTTGATTTTTGTGAAACTCATAACAGATTGATTACTTCGAACAAAGTCCATTAAATCAATCCTAATATATCATATTAGCCTAGAAAATTAGTTTAATTCATTAAAAGTTTCATATTATATTTATTTGGGTATTTATAATATCAATTATTTTAATTTTTCACTATTATAGTAATTACTGCATCATCATTGTGTCATAAATAAAATAACTTATTTATTGTCTAAAAATTATAAATAAAATATAATTATGTAGGAAATCTTTTTATCTTTCTAATGAATATTTATAATCGAAAATCCAACATGTATAACCCTATGTAAAAATTGTTCTTCTAAAAGATATATGCTTGTGTCATTTTTGTATTCATTTTAACTTAATTAAAATAAAGTGTCATTATCACTTACAAGTGGATCCATGGGGTCCCAAAATTGACAAAAAGATGCCCATGGTCGACCATGTATCAACCAATAGGGTTAAGACACGTTTTAGGGTAATTTTGTATTATTATAATATTATTTTTTTTAACCCTTATTTACCGGATTTACCCTTTAACCATGGTAAATAAAATATTTACCGCAGTAATTATTCAAAATGTCTAAAAATAAAAGTTACCTATTTACATAATTTGGACATCCTGATTCCAAATATGGAATCCATTTTCCTAAATTCAAAACACAGAAGTGTCAGAAATTAATTTAAAATTAATTCCCGCTGTTAAAACAAAAAGCGTGTTTTTAAGAGATAATAACTATCAAAAGATTGACACTTGTTTATGTTCGGTTTAATTGTAAAATTATGTCCAATGATAAACATTAAATTGAATGGTAAAAATATATTCTAAATATACTTTAAAACCACTCAAATTCATAATTTATCACTATTAATTATTTTGATTAAAAAAGTTGTTTTTAATTAAAATTTAGAAATTTTCACTATTCATCAAAATATGAAAGTTATCCGAAATGTACCAAAATTTCACCCTAGGCTAATTTTGATATTCCGAATCCAAAAATGAAGTCCATTTTGAAATATAGAATATATATGATTTCAAAAATTAGGTATTACTATTCACAACGGCTAGTTTAATTAGTTGTGGTGTGTGTTAGAACTCGAGGTTGCGTACAACACACGCTATCGCATTATTCGAAGGAAAGCGTACCGTGGAAGCTTGGGATGTTTCATTTTAATTTTTTTTTTGATGTCCCCATTTAGTCAAAAAGTTTAAAATATTGTATTTAAAAAGGGTTCGCTATTAAAAGTTGATAAAAGTGCAATAATGAAAATGAATTTGTTCTTGCATTATATCTAAGAAACTCATAATATGGATTCTAAAATTATAAGGATTATATAAAGTTTAAAATTTAGATAATACTATTCATAACCTCTTTTGAATGGATTTTTTTCTGTAATTCATGGTGTGATTGAACTCGGTGTTGCGTGTAGTGCAAGTTATTGAATTATTTTGAAGAAATAACACACTATGAAATCTTGGGGTGTTACATTCTCCCCTCCTTCAATAAATTGCGTCCTCGCAATTTGAAATTGTTCTTCGAAAATAAAATGTTGAAAATAGAAAATATCTTTGTGGGAAAACCCACATCGGAAATTGGGTTACTAAAATTTAGTCTTAATATGAGGAAAAGAGAAATGAAAGGGTTACCACCAAATTATGATCTCGATTAGGAGAACATTGGTGGCAATTAGAGACATATAATTGGAGGAAAGACGTAAATATTTATAGGTATTGATTGAGGTCATCAATCACAAACAAGTGTAAAATTGAGGTCCTTAAATTCATCAATCTATGATGATTTGAAATACCATCGGTTCAACAAAACATAGGGTATTAGGATAACACATTTTTGACGTTTCAAAATATCATAGTTGAAATCCCACATCGAAAAATGAATTAATGAGGCCTCTATTTTAAACAAAGGGTGGAAAGTATGAAGATTACCGAACATAACACATACTAGGGTTCCATGTAGGAAAATATGGATATGGAGGAGAAATCTAACCATCAATTATCTGATGGAGAGTGGTAGAGAACATGGCTATGAAAAGGCCAAAAATCCCAAAGCCATAAATTAGTGATGATTTAAGGTACCATCTAGGACAACATTTTTGTTCTAAGTTCCTTTTATTAATGTTGAGGAATTTATTTATGAGATTGGATAAGATCATAAGGAGATATACTTACTTTATAATTAGAGTTTTATCCATTAATAAATTTCTACCACAAACTCATCTTTCACTCTAAAAGATAATAGAACGTAAAAATTCTATTTACACTATTCGTATAGGGTTCCAAAATAAACGAATTTATAATTCATCTACAAGATCTTTTAATAAAAACTACATTATTTAATCCAGGACATCTCGTGGGCCAGTGGTAGGTGATACACCCTTGTCGCCCTTCGGTTGCGGGTTCAAGTCACGCAGCCTTGCCGGACGCGACGGGTTGCCGCCCGACCTCCGGGTTTTCCTTTTATGGTAATCCAAAATAATCCAAACTAGAACTATCCAAAATACTTCTGTCCAAACTCACAGTCCAACATTTATAAGGAAGGTAAACATAATATAGATCCCTTTTACCCCGTAATAGCATATGAATACCTTCATCATGTATTCTTTTAATACACTGAAACATCCCGAATTACCATATTCCTTATTGATTACATTCATGCTCCCTTATTCCATATAGAAAGCTGGATATACTTCATTAATCCAAAAATGTTTTAAACCCCAAATCATTAATCAGTTTCAGGGTAGTCAAGAATATCCAATATAATTTATCCAAAACAATCACATATTATTCCAAAATCACTACCTCAGTATCAGAACTATATTATGATTTATCATTCTCTTAACCATATATTTTCCAAAAATTTATTCTGCTATTGAGTCACTTTTCTTTGTTCCACACAATCTCAAGTCCTTAATGAAATAGTACTGTAGTACAATCCTTATATACTCCATAATTATTATAACAAGTACATTGTTGATACAACACTCAGTTGACATAATCAACATAAGAACTCTAATCATTCCTCTTCATCTGTGGTAGTATCATAACTTGATTATTATCCAATAACATCATTTGCGGCATATTCTGATGACTGGGACATAGGTTCGCGTAGTGTCCAAACTCCTTGCAAATGAAGCATTGTACATTTGAAACCATTTTCTTACCCTTGCAGTCACGTACTTTGTGCCCTTTTCCTCCACACTTATAACAAACTCCCATTCCTTTCAGGCAAGTTCCAGGGTGTTTCTTTCCACAGTTACCACATATGGGAAAATTCTTTTTTTCCCTTTTCCCTTTATCCATCTTTCTCTCTTCCATCCTTTTCTTCTCTTGATTCCCTTCAAAGCCATAGGACTCAGTAAACACTTTACTTATCTTATCAACACATGATATTATTTCTTCATATGATGATAATACATGGGAGACTATTTCTCTTATAAATTCTAGCTTAAGACCATGAAAGATATGATCCTTCCTTCTCTTTGGATCATGTGCATTGCTGGAGTCCTCATTCCTTCTACTGGGCGCCATTTCTAAACAATGGCATAAACTAGATCAGTTTATGAATCAAAATACATAATCCCATACTTATAAAACACTTAACATAAATTGAACTATTTATGGATATAATCCATAATCATAAAAATGTTTTCTTTGAGGAAGTATATACTCATAAACCCTTCATAATGATTTGTAAAGAAAATGAGAGTTATCCTAAGCATATCCCCCGGGAGTGTCGTAACCAAGAGTGCAGCAAGGCCCGTTGTTGTGCACCAGTTCCCGTTCGAGTCTAGCTCAAAGCGGTGTTTTCGGGTTTTACCCCTAGGTACATCTGTGCCAGAGCCGCCTCTACCTGCTCGTATCCAGACAGGGATGTATTGCTCGGAAAACTCACAAAATCTCTACAATACCAAAATTCTAGGAAGTTCTTCTATACTAATCCTCAAAGTTCATCTTAGGTCTACGTGCTCTAATCAGAGTTTATCTAAATCTAGTTTCCAAGGTTTGTACTAAACTTCCTCTGATACCAACTGTAACGCCCCGACCCCAGCTACCCGGAGTCGGTGCATTACTTCGTAACATTGGCATGATCACAAGAAAGATCAAATCCCGAAAGACCGATTGGTTTAGTAGCCTTGGAAACACTAGATATAATCATAAAGTTTTACATTACATTTCATAGTGAAAAACTACTACAACAACAAAGTCTTGATATCCACACTATTAACCCCTCATAATATCCCTGCAAGTCATTCATAATTTACTTCTTCACTACCTGGGAAAAATAAAACATAAAAAAGGGGTGAGCTCAAATGCCCAGTAAGGATAACAATATAGCGGAACATTCAAAAATAAGCATAAACATTTAAGGCAATGAATTACTAAAACAAAAGCCTTTTAAAATTGAACTCCAACTTAGTATGGCAAAAGTAAAATGAAATGATGCCATTTACTTGTTCACATGGATATTCTACTAATCGAATATTCACATGCAATATCAATAACCACTTTCATAATGTTGGAATGCATAATGTCAAACGTTAATTTCATTGTCTAGGCCTCATCCCAAGACCTAGGGGTTACTTCTAACCGGAACCCAACCCGGAGTGCCTCTAATAACCGGACACCAACCCGGAGTGCCTCTAATAACCGGACACCAACCCGGAGTGCCTCTAATAACCGGACACCAACCCGGAGGGCATACTTTTACCAGTCCCTAACCTGGAGGGCTTACTTTAACCAGTCCCCAACCTGGAGGGCTTACTTTTACCAGTCCCCAACCTGGAGGGCTTACTTTTACCGGTCCCCAACCCGGAACATACTTGTTTAGCACATTCATTTGAAGAAATGTTTGAAATATAACATAAACATTCGGATTAAAACTAGCATACGAAATGTCAATAGTTTCACCATAAACTATGAACGGTATAAAATAGCACATCCACAGTCAAACATATCAAAAAAACCTTCAATACAATATAGAAGTTTTGTATTATAATAAATCAACTTCAAATAAGCGTAAAATCCATTAAAGGATGTTGACATAGATGAAATCAAAACACTTTTTAGAGAAATATCTCTTTCTATTTTTGAAATCATTTAAGAGCCATATAAAATAAAACATTTTCTTGAAAATATTCTTGTAAGCTTGTAAGGAAAGCTTTGATGATTTTATAACGGCGGAAAATAACCACACCCGCCGTATAAGTAAAAAAAAACATTCTTATCTTAATCCTGTCGAAAAGGTCAAAAAGGACCTTGTTTTGAAAAAGACGGAAATATTCCTTTATAAACCTCTTACAAAAAGTCAAACAAGGGTATAAATGAATTTAACCCATATTCTTGTAAATAATAAATATGTTTTGAAATACATTTCGAAGAAACATGGATGTGGATGATAATGAAATCCCAATAGATTATTACGTATAAACAACCTCGGATAATGAAGAGATTGTGAAATAACCCTTACCTTGTACTTTTCCTTGGTTGTGGTAGGTTAACCTCCTCTTCTTCGGGTTCTTCCTTTTGATTTGATCAAAAGGGCTCCTTAGGTTGGCTTTCTGATCAAACTAAGGCCTCTAGGTTGTATTGAGGGATGTTGGGAGAGTATTTGGGCAGAGTTTGGCCGAACCAAAAGGCTTTAGAGGTGTGAAGAAATGAGAAGGAGGAGTGCCCTTTTATAAGAGGGGTGAGGGGCACCTTTGGAAAAGCTAGAAATATTAATTTATAATAAATTCATATTCGGTTTCTAAAGGCTCCAAAGTTGACTATTCAAAGGATGAGGTGGGGATAGGTCGAAAACAACTCATCCAATAGAATTTAGACAGGTTTGGGTACTTATATTGACCTTATCTTTAAGTACTAACTCTAAGTTAATTAGTTTCACTTTTACAATGTCTCTTTGTATTTTTATATAATATGGTTAATAAACTTACTATATACATCCAAGAGACCCCCAAGTGGTCCATTAATGATTAAACTATCATAATATAAGTCTCTTGGCAGAACCTTAGATTTTTAGGAATTTAATATCAATTAATAATATAATATTTGTTTTAAGAACTCTTTTATGTCAATTTTGACACTATTCAATAGTTGATTTTTGTGAAACTCATAACAGATTTATTACTTCGAACAAAGTCCATTAAATCAATCCTAATATATCATATTAGCCTAGAAAATTAGTTTAATTCATTAAAAGTTTCATATTATATTTATTTGGGTATTTATAATATCAATTATTTTAATTTTTCACTATTATAGTAATTACTGCATCATCATTGTGTCATAAATAAAATAACTTATTTATTGTCTAAAAATTATAAATAAAATATCATTATGTAGGAAATCTTTTTATCTTTCTAATGAATATTTATAATCTAAAATCCAACATGTATAACCCTATGTAAAAATTGTTCTTCTAAAAGATATATGCTTGTGTCATTTTTGTATTCATTTTAACTTAATTAAAATAAAGTGTCATTATCACTTACAAGTGGATCCATGGGGTCCCAAAATTGACACAAAGATGCCCATGGTCGACCATGTATCAACCAATAGGGTTAAGACACGTTTTAGGGTAATTTTGTATTATTATAATATTATTTTTTTTAACCCTTATTTACCGGATTTACCCTTTAACCATGGTAAATAAAATATTTACCGCAGTAATTATTCAAAATGTCTAAAAATAAAAGTTACCTATTTACATAATTTGGACATCCTGATTCCAAATATGGAATCCATTTTCCTAAATTCAAAACACAGAAGTGGCAGAAATTAATTTAAAATTAATTCCCGCTGTTAAAACAAAAAGCGTGTTTTTAAGAGATAATAACTATCAAAAGATTGACACTTGTTTATGTTCGGTTTAATTGTAAAATTATGTCCAATGATAAACATTAAATTGAATGGTAAAAATATATTCTAAATATACTTTAAAACCACTCAAATTCATAATTTATCACTATTAATTATTTTGATTAAAAAAGTTGTTTTTAATTAAAATTTAGAAATTTTCACTATTCATCAAAATATGAAAGTTATCCGAAATGTACCAAAATTTCACCCTAGGCTAATTTTGATATTCCGAATCCAAAAATGAAGTCCATTTTGAAATATAGAATATATATGATTTCAAAAATTAGGTATTACTATTCACAACGGCTAGTTTAATTAGTTGTGGTGTGTGTTAGAACTCGAGGTTGCGTACAACACACGCTATCGCATTATTCGAAGGAAAGCGTACCGTGGAAGCTTGGGATGTTTCATTTTAATTTTTTTTTGATGTCCCCATTTAGTCAAAAAGTTTAAAATATTGTATTTAAAAAGGGTTCGCTATTAAAAGTTGATAAAAGTGCAATAATGAAAATGAATTTGTTCTTGCATTATATCTAAGAAACTCATAATATGGATTCTAAAATTATAAGGATTATATAAAGTTTAAAATTTAGATAATACTATTCATAACCTCTTTTGAATGGATTTTTTTTTTGTAATTCATGGTGTGATTGAACTCGGTGTTGCGTGTAGTGCAAGTTATTGAATTATTTTGAAGAAATAACACACTATGAAATCTTGGGGTGTTACAGAAAACTAAACACATCACCCCCTGGAGGTGATATTCAAAACATATTCATGAACGATGCATTAAATTTTATATGGGAAAATTGAAAATGTAAATAATGTTTATTACATAAAAAACTATTATAAATTATGTAATAAGGATGTATTAAATTTTTAATAGGTTACAGGGGTTTTATTAGAAATATAAATAACGAAAAATATTAGAGACTTAATAGTAATTTCTGTGAGAATTTGAACATTATCTTGCAGTAAAATATACAATATAAATTTTTTTACTAAAATCTTATTATCACAATTTTAGGGATGTAGAAGATGATTCTATGCCAATTTAAATGCATAATGTTTAAATGGATCAAATTATTTTTAGATTTGGATTAAAGGGGTTGTGGTAGGGGACTTTTATAATTGTATGGAATGACATATTTTCAAATATAACATCTATATATTAATAGAGAACATGTTTCTCATGGAAAGTAGATTCTAATGAATAAAATAATAGGCTGGGTATATGTTTTGGTAGGAAAAAACCACAAAAAATAATTTTATGTCCTTTTTATCTCCTATACACATTGATAAAATATTTTGTCCATAATTTTATATTTTTTTTAACCCTACATTTTTAACATTTATTGATATTTTTTATGACTAACTGTGGATAAACCAATTATTACGTAGTTTGGAAATTATTAATTAAAATACGGAATACATTTTACAATAAGACAATAAATTTTATAGATTTGAATATCACTAAATGGTTTATTACTATTAGATAATATTAATGTGGTTTTTAAAACAATCCAGAATCTATAAGTACAATGAGAATATTAAATTAAATTAAAAGAAAAAAACAGTTTTTTCTTAGAATAAATTATGACATGAGTTTCACAATATTAGGAATAGGTTTGATAAATTGAAATTAATATTTTTATTTAATAATTTTCTTTATTAAATAATTTTCTTATTTTGAAAAAACATTCATAAAATTTAATTCTTTCATATGTCCTAATGATGAATGAAAAATTCCATTATTATTCATAATTGTATTTTAACTATTCACCATAAAATAAATCTTCTCTGAAAATTAAAAAAAATTAACAATCATCTAATATTGAAAAAATAAATAATATATTGAATTTTATAGAATTAAAATTGATTTTTTGGAATTTATTATTTAAATGTATTTAAAAAATATACTGTCAAACTATTTTTAATCAGAGAACGTCTCTTTAGATATTCAATAATAATATTATTTTATCCTACCAATTACTTATAAAATTAGTGTCAATGTATTACATATATTAAAAATATTTTTCATCATAATTAAAAGATAATATATTTAGTTTCCTAGGAAAAATATATTGGGACTAAAAAAGTAATTATTTGAACTACACATTTTTAAAGAAAATTTGATGTTATTAGTTATTTAGAAATAGTAACTAAATTTTATCAGTGCATTGATATTAAAAATACCAACTTTAATTTCCTTTCTAAAATTATTTTAAAATGAGTATATGTTTATTTATACTCACCAATTCAATTATTACAGTTCTATTTACTACTTATAATATTATTTTAATAAAATTTATCATGAATTTGTTTTAGTTCAGTGATGTCTGTGACACAAGACACCGAACACATATGATTTATTTAATGGAAATATATATTATAATATATTACATTTGTATATATAATTTCTATCCAAATCAGTTTTATCCCCAATTAAATTGAGCACAATTATAGAAAATTAATTTTCCATCTTTCACCATATGGTAAAAAATTACTTTCAAACTTTATACCTATCATGTAATTATTATTCATTATATATCATAATTAGTTTTTATATAAATTTAATAGAATATTTATATTTATGTTTCTCTTGTAACATATGATTCATCTTCAAAATAACGAGTTTATAGAGATCATCAGAATATTTTTTATTCTTTCAATATTTATAACTCTCCTCTCAAACGATTTCATCATTGAGTGCATTTTTTATTAGTTTGTAACATCTCAAATCCTAGAACACCGCTCTATGACTAGTATGGAAGAATCTAAGTGTCATTAGTCATATATACCCATATACTATAGGTTTTTTACTATTAGTGAGGGTATATAGACATAATTTTATAGCAAACACCCTTTATATAATTAAAATACTATAAAAAATAATGGGTAAAATAAAAGACATATGACTCAATAAAATTAAGAATCATATCAAAATGTAAAATATAAAAATATAATATGTCATTTAATTTAATTTAAACCCATATAATTACATAAAAATCATACATATTAATTAACAACATAAAAGGGACAATTATATACAAAGTAGAATGAAAAATTGTTACATAAAATATATAGAACTCTTTTAAAAATTGTATATTGACTATATGTATAATCTATCTTATCATAAAATGAATTATACTATTACTCATTTCCAGTCATTGGAATCATTCTAGACTATTATAACTAAACATGAGGTATTCACATCCACTAAAGATCACATGTAGGTTACAAGTACCATAATCAATAAGACAGAACCAATGGGGCCACTAAAGCATCCCATAACACACACATATATATGTAAATGTACAATATGTTTTATAAATTTATAACATGCACTATAAAAGAACTCATTATGAGTCATAATGTTCTTACTAAGATGTCAAAATCTCAAGGAGGGTAATGGAAAGAATTCATGTAAATGAAGGGATATATGCCTACCGTGTCAACCGGAGCTCTGATACCAACATATGTGAGATACATGGGGTGGCCCAAAATTCACGGCGTAGGGAGGAAAATGAAGGATGTGGTTCGGGGCTATGTGGTGGATTATGGGTACAGATAGTGGATTCAAGTAGTCAATCAACGCTATAAGGAGCGCGGACTACTACTTAGAAAACACACTCAAGGGGGAATGTGTTATCCAACCCACACAACAATGCACTTGGGTTGAGGCACGGAATTGGGGGCTTTGTGATCTTGGATCACCAATCTAACTTGTAGATTTACAAGGCAAGAATGCGCAAGAGAAAAGGGGAAAAGACCCGGGATAATCCTCACACAACGGAGAGAAACAAGCATAAGCTCTCAATTGATTCTTGAATGAAAATACAATGCCATGGGGTGGCTATTTATAGCCAAGGGGGTGATACAATGGTCAAGGGTCTAATACCCTAAAGTCATACAGGCTAAACCTACCTTGTACCCTTAAAAGTCAAAAAGATAAAGTCTAACAAAGACTTTTGGAAAAGTAGCACACAACTTTCCAACTATAGCCCACCAGATTTGACTTTGAGTGCATAGCCCACCGGATTTGACTTTGGTGTCCAAAGATGCCATTTCTAGAATCCTCCATGTGGGCAATATATCCAAATTAGAGCAACCATGTGGGCCAAGCTTTAAACTTCATATTTGGGCTTGAATAATTGAGATAATAGGCCCATTTGCTCCACCCATACATGGCAAGATCCATTGGGCCTTTAATGAAGCGAGATGGGCACCCATTGTTGCATTCAGCCTCTTTAATCTCCCATACGTCATCAGACCTTGCAAATCCAACTCCTCCACTCAGGTAATCGGATCGGTGCCTTCAACATGGTTCGCATCACCCGACCCCCCTGGATAGCCCTCGCACCCACATGGACAGCCTACCCACCCCCCGTACCCCCTGGACAGCCCCCACCCCTGTGGACAACCCGCCCACCTGGACACCCCAACCCCCTGGATAGTCCCCCAACCCCTGGACACCCCCTACCCCCTTGGATAGCCCACCACCCCCTTGGACACCCCGTACTCCCTGGACACCCCCACCCCCTTGGGTAGTGTATGTGATCACTCATGTAATCTTCTAAAATTTAAAATTTCTTTGATCTAAAATTTACCCAACTCCTGAATAATTCTCCTCCACAAGTATACATGATCTTGTACACTCATGTATAGTTCTTCAAAGATATTTTGTTATAAATATAGTATTTTTTTTCAATTATATTATGATTCTCATATAGAGTAGTGTGTCAGTTAGGGTTTCATATAAAGTGAACAATTCTCGTTTACTTAAATATATTTTCGATGAAACTTCAATTTTATTGAATTGCTTTTGACGAAATGACTTATAACAATTTTTTTACCGAATGGATAGAATTTGGATGTATGAAACCGATCAGTTTTCAAGCTATTTTGAAAACAAACTAGAGATATTTTTAGATTTTTCATTTCACAATGCTTCAGATAGTGGTCACATACACTACCCCTATTACAATTGTGTTGGAAGACCTTGGTTGAGCTGTGAAGAAGTCAGCTACCACATAACCAAATATTCTTTTCAAGAAAAATACTCTGTGTGGTATCATAATGGGGAGAAAATAAAATCTAAAATTGCTTATGATCCAAATGAGATGACTGCATTGGAGAATTCTTTATATGACCGGTTTCTGTTTATTCATCATCATGAAAAAGAAAGGATTCTGACCCAAGAAGATTTTGATATGAGCACACATGATACGTCTAATGAAAATGATGATGTGGTTAGGGTAAAAAAAATGAATGATGCTTCCATGACTCCAGTATATTGAAAATGCAGTAAAATAAAAAAGATGGAATTTTTAATTTGATTGTTTCATGGGAAAACTATGTATGAGTTTCTAATAATACCATCAAATACATTCTTAACTTCTTGAAGGAATTACTTCTAGATTATTCATATATTCCCTCAAACCACTATATGGAATAGATGTTAGTTGAGGAACTTGGATTTTCAAGAAGTAAAATTCATGCTTGCCCAAAAGATTACTGTTTATTCTAGGAAGAAACTGCTGAACGAAATGATTGTATAAAATGTGGCACATCCCGCTAGAATCTAAAAGCTGATGGAACACCATCCCTTGTGCCACAAGAAGTAATGTGGCACTTTTCATTGATCCCCAGACTTCATATTCTTTTTATGTCTGATGAAATATCAATAAAAACATGATGGAATGATACTGAGAGAAGGAATACTAAAGATGATTTGGTTTACCCTACAGATGGATTTTCCTGGCAGAGGTTTGATGCTCGATATACTAATTTTTCAGCTGATGTGCGTAATGTGAGGTTGGGTCTTTCTTGTGATGGTTTGAATCTATTTGAGCATATTATTACATCGCACATCACATGTATGATTTTTATACACATTTATAATCTTCCCCCATTGTTGTGTATGAAAAAACCATTCACTTTCATGAGTATACTCATATCTGGCTCTTTTGATCCCAACAATGATATAGACGTATACAAGAAACCTTTAATAAAAGAGTTGAAACTTCTTTGGGATGTCGGTGTTCTCATATACAATGCATGTTTGAAAGACATATTTTAGATGTGTGTTGCACTTATGTAGACAATTAATGATTTTTCTGCTTATGCAATTATGTCTGGATGGAGAAAGAAGGGAAAACTAGCATGTCTTATTGGTATAACGAATACACGATCCAGAAGACTGAAACATCATTTTAGTTTCAATTTTATGGGACATCGATGATTCTTTCCAATGGACCATCCATATAGAAATAATTGTTGAATATTTGACAATACCATGGAGACAGATGATCCACCTCAGCATATGTCTGGAACTAATGTGCTTAATGAATTGAAAGATTTCAGTTTTTCATTTGGGAAGGGTCAAATGAAATCGAGAAAGAGAAAGAATGTTTCCAGTGAAACCTGTTACAATTGAAAGAAGAGAAGTATCTTCTTTGATTTTTCATATTGGTCAAACAATTTGTTACGTCATTTCTTAGATGTAATGAAAATTTAAAAAAAATATGTGAAATGTTTCTTTCAATTCTTCTAAATGTTAAGGTAAAGAGAAAAATATGATTTATGGTCTTAGCTTGACTTGGTAGATTGGGGAATCAGACCAGAATTACATCCTATGCATATCAATGAAAATAAATGGCAAGTTCCGTGTGCTTCTTATGTGATGACACCTATAGAAAAAATGAATTTCTAGAAGTACTAGATACTGTTAAAGATCCTGATAACTATTCAAGAAATTTTTCTAAACGGGTCAACATAAGAGAGTTAAAGCTAAAATCTTTGAAGACTCGGGATTGTCACATCCTTCTGCATGAGTTGATTCCAATAAAAATTTGTCAACTTTTTTCCAATAATTTAAGGGTGTTTTTTATTCATTTTTTCATTTTTTAGAGATCTTTGTGCTAAGAAGTTGTCTAAGTCTTTCTTTCAAAAAATGTTGGTAGATGCCCCATTAATTTAGTGTGAGTTAGAGAAAATATTTACTCCATCATTTTTCACATGGATGCTGCATCTGACAGTCCATATTCCAACTGAAATACTTTTCAGAGGACCTATTTCTTTTTTTTGAATGTATCCAACAGAAATAAATATGTACACATTAAAGTCTTATGTCCATAATAGGAATCATCTTGAAGGTTCTATCGTGAACGGTTACTTGGCTCAAGAATGTATGGATATTTGCTCTATATATTTGTCTAATCTTACTACAAGAATGAATAGACCAATGAGAAATGAAGAAGAACAATAGTATGAGAAAATTGAACATAGTTTTCCATCACTTTCTTAAATAGGAGGAATTCCGGGATCATATACATTTACGACATCAACCTTGAAGAGCGGGAGATGGCACATTGCACTATTTAATTCAACTGTGAGTTTTTCGATCACTACATCTTGTAAGTAAAGTGAATATGTATATCTTATATATATATATATATTAAAATATTCAAATTTTTATCTATAGGGAACATAAAGAGATGATAAATAGAAGGCATCGTTCTTTATCTTTGAGAAGGGGGAGACTTTGCATAGAAAAGAGTTTTCTGCTTGGTTAAAATTGAAGGTAATAATATTACTGTTTAAAATAATTAAAACAATAATTAATTAAGTTTAATATTAACTTATATTTTAGGTATTGAGTTTTCCTACTAACTCTGTCTCGGAGGAAATAAGAGCTTTGGATTTTGGTCCTAATACCACGGTTCATGACTGTAAATTAATTGTTATCAATGGGTACACATTTATTATCACTGAATGAGCAAAGGACATGAGAACACAACATGATGGTGTTATGGTAACTGCGAAAATAGATTGTTATACTAGTGCATCAGATAATAGACTGTGATTTGAAAATGTAGGTTATTATGGAGTCATTGAAAAAAATAATAATATTGGATTATTATTCTCATGGACGAGTCATGATGATGAAATGCCAGTGGTTTGATTCAATGGCGAGGTAGGGCACATTTATTGATGATTTTGGATTTTGATTAATTGATATGACTCGCACTCTTGCTACCGATGAACCATATGTATTGGCATCAATATAAATCAAGTTTTTTTATGTCAAAGACCATCTACGACCTAAATTTGGTGTCATTATTGAAGTAATTCCAAGACATATTTTTGATGATGGTGATGATGGAATTCACACCATCCCTACTTCCATTGGAAATGATCCATTTATTACTTTTGATGACTATGATAGCTTAATTTTCAGAGTTGACTGTGAACCCAAAGTTGTGGTGGGAAATATATAAAATCATCCATTCATGTTCTCAATTCATTTGGTTAACCTCAACTTGGTTTTTTATGGTTGGTAATATTCAAATTGATTTAATATTGATTACAAATATGTTATATATGACTTGACAGTTATGTGAATTTTCAATATTTATTAGTTGAAATTTTATTTCAATTGAATTTTCTAATTTGGAATTGAACTGTATTCAAACCTACGAAACCAACATTTCTAACTTGGTGAACATTTCAATGCTTCAACTATCACACCTAGTTTTTTTTTTCTTTTCATGTCATTGTTTTGATCTGGTTCATGGAAAATGCAGATCCTTTTATTGGGTGTTGGGTGAGATTAATTTTGAGTTTTGAACTACCATATATTTCTAATCACCCTAATTTGGGTTCCCCATTGCTTGTTTAGGAGTTTTTGGAGAAATGGTGGTATCTTCAAGATTTGGGCCAACCATGAGCCCATTTCTGGTTTTAAAAACCAAATTTGTTTTTTATAAATTATTTGTTTTTCAACATTTTGTACCCATTCCACTTCATACATTTCCTCCAAGGAAATATTCACACTACAATATCCTTTTATACCCCATAAGAATTCATTATCATTGTCAATTTGGGTTACTTATTTAGGTAATGGGCCAGCCCGTGGGCCCATTTCAAGTTTTAAAGAAATAATTTGTTTCTTTTATATTTTTTTCATTTTTAATATTTATTGGTGATTACACCTCCCAATAGAATCCAAAATACCTATCCTCGACCCCATTATTGATTTTACCTCTTTGGATCTCATTTGAATCACATATTTGGGAGACAGTTCTCAGGTTTCCTTAAATTGTCCAAAATTGAGAGGGTAAATTTTCATACATGAATCATTCCATTCGTACTCTTTTCCCCAAAAATCTTATTTCCCTGGTTCTTAAAGACCTTAGGAGACTCTTCAAGAAGTTTCAAGCCATTACCTTTTCTTTAAGGGTGCATATCTAATGGAAGACGAAGAGTTTTCTAGTTTAAAGGGTGAGATTCCTTCTCCTTTCTCCTCCCTGTTCTTTTTCCTTTCATTATTTCTTCGTTTTATTATATCCACATTTCATGATAGGCATAGGGTTATCTTATACAATGATTTTATATGGGGTTTTTGTTCGTTTGAGGATGGTTTTCATAGGTTTAGGGTTTTTAAACCCTCAAATGATGATATTGGGTGCGGGTTTTCATTATGCCAAGGATTTGAGGTAGGATATCCCTTTCAAAAGTCTTTATCATTTAAATTTAATCCTTATCATACTATTATAACCATATTTATATGATATTTTCTTCTGTGAAACCTTGTTTTTAATTTTTGTGTGTGCAAATGATGTTTTTTGCCTTATTTTGTTAAATATATAGTTGTTTTGGTATAAATGTGCACTCCTCTTGTTTGATAAATTATTACATGAGATTTAGCACCTGGTTTATGGTATTTTGAATATTTTGTATTATATTTAATAAATTTATGGAATTAAAATGGTATATTATATCTTTTTAAGTGCTCAAAAAAAGTTGTTTTGTTAAAGAGTTCATTTCAAGTGTTCAGTAAATTGCCCGGTTGGATTTTATGTGTCTAGTGAAATTTAAAATGATTTGTTTGGATTTATAAATACATTAGAAGCATGAAAAAAAATTTATTTTTGGATCCTTTTTTTTTCTTTTCAATTTTTATTTGGTTTTACAAACAAATGGGTTTTGGATTATAGCATGTTTTGGACCGGGTTGCCGGAAAATGGTCCGTTTCATATCCTTAGTAAAATGATTGTGTTTTGAATATTTAACCTGAGTGTTTTAAGGGATTTATGAATGTGTTTTTCTGTTGTAAATGGTGTTTATACACCTCCTTAATAAAATTTTAATGCATAACTTTGTGTTAATTGGGATTGTTTTATGGTCCATAAAATGATTTTATTAAATGTTTTTAGGGCTTAAAAATATTTTTGGGTATGGTTTTGGTTTTTATTTATACTTAAAAGAGTGTTTTTGAATGAGTTTTATGTGAAAAGCCCCAATACAGTCCTTTAAATTATTTTACGAAAAACTTTAGTGGTTTATTGATTCATGAAAGAAATGTGAAGAAAGTTTGTGGGTTGTTTGTGTGTTTATGATTTGGGAATTGAATTTTTTTGTGAAATGTATATTTGATAATATGTGTATCTTTATTGAGCACTAAATGGAATCTCAGGTATCTAGGTGGGCGGACGTGTACTCGTATGATAGTGATCCCATGGGGTTTGGCCCATGTTTCACGTAGCAAGTTTGACGATGACAACACTAACTAAACTATGATGATGATGATGATGTTGGGGGACCACTAGGTTATGGGTATACTCTCTACTAGTGGCTCGTGTGCATGAGAAAAAATATTTATTATGATTACTTTCACTGAGATACGAGGTACCTGGGGATCACAACTAACTAGTGCCTAGGGGTATTCCCATGACATGTGCTCATTGTCTATTTTTTACTCACCATAGGCATATGGTTTGTTTAGTTGGTAAATTAACCAGTGTGTGTGATTTATTTAAAATTGTACACTCTTTAAAGCGGCCCTCTTGAAAACTATTTTCATTTTGAAGCTGCACTTCATTGAAAATTGTTACTAGCATTCTTGTTTATAAAACATTCACGTTTTTGTCCTCTAATTTTTTTAGCATGGGACATCATTTGGAAAACATACCTTTATATCATTTATTTAAAACATGAAATTGATGTTTCTTTTATTTTAAATTATGTGCATTGGGAATAGAATATCGGGCTAACCTACTAAGTTTTAATTCTCACACCTATAGTCTTCTTATGTTTTTATCCCTTGTGCATGTTTTAGCTTGAGTTTGATTACCTTGGGAGATGTGTGATCATTGTGTGGAAGAATGACCAGTGGGGTCACATGGAGTAAGTTAGTTATTAGGTTTGGTTAGTTTAGTTGTTGATTTAGTTGTACTTTTATATTCTTGTACAAATAATGTTCAGTTCAATTTTTATGTAAATGTATTTTTGGAATGTCATTTTCTTTCTTTTGTTTGTGTAATTGTTTATATTTGGGAGAAATCATTCCCTTGTGTAATCTATTAATTCCCTATGTGGTTGTCTCCATCCCGGGATGATCGGGAATGCCTCTCGGGACTTGTTGTGTGCTGGCCTAGGTGATCGGTTCAGGGTCGACTCAGGATGGTTCGTGACAAAATGGTATCATAGGAAGTCAGATCTTAGTAGAACTTTCTTTTTTAGAGCACCCTTGTTATTTGGGGGATGTCAAGGTAGATATAGTAGGATTTTTGGGACTTTAGGTGTAACTATAGGAAGAGAATTGCAGACTCTTTCTCATTATGATCCTTTGGTTTCCATGGGATGTCTGGTTTTATTAGTGTCTTTTGTTCATTTTGATTGTTTGGTGTTGGGATATGACAAGGGGAGTCTGACTAATGGCCTCTATGAGCTCGTAGGGCCTGTCAAACCATGTGGAGCCTGAGGCATGGTCCTAAGAAGACTCTTTGTGTTGTTTGTGTGTTTGAAATATAGTTTCCAACCATATGGTCACATAACCCAGCGACACTAGTTCCCTTTTGTGTGTCTCTTGGAATTTTCAGGAATTTGGAAGTTTGTTTTTGAAAATACTGGTATGAGAATTGTAAAAATGGGTATAAAAGGAATGGTTGATTTTTGAAATGTGGAAAAGGGGTTATACAAAATTAAATATAAAAATGGTTTTGGAAGGTTGTGATTTTTGTGAAACAATGTTTTGGGAGGAAGTGGAAATGATTTAACGGGATTGGATTTTCCCTAATCTAAACATGTGGTTTGTTGAAATAATTTTTTTTGAAAGTGTGAATCATTTTAAGTTGATTCTGAATCTTTGTTTTAAATGGGATGTTTTGGGATGTTGAAAAGTGTTTGAATCCGATGAATTGGTTTTGGAAATTGGTTCTGAGTGGTTGGTGTTTTCATAGAAAGGGTATTGGTCTCAATGGACATCAGATTATGAAAAGATACCTTGCTGAATTTTAGAAAATGTGAAGGGGTTGTTTGGAGTATCTTGGTTGTTTTAAAAGTTGTTAAAACTGAAAAGGGGTATATTTTAAAAAAAATGTTTCTTAATGAAGTGTGGTTTGTTTTGTGAAATCTGAAAAGGGTTTTTGACTTTGTGGTTGGTGTTCCTTTTGAAGGTACATGATTTTTGGAATGACGTTGTATTGTTTTAGCCTTTACTGTTTTCATGGGTGACAAACATGCATGGTTTTATTGATATCTAGAAGGATGTCCTATATGGCATGGTGGTTAGGTGCCCGGGGTGTCATGGAAATGTGCATGTGGGTGAGACTTGATGAAACATCATTGGTGAATGTGGAAATCCACCAAGTTAGTTTTTTTGAAAAGTGTTTTGAGCTAAAAAATTGTGGCATTTATTTATAAACCAATGGTTATTTGGATAGGTTTTTTTATATCTTTGAAGACTTTTTTATTCAGTAAGATTTCTTTGGATCTATAAGTCATACTCTTGTTGTATCTTGAGATAAGATCTTACTGGTGGCTCGGTTTTGGAGTAATGATCATTGGGTTTCTAAAGATGTGTTTGATGTTGTGATGTGTCTATGGATAGTTCTCCATTGAAAATATTTCATGTTGATCAACCTAAGGATTCCTTTAAAATGTTAAATACACCTCTTCGGATGATGCCTCAGCCTGTTTTTTGGAATAGAGAGCTTTTTGGGATAAATTTAAAGTGCTTCTAGGTCGTGATAATTCTTTTGGACATAACAGTTGTGTTCGGTGATGTTGATGTGTCTTGCCGTATTACTTGTCCATTCTTCCCCTCGTTTAGAGTGAGATAGAATTTTGATATGTATCTATGAGTTCCTATTTAGATGAAGGTTTTTTTTTGAGAATGTGAGTTTTTTGAGTGGTGTAATCCTTATCACCCTGACTGCAGTCCAACAGATGCTTCAAGAATCAGGGCTCCAGCCATAGGCCTCAGAGTGTATCTTTTCACACAGTCAGGAAATCTCGAGAGATGTAGGGAACTTGACCAGGCTCCTGCCTCCACCATTTTGTAATGGTAGTTTATATGTCTCTATTTTGGTTCCTCATTTCTCTAAATTTCCCATTTTCACAAAAATCATGGTGGACTTACCACTCACACAGTGTCTATGGTTATGCCTTCATGGATGTGGGTTTTCGATCAATGTCCTTCTGTGGACCGCCTGTGAAAATCAGGTGCAGTCTTGGTGTTACCTATTCATAGGTAAAGAGTGTTGGGTAGTTACTTTGTTTATTTTGTGGTTTTAGTGGCCTAATTATTGGGTCTCTTTCCCTCCCCTCCCCGAGTGGTGGGGGTCCAGATCCTTGCCAAAAGTGTTGGCCCAATTCTTGTCCCCTCAGTTCAGGAGTGGGTGGTTTAGATGTTCATGTTGTAACCATATTAACATGGGCTTTTAGGTTGTTGTGGGAGAGTTTTGGTGGTCCTGTGCAGTTGAGGCCCAATTATAGTTCATTTTAAATTCATTTTTTTGTTCGTTTCTAGTTGGTCTCTAATGGTGGGGAGACCCACTATGGGTCTCGAAGATCTTTCCTTTAGTATTTGTCGGATGGTAGTTGTGATTTACTGGTGGGGAGCCCATTCCGGCCTCCACCCCAAGTCATTGGATTTTGTGAGTGACCTATGGTTTTGGTGATTGCTGGGTTCATTGGGAGAAGGCCCAACAATCTAGTTCTTAACTTGGTTGTGGAGGTGGTGGCTTGATCTTTCCGTTGATTCTCTGAAAGTGGTTGTGAGTTGGTGTTTTGTTTGGGAAAGAGTATTAAGTTACATTGTTATTGAATGATATTTCCTTATATTTAGAGGTTTTATTATGTTTATAAGTAATCCATAGGTGTTGTTCTATCAGTTTAAAAGCATTATGGCTTTCCGGGGGCGGAAATCTCTAAGGGTGGGGAGAATTGTCACACCAAGTTTTTTTCTTTTTGTTTCTTGGTTTTGATCTGGTTCATTGAAAATACAAATCCTTTTATTGGGTGTTCGGTGAGATTAATATTGAGTTTTGAACTACCATATATGTCTAATCACCCTAATTTGGGTTCCTCATTGCTTGTTTAGGAGTTTTTGGAGAAATGGTGGTTACTTCATGATTTAGGGCAACTATGAGCCCATTTCCAGTTTTAAAAAACAAATTTTTTTCTTTTATAACTCTTTTTTTTTCAACATTTTGCACCCATTTAACTTCATAAATTTCCTACACAGATATATTAAAACCAAAATATCCTTTTTTACCTCTTAAGAATTTATAATCATGGTGAATTTGGGTTACTTATTTACTTAATGGGCCAGCCCGTGGGCCCATTTCCAGTTTTAAAAAAATAATTTTTTTCTTTTATATTTTCATCATTTTTAAATATTTTTTTTGATTACACCACCCAATAGAATCCAAAATACCTATACTCACCCCCATTATCGATTTTAACTCTTTGGAGCTCATTTGAATCACATATTTGGGCGAAAGTTCTCAGATTTCCTAAAATTGTCCAAAATTGAGACGGTAAATTATTTCATCCATAAATCATTCCATTTTTTTCCCAAAAATCTTTTTTCCTTGGTTCTTCCAGGCCTTAGGAGACTTTCCAAGAAGATTCAATCCATTACCTTTTCTCTAAGGGTGCATATCTAATGGAAGACGAAGGGTTTTCTATTTCAAAATGTGAGATTCCTTCTCCTTTCTCCTATAGTCTTCTTCTGTTTTTAGCCCTTGTATAGGTTTCAACTTGAGTTAGATCACCTTGGTAGACATGTGATCATTGTTTTGGTGAGTGACCAAAGGGTTCACATGGAGTTAGTTAGTTATTAGGTTTGGTCAGCTGAGTTTTTGGTTTAGTTTTACTTTCAGTTTATTGTATAAATAATGTTCAGTTCAATTTTTATGTAAATGAATTTTGGCCTGTCAATTTTTTTCTATGTTTGTTTAATTGTTTATATTTGGACAAAATTGTTACCTTGTATAATCTATTTATGCCCTTGGTTATTTTTGCCATCCTGGGAGGATCTAGAACGCCTCTCGGGACTTGTTGTGTGCTGGCCTTGGTGACCAGTTCAAGGTCGACTCGGGCTAGTTCGTGACATCAATTGTGATTTGTATAAAATTAGTATAACTCTAAGACCTCTCTTTAACATTTTACCAAGTAATGAACATGTTGGTTTGTATTCTTATGTCAAACATGTATTAAAACTTGCATCATCTACTTGGGATAAAGAAATTAAATTTTTCCTTAATTTTGATAACTGCTTTACCAGTTATGAATCTGGTATAATCAATGTTCCATGATTTTAATAGAATAATGACACGTAGTAAATAACCATCCTACTAAAAATTACATTTCTTTATTAAATCTTGTACGATTTATTGAATTCTTTATATATTTTTTCAAGATCACCTAAAACAATGGACAGTTAAATTATCCATGAATCCCCATATTCCCTCTCATTTTTTGGGTTACACATTACTTATCCTTTTCAATTTACTTCCATATTTGTTTTCAAATGCAGGAAATGAATCCAATTGGAGAGAGGCACCAAAAACATATTATAGACAACAATCATCACATGAATGAGATGTGAATTCTACCACTAGTTTCTAAAGTGAGTATTTTATTTTAAATAAATAAATAAATATATATATAATATAATGTCATGTGATTAATTTTTTTAAATTTTTTTGCAGGATCCATATATTAGGTGATAATTATTTGATGAGTAACCTAGTAGTGGTCCCAGTACTCAGGGTGTTCGTATGAGGGGGGGGGGGGGGTACGAGATCTAGACGATCTGGTCGGCGTACCTGATTAGACTCTGCCCCTCCCACTGGCATACCATTCATTCTACATTTTGATCCTGGTGTGTCGTTTGGGACACACTGGATATTTAGGCTTCCCATTTTTTCACAAACCTTTACATCTGATCCTAGTCACCCATTTGTACCATATCCGATGATGATTCCCACTCCCCATCCAACATTCGACCAACCATCCATGTCATCTTCTTTTACTTCTACTTCCTTCTCTCTGGGATTTTATATTCCATCTTCTTCGACTCCTGCTTCACTAGATTCTATCCCTGCGGAGCATATATTGAGACCCAATACACCTGTACAGGGTGTTCCTTCAGTTTATAAGGATCTAGCGGCACCCATTGATCAGACTACCGCAGGTATACTTATACAACCCAAACAAATTTTTACACCATTATTTATTTTATAACATGTATTGATAAAATATTTTTTTTTCTTTCATAACAGATACATCTAATGATAGGATGTGGGGGGGGGGGAGGCGTATACACATGCGTGCGGTGTGGAACCACCATACACAGTTGATGGTGGACTACAATTAAGATAGTCAAATTATTAAAAAATCAGGGCAGCAATGCTGGAGTTTTTTGGTAACCCTTTCCAAATACTCCAACACCATTCCTGTTAGCCTGCTCTCATGGAGACAGTTTCCAAATGACGTCAAGGATAAATCTTGGGCAGAGATATGTGTAAAAAAATCTGTTGTATTTAATTCAATATATTATTTTTTGTATTTATATGTATTAATATTTTGGTGTTAGCTTCCGTTTAATTTCCCCGATAGTGAGGGTGCATGGATAGCATGTCTAAAGGATTTAGGTGAGCTTTAGAGAGCTTGTAAGAATGAGTTGTATATTGGTTGGCATTATAGTGTTAGAACAGAGATAGAGGTGGTCCCTATCATGGGTGATTGTTCTTTAGAACAATATCGACAGATGATTACTCATTGGGCGACTAGCCGGTCTAAGGTATTAATTACATTAAAGGAATTTAAATGAAAATTTTCATGTTTTTCGTTAATACTAATTATTGAATTTTATTTAGAAATCATCTATAAGAAATAAAAAAACATTGATGTTAAAAAAATACCTCCACGCATTGGGACATGCTACAATTCCGGATCATGAGAGGCTGCAAGTATGATAGTTTATAATATTTCTTTATGACTTGCACTTTTGATTGCTTCCTCCATAATTTATTAAATTTATAAAGTTGTTATATAATTTTAGTTATGCAATTAATTATTGGAATCATATTTTTAATTATGGTTTCCTATATTCAATGTCATTGTAGAGGCATAAATTGAATCTAGAAGGATGTGTACCCCGAGCAAAATTGTTTTGCTCGAGTAGAAGAAAGAAATATGGAAGTGCGATTAATGAACTGACTCAACAATGGATTGTATGTTTTACATTGAAGATTTAAAATTTAAATATCTATTTGGTAACTTAATAATCTATTTATATTTGTAACAGGATACTTTAGAGGCCCTTGATGCGAAGGAACCTGACAATTTTGGTCCAAACGATCACTTACATCAAGTGTTAGGAGACGAGCACCCTGGTAGAGTATGATACCAACCTGGGAAGAGTATAGTTCCAAAAAGGTATTGGTCCTCCTCAGGTACGAGTTTTAGTGCCACTGAGTTGCAGCAGGTTAAGGCACGAGAAGAACAATCTAAAAAAAGGTCCATAGAGATAGCATAATAGTTTGTTAGGGCAGACACTGCATTAATGAAACTGATGGAAGTTTTACGTCCAACACTTCCACTAGAGGCCAGAACTACTTGTGATTAATATATATCATCGATGCATTCTATATATGCTACACCAGGTGGTAGTTCTAGGTGTGGTCAAGATATGGTGAGGAGGAGGTTGAGGCGGAGGAGGAGGCTGAGGATGAGGCTGTGGTGGAGGAGGAGGGCGAGGAGGAGGCTAATGCTGAGTACGAGGGCGAGGAGGAGGGCGTTGAGGAGGGTGGGGATGAAGATGGGGAAGAAGATGAGGATGAGGGTGAGGGTGATGATGACGGTGATGATGGTGATGGTGATGAGGAACAGATAGATCCATTACATTTTTGACTAATATTGCTGACCTTTGATGTTTATTGATTTGTTGTGCCTGAATATATGTGTGATTAGATAGGTCACAATATCTATATTTTTTTATCTATAAATAATAAAACATGACTTTATGATTTGTTTTGACTGGTTCACCCCTCCCATGGGCAGCCCCACCACCCCCATGGACAGGCCGCCCACCCCCTGGACACTCCCTACCCCCTGGACAGCCACACCACCCTCGTGGATAGCCCACCCACCCCCTAGACATCCCCTCCCCCTGTGGATATTCCCCACCCCTGTGGACAGCCTGACCACCCCCTAGACACCCCTACCCCCGTGGACAGTCCCCCCACCCCTGTGGACAGCCCGCCCACCACCCCTGGACACCCCCGACCACCCAGGACAGCTCTTCCACCCTTGTGGATCGCCTGCCCACACCCTTGACACCTCATACCCCATAGACATCCCCCATCCCCTAGAAATCCCCCACCCCTGGACATCCCCACCCCATGGATAGCCCCTCCACCCCGGTGGACAGCCCACCCACCCCCTGGACACCCCGTACCCCCTTGGACAGCCCCACCCACCCCCTTAGAAAGCCCGCCCACCCCCTGGACACCTTGTACCCCCTAGACAACCCACACCCCTAGAAATCCTCCCCTTGTCTCCTAGAAAGTCCCAACCCCCTGTACAGCCCTTCCACCCCCGTGCACCCACTAGACAACCCCTCCCCCCATGGATAGCCCCCCCCCCCTCCACCCCACCCCCGTGGAGAGCCCTCCGACCACCATAGACACCCCGTACCCCCTGGATAGCCCCGACCACCCCATGGACACCCCGTACACCCCTCGATAGCTCCCACCTGCATGGACAGCACGCCCACCCCCGTGGACAGCTCACACACCACCTTGGACACCACATACCCACTGGACAGCCCCGCCACCCTCGTGGATATCCCACCCACCCCTTAGACACCTCGTACCCCCTGGACAACACCCCACCCCCGTGGACATCCCGCCCACCCCCGTGGACATCCCACCCACCACCATGGAAACACCTGACCCCCATCGACAGCCCTTCCACCCCCCGTGGATAGCCCGCCCACCCCCTGGAGAGCCCCTTCCACTGTGGACATCCCCCCCCCCCCCATGGAGCACCTGCCCCCACCTCCCTCCCCCCCCCCCCCCGAGACACCCCCTACCCCCTGGATAGCCCCGCCACCCTCATGGATAGCCCGCCCATCCCCCTGGACACCCAGTACCCCCCTGGACACCCCATACCCCGGACAACCCCCCACCCGTGTGGACAGCCTGCCCCCCCTGTGGACAACCAACCCACCCCTTGGACACCTCGTACCCCTTGGACAGCCCCGCCACACTCGTGGACTGCCCACCAACCCCCCATGGACACCCCGTATCCTTGGATAGCCCCCCCTCCTGTGGATAGGCCGCCCACCCCCTGGACACTCCCTATGGAAATATCCCACCCCCGTGGATAGCCCACCCTCCCCTATGGACAGCCCGCCCACCCCCTGGACAGCCCTGCCACCCCATGGACAACCCGCCCACCTCACCTGAACACCCTGTACCCCCCTGGACAGCCCTGCCCACCCCTGGACACGCTGTACCCCCCAGGACAGCCCCCCACCCTCGTGGACAGCCCCACCCACTCCCCTGGACACCCCCTACCACGTGGAAAACCCCTCCACCCAGTGGACTTCCCCCACCCCCTGGGCAACCCCCACCCCTGTGGATTATAGGTTTTCTAACAACTCAAAGATCCCATTAATCATAGCTACCCACTTCGTTTCCTCCTAGGATCCTTGATCACCAATAAAAAATAGTGGATGCTATTTTAGAAACTCCCATGCATAATCAATGATTCAAGAATAACATGGCTATTCCACTTCCAAAAGAGTTCGAGTAGAGACCAAGACTAGAAGACAATAGCTGGATCACAATAATGACTACCTAGGATATCTTCTTATTGAATTTTTGATTCATTTATAGTGGTAACATTCTATAGAATTATCAGAAACAAAACCTTTAGTAAAATAATCTGATGTTCTAAAATAAGTGACACAAAATCACAAATCCCATAAAGATACATCATAAATAATTCTTCATAAAACCATTTCAAAATCATATAATATATACTTATTTCTATTTAAAACTCCCCAATGGTTAATAAAAATCCCTTTTAAGGGTCCATTTCAAAAATCATATATTATTTTTGTCCCACAATAAAAATGTAATCCATTTCCTAATAACAAAATCCCCCTTCCAACCATACACACCAAAACACTCATTTTTTCCTAAAGAAACACATACTATTAAAATAAACACTATTCCAAAAACCATTTTAAAAATACAAATGATCTTAAAATCCATGAAATTCATTCCATTAAAACCATTAAATTCCCCACCCCTAGACAACCCCCACCCCTGGACTGCCTTTCCATCCTCTTCGACAACCCCCCACCCCTTAGACAGCCCCTACCCCGAGGGACAGCCCCCACCCCCTGGACACCACCAACCCCCCCTTGGATAGCCCCCCAACCCCCTATACCACCCCCACCCACCCATACCCCAACCTCCTGGACACCCCCCTTCACCCCCTAGACACTCCCTACCCCCTTGGACAGCCCCCAACCCCCTGGACAGCCCCCACCCCTAGAAACCCCCACCCCCTGAACACCCCCGACCCCATGGACATCCCCCCACCCCCCTGGACACCACCTCACCTCTTGGACACTCCCGACCCCCCTAGAAAACCGCCACCCCACCCCCTGGATTGCCCCCACCCCCGGACAACTCAAAAGAAGATCCCCCCCGGACAGCCCACACCCCCTCCCTAACAGAATATTACTATCATCTAAACCAAATATTTCCCAATGTTATTCTTTTTTTTCTTTTATATAATGAATTATTTCATTCATGTTCTTTTTCATCAACTGAAAGCACTTTTGGAAGAAAAATGAGGTGAGTAAACTAGAAGTAGGGGTGGATTAGAGTGATGGATGTAGTGCCTTTACTACCCAGTCTCAAATGTTAAATCACATTAGTTTTATCAATTATAATATATAAATTATATAAATTGATATTCTCCACTAGTGCCCAATAAGTGGTATCAATTCTTGGTTATAGTTTATTGGATGACCAAATTACCATGACTTGTAATTTGAGATTGGTTGGAAGACAAATGAGAAAACATTTAGCTATTACCTGGTTTTAGTACTTATTAATGTGGAAGGTGAGGGTTTGGAAAGAAACTACTAGGACTAAGAGGACTATTCTGAAAGGTTTATCATCTGGTGAATATGGAATGTAATTTTCACAATGTATGCAATGTTGGATTCTGGTGTATGCCATATTGGATTCTGTGTGAAGGTGTATTGGCTTGTGTCTCTAGGTGTATTTGATTTTCCTAGGTGTATTGGCCTAGGTGTATTGGCTTCCCTACAAGCGTATTTGGTTTTGCATACTTTCTGGGTGTTGGGTTCGACATTCTTCTGTGAAATCTTGGTGTAGGATATACCAACAGTTTATAACCATTCGTATACTGCTAAAAGAAATTTTAATACTATACCAACGGTAATAAACCGTTGGTATAGTGGTTAAAGAAATGTGAAAGGTATACCAACAGTTACAAAACCATTGGTATATTAAAGGACTTCTTTATTTTACCAATGGTTACTTTCAACTATTGAGAAAAAAACTATACCAATGGTTTTTGAACCGTTGGTAAAACACTGAATTCTTTGTAAAACAATGTTTTTAAACTGTTGGTATAGATTTTTTACTATGGTTATAGGTAACCATTGGGAAGATGTGATTTTTTTGTATATACCAACGGTTAATTAGAAACCATTGGTATATAGCTATCCCTACGCCTGACTTACCAACGGTTTGGAAACCCGTTGGTATATTGTATACCGGTGGTTTTCACTTCAATACCAACGGTTTTTAGCCATTGTTATAATTTAACTTTCAAGTAGTGTCTAAGTTTTTTATGATTTTTTTGTTTTTTACTCTTGTTTAGGGTTTTTCATAATTTTTAGGGATTCAGGGTTTTTAAGGTATTTTTCGGTTTTAAGGGTTTTTTGAGTTTTTTAGGATTTTACAGTTTTTAAGAGTTTTTTAACCTTTTTTTTTGTGTTTTAAGGGTTTTTAGAGTTTTTAGGGCGTTTTTAGGGTTTTTATGGATTTTTATGGATTTTTAATATTTTTTTAGTTTTTTATGGTTTTAAAGGGGTTTCCAGTGTTTTCTGGGGTTTTTACATTTTCATGGATTTTTATTGGTTTTTTTAGAATTTTTATGGTTTTTGGGGTTTTTTGGGTTTTAGGGATTTTGAGAGTTTTTAGAGAATTTTCAGGGTTTTTATGTCTTTTAGGGGTTTTCAAGATTTTAAAGGTCTTTCGGGTTTTTATCTTTTTTTTTGAGTTTTTAGTTTTTTATGATTTTCTATAGCATTTTAACATTTTAGGGGTTTTAATTATTTTTAGATTTTTAGTGGGTTTTTAGTGTTTTTAATGGGTTTTGAAGGTTTTAGGAGTTTTATAGTCTTCATGGGTTTTTATGGGTTTTAGGGTTTTTAAGTTTTCATGGATTTTTAAAGGATTTTAGGATTTTTATAGTTTTTAGGGTTTTAGGGGTTCTAGGGGATTTTCACGGGTTTTAGGGTTTTTAAGGGGTTTTTTTGAGTTTTTTAGGAGTTTTAAGGTTTTTTAGATTTTTTTAACATTTTTAGGGGGTTTAACCGTTTATAGAGTTTTTAGTGGGTTTTTAGGTTTTGTGTTGGTTTTTTGAGTTTTTAAGATTTTTAGGGGTTTTTATGGTTTTTTATGGTTTTTTACATTTTCATTGATATTTAGGGGTTTTTAGGAATTTTTTTTGTTTTTAGGGATTTTTAGGGTTTTTATAGATTTTAATGAATTTTTGGGTTTTTTAGGCGGTGTTGGGGTTTTTAAGGATTTTTAGAGTCTTTTTGGACTTTTAATATTTTAAGGTTTTTTTATAGATTTTAACATTTTTAGGATTTTAAAGGGTCCTTAGAGTTTTTAGTGGTTTGTAAGGGTTCTATGGGATTTTTGGGATTTTAAGGTTTTTTGGGATTTTATGGTTTTCAAGGGATTTTTAGGGTTTTTAAAATTTTCATGTATTTTTAGGGTTTTTTTAGAAATTTTATGGTTTTTTGGGATTGTGAGGGTTTTTAGAATTTTTCAAGGGTTTTAGAGTTTTTAGTGTTTTTTGGGATTATGTTCTTTTTTGTTTTTTGGGGTTTTTTGTGTTTTTAGGTATTTTAAGGTTTTTTAGAGTTTTTAACATTTTTAATTTTTCTCAGGGTTTTAATGGTTTTCTGGGGTTTTTTGGGTTTTTTCTGTTTTCATGGATTTTTAGGGTTTTTTTATTTCTATGGTTTTTAGGGTTTTTAGGGTTTTATGGATTTTGAGAGTTTTTAGGGTTTTCCAAGGATTTTTTGCATTTTAGGGTTTTTAGGTTTTTAGAGTCTTTTTGGGTTTTTAGGGAATTTTTAGAGTTTTTAGGGGTTTTAGAGTTTTTTAACATTTATGGGGTTTTAGATTTTTAAATGGTTTTTATCCTTTTTATGGGTTTTTAGGGATTTTAAGGGTTTATGGGGTTTTTTTATGGTTTTTTGGGTTTGAGGGTTTTAAGGGTTGTTTATGTTTTCTTTGATTTATTGGGGGTTTTTTGGTATTTTTATGCTTTTTATGGTTTTTTAGTGTTTTTAAGTTTTTTGAAGATTTTTTTTTTGTGTTTTCAGGGGTTTTAGGGTTTTTAGGGGTTTTTAGAGATTTTACGGACTTTTTGGGATATTATGTTTTTATAGAGGTTTTAGGTTTTCTTGGCGTTTTTAATCTTTTTAGGGGTTTTAATGGATTTTCGAATTTTTAGTTTGGATTTTTGGTAGTTTAGTTGTTTTTATGTGTTTTAAGGGTTTAAGGGGATTTATGGATTTAATGGGTTTTTATGGGCATTTAGGGGTTTTTTTGTTTTCATGGTTTTTAGGGGGGGGGGTTAGGGGGTTTTTATGGTTTTTTGGTTTTTAGGGGTTTTCAAGGGTTTTAGTGTTTTCAGGGGTTTTAGGATCTTTTTAGGTTTTTTGTGTTTTTTTCTACGTTTTTAGTGTTTTACGGTTTTTTACAGATTTCTAATGTTTTTAGTGGTTTTAAGGGTTTTTAGAGTTTTTATTGTTTTTAGTGTTTTTAGATGTTTTATTATTTTTAGGGTTTTATTGGGTTTTCGGGTTTTTTACGGTTTTAGGGGGTTTTATGGTTTTCATGGGTTATCATGTTTTTTAGAATTTTTTACCTTTTCATGTATTTTATGGGGTTTAAGGATATTTATGGTTTTTAGGGTTTTTTTGGTTTTGGGAGGATTTTGAAGTTTTCACAATTGTTTGTGTTTTTAGGGTATTTTTGGATTTTATAGATTGTTTAGATTTTAGGGATTTTTAAAGTTTTTAGTGGTTTAAAGGGATTTTATAGTTTGTAGTTTTTAGGGTATTTATTGGTTTTTATGTTTTTTAAAGGTTTTTAGAGGTTTTATGGTTTTTTTGGAGTTTGGTTCTTTTTTATGTTTTCATGATTTTTAATTGATTTATATGATTTATATGATTTTTAGTGTTCTTAGAGGTTTTTTTGATTTTTGGGGTTTACAGGGATTTTCAGGGGTTTTTAGGGTCTTTAGGGGTTTTATAGGTTTTTAAGGTCTTTTGGGTTTTTAGGGTTTTCTTATTTTAATAGGGTTTTAAGGTTTTTTAAAATTTTCTTATTGTTTTTTTGTGGTTTAAGGATTTTTAGAATTTTTAGTTATTTTTTAGGGTATTTGGTTTTCAATTTTTTTGTGGGTTTTATGGTTTTAAGGGGTCTTTTAGTTTTTTTAGGGTTTTGACACTTCTATGGATATTTATGGGTTTCTTAGGATTTATTTGGTTTTTATGGTGTTTAGGGATTTTGAGGGGTTTTAGAGGGTTTTCAGTGTTTTTATTTGTTTTTATGGACTTTGGGGGTTTTAGGATTTTTTTTGTGTTTTGGATATTTAAGGTTTTGAGAGTTTTTTAACATTTTTAGGAGTTAAAGGGTTTTTGTAGTTTTTAGTTGTTTTTTTGGGGTTTTATTTGTTTTTAGGTTTTTTAAGGTTTTGAGGTGACTAACTGAAAATTATATTTTTATTATTGAATCACTTTTGTGGAAAAAGTGAGAAACCATACAGAACTCCATGACTTAAAACAACGTAACCCCAAGGAACAAAAGTTAAATGCCAAAAATCAAGCCATTACTAACAAAACCTAAATTTCATTATGTTGCTTCAACACATTCAACCAGAAGCTCCACCGTTTACAAGCATTCAAAATCTGCACACCCCCATACTTCACATCACCTCAATATTTGCTAGTACCCGTATTACAATATAGAATTCAAGAGGTTCAAGAACCAAACATCGATTCGCACATTCAACCCTTCACTGCCTCCACGAACTTCAAGCAAATTCAAATAAAAAATGCTCCCAAATGCCAAAATTCCCCGCAAACAACAAATCTGAAACAAAACCATAAACTTCACCACATGCTCAAAACCTATTACTTCCAAAATCACAGTTGTAGACCAATACACCCGCATCACGAACTCATTCCCCCTGAGACCATCACCAGTTGCCGGAATTGAAGCTGGGACCCCACCCCCATCCCATCCCCAACTAGCCGTAGAAGCCAGAGGGTCGAGGAGCCTCACTGGAGTCCGAATCGCACACAGGAAGCGGAAAAAAGGAGCGGGGAGCCTCCCACGAGCGACGCCACACAAATCCAAACAACCATCGAACATCAAAGTAAAGAAGCAAAAACCTTTAACCGCAAACACCACCAGATCCAAACCTACAAGGAAGAAGAAGGAAGCCCGTCATCGCCTTTGAGACCTCACCCAAAAACCAGATCCACCCAGCTCACCCCTAGCCGATTCAGACACGAAGCAGGAAATCTGAACCTTGAACCCACACCATGCCTCCATGTAGTCCAGAAAACGATGAGAGATACCAATATCGAGTCCACAAAGCCGCCGTAGGAGAGTCTGCATGCCACAATTGCGCCGAATTGAAGTTTCGAGGAGAGGAGCCCGAACAATCTGCCACATGGAAGAGGAAGGTGGCCTTGAGGAGAGAAACCCAATCTTGGAGCCCTTTATGGGTGCATCTCAGGGTTTTGAGGTATTTTATGGTTTTCGGGTGTTTTTCGGGTTTTTTATGTTTTTATGCATTTTTAGGGTTTTTTAGGATTTATTTGGCTTTTAGGGTTTTAGGGATTTTTATGGTTTTAAGGGTTTTTAGGTATTTTTAGGGGCTTTCAAGGTCTTTGGGACTTTTTTGGTTTTTAGGTTTTTTTGAGTTTTTAGGGGTTTTAAGGGTTTTTAAGGGTTTTTATAGTTTTTATAGTTTTTAGTGTTTTTATGATTTTTGACTGTTTTTGTGGTTTTTAGAGGTTTCATGGTTTTCAGGGGGTTTTAGGGGTTTTAGATTTTTTTATGTTTTCCTAGATTTTGGGGGGATTTTTTGGATTATTGTAGTTCTTTTGGGTTTTTAGGGTGTTCAGGGATTTTTAGGATTTTTAGGGATTTTCAGGGGTTTTAGGTTTCTCCGAGTTTTCTGGATTTTATGGTATTTTGGATTTTAAGTTTATTTTGAAATTTTTAGGGTTTTTTGAGTTTTTTAGAGTTTTAATCATTTTTAGGTGTTTAAAGGTTTTTTAGACTTTTTAGTGGTTTTATAGGTTTTTCGGAGTTTTTATGTATTTCTGGGGGGGTTTCATGGTTTTTAGTGTTTTTTAGGTTTTCATGGATTTTAGGGGGTTTTTAGGATTTTTATGGTTTAATGGGTTTTTAGGGTTTTTAAGTATTTAGAGGGTATTTACAGTTTTTCATGGGTTTTTAGTGTTTGAGGGTTATTTTAGGGTTTTTAGGGTCTTTTGGGTTCTTAGGGTTTTTTTAGTTTTTAGGGGTTTTAAGTTTTTTTTGAGTTTTTAATGTTTTTAGGGGTTTTAAGGGTTTTTAGAGTGTTTTAATTTTTTGGGTTTTTATTTGTTTTTAGTGGTTTTTTGAGTTTTTATTGGTTTTTAGGGTTTTAGGGATTTTTTGGGTTTGTTATGTTTTTTATGGTTTTTATGGTTTTTAGGGGGTTTCAGGGTTTTTATGTTTTCATCGATTTTTAGGAATTTTTCTTAATTTTTATCGGTTTAATAGTATTGGGGGGTTTTAGGGTTTTTGCGAGGTTTTCAAAGGTTTTTATAGTGTTTTCAAGGCTTTTAGGGTGTTTTGGTTTTAAAAATTTTTTCTTGAGTTTTTTAGGGTTTTTAAGGATTTTAGGGATTTTTAATATTTTTTGGGTTTTAAGGGTTTTTGGAGTTTTAGTGGTTTTCTATGGATTTTATGGATTTTTTTTGTTTTATTATGTTTTTTGGGGTGAATTAGTTGGAAGACCAGGCTATTCCTGCCCCCCCCCCCCCCCCGCTAAAAAAAAATTTATCAGAAAAAAGAAAAGGAAGACAAGGGAGGGGAGGGTTTAATAAATCCACACCCAAAAAGCCCTAGACACACCAAAGAAAACCAAAAGTCACACAAAAACCAGACATTGAAAAATATAAAAAACATCTCCATCAGCATCTCCCAGCCAATCTGCATCCAATAGCCCACAACATTATTTCAATCATCTATCGCCTCATTTCCAAGTAGATCCATCACCATCAACACATAACTGCCAACATCAAAGTCATAAACATCACCTTCATCACATCCCATCCAAGCAACAACCATCACCAATCAACTTAGATTACAACAACCATCACCTCGTAACCAATCAGCTTCCAACATTTCACACCTAGAAGTACAACCAGAAACACAGGACCACTGACACCCTTTCCTAGAACCAATCCAAAGCACCCATAACTCATTTTTCAAACCCAGAACTAGACATCCCCTCTAGTGTTCTTGTAATCTCACCTCATAGCTAGACAAAATCCAGTGCCACTCAACCAAACCAAAATCCATCACCAGCAGTGGTTCCTAACTAAACTAGCCACAACTCAGGAATGACTCACAACCAAACCAGGCACAACTTAGGAATCCATAGTCTAACATAGAAATAAGAACACAACACAACTTAACCAGCGCTCATCTACAATCTAAAACAAATACGAAGCCGAGGAACCTAAAACACGAACCTGTGGCTCCTGCGCAAGCTGATGACAAGCCAATCTGAAATCCCACAGAAGAATGTTGAGAATGCTACCACCAATCCGACGTAACTCCATTTGAATCCACCATATCCTATCATGAAGCCAAAAGATCTAGAAAACCGTTCTGAGACATAGATCTAGAAGTAGATGTGAGGAACATAATGCCGACAGCTGAGACATTGCACTGCACCTCTACTGAGGCCTGTCACGTCCACCACCGAGATAGCCGATCCACAGCAAGGAAACCCTACAGTAGGTCTAGGGTTAGGTTTTTTGGTTTTTTATGGGTTTCTAGGTTTTTAGGGTTTTTTTAAATTTCATGTATTTTGAGAGGACATTGAGGATTTTTATGGATTTTAGGGTTTTTTGGGTTTTTAGGGATTTTGAAGGTTTTTTGGGTTTTCCAAGGGGTTTTTGGGGGTTTTATGGTCTTTTTATGTTTTTTTGGATTTTTTATATTTTGAACATTTTTTGGTGTTTGAAGGGTTTTTAGAGTTTTTACTAGTTTTTAGGGTTTTTATGGGTTTTAGGGTTTTTTAGGTTTTAGGGGTTTTATGGTTTTCAGGGGTTTTTTGGGTTTTTAGGGTGTTTTAAGTTTTCATGGATTTTTAGGTACTTTTAGGGTTTTAAAGAATTTTCAGGGGTTTTTAGGTCTTTTAGTGGCTTTTGGGGTTTTTAGGGTATTATGAGATTTTAGGGTTTTTTTCTATTTTTTAGAGTTTTTAAGGTTTTTAGAGTTTTTTTGGGGTTTTGGGGTTTTTAGTGGGTTTTCTGAGTTTTTAGGGGTTTTTTACAGTTTTATAGTTTTTTAGGGATTTTTTTGGATTTTGTTGGTTTTGGGGTTTTTAGGGGTTTTAGGGATTTTTATGGTTTTTATGCTTTCTCAGGGATTTTTAGGGTTTTTAGAGTTTGTCAGGGGTTTTAGGTTCTTTTGGTGTTTTGCGGTTTTTTTTGAGTTTTTAGAGTTTTTTAGGTTTTTTAAGTTTTTCACAAAGTTTTTAGGTGTTTTAAGGGTTTTAGAGTTTTTTGTTGTTTTATGGTTTTTAAAGTTTTTAAGGGGTTTTCAAGGGTTTTATTATTTTTTTATGTTTTAATGATTTTTTTGGGTTTTTACTTATTTTATAGTTTTTAATGTATTTATGGTTTTTAGGAATTATGAGGGGTTTAAAGGTTTTTAGGGGTTTTAGGGTTCTTAGGGATTATGAGGGGTTTAAAGGTTTTTTAGGGGATTTAGGATTTTTAATGGTTTTCATGGTTTGTAGCATCTTTTTGGGTTTTTAGTTTTTTTTTCATTTTTTATGGTTTTTTTGGTCATTTACAGTTTGTTAATATTTTTGGGGGGTTCTTAGGGTTTTTATAGTTTTTAGTGGGTTTTTCAGTTTTTATGGGTTTTTAGGGTTTTAAGGAGTTTTTATGGATTTAAGGGTTTTTAGGACTTTTAGGGATTTTTAGGTTTTCATGGATTTTAGGGGTTTTCTAGAATTATTATGATTTTTAGGGGTTTTAGGGGGTATGAGAGTTTTTAGGGTTTTTTCATGGTGTTTTGAGTTTTTCATGGTTTTTATGGCCCGTTTGGGTTTTATGGTTTTTTCAGTTTTTAGGGGTTTATGGGTTTTTAGAGTTTTTAATGCTTTTAGGGGCATTTGGTGTTTGTGTAGTTTTAGTGGGTTTTAGGGTTTTTATGGGGTTTTATGGTTTTTAAGGTTTTTTCATGTTTTTATGGTTTTCAAAGGGTTTTAAGGTTTTTTTACATTTTAATTTAATTTAGGGGTTTTAATGATTTTTATGGTTTTTGGGTTTTCAGAGTTTTCAGTGTTTTTAAGTGGTTTTTAGGGTTTTAGGGTCTTTTGGGTAGTTAGGGTTTCTTTAGTTTTTTGGGTTTTATGGTTTTTGTAGTTTTTACGGTTTTCATGGTTTTTTACATTTTCAAGGAGTTTTAGGGGTTTTTTATGATTTTTATTTTTTTTGGATTTTTAGAGATTTTGAGGGCTTGTAGGGTATTTCAGAGGTTATTTTTGGCTTTTTTTGTTTTTTAGGGTTTTTAAGGTCTTTTTGGGTTGGTAAGGTTTTTTAAAGTTTTATGGTTTTTATAGTTTTTAATGATTTTATGTGTTTTATAGGTTTTTAGAGTTTTTAATGGTTTTAAGAGTTTTTATGGGTTTTTAAAGGTTTTAGTGGTTTTTATGTTTTCATAGATTTCTTTTGGGTTTCTTATGATTTTTATGGTTTTGGGTTTTATAGGATTTTTATGGATTTAGTGGGTTTTAAGGGCTTTTAGGGGGTTTTTTGGATTTTCTGGGTTTTTAGTGTCTTTTGGTGTTTTTAGTTTTTTTTTGAGTTTTTTAGGTTATTTAATTTTCATTCTAGTTTTTTAACATTTTATAGATTTTATGTTTTTTAGAGGATTTAGTTTTTTTTGGTTTTTTTTGTGTTTTTAGGCCTTTTGAAAGTTTTTAGGGGCTTTATGGTTTTTAATGTTTTTGGGATTTTTTGGTTTATAGGGATTTTGTTGGTTTTTAGGGTTTTTATGGTTTTTATTGGTTTGAGGGGTTTTTAGGGGTTTTAGGGTTTTTTATGTTTTCCTAGATTTTTAAGGTTTGTTAGGATATTATTGGTTTTAGGGTTTTTTATTTTTTAGTGATTTTGAGGGGTTTTGGGTCTTTAGGGTCTTTTTCGGTTTTATGCTTTTTGAGTTTTTTAAGTTTTTATGGGGTTTTAGTACATTTTATCATTTTTATAGGTTTTTAGGGGTTTTAGATTTTTTAGCGGTTTTTAGGATTTTTATGGGGTTTTTGGGTTTTTTAAGGTTTTTAGGGGGTTTTATGTGTTTCATGGGTTTTTAGGGATTTTGAGGTTTCATAGGGAATATTTGAGGGGGTTTTAATGTTTTGTATAATTTCATAGTTTTTGAGGGGGTTTAAGGGTTTTTAGAGTTTTTAGTGGCTTTTAGGGGGTTTTAAGGTTTTATGTGTTTTCATGGTTTTTAGTTGGTTTTCATGGTTTTTTACCTTTTCATGGATTTTTTATATTTTTTAGTATTTTTAGTGTTTTTATGGATTTTTTGGCTTTTTATGGATTTTGAGGGTTTTTAGGGTTTTTAGTGTCTTTAAGGGTTGTATGGTATTTTGGGTTTTTAGGGTATTTTTTGAGTTTTTTAGGTTTTTATTGTTTTGTAGAGTTTTTTACCATTTTTAGGGGTTTTAATGGTTTTGTGAGTTTTTTTGTTTTTTAGGTTTTCTATTGGTTTTTAAGGTTTTTAAGGATTTTAGGGGTTTTATGGTTTTAGGGGTTTTTTCATGGTTTTAAATTTTTTTACATTATCAATGATTTTTAGGGTTTTTTTAGTATTTTTATGGTTTTTAGGATTTTTTTTTAATTTTCAGTATTTTGTGGGGTTTTAGGGTTTTTCAGGTGTTTTTAGGTTTTTCAGGGTTTTAGTTTCTTTTGGGTTTTTAGGAAATTTAGGATTTTTTTATAGTTTTTAACATTTTTAGGGGTTTAAGGGTTTTTTAGATTTTTTAGTGGTTTTTAGTGTTTTTATGGGTTTTTAGGGTTTTTATGGGTTTTAGGGTTTTATGGTTTTTAGCGGTTTTCAGGGGTTTTCAGGTGTTTTTAGGGTTTTTAGGGGTTTTTATGGATTTTTAGGTGTATTTGGGACATTTATGATTTTTAGATTGTTTTTTGATTTTTAGGGATTTGTAGGGAAAAGAAGGCGCATGACTAGGCTATTGTTAGTCCCCCAAAATGTATTAGAAAAAAAGAAAGTCAAACTAACAATGCAGGGGTAAGGTCAAAAAACCCATACCCAAAAGAAACTATATATCATATAGGTCGACCTCCCCACCATCCCCATAGGGGTCTCAATCAGCGCCATATCCCGAAGATGCATCTAACCATGCTCTCTCCCACTCCGATGCAATGTTCATACCACTGTCTATGTTAAAAGAAAGATTGGTATACATGTCCCTAAGCCTCTGTTGCTCCACAAAAATGGAGGTCTTAGAAGAGGCTCTAGTAGTAATTGGCCATTGAAGAGTGGAGTGGTCCCTCCTTGGCCTCCTCTTTATTGGAGCAGAGGAAAGTCCTCCAAGATCCACCTTCCTTCCATGAAGCACACCATCATTGCTCGCTGCCTTAGACTTGGAATTACAATCTTTTTTGAGTTCCACATCAGTGAGATCCACCCACCTTCTGGCTTCCAGATCCAGGAGTATGTGAATTGTCAAACCTCAGCTTCCTCTTCCTAGGGCCTGAATCCAGGCCAGCAGTACGAGGTTCACCCATCAAAGCCATCTCCTTATCTGATAAATGTTAGCATTATTCTTGGAATCTTCCTCTACAAATATTTCCCCTAACCTTGTAGTTGGCTCATAATCACCCCAAACAAAATGATCATCCTGCATCAGATCTGTCTTCTATAGGATGTCCTTTTGATGCTGCTCATATGTAATTTCTGTACATTCCAGCATTATCTGTTCGGGCAGATCAACACAAGAGGGTAAGGTCTCATACACAACCAGAGAAAGTCTCGAGTCTTGTTGTTCTTCACTATTCCTTCTCATTATAAAATTTTGGGACAGGTCCCCTTGGTCTTCACGCATCTCTATATTTTTAGCCGGACAAGACTAAAAGCCTTCAACCTGCATGTCCCCATTCCCAACAGCATCAACCTACACCTCTCTCTTCTCTTACACTTTATCAACAACTATTAATGGATTTTGAACTACCTCCTCCCACCCCATCCCTTTTCTAATAGGGACTAGATACTCCTACTGAAGTTCTACAGGCTGTCCACATTCATCCCTAACAGCTTCTCCCTGTACTTGTCCCTACCCATGCATCTCACTCTTTACCCTCCCATTATCCACAATCTCCATAGGTTCCAACACAAAAACCGGTTGGAAGTTGAAACGACATCCTGACCCTACTTCAAGAGTGGTAGGTCATTGAAAAAAACCACACCCTCCTTGAAAATATCAGACCACTTCCCACGGGAAGAAGAAACATCACCTACAATTCCCAAGTCACAGCTCAAGCGCTTGAAAAATTCACTCACCTTAGCCTCCGATTGATAACCCATAGGAGGCTTCCTTGAGAAAGAGCCCCTTACTTCCACCCTATCATCCCTCCGTGCTCCTGAAAGGTCAACCCTCAGAGTTCTCAAACCTTCATCAAAATTAGGTACCAAACCCAACCTTTGGAAGGCAACTCTCTAGTCTATCCCTACCACAACACACCCACATTCACTACGCATGCAATCACTCTTCACATGATCAAGTATCAAGCCTAATTCACAGTAGCTTACCCATGATTCAAAAACCACAGGTTGTTTCCAATGGAGCTCTTCACCAATAGAAATCCAAACAAAATCAACCGGCCCTTTCGATACATCAACTTCAATACAGACCCATAGGGAAACCGGATAACAGAGAGCCCTAGTTCTACTATCCATGCAAAAGAACCTTCCTACTAGATTCCCCAACATTGAAATAATGGATATATTTTGAAAGTGTAGGGGGAGTTCTAGAAATATCACCCAAGTTACCACCATCGGAGAACCACGGTGCAAATGGAAATCAAAGCTCCATCAGAAAAGGGAGAAGTGAGCACCGTTGCATCTTTGAGGAGTCGCGGACCAGGCATGAATAAGATCATCCTTGGACAAAAAGTGAATCAGAATGTGGAAGGTATCATCAAGGCCCACAGTAGCATGATCCCAAAGATCCCAATGTTCAAACACAAACCTATCTAAAATGTTAACCAGAGGGTGACAATTCAAGAAATAAGCAACTAGGGTTAGCCTATGCAGAGAGGAGGCCTCATTAAACTCCACAATTGACAGATGTAGTTGCAGATGACCTTCATTCAAATCATTCACCTTAGGGAAAAGCTCGATCCATGGAAATAGTGGAAGGTAATCAGTATTCAAAAATGGGATAAAAGATCAATCTTCATCAATGACCACCAGATACCCCCATCCCCATAGAGGGGGGAAATCGAGGCAGAGAGTCCTTCATCATCTTCAAGTTTGCAAGAGGGATGCAGAATCACCATCATGAGAGAGCGGAAGAGTTATCTTCTCTCTCTACGGATTTCTCTTTTAGGAATTTTTAGGGGGTTTAGGGTGTTTCTGGGTTTATAGGGATTTGATGGAGTTTTCAGGGTCCTTTGGGGTTTTTAGGGTTTTTTAATGTTTTTTTGGGGGTTTTAAGGTTTTTTAGAGTTTTAAATGTTTTTAGGGTATTAATCATTTTTAGAGTTTTTAGTATATCTTTAGGTTTTTTATGGGTTTTTAGGGTTTTCAAGGGTTTTTCAGGGTTTTTATAGTTTTTTATGTTTTCATTGATTTTTAGGGTTTTTTAGGATTTTTATGGTTTTTAGGGTTCTTTATTTTTTTAGAGATTATGTGGGGGTTTTAGGGTTTCTTTAGGGGTATTCAGGGTTTTTAGTGTCTTTTAGGTTTTATGGTTATTATGATGTTTTTTAGGGTTTTGATTGAGTTTAGACATTTTGAATTTTTTTAGGGGTTTTAAGGGTTTTTAGTGTTCTTAGATGTTTTCTATGTTTTTATGGGTTTTTAGGGTTTTAAAGTTTTTTATGAGTTTTAATGGCTTCTAGGGGTTTTTAGGGTTTTTATGGTTTTTTATATATTCATGGATTTTAGTTGTCTTTAGGATTTTTATGTTCTTTAGGGTTTTTAGGTATTTTAAGGATATTTATGGGGTTTCATGGGTTTTTAGGGTTTTTACGAGATTTTAGGGTTTTTAGGATGCTTTTGGGTTTTTAGCGTTTTTAGCGTTTTTAGGATTTTAAAGGTATTTTTGACATTTTTAACGTTTTAATAGGATTTTAGATTTTTTAGTCGTTTTTAGGGTTTTTATGGGATTTAAGTGTTTTCAAAATGTTTTAGGTGTTTTTATGGTTTTCAAGGGGTTTTCAGGAAGATTAGGGTTTTTTTTCATTTTCATGGATTTTAGGGTGGTTTTAGGATTTTTATGGTTTTGAGGGGTTTTATGGTTTTTATAGATTTTTAGGGTTTAGGGTCTTTTAGGGGATTTTAGGGATCTATGGATTTTTAGGGTTGTTAGTGTCTTTTTTAATTTTTTGTGTTTTATGAGTTTTTACTGTTTTAAAGATTTTTAGATTTTATAAAAGTTTTAATGGGTTTTAGAGTTCTTGTGGGTTTTATGGGTTTTTATGGATTTATAAGTTTTTAGGATTTTTTATGGTTTTCATGAGTTGTTCAGGGTTTTTAGGGTATTTAATGTTTTCATGTATTTTTAAGGGTTTTTTAATATTTTTATGAGTTTTATAATTTTTAGGGTTTTTTGATATTTTTTGGGTTTTTTAGGGTTTTCATGTGGTTTTAAGGTTTTTATGGGTTCTCAAAATTTTTAGAGTCTTTTGGATTTTTTTTGAATTTTTTAGGGTTTTTAAGGTTTTTTTAGAGTTTTTAAAGTTTTTATAGGTTTAAAGGGGTTGTAAATTTTTTTAGGGGTTTTAGCTTTTATCGGGTTTTTAGGTTTTTTAATGTTTTTGGTAATTTTTTAGGTGTTTTACATTTTTATGGAATTTTTGGGGTTTTTTAGGTTTTTGATTGTTTTTAGAGTTTTTTCATAGTTTTTAGGGATTTTTAGGGTTTTTAGACTTTTTCAAAGGTTTTGGGGTTTTAGGAGCTTTTAGGGGTTTTAGGGTCTCTTTGGGTATTAGGGATTTTTTTTGGATTTTTAAGGATTTTTTTTGGATTTTGAAGGATTTTATGATTTTTTGGGATTTTTAATGTTTTTAGGGGTTTTAAGGGTTTTTAGAGTTTTTATTGGTTTCTAGGGTTTTTATGGGCTTTAGTGATGTTTAAGGTTTTTATTGGGTTTTATGTTTTTAGGGGTTTTTGAGGGTTTTTAGTGGTTTTATGGATTTTGAGGGTTTTTTTGGTTTTTCATGGGTGTTTTGGGTTTTTTATTGATTTGGAGGTTTTTAGGGGGGTTTTAGTGTTTTTTTGGGTTTTTTATGTTTTATTTGTTTTTATGGGTTTTTTGGGCAAGGAAGATGCGAGGTTCGGGCTATCCCCCCCCCCCAATTTATTAGAAAGAAATAAAAGAGACACAAAAGACAAGGAAGGGGAGAGCCCAAATGACCCACACCCGAAAACCCCTTAAAACCCACGCCAAAAAACATAAATCAAAAAAGAAAAGAAAACACAAACAAGCACACCTAGGCCCATGCAGAAACCATCACCATCATCCAGCAGCATCCAGCATCCAGCTACTCACTACCAAGAAAAGATCAGCTTCCAACCACACATACACCAGCATCCAACACTTCCTCACCAAAACGAGCCATCACCAGCATCACATAACCATCAACAGAGTCACACAAGAGCCATCAACCAAATTTCACTTCCATACAGCAGCCATCATCCATTCTCGCAATATCCAACATACAGATTTTGAGTCATTTTAGGGTTTTTAAGGGTTTTTTTTGGTTTTCAGGTTTTTAGTGTCCACTTTTTGTTTTTAGGTTTTTTTGATGTTTTTAGGGTTTTAATGTTTTTTTGAGTTTTTTAACCACTTTATGGATTTTAAGGGTTTTTATAGTTTTAGTGGTTTTTAGGTATTTTATTTTTAGGATCTTTTATGGTTTTTAGGGGTTTTTATGTTTTTCACGAGGTTTTTAGATTTTTTAGGGTTTTTTACATTTTCATTTATTTTTAGGTGGGTTTTGGAGTTTTAGGGGTTTTTAGTGATTTTTAAGGTTTTTATAGGTTTTAGGGTGTTTTTGGATTTTTATTTTTTTTTTAATTTTTATGGAAAGGAAGGTGTAGGACCATGGTATTCCTGACCCCCCCAAATTTATTAAAAATTGACATAGCGAACAAGCACGGGAGTGGCGATGTCAATCGACTCACACCTAAAAACCCTGGACACCCCCCAAGAAACCCAAAACTCCCCAAAAATCCATAATGTACGCAAATAACCAAACAAAACAGCTACACAACCTCAACTTCAGCATTTCCCAACCAAGTAGGAACTAGCATCCAACACCATGATTTATAGCATCCAAATCCTCTTCACCAAGTAGATCTACCGCTAGCCACATAGAACCATCAGCACCAAAAACATAAACATCAGTTTTTAGTTGTCTTTTAGTGTTTTTATGGGTTGTTAGGGGCTTTTATATTTTTAGGGGTTTTATGGTTTAAAGGGTTTTTAATTGGTTTGTAGGGTTTTTTACATCTTCATGGATTTTTTGGGGTTTTTTAAGATTTGTATGGTTTTATATTTTTTAGTGTTTTTAGGGATCTTGATGGGTTTTAGGGATTTTAGGGGTTTTTAAGATTTTTAGGGTCACTTTGGATTTTTATGGTTTATTTTAGTTTTTAGGGTTTTAGATTTTTTAATGTTTTTAGGGATTTTAAGGGGTTTTTTGAGTTTTTAGTGGTTTTTAGGGTTTTTAAGGTTTTTGAAGGATTGTTAAGGGTTTAAGGGGTATTATGGTTTTCAAGGGGATTTCATGGTTTTTAAGAGTTTTTACGTTTCCATTGATTTTTAGGGGGTTTTAGGATATTTATGATTTTCAGGTTTTTAGGGATTTTGAGGGGTTTAGTGTTTTTCAAGTGTTTTTTGGGGTTTTGGGGGGTTTTCAGGATTTTAGGGAGTTGTTGAGGTTTTAGGGTTTTTTTCCTTATCAGGGACATTAATGTTTTTAGGGTCTTTTATCATTTTTAGATATTTTAAGGGTTTTTAGAATTTTTAGTGGGTTTTAGGGTTTTTAATTTCTTTTAGGTTTTTTTTGGTTTTTAGGGTGTTTTATAGTTTTTAGTGTTTTTTAGTGTTTTTAAGGTTTTTTATGTTTTCATGGATTTCTAGGGGGTTTGGATATATATAGTTTATAGTGTTTTATGGTTTTTAGGGATTTGATGTTTTTTCAGGGGTTTTTAGGGTTATTATGGGTTTTTATTGGGTTTCCCTAGTTTTTATGGGATTTTAATGTTTTATGTGGTTTTTTGGGTTTTTTAAGGTTTATAAGGGTTTGTGAGGTTTTCATGGGATCTTTAGGGTTATCTGGGTTTTTTATTTTTTCATGGATTTTAGTAGATTCTAGGATTTTTATGTTTTTTAGTTTTTTAGGGGTTTTAGGGATTTTGAGGGGTTTTATGGATTTTCAAGGGTTTTATGTGTTTTTGGGATTTTATGGGTTTTTTGGGACTTTTTGTTATTTTTTTGGGATTTTTAATGTTTTAAAGGTGTTTAAGGGTGTTTAAGGGTTTATAGATTTTTTAGTGGGTTTTTAGGGGTTTATAGGATTTTAAGGTCTTTTGGGGTTTTTATGGTTTTTAGTGTTTTTTACATTTCTATGTATTTTTAGTGGTTTTTAGGATTTTTATGGTTTAAAGGGGTTTTATGGTTTTTAGGGATTTTGAGGGTTTCTTGATTTTTTAGAGGTTTTTGGGAATTTTAGGGTTTTTTCGAGTTTATATGGTCTTTTTAATTTTTAGGGTTGTTTAGTTTTTTAGGGGTTTTAAGTGTTTTTTGAATTTTTCACATTTTCAGGTGTTTTAAGAGTTTTTTGTTTTTAGTGGGTTTTATGGTTTTTATGGGTTTTTAGGGATTTTTAAGATATTTTGGGGTTTTATGATTTTAAGGGGGTTTTCATGGGTTTTTAGGGTTTTTACATTTTTGTGGATGGTTTGGGTTTTTTAGGATTTTTATGGTTTGTAGGGGTTTGTTGGAGTTTTTAGTGTTTCTAAGGATTTGAGGATTTTTAGGTGTTTTCAAGGGTTTTTATGTTTTTTAGGATGTTTTAAGGTTTTTTGGGTATTTTGGGGTTTTAAATATTTTTTAGTTTTATTGGGTTGTTATGATTTTTTAGATATTTTTAAAAAAAATCAAGAGTTTAGTGGGTTTTTAGAGTTTTTTAGTGGTTTCAGGGTTTCTACAAGTTTTTTGGGTTTTAAAAGTTTTTAAGGTTTTTAGGGAATTTTATTGTTTTAAAGAAATTTTCAAGGTTTTTAAGGTTTTTTATGTTTTCATAGATTTTTAGGGGGTTTTACAGTTTTTTTTTTGTTTTTTAGGCTTTTATGGTTTTTAATGTTTTTAGGGTTTTTAGGTTTTTTGGGTTTTAGGGTCCATTTGGGTTTTTAGTGGTTTTTAGAGGTTTTAGGGGTTTAAGGTTTGTAGAGTTTGATCATATTTTTAGGGATTTAAAGGGTTTTTCAGAATTTTAAGTGGCTTTTTAGGTTTTTTAAGGTTTTTAGGGAAGTTTTAAGGGGTTTTGGGTGGTTTTTACGGTTTTTATGTTTTCATGGATTTTTAGTGGTTTTCTAGGTTTTTTATTATTTTTTGGGGTTTTGGGTTTTTAGGAATTTTGAGGGTTTTAATGGTTTTTAGGTATTTTTATGGGTTTTTAGGGTTTTTAAGGGCTTTTTTGGTTATTAATATTTTTTTGGAGTTTTTTTTATGTTTTTATGGTTTTGTAGAGTTTTTTAATATTTTTAGGGTTTTTTATGAGTTTTTAAAGTATTTAGTGGTTTCTAGGATTTTAGGGGGTTTTAGGGGTTTTTAAGGTTTTTATGGGTTTTTGTGGTTTTTAGTGGGTTTTCTGGATTTTTAGGGTTTTTACATTTTCATGAATTTTTGTTTTTTTAGGTTTTTTATGGTTTTATGGTAATTGTTGGTTTTTAGGGTTTTTTAGGGGATTTAGGGTTTTTAGAATCTTTTGGGTTTTTTGGAGGTTTTTGAGTACTTTAGTGTTTTTAAGGGTTTTAACATTTTTTTACATTTTTAGGTGAAAGACGTTCGAGACTAGGTGAACCTGCCCCCCCAAAAAATATATAAAAAAAGAGCATCGCCAAGGAAGATGTCACATGGGGGGATTACAAACTCGGGTGTGCGTCTCACCCTTCATATCATACTCCACAAATCGAAGGCAGCACGGTGTGGCCACGTGTGACCATATCGAGATCCTCTCCGCAATCGCCTGTTTGGAAAGCGCATCTGCAACCGAGTTAGCCTCCCGGTAGGCATGTGTGACATGAAGGTTGAGCCGCTGGCAGGAGGCAAGGCACTCCGTCCATTGCGGGAGGATCCTCCAAGGGACGCGCTCTGATTTGGCCTTGAGAGCAGCCACTGCAAGCATGGAGTCTGATTCAAGCCAAAGGGAATTCCAGCCAAACTGTCCAGCAAACTCAATCGCCTTAATCATGGCCCAAAATTCTGCCTCAAGGGCACACCCATTTCTGATAAAGTGATGGAAGCAGCCTTTGACAAAGCCTCGGTTTGTACGGAAGACCCCTCCACACCCCGAGGGCCCCGGTGCACCCAACGCTGCACCATCCACATTGACCTTGATCCAGGAGGAGATCGGAGGGATCCATCAGATGTATTTGAGGATCTTCGGCTTCCTTGGCCTGCCATCAATGCCAAGTAACCGCAGAAGGATGAGATCACTCACATCATTTGCCATCGAGTCAGATTGGATATGAGACGCCGCATGGATCTCCGAGTGAATTTTAACGACACCACCATGAAGATAGAGCCGCCCTTTGTTAAAGGCAATCGCATTCCGGGTAGCACATGTGTAGGAGACAATGGTAGCAATGGCCACATGGAGAAAGTTGGAAATTTGCTTGCTGCATGGCCAGTTGACAAGGCTGTCCAGCATATCTAAGAATGGCCTGTCAAAGCAAAGGGGGAATCCGAACAGCCCCTGTAGATACCCCCAGAGAGCCGCTGGAAATCTGCACTGAAATAGGGTGTGTTGGATAGATTCTGAAGCGCCGAGGCATAAAAAACATACCGAAGCCAGGCTGTGTCCAGCCCGCTGAAGCTGCTCCTGCATCGACAACCGGTTCCTCCAGATTTTCCAGAGCAAAAGGTGACGAGCCGGCGGTATAAAGGGCTTCCTAAAATTTGAGAGCCAGGCCGGGGGGGGGGGGGGGCAGATCCCTGCAAGCATTTTGACCAGTAGAAGTCTTTCACATTCAATTGACCAATAAGGTTGGGCATCCAGATGAGAAGGTCTCTTTCAGCAAAGTCATAATCCGTAATTTTCCTGTATGTGTCAGCAGGAATAAGGGGCTCAAGCTGATCCACTTGCTGGACAAAACCAGCGATTGACATGTCTCGTGCATCAGCGGGGGGGGGGGGGGGGGGGGTTGTCATTCTCTCCATCAGGGGCCTATCAAGCCACATAGTAGACCAGACGTTCATATTCGACTGCTTGGAAACAATCCAATTTGAGTGTTCCATGATGTCAGTGTAGGATCTTCGTATCGCTGTCCAGACCGAGGAGGGCAGATTTCCCATAAAACCATCACAAAGTTTTTGAGTGAACCTCTCACGACAAAAGTCAATCCCATCATCTGAGTAATCAAGCAGGCTCCATGTGAATTTAGCAAGCATGGAGTCATTGAATCTTCTGAGGTCTTTGATTCCCATCCTGCCTCGTTCAAGGGTTTTCAGGTCTTTTTATGATTTCGTGGATTTTTAGGGGTTTTTTTATTTTTATGGATTTTAGGGTTTTTATCTATTTTGAGGGGTTTTATGGGTTTTTATGAGTTTTTTTTTGGGTTTTAGGGTTTTTTTATAGATTTTAAACATTTTAGGCATTTTAAGGGTTTTTAGATTTTTTAATGTTTTTAGGGTTTTTACAAGTTTTTTGGGTTTTAAGGATTTTAGGGGTTTCTAGGGGTTTCAGGGTTTTTTAGGGTTTTAGTTATTTTTACATTCTCATGGTTTTTAGAGGTTTTTAGGAATTTTATGGTTTTTAGGGTTTTCTAGGGATTTTATGGATTTTGAGGTTTTTAGGGGCTTTCAAGGATTTTAGGGGTTTTCAAGGGTTTTTAGGTCTTTTGGGGTTTTTGGGTTTTTTGGAGTATTTTTGGATTCTTAATGTTTTTTGGAGTTTTTAAACATTTTCAGGGGTTTGAAAAGGGTTTATAGTTTTTAGTGAATTTTAGTGTTTTTGTGGGTTTTTTGGGTTTTTAATGTTTTTAGGAGTTTTTTGGGTTTTCAGGGGTCTTTACGTTATCATCGATTTTAAGGTTTTTTAGGATTTTTTTTTGTATTTTGGGGGTTTTAGTGTTTTTAGTGATTTTGAGGGTTTTTAGGGGGTTTTAGGGGTATTATGGTTTTTAGAGGTTTTTATGGTTTTTATTCACTTTTTGGGTTTTTAGTGTTTTTTGAGTATTTTAGGGTTTTAAAGGATTTTTAGATTTTTTAACGTTTTCAAGGGTCTTAAGGGTTTTTTGTTTTTTGTGGGTTTTTAGGGGTTTTAGGGTTTTAATGGTTTTTAGGGTTTTTTATGGTTTTTAAGGGTTTTTCAGGGTTTTTATGATTTTTATGTTTTCAAGGATTTTTAGAGGTTTTTAGGATTTTATGTTTTTTCAGGTTGTTTAGGGTTTTTAGGTATTTTGTTATTTTTTGGGTTTTCATGGGTTTTTATTGGTTTTTTATCTTTTTAGGGTATTTGGGGGTTTTAGGGGTTTTTCTGTTTTTTTAGGGTTTTTAAAATTTTTTACAATCTTTAAACATTTTTATGGGTTTTGAGGGTTTTAAAGTTTTTAATGGTTTTTATGTTTTTTAGGTGGATTTTAGGGTTTTTAGAGTTTTTTTACATTTTCATTTATTTTTAGGGGGTTTTAGGTTTTTTTATGGTTTTTAGGGGTTTTGGCGATTTTGTGGGATTTTATAATTTTTTTGGGGTTTTAGGGTTTTTAGGTTTTTTCAAGGTTTTTAGAAACTTTTTGGGGTTTCTTGGTTTTTTTGAGTTTTTGTGGGTATCTCTTATTTTTAGTGTTTTTAATTTCTTTAGGGGTTTTAAGGGTTTTGAGAGTTTAAAATCATTATTTATGGTTTTATGGGTTTCAAGGTTTTTAAACATTTTAGGGCAAAGAAGGCGCAGGCCAAGCGGAGAGCTTGGCGCCTCAATTAATAAAAAGAAAAAGTACAAAAAATTACAGGGGGTTTCATTGTTTTTATGGATTTTGAAGATTTTTTTATGGGTTTTTAGGTTTTTAGGGGTTTCATGGTTTTTATGGTCTTTTTGGGTCTTTAGGGTTTTCTTGAGTTTTTTAGGTTTTTTAATTTTTTTTAAAATTTTTCAACATTTTTATGGTATTTAAGGGTTTTTAGTGTTTTTTAAAGGAAAGAAGAATATTATTAAGGTTTCTTAGATATTTTAACATTTTTGCGGTTTTAATAGTTTTTAGAGTTTTTAGTTGTTTTTAGAGTTTTTATGGGTTTCTAGTTTTTTAAAAAAAATTGGGGGTTTTATGGTTTTTAGGTCCTTTAGGGGTTTTTAAGTTTTCATGGATTTTTAGGGGGGTTTTAGGATTTTTTGTGGTTTTAGGTTTTTTAGGTTTTTTAGGGATTTTGAGGGTTTTTAGAGGATTTCATGGGGTTTTAAGGTTTTTAGGGTTTTTTTGGTTTTTTCAGTTTTTAGGGGTTTTTAGGGTTTTTAAGGTCTTTTAGAATTTTTTTATCATTTTTAGGAATATTAAGTGTTTTGGGAGTTTTAATTTGTTTTTAGGGTTTTTAGGGGTTTTAATGTTTTTATGGGGTTTTATGGTTTTCATGATTTTAAATGGATTGTAATCATTGTTTACATTTTCATGGATTTTTATGGTGTGTTAGGATTTTTATGGTGTTTAGGGCATTTTTGGGTTTTTTAGAATTTTTTATGGGTTTTAAGGATTTCAAGGGTTTTATGGTTTTATGGGTTTTCAGGATTTCGAGGGTCTTTTTATAGTTTTAGGGTTTTTTTTTGAGTTTTTATGGATTTTACTATTTTTAGGATTTTTTAATAATTTTATGGGTTTTAAGGGTTTTTTGAGTTTCTTTGTGGTTTTCAGGGGTTTTTTGGTTTTAAGGGTTTTTTCTTGGTTTTAGGGTTTTTTTTAAGTTTTCATGGATTTTTATGGGTTTTTTTGGTTTTTAGAGGATTTTAGGGATTTTAGGGATTTTGAGTGTTTTTAGGGTTTTTAGGGGTCTTAGGAGTTTTAGGGGTCTTTAGGATTTTAAGGGTCTTTTAGGGATTTTATTAGTTTTTTAGGGTTTTTAATGTTTTTTAGAGTTTATTTACATTTTAAATTTTTTAGAGTTTTTAAATAAATTTTGGGGTTTTTTGGTTTTTTAGAATTTTTAGTGGTTTGTATGGTTTTTTTAGTTTTTAATGTCTTTAGGGGTTTTTATGGTTTCGAGGGGTTTTTTAGGGTTTTTTACATTTTCAATGATTTTTAGGGGGGTTTGAGGATTTTTATGGTTTTTGAGGGTTATTAGGGATATTGAATGGTTTTAAGGTTTCCATGGGTTATTAGGGGTTTTAGTATTTTCTGTGGTTTTAGGGTCCTTTGGGGTTTTAGGTGTTTTTTTTGAGTTTTTAATATTTTTAAGTGTTTTTAACAATTATATGGGTTTTAAGGGGTTTTACAATTTTTAGCGGTTTTTAGAGTTTTTATGGGTTTTTTGGGTTTTATGGGTTTTTATGGTTTTCATAGGGTTTTCAAGATTTTTAGGGTTTTTTACATTTTTATTGATTTTTAGGGTTTTTTTTGGATTTTTTGGTATTTAGTGTTTTAATGGAATATATGGATATTTAGAGTTTTTGGGTTTTCAATAGTTTTTAGGGGATTTTAGTGTTTTTATGGTTTCTTAAATATTTTTAACATTTTTAGGGTTTTAAGGGTTTTTATAGTTTTTAGTAGTTTTTTAGGGTTTTATGGGTTTTAAGGGGTTTAATGGTTTTCAGGGGTTTTTAAATGGTTTTTAGGGTTTTTAGGTTTTTTTACATTTTCGTTGATTTTTAGGGGTTTCTTATTATTTTTTTGGTTTTTTGGGTTTCTTAAGGTTTTTTGGGATTTTGAGGTTTTTTTGGGGTTTTTAGGGTTTTTAACATTTTTAGGACCTTTTCGGGTTTTTAGGATTTTTTTTGAGTTCTTTAGGGTTTTAAAGGTTTTTGTAGAGTTTTTTGTCATTTTAGTGGGTGAAGGGTTTTTAGATATTTTAGTGGGTTTTTGGGGTTTTATTGGGTTTTTGGGGTTTCTTAAGGTTTTTAGGGGTTTTTCGGGTTTTTCGTGGGTTTTTAGGGTTTTCCTATTTTTTTACATTTTCAAGGGTTTAGGGGGGGTTTATTATTTATTTGGTTTTTATTATTTTTAGGGTTTTCAGGATTTTTAGGGGTTTAAATGGTTTTTAGGGTTTTTCGGTTTTTAGGGTCTTTTGGGGGTTTTAGGGGTTTTTTGAGTTTTTAGGGCTTTTAATGTTTTTAGAGTTTTAAAAACATTTTTAGGGGTTTAAATGTTTTTTGTTGGTCATTAGGGTTTTTATGAGGTTTTAGTATTTTTTAAGGTTTTTAGGGGTTTTATGGGTTTTAGGGTTTTTAGGGGGTTTTACATTTTTATGTATTTGGGGGGGGGGCTTAGGTTTTTTATGGGTTATAGGGTTTTTTAGTTTTTTAGGGATTTTGATTGTTTTTAGGGTTTTTATAGCTTTTAAGGTTTTTTGTGTCTTTTGGGTTTTTTAGTTTTTTTGAGTTTTTAGGGGTTTTAAGGTTGGTTAGAGTTTTTAACATTTTTATGGGTTTTAAGGATTTTTAGAGTTTTTACGTGTTTTTTTGGGTTTTTAAGGTTTTCAGGGGTTTTAGGGGTTTTTATGTTTACTTGGATTTTTAGGAATGTTTGTTTTTTTTTGGGATTTTTAGGGTTTTAAGAATTTTTGAGGGGTTTTTAGGGCTTTTCTAGTTTTGGGGGGTTTTAGGTCTTTTGGGGGATTTAGGAGTTTTTTAGGGTTTGGAAGATTTTTAGGGGTTTTGACGTTTTTTGGGGTAATAATGGTTTTTTGAGTTTTTAGTTCTTACTTATTATTTTTATGGTGTTATAAAGTTTTTAGGGATTTTGATGATTTTAAGCATTTTCAAGTGTTTTTAGGGGTTTTAGGGTCTTTTTTGGCTTTAGGTTTCTTCTTAAGCTTTTTGGGTTTTATGGTTTTTAAATTTTTGTAAATTTTTAGAGGTTTTGAGGGTTTTTAGAGTTTTTAGTAGTTTTATATGGATTTTATGGGGTTTTAGGGTTTTTTATGCCTTTTGTGGTTTTTATAGTTTTCAAGGGTTATAAGGGCTCTTTCATTTTCATAGATTTTAGGGGGGGGGGGGGGTTTCGATTTTTTATGTTTTTTATGTTTTTTATTGTTTTTAGGAAATTTGAGGGTATTTAGTGTTTTTAGGGCTTTTATGGATTTTGTGGGTTTTTAGGGTCTTTTAGGTTTTTATGGCTATTTTATTTTATGGTTTTTAGAGCTTTTAGCATTTTTAGGGGGTTTAATGGTTTTTAGACTTTTAAGCGGGATTTTAGTTTTATTAGGGTTTTTTGTGGTTTTTAAGGTTCTTAGGTGGTTTTATGGTTTTTAGATGTTTTTAGGGTTTTTTACATCTTTAATGATTTTTAGGGTTTTCCTAGGATTTATAAGGTTTTAGGGTTGTTCAGGATTATGAGGGTTTTAGGGTTTTTCAGGGGTTTTTAGGGGTTTTAGGGTCTTCTTGGGTTTTTAGGGTTTTTTTTTGATTTTTAGGGTTTTAAAGGTTTTTATTGTTTTTTTATGTTTTTAGAGGTTTTGATGGTCTTTAGAAAATTTATTGGGTTTTTAGGGATTTAATATGTTTTTTGGGATTTAAATGTTTTTAGTTTTTTTGATGGATTTAATGGGTTTTTAGGGTTTTTACATTTTCATGGATTTTAGGATTTTTGAGGATTTTTATGAATTTTACGGGTTTTAGGGATTTTTAAGGGTTTTAGGGTTTTTTCATGGGATATTAGTGTTTTAGGGGTTTCTAGTGTTTTTTGCGTCTTTTTGGGTTTTTAGGAGTTTTTTGAGTTTTTTAGGGTTCCTATGGTTTTTGTAGTTTCTTTAACATTTTTGGGTTTTAAGGTTTTTTAGAGATTATAGTATGTTTTTAGTGTTTTTATGGGTTTTTAGGGTTTTGGTTTTTAAGGTTTTTTATTGTTTTTAGGGGGTTTTCAGGGGTTTTAGCGTTTTTTACATTATCATTGATTTTTATGGGTTTTTAGGTTTTTTTTTTTTAGAATATTTAGGGATTTTCATGGTTAATAGGATTTTTCATGTTTTCTAGGGTTTTTAAGGGTTGTTAGGGTCTTTTTTTGTTTTTATGTTTTTTTTGAGTTTTTTAGGGTTTTAAGGGTTTTTAGAGTTCTTTAACATTTTTAGGGGTTTAAAGGGTTTTTAGAGTTTTTAGTGGGTTTTAGGGGTTTTTACGATTTTTAGGGGTTTTAATGGTTTTTAGGGGTTTTAGGCAAGGAAGATGTGAGGGTCGGGCTATTCCCGGCCCCCCCAAATTTATTAAAAGAAAAAGGAGACACATCAGACAAGGGAGGGGAGGGGTCGAACGACCCACACCCAAAAAGCCCTTACAACCCACGCCAAAGAAAGAAAAAACTAAGAAAAAAAAGGACTCAAAAACAGACACAACAGCAGCATCATCACGTCACATCCAGCCAGTACCAGCATCCAGCAAAACTACATCCAGCATTAACCATCATCCAGCAGGTCACAGCTAACCAACGACCAGCATTCAAACTACAGCAGTAAACGACATCCACAGCAGCTGCCAGCCAACCATCATCCGCAACCAACTAGCAACCAACATCCTCATTTTCAAACAACCAACACCTCTTTCACAGCTCAGCCAAGCAGCCAACGTCCAGCCCATCAAAAAAATAGAAGTCCCCAACAGCACCTCCCAGCCAATCATCAGCTCATATCCATTAGCACCAAAGCGAGCATTCATCAGCACCAAAGCCAGCAGCACCAAAACCATCACCAGCAATTTCATCAGCCCATCATCAACCACCAACAGCATCAACTCCACGCATCCTAGTCCAGTAACAAACATGATCCAACACCAAATTTTCAGCTATCCAACACTTCCTTCTATGCCTCGATAACAAGCAGCAGCACAACTCATTTCTCCCAGATGAAGAAACCAACTCCCGAACCAGTCCACCAGCCACCCATTCCATAACAGTAGATCAATCACGCACTCACAAAGCAATATTTCACTGAATCCGCGAGCCACTAGAACACGAGTAGAAGAACAAAAATGCAGGGACAACACCGCACCAAAGATGACATACCTGATTTTCCGAAGAAACGGAAGAGCGTCTGCAAACGTGAGTCTGAGGAACACCACTAAGGCCCATCGCCACAAACTGTAACACCAAAATCTTTCCCACTTATCCCTGGATCTGTGGTGGTGCATACTGTATGTTCCAGTCTTAATAATCTCGACTATGGATCTGCAATGCCGTATGAAATCGCCACGACCATATCCAGCACCACGCAAAGAGCGGAGAGCAGATCATGACCATTCTTCCATGGATCTGCAACACCGAGCAAAGGGAAGACCAGCACTAGCCGTAAAAACTAATTAGAAGCACCTTCTCACACCGGAGGGTCCAGATCTGCTCTAGAAAACAAGTCACACGGCTGGAAAACTAAATCCGACCACCGCCTCCATGGAAATAGAAGAAAAACCAGATCTGGTCCACCCTAGGAAAGCTCCACAATGCCAAATGTCAGAAAGTCCAGAGCATGCCTGCTTATCCATGGATGAAGCCGTCCTCCGAATATGCTTCCATATAGGACCTGCGAGGGCACCATCGATCCAGAGAAAACTGACCTCATGAGGAGATAGCAGCAACGCTATGCTAGCAGGTGCCTGAGAAACCACCGTCGTTCCGGAGAAGCACCACGCGGGGAAGGGTTGACGCCGAGGGAAGACCCAAACTCGAGAGAATCCAGGAGAAGCAGGCGCCACATTCTCTTGGGATCTCATTTAAATTTATGGGTTTTAGGGTTTTATGGTTTTTTATGTTTTTGTGGATTTTTAGTGGTATGTTTAGGATTTTATAGTTTTTCTAGTTTTTGGGTTTTTTATGGTTTTTTGGGTTTTTTAGGGTTCACTGGTTTTAAGGTTTTTTGGAGTTTTTTTAATGTTTTTATAGGTTTTAATGGATTTTATAGTTTTAGTGGGTTTTTAGGGTTCTTACGGGTTTTTAGGGTTTTATATTTTTTATGGTTTTATGGGTTTCTGGGCTTTTTTAGGGTTTTTTTACCTTTTAATGGATTTTAGGGATTTTTTAGGATTTTTCTGCTTCTTAGGGATTTTTAGTGTTTTAGTGGTTTTAAGATTTTCTAGTGTATTTCAAGGGGTTCTAGGGTTTTTCATATTTTTAGGGGTTTTCAGGGTTTTTCGTGTCTTTTTGGGTTTTCTGTTTTTTTTTCAGTTTTTAGGGGTTTTAAGGTTTTTTAGAGATTTTTAACATTTTTAGGGGTTTAAATGGTTTTTGAAGTTTTTTGTGGATTTTTAAAGATTTTTAGGTTTTCGTATATTTTTTTAGGTTTTAGGGATTTTATGGATTTTGAGGGGTTTTAGGATTTTTTTTCGGTTTTTAGGGTCTTTTTGAGTTTTTTGGGTTTTTTGAGTTTTATGGGTTTTTCGGTTTTTTAGTGTTTCATAATGTTTTTGGGGGTTTTAAGGGATTTTAGAATTTTTAGTGGTTTTTTACGGTTTTACGGATTTTAGGGGTATTTAAGTTTTTAGTTTTTTACGGTTTTCAGTGGTTTTATAGGGTTTTTAGAGTTTTTTTGTTTTCATGGATTTTTATGGAGGTTTTAGGATTGTTATGGTTTTTAGGGTTTTTTATTCTTTTTAGGGATTTTTTAGGGTTTTTACAGTTTTTAGGGTTTTTTAGGGTTTTTAGGGTCATTTTGTGGTTTTAGTGTTTTTTTGAGTTTTTTTTGGGTTTTCATGTTTTTTAGAGTTTTTAAAATTTTTTAGAGGGTTTAAGGGTTTTTAGAGTTTTTAGTATTTTTTAGGGTTTCTGTGTGTTTTTAAGGGTTTTAGGTGTTTTTATGGTTTCCATTGGATTTTTTGGGTTTTTTCTGTTTTTAATGTTTTCATGGATTTTTTGGGTTTTTATTATTTTTATGCTTTTTTGGGTTTTTTATGGTTTTAGGGTTCTTTACAGTCTTCAAGGTTTTTTTTGGGTATTTACATTTTCATATATTTTTTTGTTTATTTTAGGATTTTTATGGTTTTTCACGTTTTTTCTTGTTTTTAAGGATTTTTATGGATTTTACTATTTTTTGTGGGGTTTTCAGGGGGTTTTCGTGTTTTTTAGGGTTTTGGGGTCTTTTTCGTTTTTTGGGAATTTTTTTGAGTTTTTTTAAGTTCTTAATATTTTTTTAGAATTTTTTAACCTTTTTAGAGGCTTTAAAGGTTATTTGAGTTTTTAATGGGATTTATTGTTTTATGGGTTTTTAGAGTTTTGAAGATTTTTAGGGCAAGGAAGATGCGAGTGTCAGGCTATTCCAGACCCCCACAAAATTTATTAGAGAAAAAAGACGCAGTAGACAAGGGAGGGGAGAGGTCAAATGACCCACACCCAAAAAACCTTTACAACCCCAGACCCGAAGACCCAAAAAACCAAAAAGCACACAAAACGAAACAAAGTAGAAAAAAACCGAAATGTCCCCAACATCACCTCCCAGCCAATCAGTAACCAGCATCCAGCAGCATCAAAACCATCGGTAGTATATTCAATAACCTAGCTTCAGCTCCCTGCTAAGAAGCAACCAGCATCAAGCGGTGAAATTCCAACATCCATTGACTTCATCATCAACATCTTCTTCAACACTTTTAGGGCTAGGGTTTTGCTCCCACCCAAGTAGCAAACAACATCCAGTAGCTCAAATTCCAATCTAGAACCACCTAGACAAACACCCCCTAAAGTACCACTTCTCATTTTCCAGCAACCATCATAACCATCATGACTTAACCAAGCATCTAGAGCCTCCTGATTAAACATCTTGGGAAAACCAGTCACCACCAATAACTTGTACCACCACCAATCCACAGCTGATTCATCTACACACCCCAAAGAGTACTCGGACCATGCAACGACATCACGTATTACACCACCTCTATAAGCAGCAGACAACAACCAGCATTCCAATAACCAACAACCGTTCCCTTAAAACCAATCAATACCCAACATACAGTAATTTTCATTCAGTATTTAACATCTAGCTGCACTACTAGCATAACAGGACTAGTAGCCCTCTTTCCAGGACAAATCTGCAGCACCCAAAATTCCTTGGGAAGACCCATAACTAATATACTCCTCCATCCACCCAGAGATAACACACCAAGAGAAGACAACATCCATAATCTCACACCATGACCATTAACCAGCACCAAACCAATCACACAACACTCCGTGGACCGGCGACCACAACCCAACAAGGATCCCAGAACACAACTCTGATCCAGACCAGCATCAACGTCAAGCAATGAAAAAGAGTCCCAGATACGAACCTGCGTTTTCTCTGAAGTCCACAAATCAGCCCAATCACATGGACCAAGCATCGTTGAAGGGACATTGGATTCAAAGAACACTGGCAGATCCCACCGCACAGCTTTCAGAATGCTCGATTTTTTTAGTTTTTTTTCAAGGTTTCTAGGGTATTTTTACATTTTCATGGATTTTAGGGTTTTTTAGGATATTTATGGTTTTTAGGGTTTTTAGGGTTTTTTGTGGATTTTTTTAGAGTTTTTAGGGTGTTTAACATTTTTAATGTTCTTTTAACATTTTTAGATGTTTTATTGGGTTTTAGAGTTTCTAGTAGTTTTTAAATATATTTAAGGGGTTTTAGGGGGGTTTTTTGTTATGTTAGGTATTTTACGGTTTTTAGGGGGTCTTTAAGTTTTTTAAGGTGTTTTACATTTTCGTGGATTTTTTGGGTTTTTTAGGGTTTTGAGGGATTTTGAAGGTTTTTAAAGTTTTTAGTGGTTTTAGCATTTTTAGGGCTTTTTCTGGGGTTTTAGGGTCTTTTCTGGTATTTATGGATTTTTTTTTGAGTTTTTAGGGTTTTTAAGGTTTTTTAGTGTTTTTTTAACTTTTTAGGGGCATAGAGGGTTTTTAGATTTTTAGTGGTTTTATGGGTTTTTATGGGTTTTTAAGGTTTTAGGGGTTTTTATGAATTTTAGGGGTCTTTTAGGGTTTTAGGGTTTTTTACGTTTTCATTGATTTTTACAGGGGTTTTAAGATTTTGATGGTTTTTTTATTTTTTAGGAGTTTTAGTGTTTTGTGGGTTTTTAGATTTTTTCATGGGTTTTTTGAGTTTTTAGGGTTTTTTAGGGTTTTTAGCGTCATTTTGGGTTTTTAGTTTTTTTGTTTCTTTTTAGGTTTTTAAGGTTTTTTAAAGTATTATAATGTTTTTAGAGGTTTTATAGGGTTTTAGAGTTTTAGTGGATTATTAGGTTTTTATGATTTTTTATGTTTTTTATGGGTTTTAGGGGTTTTTATGTTTTTCATGGGTTTTTAAGGGTTTAAATTGTTTTTAACATTTTCATGGATTTTTAGGGTGTTTTAGGATTTTTATTGTTTTTATGGTTTTCATGGGTTTTACGGATTTTAAAGGGTTTCAAGTGTTTTTAGGGTTTTAGGGGTTTTTTGGGTCATTTTGGTTTTTAGGATTTTTTATGGGTTTTGGGATTTTTAAGGTTTTAGGGTTTTTTATGGTTTTCATGCGGTTTTAAGGGTTTTTTATGTTCTCAAGGATTTTTAAGGGATTTAGGCTTTAATGGTTTTTAGCATATTTTAGTATTTTTAGGGATTTTAGGGTTTTCAAAGGTTTTTGGGCTTTGTAGGCTTTTAACTCTTTTTTTAGGTTTTAGTATTTTTTGAGTTTTAGGGGTTTTATTATTTTCTAGTGTTTTTAACAATTTTATGAGTTTTCAGGGTTTTCAGGGCTTTTAGTGGTTTTTAGACTTTTATGGGTTTTTTTTGGTTTTTAAGGTTTTTAGGGGTTTTTATGGATTTTAGGGGTTTTTAAGAGTTTTAATTTTTTTGAAGTTTTCATGGTTTTTAATGGGTTTTTATGATTTTTATGGTTTTTAAGTTTTTTAGGGATTTTAAGGATTTGAGGGTTTTTAGGGGTTTTAGGGTTTTTAGTGGTTTTGGGGTTTTTAGGGTCTTTTGGGGTTTTAGGTTTTTTTGAGATTTTACGGTTTTATGGTTTTTAGAGTTTTCAGTTGATTTTTAGGGGTTTTATGGGGATTTAGAGGTTTTTAAGATTTTTAGGGACTTTTATGGTTTTCAAGGTTTTTTAGGGTTTTCACGGGTTTTTTTATATTTTTTTGGGTTTTTAGGGTTTTTTTACATTTTCGGGGTTTTTTGGGGATATTTTAGGGTTTTTATTGCATTTAGGGTTCTTAGGGGTTTTAGGGATTTTGGGGTTTTTTAGATTTTTAAGGGGTTTTAGGGTTTTGAGGGTTTTTAATGGTTTTAGGATTTTTAAGGTTTTAGTGTTTTTTAATGTTTTAGGGGGTTTTAGGGTTTTTAGGGTTTTTTTGGATTTTAGTGTTTTTAATATTTGTTGGTGTTTTTAGGTGTTCTTACGTTTTCATTTATTTTTAGGGGGTTTCATGGGTTTTAGGGTCTTTGTGGGGTTTGGTGTTTTTTATGTTTTTTTTGTGTTTTTATGGTTTTCAGAGTTTTTTTTATCATTTTTAGGGGTTTATGGGATTTTATAGTTTTTAGTGGGGTTTTAGGTTTTTTAGTGGCTTTTTGGGGTTTTATGGTTTTTAGGGGGTTTTATGGTTTTAAAGGTTTTTAATGATTTTTTGGGTTTTTTACATTTTCATGGATTTTTGGGGCTTATTTAGGATTTTGATGGATTCTAGGGATTTTAGTATTTTTAGTTATTTTGAGCAGTTTTAGGGGGTTTCGGGGGGGGGGGGGGGGTTAGGGTTCCTTTCAGAGTGTTTAGGGTACTTTGAGGGTTTTAGGGTTTTTTTTTGAGTTTTTCAGTTTTTAAGGGTTTTTAGAGTTTTTAAATACTTTTTGGGATTTTATGGGGTTTTAAAGTTTTTTGGTTTTTTTGGCTTTTAAGAGTTTTTAAGGTTTAGGTGTTTTTATTGTTCTTATGGGGTTTTTCATGGTTTTTAGGGTTTTTTACATTTTCATTGATTTTTAGGGTATTTTTAGGATTTTTATGGTTTTTAATATTTTTTGAGGTTTTAGGAATTTTTTGGCTTTTTAGGGTATTCTAGAGGTATTTTAGGGTGTTTATGGTCTTTTAGGGTTTTAGGGTATTTTTTGGGATTTTATGGGTTTTTTGAGTATTTATGGTTCTATTATTTTTTAGATTTTTTTAATGTTTTTAGGGGTTTAAAGGGTTTTTAGAGTTTTTAGTGGTTTTATGGTGGGTGTTTTAAGGTTTTTTTAGGAGTTTTATGGAATTCAGGGGGTTTTCAAGGTTTTTTTAGTTTTTTACATTTTTATAGATCTTTATGGGTTTTTAGGACTTTTATTGTTTTTAGTGTTTTTAGGGTTTTCAAGGATTTTGAGGGTTTTTAGAGTTTTTAGGGTTTTGGGGGTTTTCAGGGTTTTTAAGTTCTTTTTGGGTTTGAGGGGTTTTAATTGTTTTAATGATTTTAATGTTTTTTTAGCGTTTGATTGGTTTTTTTGTTTTTTATGATTTTTAGGTGTTTGTGGTTTTTAGGGGTTTTCAAGGTTCTTAGAGTTTTTAACGTTTTCATGGATTTTTAAGTATGATTTTTTGATTTTTAGGGTTTTTAGGGGTTTTAGAGATTTTGAGGGGGGTTAGAGTTTCCAGGGTTCTATAATGCGTTTTTTGGTTTTTACAGGTTTTATGAGGTTTTAAGGATTTTTTTGGGTCTTAGTAGGGTTTTTTTCAGTTTCTTGTTTTTAGGGATTTAGATTTTTTCAACATTTTTAGGGGTTTATGGGTTTTTATAGTTCTTAGTGGTTTTATGGATTTTATGGGGTTTTAGGGGTTTTAGGGGTTTTTAGGTTTTTAGTTTTTTTTATGGTTTTTAGCGGTATTTAATGTTTTTTATGTTTTCCTAAACTTTTCCTGGTTTTTTAGGATTTTATGGCCTTTAGGTTTTTTTTGGGTTTTTCTGGGATTTTGAGGGGTTTTAGTGGTTTTCAAGGACTTTAAGGGGTTTTTTTGGGGTTTTTTGCGATTTTAAGGTTTTTTGGGGTCTTATGATTTTTTTGGGTTTAAAGTGTTTTATAATAGTTTTGGGTTTATAAGGTTTTTATAGTTTTTAATGTTTTTAGGGGTTGTGAGTGACTTTAGATTTTTTAGTGGTTTTCGTGTTTTTTGGGTTTTTAAGGTTTTTAGGGGTTTTTAGGGTTTTCAAGGGTCTTTCAAGGTCTTAAGATTTATTCATGTTTTCATGGATTTTAAGAGATTTTTTTAGTATTTTTATGGTTTTAGGGTTTTAAGGGATTTTTAGGGTTGGGGGGGGGGGTTCAGGGGTTTTTATCATTTTTTGGGTCTTTTGGGTTTTTTGATTTTTTTAGGGGTTTTGAGGTTTTTTAGAGTTTCTTAACGTTTTTAGGGGTTTAAAAGGTTTTGAGAAATTTTAGTGGTTTTTATGGTTTTTATGGTTTTTTAATGTTTTTTAGGCCTTTTATGGTTTTCAGGGGTTTTAGTGGTTTTTATGATTTTTATGGTAGGGTTTTTGAGTTTTTAAGGCAAAGAAGGCTCGGGTCCAGGCTATTCCTGGCACCCCCCAAAATTTATAAAACAAAACATACAGACACTGCAGACAAGGGAGGGGAGGGATCAATCGATCCACACCCAATACCCCTTACGACCTCAGCCCGAAGGCCACAAAAGGAAAAAAAAAATAACAAAGAGCATTTGAGTTTTTAGGGGGTTTATTAATTTCAAGGGGTATTTAGGGTTTTATGGTTTTTTACATTTCTATAGATCTTTATGGGTTTTTATGGTTTTTATGGTTTTTAGGGTTTTTAGGTTTTTTAGGAATTTAGAGGGTTTTTTTTTTGTTTTTTAGGAGCTTTTTGGGTTTTAAGGGTTTTAAGTATTTTTTGGATTTTTAGTGGGTTTTTAGGCTTTTATGGGTTTTTTGGTTTTTTTATGGTTTTTAGGTGTTTATTGTTTTTAGGGGGTTTTCAAGGTTTTCATAATTTTTTATGTTTTCATGGATTTTGAGGGGTGTTTTTTTCTTTTTATGGTTTTTAAGGATTTTATGGATTTTGATGATTTTTAGAGTTTTCAGGGTTTTTTGTGTTTTTTTGGGTTTTTACAGGTTTTCAGGTTTTTTAAGGTCATTTGGTTATAACTAGTTTTTTTTGAGTTTTTTGTTTTTGGGAATTTTGAGTTTTTTAATGTTTTTAATGGTTTATGGGTTTTTAGAGTTTTTAGTTGTGTTTAGGGTTTTTATTGGTTTTTTAGGGATTTCAGGTTTTTAGGTTTTTTATGGTTTTGAGTGGGTTTTAGGGTTATTTTCCTATATTTTTATGGTTTTTAGGATTTTTATTGTTTTTTTGGTTTTTTTGAGATTTTGGGGTCTTAGGGGTTTTCTTTAGTTTTTCAGAGCTTTTAATGTGTTATAGAGTTTTTTAATGTTCTAGGGGTTTTAAGGGTTTTCGAGATTTTACTGTTTTTATAGGATTAATGGGATGTTTGGGTTTTTAGGGGTTTTAGGGGTTTTGATTATTTTTGGGGGTTTTTATGTTTTCATGGATTTTTAGGGGTTTTTAGGATTTTTATTGATATTAGCATTTTTAGTGTTTTTAAGAATTTTGAGGTGTTTTAGGGGTTTTCAGGGGTTTTTAATGTTTTAGAAGTTTTCGGGGTTCTTAAGGTGTTTATTGAGTTTTAGGGTTTTTTTATGTTTTTTAGGGTTTTATGGTCTTTTAGATGTTTTATGTTTTTAGTGGTTTTAAGGATTTTTAGTGCTTTTAGTGGTTTTAAGAGTTAATATGTGTTTTAGGATTTTTTATAGGTTTTTAGGGGGTTTTATGGTTTTTGAGGGGTTGTCAAGGTTTTTCTAATTTTTAAGGTTATCATGGATTTTCGGGGGGGTTTTAGTATTTTTATAGTTTTAGGATTTTTTTGTGGTTTTTTGGGGTTTTAGAGTTTTTTTGTTTTTTTGGTCTTTTTGGGTTTTTAGGGATTTTTTTGGAGATTTTAGGGTTTTTAATGTCTTTTAGAGTTTTGTAATGTTTTAAGGGGATTACATATTTATAGATTTTTTTGATGTTTTTTATGGGGTTTAAGGGTTATTATTGTTTTTAGTGGGTTCTTAGGGTTTTTATAGGTTTTTTGAGGGTTTTAAGCTTTAGGGGGTTTTATGGTTTTTAGTGGATTTTCATGGTTTTATTGTTTTTTACGTTTTCATTGATTTTTAGGGGGTTTTAGGGTCTTTAGGGTTTTTTTTTAGTTTTTTAGGGTTTTTACAAATTTTGAGGGTTTTGTGGGGATTTTAATGGGTTTCAGGGTATTTCAAAGATTTTAGGGCCTTTTTTATGTTTTAGAGATTTTTTGAGTTTTTCAGGGGTTTTAAGGTTTTTTAGAGTTTTTAAAAAATTTAGTAGTTTTTTGGGATTTTTTGGTTTGTAAGGTTTTTTATGGTTTTAGGGGTTTTTATGGTTTTTAGGGGATTTTCAATGTTTTTAGGGTTTTTATGGGGTTTTGAGGATTTTTATGGTTTTTCGGCATTTTGAGGGTTTTAAGGTATTTTGAGGGTTTTTAGGGGTTTTCAGGATTTTCAAGGATTTTTAGGGTTTTTCAGGATCTTTAGGGGTTTTCTGGGTTTTTTGAGTTTTTTGGGGTTTTTAGTGTTTTAGTGATGTGAGATGCATGGGGTGGCCCGATCATCATGGCGTAGGGTGGCAAATGAAGGATGTGGTTCGGGGCAATGTGGCGGATGATGGGTACAGATAGTGGATGCAAGTAGTCAATCAACGCTATAAGGAGCGTGACCTACTACTTAGACAACACACTCAAGGGGGAATGTGTTAGCGAACCCACACAACAATGCACTTGGGTTGAGGCACGGAATTGAGGGCTTTGTGATCTTGGATAACCAATCTAACTTGTAGATTGACAAGGCAAGAATTCACAAGAGCAAATGGGAAAAGACCCGGGATAATCCTCACACAACTGAGAGAAACAAGCATAACCTCTCAATTGAATCTTGAATGAAAATACAACGCCATGGGGTGGCTATTTATAGCCAAGGGGGTGATACAATGGTCAAGGGTCTAATACCCTAAAGTCATACAGGCTAAACCTACCTTGTCCCCTTAAAAGTCAAAAAGATAAAGTCTAACAAAGACTTTAGGAAAATTAGCCCACAACTTTCCAACTATAGCCCACCGGATTTGAATTTGACTGCATAACCCACTAGATTTTACATTGGTGTCCAAAGATGCCATTTCTAGAATCCTCCATGTGGGAAATACATCCAAATTCGTGAAACCATGTGGGACAAGCTTTAAAATTCATATTTGGGATTGAATAAGTGAGATAATAGGCCCATTTGCTTCACCCATGCAAGGCAAGATCCATTCGGCCTTTAATGAAGCGAGATGGGCACCCATTGTTGCTTTCAGCCTCTTTAATCTCCCACGCGTCATCAGACCTTGCAAATCCAACTCCTCCACTCGGGTAATCGGCTCAGTGCCTTCAACATGGTTCACATCATCCCCCCCCCCTCTTGAAAAGGATTTGTCCTCAACTCTTCACCCTCTACACCCAAAAAAGGAGAAAGATTAGAAACATTGAAAGTGGCACTTACACCATAATCACCTGGAAAAGCTATCTTGTAAGCATTGTTGTTAATACACTCAAGCACTCGGAAAGGTCCATCGCCTCGTGGCATGAGTTTTGATTTTTGCTTGTCAGGAAATCTTTTCTTCCGCATATGAATCCAAACCAGGTCACCGGGCTCGAACAACATTTTCTTGCGACCCTTGTTTGCACGATCAATGTATTTATGGGTCATCCGCTCGATATTTTTCCTTGCCTTTTCATGGAGTTGTTTAATGAATTTAGTGCACCCTTTTGCATCCATAATAGTTACTTCCTGCAAAGGCAATGGAACTAGATTAATAGAGGCAAGCGGGTTAAAACCGTAAACAACTTGGAATGGAGAATATTGAGTGGTGAAGTGCTTGGCCCTATTATATGCGGATTCCACATGTGGCAGACACTCCTCCCAATTCTTGAGATTCTTCTTGACAATTTTTCGTAGAAGGGATGATAGTTTTTGATTCACCACCTCTGTTTTTCCATCAGTTTGCAGATGACATGTAGTAGAAAATAGTAACTTTGTACCCAGTTTTCTCCACAAGGTCTTCCAAAAGTAACTAAGGAATTTTGTGTCTCGATCCGACACAATTGTCCTTGTCATTCCATAGAGTTTCACTACGACCTAAAAGATAAGTGTTGCAATGTTAGTGGCAACATCTGTTTTGTGACAAGGAATAAATTGGGCCATTTTTCAAAACTGATCCACTACAACAAAAATGGAATCTCTCCCTCTCTTGGTCCGTGGTAACCCCACAACAAAGTCCATTGATATGTCCTCCCAAGGGGTGTTGGGGATTGGGAGGGGAAGGTATAGTCCATGTGGGTTCAGTTTTGATTTGGCTTTAGGGAAGACAATGCACTTTCCCACAAATTTCTCAACATCTCAAGATATCCTAGGCCAATAAAAATGCTCACTAAGAAAACATAGAGTTTTTGCAACACCAAAATTCCCCATTAACCCACCCGAATGTGATTCCTTCAGTAAAGGTAAATGAATAGAGCAATTGGGAATTCAAAGCTTGTCATTCCGGAATAAGAATCCATCATATAAATAGAACTTTTCCCAACTAACTCCAGGTTTTCAATGTTCATAAGGTTTTCTAAAATCACTATCAGTGGCATATAAATCCTTAATGCATTCAAAACGAAGGAGTTTTGAATCCAACAAGGATAAAAGAGAATATCTTCGTGAAAGTGCATTGGCCACAGTATTTTCTTTTCCCCTTTTATGCTTGATGACATATGGAAATGATTCAATGAATTCCAGCCATATCGCATGTCTCTTATTTAGTTTATGTTGGCTTCTTAGGTATTTAAGAGCCTCATGATCAGAATGGATCACAAATTATTTAGGCCAAAGATAGTGCTACCATGTCTCTAGTACTCTAAACAATGCATACAACTCTTTATCATATGTATCATAGTTTAGAGTTGTGCCATTTAACTTCTCACTAAAGAAAGCAATAGGCTTACCTTCTTGTATGAGTACTCCTCCTATGCCAATTCCGCTTGCATCACATTCAATTTCAAAGGTCTTACCGAAGTCCGGAAGTGCAAGTAGAGGGGCGTGGGTGAGTCTCTCCTTAATATCATGGAAGGCCTTATCTTGATTTGTCCCCCATTTAAAAGGAACATTCTTCTTTTTCAACTCGTTCAATGGTGCTACTAGTGTGCTGAAGTCTTTCACAAATCTCCTATAAAAACTAGCAAGCCCAGGAAAACATCTTACCTATCCAACGTAGGTTGGATTTGGCCATTTTTGTATTGCTTTGATCTTCTTGGTGTCCAATTCAACTCCATTTCCGCTCACAAAAAATCCAAGGAAAACAATTTTATCAAGGAAAAATTCACACTTATTTATGTTTCCAAATAGGTTTTCCTTCCTTAACACCTCTAAGACTTTTCTTAAGTGATCTACATGTTCTAGCAAGGTCCTACTATAAACCAAAATGTCATCAAAGTAAACTACCACAAATTTTCCAATATATGCATGTAAGACATGATTCATTAACCTCATAAATGTGCTAGGTGCATTGGTGAGACCAAAGGGCTTGACTAACCATTCATAAAGTCCATGTTTTGACTTAAATGTAGTTTTCCACTCATCTCCTTCTTTCATCCTAATTTGATGGTAGCCACTTCTTAAATCAATCTTTGAGAAAATAGTTGAACCATTTAATTCATCTATCATATCATCTCACCTAGGAATAGGATGACGATACCTGACTGTGATATTGTTGATGGCTCTACATTCAATGCACATTCTCCATGATCCATCCTTCTTTGGTACTAGAAGCACTGGTACCGCACAAGGACTAAGGATCTCTCTAGCATATCCCACATCCAACAACTCTTGAACTTGCCTTTGGATCTCTTTTGTCTCTTCTGGGTTGGTGCGATATGCTGGGCGGTTCGGTAGTGATGCTCCTGGTATGAGGTCAATTTGATGCTCAATACCTCTAATGTGTGGCAAACAAGGTGTCACCTCTTCAGGAAAGACATCTTTAAATTCCTGCAACAAAGACTCAACAACATGTGGCAAAGGATATGTTAAGTCGTTAGTGTTCAACATCACCTTTTTGTACATAAGTACTAAGATATTTTTTCAATAAATCAAAGCTTCCTTAACCTCACTCTTTTTTGCCAACATCACACTTTTCTCTTCTCTCAAATTCTTTTTCCCACTTGATTTTTCTTTTCTCTCCATATCTTTTCTTCTCTCATTTTCACTCTTTCCCTCATTCTCTCCACTTTCATTTTCACTCTTTTTTTCCTCATCACTCATTTTTTTCTTTTCTCTCAAAATGTGATCTTCCAAAATATGTTTGGGGGACATGGGGTTGAGGGTTATAGGTTCCCCTCGGAGTACAAAAGAGTGACGATTCATGAGACCGTTATGGGTAACACGTCGATCATACTGCCATGGTCGTCCCAACAACAAATGGAAAGCCTTCATCGGAACAACATCGCACAAGACCTCATCTTTGTACATCCCAATGGTGAACAGTACCTTCACTTACTTGGTGACCTTCAGCTCCCTGCAATCATTCAACCACTGAATTCGATATGGATGTTGATGCTTCAAAGTAGGAAGTCCCAACTTCTCTACTAAATCGATGCTCGCAATATTACTACATCTTCCTCCATCAATTATAACACTACATACCTTCCCATGGATCTTTCACCGTGTATGGAAAAGGTTCTCCCATTGCTCCTTCTCTCCTACTGTCGTTTGTGTGCTTAGAACTCTCCTAGTGACAAGAATCTCACCATCTTCTGCAAACTCTCCACTATCAATTTTTGGAGATTCTTCCTCCTCCTCTTCCGAACTCTCTCCATTGGTCTCCCATTCTCCATACTTGTTTATGGTCATGGTGCGCCGGTTTGGGCACTCACTTGCAATGTGACCCCTTCCTTGAAATTTGAAACACCTAATATCCCTATTCCTGGTTTGGTTAGCCTCAAAAGTAGTTTTCTTAGGTGGAAGAAATACCTTGTCACTTTTGCGATCAACCACCTTTTTTTGGCTTTGATGATTCTCCAATCTCCTTCCATGGATTTCTCCATGGTGTGAAGGGGTAGCGGGTTTCCTCATGTTTCTCCTCCTTTTAATTTGTTGCTCGATCTTGGGGGCTTGGTGGATCATATCTTGTATCTCTACATGGTAATACATCTCCACTTGATCTGCAATCTCCCGATTAAGCCCATGTAAAAACCGTGCCACGGTTGCCTCCGGATCCTCCTCAATGTTTGCTCAAATCATGGAAATTTGCATCTCCTTGTAGTAGTCTTCTACACTCTTACTCCCTTGGGTGAGGCGTTGAAGTTTGTTGTGGAGATCTCTATGGTAATGTGTGGGAAAAAACCGCTTCTGCATGGCGAACTTCATGTCTTACCATGTGTTGATGGGACGTCCACCATATCTAGCCCTCTACTTTTGAACTTGATCCCACCAAATTAAAGCATAATCGGAAAATTCCAGGGAAGAAAGTTTGACCTTTTTCTCCTCGGAATATGCATGGCATGAAAAGACTTGCTCGATCCGCATCTCCCACTCCAAGTATGCTTCCGGATCGCTTTTCCCTTGAAAATAAGGAACCTTCACCTTGATCCCGCCAAGTAGGTCATCATCATGTTGTCTCCTTTGTCCTCCTCTCATTTTTTGGTACAACCTCCTCCTTTGTGAGACATCATCAATATCATCATCAAATTTCACTATCTCCTCCTCCATGATGTGGGGACGACGTGGGGCCGGAGCGCGTCGTTGGTTATCATAGAACATCCTTGGGCTTGGTTTATTCTCTAATTCATCAAACCTCTCATGTAACACCTCTAACTTCCGATCAAGAAGCTTCTCGAAGTGGCTCACCAATGATTGCATTTGGAATTGCGTAGCTTCGGGTGCGGGAGATCTACTTCGACTTCCTTCATCGCTAACATGAGCAATTTTCTTCCCACGATCTTCTGCCATGATATGTTATGCAAACACAATCACACATCGGGGGGGGGGGGGGATGCATACAGTGATACACACTCACTCACACACGCGAGATGGACATACACACACACAAGATGTACACACTCTCAGACACAAGGATACACACTCACGCACGCAGGATATACACACTCACACACACAAGATGTACACACACACACACAGAACAAGATGCACACACTCACACAAACAAATTTTTTTTTGCTAATTTCTCTCCACTCTCAAAACTCAATTAAAATTCCAAGCTCTTGTGAAATATAATACCTTGTTTCAAGTGATCACTTTCCACCAATATATCCCCAATCAAGATTGTGTTGGGGGCTGGTTTAACACAATCCACTTGAGTGGTAAAGGGTAAAGGGTGAAAAGAGGGTAGAAAATGGATAAAGGGTGGGTGGAAAAAGGGGTAGAAAGGTGGTATTTGGGTTTTGCCTGATTGTGCAAGAGAAGATAAATAAATAACAATATGAGCCAAATAAAAAATGGGGATGAAGTAAAATGATGAAAAAACGATATATGGAAATGGAAAGTGCTAATAAGTTAAAGCACAAAGGAGTAATTGTATCCGTTTTTTTTTGTCAATTCTCCCCAAAAAGTGTTGTGCTTGGAGTTTTAAAGCACAAGATAATTGAACAGAGAGTAAGACAATTTTTTTTTCGAAATCTCTCAAATAAAGGATGTGCTTAATTTTGAAAAGCAAAAAATGCGGAGTTGAGAGAATTTTTTTTTTGCTGGATACAAATCACTTATTGAGAATTAAATGCGGAATGAAGATGAATGCAAATTTGGCTCAATTTATAATAATCCATGCTTGCACAAATTATTCCAATTCGGGAGGCTTTCATGAAAAGGGATTTTTTTTGTTGAATGGGGGAATAATATAGAACGATAATGAGGGTAATGGACAAAATTAAAGTATATGAAGGGATAGATGCCTACCGTGTCAACCGGAGCTCTGATACCAAATGATGTGAGATGCACGGGGTGGCCCGATCTTCATGCCGTAGGGCGGAAAATGAAGGATGTGGTTTGGGGCTATGTGGCGGATGATGGGTACAGATAGTGGATGCAAGTAGTCAATCAACGCTATAAGGAGCGCGACCTACTACTTAGACAACGCACTCAAGGGGGAATGTGTTAGCCAACCCACACAACAATGCACTTGGGTTGAGGCATGGAATTGGGGGCTTTGTGATCTTGGATCACCAATCTAACTTGTAGATTGACAAGGCATGAATGCACAAGAGCAATAGGGAAGAGACCCGGGATAATCCTCACACAATGGAGAGAAACAAGCATAAGCTCTCAATTGATTCTTGAATGAAAATACAATGACATGGGTGGCTATTTATAGCCAAGGGGATGATACAATGGTCAAGGGTCTAATACCATAAAGTCATACAGGCTAAACCTAGCTTTTCCCCTTAAAAGTCAAAAAGATAAAGTCTAATAAAGACTTTTGGAAAAGTAGCACACAACTTTCCAACTATAGCCCACCGGATTTGACTTTGAGTGCATAGCCCACTGGATTTGCCTTTGGTGTCCAAAGATTCCATTTCTAGAATCCTCCATGTGGGAAATACATACAAATTCGTGCAACCATGTGGGCCATGCTTTAAACTTCATATTTGGGCTTGAATAAGTGAGATAATAGGCCCATTTGCTCCACCCATGCAAGGCAATATCCAATGGGCCTTTAATGAAGCGAGATGGGAACCCATTGTTGCATTCAGCCTCTTTAATCTCCCACGCGTCATCGGACCTTGCAAATCCAACTCCTCCACTCGGGTAATCGGCTTGATGCCTTCAACATGGTTTTCATCACCCGACCCCCCTGGATAGCCCTCGCACCCCCGTGGAGAGCCCACCCACCCCCCGTACCCCCTGGACAGCCCCCACCCATGTGGACAACCCGCCCACCTGGACACCCCAACCCCCTGGATAGTCCCCCACCCCCTAGACACCCCCGACCCCGTTGGATAGCCCCACCACCCCCTTGGACACCCCGTACTCCCTGGACACCCCCACCCCCTTGGGTAGTGTATGTGATCACTCAAGTAATCTTTTAAAATTTAAAATTTCTTCATTCTAAAATTTACTCAACTCCTGAATAATTCTCCTCCAAAAGTATACATGATCTGGTACACTCATGTATAGTTCTTCAAAGATATTTTGTTATCAATATAGTATTTTTTTCAATTATATTATGATTCTCATATTGAATAGTGTGTGAGTTATGGTTTCATATAAAGTGAACAATTCTCATTTACTTAAATATATTTTTGATGAAACTTCAATTTTATTGAATTGCTTTTGACGAAATGACTTATAACAATTTTTTACCGAATGGATAGAATTTGGATGTATGAAACCGATCAGATTTCAAGCGATTTTCAAAACAAACTTGAGGGATTTTTAGATTTTTCATTTCACAATGCTTCAGATAGTGGTCAAATACACTACCCCTGTTACAATTGTGTTGGAAGACCTTGGTTGAGCCGTGAAGAAGTCAGCTACCACATAACCAAATATTCTTTTCAAGAAAACTACAATGAGTGGTATCATAATGGGGGGAAATTAAAATCTCAAATTGATGATGATCCAAATGAGATGACTGGATTGGAGAATTTGTTATATGACCATTTTCTGTTTATTCATCATCATGAAAAAGAAAGGATTCTGACCCATGAATATTTTGATATGATCACACATGATACGTCTAATGAAAATGATGATGTTGTCAGGGTAAAAAAATGAATGATGCTTCCATGAATCTAGTATATTGAAAATGCAGTAAAATGAAAAAGATGGAATTTTTAATTTGATTGTTTCATGGGAAAACGATGTATGGGTTTCTAATACTAACATCAAATACATTCTTACCTTCTTGAAGGAATTACTTATAGATGATTCATATATTCCCTCAAACCACTATATGGCATAGAAGTTAATTTAAGAACATGAATTTTCAAGAAGTAAAATTCATGCTCACCCAAAAGATTACTGTTTATTCTAGGAAGAAACTGTTGAACGAAATGATTGTATAAAATGTGGAACATCCCACTAGAATCTAAAAGCTGATGGAACACCATCCCATGTGCCACAGTAAGTAATGTGTCACTTTTCATTGATCCCCAGACTTCATAATCTTTTTATTTCTGATGAAATATCAATAAAAACATGATGGAATGATACTGAGAGAAAGAATACTAATGGTGATTTGGTTTACCCTACAGATGGATTTTCCTAGTAGAGGTTTGATGCTCGATATCCTAATTTTGCAGCTGACGTGCGTAATGTGAGGTTGGGTCTTTCATGTGATGGTTTTAATCTATTTGGGCATATTCTTACGTCGCACATCACATGTATGATTTTTATACACATTTATAATCATCCCCCATGGTTGTGTATGAAAAAACCATTCACTTTCATGAGTATACTCATATCTAGATCTTTTTATCCCAACAATGATATAGATGTATACATGAAACCTCTAATAAAAGAGTTGAAACTTCTTTGGGATGTGGGTGTGCTCACATACAATGCTTGTTTGAAAGAAATATTTCAGATGTGTGCTGCGCTTATGTAGACAATCAATGATTTTTCTGCTTATGAAATTATGTCTGGATGGCGAAAGAAGGAAAAGCTATCATGTCCTATTTGTATGACGAATACACGATCCAGAAGACTGAAACATCATTTTAGTTTCAATTTTATGGGACATCGATGATTCTTGCCAATGGACCATCCATATTAAAATAATTGTCGAATATTTGACAATACCATGGAGACAGATGATCCACCTCAGCATATATCTAGAACTAATGTGCTTAATGAATTGAAAGATTTCGGTTTTTCATTCAGGAAGGGTCAAATGAAATCTAGAAAGAGAAAGAATGTTTCCACTGAAACATGTTATAATTGAAAGAAGAGAAGTATCTTCTTTGATTTTCCATATTGGTCAACCAATTTGTTACGTCATTGCTTAGATGTAATGAACATTGAAAAAAATACATGTGAAATGTTTCTATCAATTCTTCTAAATGTTAAGGGAAAGAAAAAAAGATGATTTATGGTCTTGGCATGACTTGGTAGATTGGGGCATTAGACCAGAATCGCATCCTATGCATATCAATGAAAATAAATGGCAAGTTCCATGTGCTTCTTATGTGATGACACCTACATAAAAAATGAATTTCTAGAAGTACTAGATACTATTAATGTTCCTGATGGCTATTCAATAAATATATCTAAACTGGTCAACATAAGAGAGTTGAAGCTAAAATATTTGAAGACTCGTGATTATCACATCCTTCTGCATGAGTTGATTCCAATAGAAATTTTTCAAATTTTTCCAATAATGTAAGGGTGTTTTTTATTCAGTTGTTCCATTTTTTTAGAGATCTTTTTTCTAATAAGTTGTCCATGTCTTTCTGGAAAAAAATGTTGGCAGATGCCCCATTAATTTTGTGTGAGTTAGAGAAAATATTTACTCCATAATTTTTCACATGGATGCTGCATCTGACAGTCCATATTCCAACTGAAATACTTCTCAGAGGACATATTTCTTTTTTTTAATGTATCCAACTGAAATAAATATGTACACATTAAATTCTTATGTCTATAACAGGAATCATCCTGAAGGTTCTATCGTGAACGGTTTCTTGGCTCAAGAATGTATGGATTTTTGCTCTATATATTTGTCTGATCTTAGTACAAGAATGAACAGACCAATGAGAAATGAAGAAGAAGAATATTATGAGAAAATTGTACATAGTTTTCCATAACTTCCTTAAATAGGAGTAATTTCTAGATCATATACATTTACGACATTAACCTTGAAGAGCGGGAGATGGCACATTGCACTATTTGGTTCAACTGTGATTTGTTCGATTACTAAATCTTGTAAGTAAATTGAATATGTATATCTTATATATATATATATATATATATTAAAATATTAAAATTTTTATATATAGGGAACATAAAGAGATGATAAATAGAAAGCATTGTTCTTTATCATTGAGAAGGGAGAGACTTTGCATAGAAAAGAGGTTTCTGCTTGGTTAAAATTGAAGGTAATAATATTAATGTTTAAAATAATTGAAACAATAATTAATTAAGTTTAATATTAATTTATATTTTAGGTATTGAGTTTTCCTAATAACTTTGTCTCAGAGGAAATAAGAGCTTTGGATTTTGGTCCCAATACCATGGTTCGAGACTGTAAATTAATTGTTATCAATGGGTACACATTTATTATCACTGAACGAGCAAAGAACAAGAGAACAAAACATGATGGTGTTATGGTTACTGCCAAAATAGATTGTTATTCTAGTGCATCAGATAATAGATTGTGATTTGAAAATGTAGGTTATTATGGGTTCATTGAAATAATAATAATATTGGATTATTATTCTCATGGACGAGTCATGATGATGAAATGCCAGTGGTTTGACTCGATGGTGAGGTAGGGCATATTTATTTATGATTGTGGATTTTGATTAATTGATATGACTCGCACTCTTTCTACCGATGAACCATATGTATTGTCATCAATAGAAAAACAAGTTTTTTATGTCAAAGACCATCTTCGACCTGAATTTGGTGTCATTATTGAATTAATTCCAAGACATATTTTTGATGATGGTGATGATGGAATTGACACCATCCCTACTTCCATTGAAAATGATCCAATTATTTCTTTTGATGACTATGATAGCTCAACTGTCAGAGTTGACTGTGAACCTAAATTTGTGGTGGGAAATATATAAAATCATCCATTCATGTTCTCAATTCATTTGGTTTACCTCAACTTGGGTTGTTATGGTTGGTAATATTCAAATTGATTTAATATTGATTACAAATATGTTGTATATGACTTGACCGTTATGTGAATTTTCAATATTTATTAGTTGAAATTTTATTTCAATTGAATTTTATAATTTGGAATTGAACTGTATTAAAACCTATGAAACCAACATTTCTAACTTGGTGAACATTTCAATTCTTCAACTATCAAACCTAGTTTATTTTCTTTTCATGTCATTGTTTTGATCTGGTTCATGGAAAATCCCGATACTTTTATTGGGTGTTGGGTGAGATTTATTTTGAGTTTTGAACTACCATATATTTCTAATCACCCTAATTTGGGTTCCCCGTTGCTTGTTTAGGAGTTTTTGGAGAAATGGTGGTTATTTCAAGATTTGGGCCAACCGTGAGCCCATTTCCAGTTTTAAAAACCAAATTTGTTTTTTATAAATTCTTTGTTTTTCAACATTTTTTACACATTAAACTTTATACATTTCCTCCAATGAAATATTCAAAATACAATATCCTTTTATACCCCTTAATAATTCATTATCATGGTGAATTTGGGTTACTTATTTAGGTAATGGGCCAGCACGTGGGCCCATTTCCAGTTTTAATGAAATAATTTGTTTCATTTATATATTTTTTCATTTTTTAATATTTATTGGAGATTCAACCTCCCAATAGAAGCCAAAGTACCTATCCTCACCCCCATTATTGATTTTACCTCTTTGGATCTCATTTGAATCACATATTTGGGCGACAGTTCTCAGGTTTCCTCAAATTGTCCAAAATTGAGAGGGTAAATTTTCAGACATGAATCATTCCATTCATACTATTTTTCCCAAAAATATTATTTACCTGGTTCTTAAAGACCATAGGAGACTCTTCAAGATGTTTTAAGCCATTCCCTTTTCTGTAGGGGTGCATATCTAATGGAAGACGAAGAGTTTTCTAGTTGAAAAGGTGAGATTCCTTCTCCTTTCTCCTCCCTGTTATTTTTACTTTCATTATTTCTTGGTTTTATTATATCCAATATTCATGATAGGCATAGGGTTCTCTTATAAGATGATTTTTATGGGGTTTTTGTTCATTTGGGGCTGGTTTTCATAGGTTTAGGGTTTGTAAACCCTCATATGATGATATTGGGTGTGGGTTTTCATTACGCCAAGGATTTGAGGTATGATATCTCTTTCAAAAGCCTTTATCATTTAAATTTCATCATTATCATACTATTATAACCTTATTTATATGATATTTTCTTCTGTGAAACCATGGTTTTAATTTTTTTGTGTGCAAATGATGTTTTATTCCTTATTTTGTAAAAAATATAGTTGTTTTGGTATAAATGTGCACTCCTCTTGTTTGATAAATTATTACATGAGAATTAGCACTTGGTTTATGGTATTTTGTATATTTTATATTATATTTAATAAATTTATGGAATTAAAATGGTATTTTATCTCTTTTTAAGTGCTCAAAATAAGTTGTTTTGTTAAAGAGTGCATGTCAAGTGTTCAGTAAATTGCCCAGTTGGATTTTATGTGTCTAGTGCAATTTAAAATGATTTTTTTGGATTTATAAATAAATTAGAAGCATGAAAAAAAATTATTTTTGGATCCTTTTATTTCATTTCAATTTGTATTTGGTTTTATAAACAAATGGGTTTTGGTTTACAGCATGTTTTGGCCCGGGTTTCCGGAAAATGGTCCGTTTCACATCCTTAGTAAAATGGTGGTGTTTTGAATATTTAACCTGAGTGTTTTAAGGGATTTATGAATGTGTTTTTCTATTTAAAATGGTGTTGATACACCTACTTAATAAAATTTATATTCATAACTTTGTCAAATAATAGTTTTTAGAAAATGTTTAAAGGGCCATTTGGCCTTTCCTAAAAATTATGATTGAGTGTTTTACATGTATATACCATATTGTGTTAATTGGGATTGTTTTATGGTCCATAAAATGATTTAATTAAATGTTTTTAGAGCTTAAAAATATAGTAGGGTATGGTTTTGTTTTGTATTTATACTTAAAAGAGTGTTTTTGAATGAGTTTTATGTTCAAAGCCTCAATACAGTCCTTTAAATTATTTTAAGAAAAAATTTAGTGGTTTATTGATTCGTGAAAGAAATGTAAAGAAAGTTTGTGGGTTGTTTGTGTGTTTATGGTTTGGGAATTGAATTTTTATGTGAAATGTGTATTTGATAATATGTGTATCTTTGTTGAGCACTAAATGGAATCTCGGGTATCTAGGTGGGCAGATGTGTACTCGTATGCTAGTGATCCCATGGGGTTTAGCCCCTGTTTCACGTAGCAAGTTTGACGATGACAACACTAACTAAACTATGATGATGATGATGATGTTGGGGGACCACTAGGTTATGGGTATGCTCTCTACTTGTGGCTCGTGTGCATGAGAACAAATATTTATTATGGTTACTTTCACTGAGATACGAGGTACCTGGGGATCACAACTAACTAGTGCCTAGGGGTATTCCCATGACCTGTGCTCATTGTCTATTTTGTACTCACCATCGGCATATGGTGTGTTTAGTTTTTCAATTAAGCAGTGTGTGTGATTTATTTAAAATTGTACACTCTTTAAAGCGGCCCTCTTGAAAACTATTTTCATTTTGAAGCTGCACTTCTTTGAAAATTGTTACTAGCATTCTAGTTTATAAAACATGTACGTTTTTGTCTGGTAATTTTTTTAGCATGGGACATCATTTGGAAAACATACCTTTATATATTTTATTTAAAACTTGAAATTTATGATTCTTTTATTTTAAATTATGTGCATTGGGAATAGAATATCGGGCTAACCTACTGAGTTTTAATTCTCACACGTATAGTCTTCTTCTGTTTTTAGCCCTTGTGAAGGTTTTAGCTTGAGTTCGATTACCTAATGAAATGTGTGATCATTGTGTGGGAGAATGACCAGTGGGGTCACATGGAGTTATTTTTTTATTAGGTTTGGTCAGTTGAGTTGTTGATTTAGTTGTACTTTCAGTTTCTTGTACAAATAATGTTCAGTTCAATTTTTATGTAAATGTATTTTTGGGCTGTCCATTTCTTTCTTTTGTCTGTTTAATTGTTTATATTTGGTAGAAATAGTTCCCTTGTGTAATATATTAATGCCCTCGGTGGTTGTCTCCATCCCGGTAGTATCGGGAATTCCTCTCGGGACTTGTTGTGTGCTGGCCTAGGTGATCACTTCAAGTTCGACTTAGGATGGTTTGTGATAAAATGGTATCATAGGAGGTCAGATCTTAGCAGAACATTCTTTTTTAGAGAACCCTTGTTATTTGGGGGATGTCAAGGTAGATATAGTAGGATTTTTGGGACATTAGGGGTAACTACAGGAAGAGCATTGCAGACTCTTTCTTGTTCTGATCCTCAGGTTTCCATGGGATGTCTGGTTTTATTAGTTTCTTTTGTTCATTTTGATTGTATAGTGTTGGTATATGACAAGGGGAGTATGACTAATGGATTCCATGAGCTCGTAGGTCCAGTCAAGCCATGTGGAGCATGAGGCATGGTCCTAAGAAGACTCTTTGTGTTTTTGGTGTGTTTTACATATAGTCTCCAACCATATAGTCAACTAACCCAATGACACTAGTTCCCTTTTCTGGGTCTCTTGGAATTTTCATGAATTTGGAAGTTTTTTTGAAAATACTTGTATGAGAATTGTAAAAATGGGTTTAAAAGGAATGGTTGATTTTTGAAAAGTGGAAAAGGGGTTTTCCAAAATTAAATATAAAAATGGTTTTGGAAGGTTGTGCTTTTTGTGAAACAATGTTTTGGGAGGAAGTGGAAATGATTTAATGTGATTGGATTTTCCCTAATATAAACATGTGGTTTGTTGAAATAAAATGTTTTGAAAGTGTGAATCATTTTAAGTTCATTCTGAATCTTTGTTTTAAATGGGATGTCTTGGGATGTTGAAAAGTGTTTGAATCTGATGAATTGGTTTTGGATATTGGTTCTGAGTGGTTGGTGTTTTCATATAAAGGGTATTGGTCTCAATGGAAATCAGATTATGAAAAGATACCTTGCTGAATTTTTGAAAATGAGAAGGGGTTGTATGGAGTAGCTTGGTTGTTTTAAAAGTTGTTAAAATTGAAAAGGGTATATTTTTTAAAAAATGTTTCTTGATGAAGTGTGGTTTGTTTTGTGAAATATGAAAAGGGTTTTTGACTTGGTGGTTGGTGTTCCTTTTGAAGGTACATGATTTTTGGAAGGACATTGTTTTGTTTTAGCCTTTACTGTTTTAATGGGTGACAAACATGCATGGTTTTATTGATATCTAGAAGGATGTCCTATATGGCATGGTGGTTAGGTTCCCAGGGTGGCATGGAAATGTGCATGTGGGTGAGACTTGATGAAACATCATTGGTGAATGTGGAAACCCACTAAGTTAGTTTGTTTTTCAAAAGTGTTTTGAGCTAAAAAATTGTGGCCTTTATTTATAAACCAATGGTTATGTGGATAGGTTTTTTTATGTATTAGAAGAGTTTTTTTTTCAGTAAGATTTCTTTGGTTCTATAAGTCATACTCTTGTTGTATCTTGAGATAAGATCTTGTTGGTGTCTCGGTTTTGGAGTAATGATCATTGGGTTTCTAAATATGTGTTTGATGTAGTGATGTGTCCATGGATAGTTCTCCATTGAAAATATTTCATGTTGATCAACCTAAGGATTCATTTCAAATGCTAAATACACCTCTTCGGATGATGCCTCAGCCTATTTTTTGGAATAGAGAGCTGTTTGGGATCAATTTAAAGTGCTTCCAGGTCGTGATAATTCTTTTGGACATAATAGTTGTGTTCGGTGATGTTGATGTGTCTTGCCGTATTCCTTGTCCATTCTACCCCTCATTCAGAGTGAGATAGAATTTTAATATGTGTCTATGAGTTCCTATTTAGATGAAGGTGTCTTTTGAGCATGTGAGTTTTTTGAGTGGTGTAGTCCTTATCACCCTGACTACAGTCCAACAAATGCTTCAAGAATCAGGGCTCCAGCCATAGGCCTCCGAGTGAAGCTTTTCACACAGTCAGGAAATCTCCAGAGGTGTAGGGAACTTTACTAGGCTCCTGCCTCCACCATTGTGTTATGGTAGTTTATATGTCTCTATTTTGGTTCCTCATTTCTCTAAATTTCCCATTATCACAAAAAGAATGGTGGACTTACCACTCACATAGTGTCTATGGTTATGCCTTCATGGATGTGGGTTTTCGATCAATGTCCTTCTTTGGACCGCCTGTGAAAATCAGGTGTAGTCATGGTGTTACCTATTCATACGTAGAGAGTGTTGGGTAGTTCCTTTGTTTATTTTATGGTTTTAGTGGCCTAATTATTGGGTCTCCTTCCCTCCCCTCACTGAGTGGTGGGGGTCCAGATCAATGCCGAAAGTGTTGGCCCAGTTCTTGTCCCCTCTGTTCAAGAGTGGGTGGTTTAGATGTCCATGTTGTAACCCTATTAACATGGGTTTGTAGGTAGTTGTGGGAGTGTTTTGGTGGTCCTGTGCAGTTGAGACCCAATTCTAGTTCATTTTAAATTCATTTTTTTGTTCGTTTCTTGTTGGTCTCTAATGGTGGGGAGACCCACTACGGGTCTCGAAGATCATTCCTTTAGGATTTGTCAGATGGTAGTTGTGATTTAATGGTGGGGATCCCATTCCGGGCTCCACCCCAAGTCATTGGATTTTGTGAGTGAACTATGGTTTTGGTGATTGTTGGGTTCATTGGGAGAAGTCCCAACAATCTAGTTCTTAACTTGGTTGTAGAGGTGGGGGCTTGATCTTTCCGTTGAATCTTTGAAAGTGGTTGTGAGTTGGGGTTTTTTTTGGGAAAGATTATTAAGTTACATTGTTTTTGAATGATATTTCCTTATATTTAGAGGTTTTATAATGTTTATAAGTAATCTTTAGGTGTTGTTCTATCAGTTGAGAAGTGTTATGGCTTTCTAGGGGCGGAAATCTCTAATGGTGGGGAGAATTGTCACACCAAGTTTTTTTTCTTTTCATTTCATGGTTTTGATCCGGTTCATTGAAAATACTGATCCTTTTATTGGGTGTTGGGTGAGATTAATTTTGAGTTTTGAACTACCATATATGTCTAATCACCCTAATTTGGGTTCCTCATTGCTTGTTTAGGTGTTTTTGGAGAAAGGGTGGTTACTTCATGATTTAGGCCAATTGTGAGCCCATTTCCAGTTTTAAAAAACAAATTTGTTTCTTTTATAACTCATTTGTTTTTCAACATTTTTCACCCACTGCACTTCATAAATTTCCTAAACTGACATATTAAAACCAAAATATCCTTTTTTACCTCTTAAGAATTCATAATCATGGGGAATTTGGGTTACTTATTTACTTAATGGGCCAGCCCGTGGGCCCATTTCCAGTTTTAAAAAAATAATTTTTTGATTTTATATTTTCTTCATTTGTAAATATTTTTCGGTGATTACACCTCCCAATAGAATCAAAAAAACCTATCCTCACCCCCATTATCGATTTTACTTCTTTGCAGCTCATTTGAATCACATATTTGGGCGAAACTTCTCAGGTTTCCTAAAATTGTCCAGAATTGAGATGGTAAATTATTTCATCCATAAATCATTCCATTCGTACTTTTTTCCCCAAAAAACTTCTTTCATTAGTTCTTCCAGGCCTTAGGATACTTTCCAAGAAGTTTCAATCCATTACCTTTTCTCTAAGGGTGCATATCTAATGGAAGACGAAGAGTTTTCTATTTCAAAAGGTGAGATTCCTTCTCCTTTCTCCTATAGTCTTCTTCTGTTTTTAGCCCTTTTATAGGTTTAAACTTGAGTTAGATCACCTTGGGAGACATGTGATCATTGTCTTGGTGAATGACCAAAGGGTTCACATGGAGTTAGTTAGTTATCAGGTTTGGTCAGTTGAGTTTTTCATTTAGTTGTACTTTCAGTTTATTGTATAAATAATGTTCAGTTCAATTTTTATGTAAACGAATTTTGGGCTGTCAATTTTTTTCGATATTTGTTTGATTCTTTATATTTGGACGAAATTGTTACCTTGTGTAATATATTGATGCCCTTGGTGATTTTTTCCATCCTGGGAGGATCAAGAACCCCTCTCGGGACTTGTTGTGTGCTGGGCTTGGTGACCAGTTCAAGGTCGACTAGGGCTGGTTCGTGACATCAATTGTGATTTTTATAAATTAGTATAACTCTAAGACCTATATTTAACATTTTACCAAGTAATGAACATGATGGTTTGTATTCTTTCCCAAAACATGTATTAAAACTTGCATCATCTACTTGGGATAAAGAAATTAAATTTTTCCTTAATTTTGATAACTGCTTTACCCGTTATGAATCTGGTAGAATCAATGTTCCATGATTTTAATAGACTAATGACACTTAGTAAATAACCATCCTACTAAAAATTAAATTTCATTATAAAATATTGTTTTATTTGTTGAATTCGTTATATATTTGTTCAAGATCACCTAAAACAATGGATAGTTAAATTATCCATGAATCCCCATATTCCATCTCATTTTTTGGGTTACACATTAGTTATCCTTTTCAATTTACTTCCATATTTGTTTTAAAATGAAGGAAATGAATAAAATTGAAGAGAGGCGACGAAAACATATTATAGACAACAATCATCGCATGAATGAGATGTGAATTCTACCACTAGTTTCTGAAGTGAGTATTTTATTTTAAATAAATAAATAAATAAATATATATATATAATATAATGTCATGTGATTAATTTTATTAAACATTTTTGAAGGATCCATTTATTAGGTGATAATTATTTGATGAGTAACCTAGTAGTGGTCCCAGTACTCAGGGTGTTCGTATGAGGGGGGGTATGAAAGCTAGACGATCTGGTCGGCGTACCCGATTAGACTCTGCCCCTCCCACTGACATACCATTCATTCTACATTTTGATCCTGGTGTGTTGTTAGGGACACCCTGGATATTTAGGCTTCCCATTTTTTTACCAACCTTTACATATGATCCTAGTCACCCATTTGTACCATATCCGATGATGATTCCCACTCCCCATCCAACATTCGGCCAACTATTCATGTCATCTTCTTTTACTTCTGCTTCCTTCTCTTTGGGATTTTATATTCCATCTTCTTCGACTCCTGCTCCACTAGATTCTATCCATGTAGAGCATATATTGAGACCCACTCCACCTTTACAGGGTGATCCTTCAGTTTCTACGGATATAGCGGCACCCATTGATCAGACTACTGCAGGTATACTTATACAACCCTAAAAAAATTTTACACCATTATTTATTTTCATTATAACATGTATTGCTTAAATATTTGTTTTTTCTTTCATAACAGATACATCTACTGATAGGATGCGGGGGGGGGGGGGGGGAAGCATACACACATGCATGCGGTGTGGAACCGCCGCACGCAGTTGATGGTGGACTACAATTAAGATAGTCAAATTATTAAAAAATCAGGGCATCAATGTTGGAGTTTTTCGGCGACCCTTGCCAAATACTCCAACATCATTCCTGTCAGCCTGCTCTCATGGAGACCGTTGCAAAATGAAGTCAAGGATAAAGCTTGGGCAGAGATATGTGTAAAAAAATCTGTTGTATTTAATTCAATATATTATTTTTTGTATTTATATGTATTAATATTTTGGTGTTTGCTTCCGTTTAATTTCCCTGATAGTGAGCGTGCATGGATAGCACGTCTAAAGGATTTAGGTGAGCTTTAGAGAGCTTGTAAGAATGAGTTGTATATTGGTTGGCATGATAGTGTTAGCACAGAGTTAGAGGTGGTCCCTATCATGGGTGATTGTTCTTTAGAACAATATCGACAGATGATTACTCATTGGGAGACTAGCCAGTTTAAGGTATTAATTACATTAGAGGCATTTAAATGAAAATTTTCATGTTTTTCATTAATACTAATTATTGAATTTTATTTAGGAATCATCTATACGAAATAAAAAAACATTTATGATAAAAAAATAACTCCACACATTGGGACATACTACAATTCCAGATCATGAGAGGTTGTATGTATGATAGTTTATAATCTTTCTTTATGACTTTCACTTTTGATTGCTTCCTCCATAATTTATTAAATTTATAAAGTTGTTATATAATATTAGTTATGCAATTATTTATTGGAATCGTATTTTTAATTATTTTTTCCTATATTCAATGTCATTATAGAGGCATAAATTGAATATAGAAGGATGTGTAACCCGAGCAGAATTGTTTTGCTCGAGTAGAAGAAAGAAAGATGGAAGTGCGATTAATGAACTAACTCAACAACGGATTGTAAGTTTTACTTTGAAGATTTAAAATTTTAATATCTATTTGGTAACTTAATAATCTATTTATATTTGTAACAAGATACTTTAGAGTCCCTTGATGCCAAGGAACAAGACAATTTTGGTCCAAACGATCACTTACATCAAGTGTTATGAGACGAGCACCCTGGTAGAGTACGCTACCGACCTGGGAAGAGTATAGTTCCAACGAGGTATTGGTACGAGTTATAGTGCCACTGAGTTGCAGCAGGTTAAGTCACGAGAAGAAAAATCTAAAAAAGGGCCACAAAGATAGTATAATAGTTTGCTAGGGAAAACACTGCATTAATGAAACTGATGGAAGTTTTACGTCCAACACTTCCACTAGAGGCCAGAACTACTTGTGATGAATATATATCATCGATGAATTATATATATGCTGCACCAGGTGGTAGTTCTAGGTGTGGTAATGATATGGTGAGGAGGAGGCTGAGGCGGGAGGAGGAGGTTGAGGAGTAGGCTGAGGTGGAGGAGGAGGGCGAGGAGGAGGCTAATGATGAGTACAAGGGCGAGGAGGAGGGTGTTTAGGAGGGCGGAGATGATGATGGGGACGAAGATGAGGATGAGGGTGAGGGTGATGATGACGGTGATGGTGGTGATGGTGATGTGGAACAGATAGATCCGTTACATTTTTGACTAATATTGCTGACCTTTGATGTTTATTGATTTGTTGTGCCTGAATATATGTGTGATTAGATAGGTCACATTATCTTTATTTTTTTATCTATAAATAATGAAACTTGACTTGATGTTTTGTTGTGACTGGTTCACCCCTCCCCTGGGCAGCCCCACCACCCCCATGGATAGCCCACCCACCCCCATGGACACCCCTACCCCCTGGATAGCCACGCCACCCCCGTGGATAGCCCACCTACCCCCCTAGACAGCCCCTCTCCCTATGGATAGCCCCCCACCCCTGTGGACAGCCTGACCACCCCCTAGACTCCCCTACCCCCATGGACAGTCCCCCCACCCATGTGGATAGCCATCCCACCACCCCTGGACACCCCCGACCACCCTGGACAGCTCTGCCACCCTTGTGGATAGCCTGCCAACCCCCTAGACACCTCATACCCCATAGACATCCCCCACCCCCTAGAAAGGCCCCACCCCTGGACATCCCCACCCCATGGATAGCCCCTCCACCCCCGTGGACAGCCCGCCCACCCCATGGACACCCCGTACCCCATTGGACAGCCCCACCCACCCCCTTAGAAAGCCCACCCACCCCCTGGACACCTCGTACCCCATAGACAACCCCCACCCCTAGAAATCCTCCCCTCATCTCCTGAAAAGAACCAACCCCCCTGGACAGCCCTTCCACCCTCGTGCACCCCCCTAGGCAGCCCCTCCCCCATGGATATCCCCCCCCTCCACCCCACCCCCGTGGAGAGCCCTCCCACCCCCCTAGACACCCCGTACCCCCTGGATAGCCCCGCCCACCCCATGGACACCCCGTACACCCCTCGATAGCTCCCGCCTGCATGGACAACACACCCACCCCCGTGGATAGCTCGTACACCCCCTTGGACATCCCATACCCCCTGAACGGCCCTGCCACCCACGTGGATTGCCCACCCACCCCTTAGAGACCTCGTACCCCCTGGACAGCACCCCGCCCCTGTGGTCATCCCGCCCACCCCCATGGACATCCCACCCACCACCATGGAAACACATGACCCCCATCGACAGCCCTTCCACCCCCCCATGGACAGCCCGCCCACCCCATGGATAGCCCCTTCCACCGTGGAAATCCCCCCACCCCCATGGAGCACTTACTCCCCCCCCCCCCGAGACACCCCCTAACCCCCTGGATAGCCCCGCCACCCTCATGGATAGCCCTCCCATCCCCCGGGACACCCAGTACCCCCCTAGACACCCCATACCCCCAGACAACCCCCCACCCACGTGGAGAGCCTGCCCCCTGTGGACAACAAACCCACCCCATTCGACACCTCGTACCCCTTAGACAGCCCCGCCACACTCGTGGACTGCCCACCACCCCCCCATGGACACCCCGTACCCCTGGAGATCCCCCCTCCCTTGGATAGGCCTCCCACCCCCATGGATAGCCCGCCCACCCCCTGGACACCCCCCTATGGATGCCCCGCATCCCCGTGGATAGCCCGACCACCCCCGTGGACATCCCGCCCACCCACCTGGACAACCCCGCCACCTCATGGACAACCCGCCCACCCCACCTGGACACCCTGTACCCCCCTGGACAGCCCCGCCCACCCCTGGACACCCTGTACCCCCCAAGACAGCCCCCCACCCTCATGGACAGCCCCGACCACTCCCCTGGACACCCCCTACCCCCTGGACAACCCCTCCACCCAGTGGACTTCCCCCACCCCCTGGACAGCCCCCACCCCTGTGGATTATAGGTTTTTTAACAACTCAAAGATCCCATTAATCATAGCTACCCACTTCATTTCCTCCTAGGATCCTTGATCACCAATAAAAAATAGTGGATTCTATTTTTGAAACTCCCATGCATAATCAATGATTCAAGAATAACATGGCTATTCCACTTCCACAAGAGTTTGAGTAGAGACCAAGACTAGAAGACAATATCTAGATCACAAGAATGACTACCTAGGATATCTTCTTATTGACTTTTTGATTCATTTATAGTGGTATCATTCTAAATAATTATCAGAAACAAAACCTTTAGTAAAATAATCTGATGTTCTAAAATAAGTGACACAAAATCACAAATCCCATAAAGATACATCATAAATAATTCTTCATAAAACCATTTCAAAATCATATAATATATATAATTATTTATATTTAAAACTCCCCAATGGTTTATAAAAATCCCTTTTAAGGTTCCATTTCAAATATCATATAGTTTTTTTGTCCCACAATAAAAATGTAATCCATTTCCTAATAACAAAATCCCCCTTCCAACCATACACACAAAAAACATTCATTTTTACCTAAAGAAACACATACTATTAAAATAAATACTATTCCAAAAACCATTTTAAAAATACAAATGATCTTAAAATACATGAAATTCATTCCATTAAAACCATTACATGCCCCACCCCCAGACACCCTCTACCCCTGGACTACCTCGCCACCCTCGTCGACAGCCCCCCACCCCCTTGACAGCCCCCACCCCCACGGACAGCCCCCACCCCCTGATCACCCCCAACCCCCCTTGGATAGCCCCCAATCCCCTAGACCACCCCCACCCACCCAGACCCCCACCCCCATGGATAGCCCCCAACCCCCTGGACCCCCCCCCCCCTCACCCCCTAGACACTCCCTACCCCCTTGGACAACCCCCAACCCCCTGGATAGCCCCCACCCCTGGAAACCCTCCCACCCCCTGAACACCCCCTACCCCATGGACATCCCCCCCCACCCCCCTGGACACCACCTCACCCCCTGGACACCCCCTACCCCTAGAAAACCCCCACCCCACCCCCTGGATAGCCCCCCACCCAAGGACAGCTCAAAAGGAGAGCCCCCCGGACAGCCCACACCCCCTCCCTAACAGAATATTACTATCATCTAAACTAAATATTTCCTAATGTTGTTCTTTTTTGCCTTTATATAATGAATTATTTCATTCATGTTCATTTTTATAAAATGGAAGAACTTTTGGAATAAAACTGAGGTGACTAAACTGGAAGAAGGGGTGGATTAGAGTGATGGATGTAGTGCCTTTACTACCCAGTCTCAAATGTTAAATCACATTAGTTTTATCAATTATAATATATAACTTCTATAAATTGATATTCTCCACCTGCGCCCAATAAGTGGTATCAATTCTTGGTTATAGTTTATTGGATGACCAAACTACCAAGACTTGGAATTTGAGATTGGTTGGAAGACAAATGAGAAAACATTTAGCTATTACCCGGTTTCAGTATTTATTAATGTGGAAGGTGAGGGTTTGGAAAGTAACTACTAGGACTCAGAGGACTGTTCTGAAAGGTTTATCTTCTGGTGAATATGGAATGTAATTTTCACAATGGATTCAATTTTGGATTCTGGTGTATGCAATATTGGATTCTATGTGCAGGTGTATTGGCTTGTGTCTCCAGGTGTATTTTATTTGCCTAGGTGTATTGGCCTAGTTGAATTGGCTTCCCTACAGGAGTATTGGGTTCTGCATACTTTCTGGGTGCTGGGTTCGGCATACTGCTGTGAAATCTGGGTGTAGGATATAACAACATTTTATAACTGTTAGTATACAACTAAAAGAAATTTTAATACTATACCAGTGGTAACAAACCGTTGGTATAGGGGTGAAAGAAATGTGAATGGTATACCAACAGTTAAAAAACTATTGGTATATTAAAGGACATATTTATTTTACCAACGGTTACTTGCAACTGTTGAGAAAAAAACTATACCAACAGTTTTGGAAACGTTGGTAAAACACTGAATTCTTTGTGAAACAATGGTTTTAAACTGTTGGTATAGATTTTTTCCTATGGTTCTAGGTAACCATTGGGAAGATTTGATTTTTTGCAGCATATACCAACGATTAATTAGAAACCATTGGTATATATCTATCCCTACGCCTGACTTACCAACAGTTTGGAAAACCGTTGGTATATTGTATACTGGTAGTTTTCACTTCCATACAAACAGTTTTTAACCATTTTTATAATTTAACTTTCAAGTAGTGTCTAGGTTTTTTAGGTTTGTTTTTGTTTTTTACTCTTGTTTAGGGTTTTTCAAAAATTTTAGGGATTCTGGTTTTTATGGTCTTTTTCGGTATTAAGGGTTTTTGAGTTTTTTAGGATTTTAATGTATTTTAGAGTTTTTTAACTGTTTTTGGGTTTTAAGGGTTTTCAGAGTTTTTAGTGGGTTTGTAGGGGTTTTAGGGGTTTTTTAGGGTTTTTTAATATTTTTTTAGTTCTTTATGGTTTAAAGGGGTTTTTAGTGTTTTCTGGGGTTTTTACACTTTCATGGATTTTTATTGGTTTTTTTATAATTTTTATGGTTTTAGGGGTTTTTTGGGTTTTAGGGATTTTGAGGGGTTTTAGAGACTTTTTAGGGTTTTTATGTCTTTTAGGGGTTTTCAAGATTTTAAGGGTCTTTCGGGTTTTTAACTTTTTTTTTGAGTTTTTAGTTTTCTATGATTTTCTAGTGCTTTTTAAAATTTTAGGGGTTTTAATTGTTTTTAGATGTTTTAGTGGGTTTTTAGTGTTCTTAATGGTTTTTGAAGGTTTTAGGAGTTTTATAGTCTTCATGGGTTTTTAGGGGTTTTAGGGTTTTTACGTTTTCATGGATTTTTAATGGATTTTAGGATTTTTAGGGGTTTTAGTGGTTTTAGGGATTCTAGGGGATTTTCACGGGTTTTAGGGGGTTTTAGGGGGGTTTTTTGAGTTTTTTAGGTGTTTTAAGGTTTTTTAGATTTTTTTAACATTTATAGGGGTTTAAGGGTTTTTATAGTTTTTAGTGGGTTTTTAGGTTTTGTGTTGGTTTTTTTAGTTTTTAAGATTTTTAGGGGTTTATATAGTTTTTATGGTTTTTTACATTTTCATTGATTTTTAGGGGTTTTTAGGATTTTTTTTTGTTTTTACGGATTTTTAGAGTTTTTATAGATTTTAATGAATTTTTGGGTTTTTTAGGAGGTGTTGGGGTTTTTAAGGATTTTTAGAGTCTTTTTGGATTTTTAATGTTTTATGGTTTTTTTATAGATTTTAACGTTTTTAGGGTTTTAATGGGTTTTTAGAGTTTTTAGTGGTTTGTAAGGGTTCTATGGGATTTTTGGGATTTTATGGTTTTTTGGGATATTATGGTTATCAAGGGATTTTCATGTTTTTTAATATTTTCATGTATTTTTATGGTTTTTTGAGAAATTTTATGGTTTTTTGGGATTGTGAGGGTTTTTAGAATTTCTCAGGGGTTTTAGAGTTTTTAGTGTTTTTTCGGGTTTATGTTCTTTTTTGTTTTTTGGGGTTTTTTGAGTCCTTTAGGTATTTTATGATTTTTTAGAGTTTTTAACATTTTTAATTTTTCTCAGGGTTTTAATGGTTTTCTGAGGATTTTTGGGTTTTTTATGTTTTCATGGATTTTTAAGGTTTTTTTTTTCATTTCTATGGTTTTTAGGGTTTTTAGGGTTTTATGGATTTTGAGAGTTTTTAGGGGTTTCCAAGGATTTTTTGCGTTTTAGGGTTTTTTAGGTTTTTAGGGTCTTTTTGGGTTTTTAGGGTTTTTTTAGAGTTTTTAGGGTTTTTAGAGTTTTTTAAAATTTATGGGGTTTTATTGGGTTTTAGATTTTTAAATGGTTTTTATCCTTTTTATGGGTTTTTAGGGATTTTAAGGTTTTATGGGGTTTTTATGGTTTTTGGGGTTTGAGGGTTTTAAGGGTGGTTTATGTTTTCTTGGATTTATTGGGGTTTTTTTTGTATTTTTATGCATTTTATGGTTTTTTAGGGTTTTTAGGTTATTTCAAGATTTTTTTTGTGTTTTCAGGGGTTTTAGGGTTTTTAGGGGTTTTTATAGATTTTAGGGACTTTTTGGGATATAATGTTTTTTTGATTTTTTTAGAGGTTTTATGTTTTCTTGGAGTTTTTAATGTTTTTAGGGGTTTTAAAGGATTTTCGAGTTTTTAGTTTGGAATTTTGGTTTTTTAGTTGTTTTTATGGGTTTTAAGGTTTTTAGGGGTTTTATGGTTTTAAGGGGTTTTTATGGGCATTTACGGTTTTTTATGTTTTCATGGTTTTTTAGGGGGGGGGGGTTTAAGGGCTTTTTATGAATTTTTGGTTTTTAGGATTTTTCAAGGGTTTTAGTGTTTTCAGGGGTTTTAGGATCTTTTTGGGTTTTTTGTGTTTTTTTCTAATTTTTTTAGTGTTTTATGGTTTTTTACAGATTTCTAAATTTTTTAGGGGTTTTAGGGTTTTTAGAGTTTTTATTGTTTTTAGGGTTTTTAGATTTTTTATTGTTTTCAGGGTTATTATTGGGTTTTCGGGTTTTTTACGGTTTTTAGGGGGTTTTATGGTTTTCAGAGGTTATCAAGGTTTTTAGAATTTTTTACCTTTTCGTGTATTTTAGGGGGTTTAAGGATATTTATGGTTTTTAGGGGTTTTTTTGGTTTTGGGAGGAATTTGAAGTTTTCATAATTTTTAGTGTTTTTAGGGTCTTTTTGGAATTTATAGATTTTTTAGATTTTAGGGATTTTCAAAGTTTTTAGTGGTTTAAAGGGATTTTAGAGTTTTTAGTTTTTTAGGGTTTTTATTGGTTTTTATGTTTTTTAAAGGTTTTTAGTGGTTTTATTATTTTTTTTTGGATTTTGGTTCTTTTTTAGTTTTTCATGATTTTTAATGGATTTATATGATTTTTATAATTTTTAGTGTTCTTAGAGTTTTTTTATTTTTGGGGTTTATAGGGATTTTTAGGGTCTTTAGTGGTTTTCTAGGTTTTTAAGGTCTTTTGGGTTTTTAGGGTTTTCTTATTTTAATAGGGTTTTAAGGTTTTTTAAATTTTCTTATTGTTTTTTTGTGGTTTAAGGGTTTTTAGAATTTTTAGTTATTTTTTAGGGTTTTTGGTTTTCAATGTTTTTTTTGGTTTTATGGTTTTAAGGGGTATTTTATTGTTTTTAGGATTTTTGAAACTTCTATGGATATTTATGGGTTTCTTTGGATTTATTTGTTTTTTATGGTGTTTAGGGGTTTTAGAGGGTTTTCAGTGTTTTTAATTGTTTTTTTGGTCTTTGGGGGTTTTAGGATTTTTTTGAGTTTTAGATTTTTAAGGGTTTGAGAGTTTTTTAACATTTTTAGGTGTTAAAGGGTTTTTGTAGTTTTTAGTTGTTTTTTTGGGTTTTATTTGTTTTTAGGTTTTTTATGGATTTGAGGTGACTAACTGAAAATTATATTTTTATTATTCAATCACTTTGGAGGAAAAAGTGAGAAACCATACAGAACCTCATGACATAAAACAACATAACCCCAAGGAACAAAAGTTAAATGCCAAACATCTATCCATTACTAAAAAAACCTAAGTTTCATTCCGTTGCTTCAACACATTCAACCAGAAGCTCCACCGTTTAGAAGCATTCAAAATTTGCACACCCCCATACTTCACAACACCTCAATATTTGTAAGTACCCGTATAACAACCTAGCATTGAAGAGGTTCAAGAACCAAACATCGATTCGCACCATCAACCCTTCACTGCCTCCACGAACATCAAGCAAATTCAAATCCAAAATGCTCCCAAATTCCAAAATTCCCCACAAACAGCAATTCTGAACCAAAACCATAAACTTCCCCACATGCTCAAAACCTATTACTTCTAAAATCACGGTTCTAGACCAATACACCCGCATCACAAACCCATTCCCCCTGAGACCATCACCAGTTGCCAGAATCAAAGCCGGGACCCCACCCCCATCCTATCCCCAACTAGCCGTAGATGCCATAGGGTCGAGGAGCCTCGCTGGAGTCCGAATCGCACACATGAAGCGGAAAAAAGGAGTGGGGAGCCTCCCACGAGCGACGCCACACAAATCCAAACAACCATCGAACATCAAATTAAAGAAGCAAAAACCCCTAACCGCAAACACCACCGGATCCAAAACTACAAGGAAGAAGAAGGAAGCCCGTCATCGCCTTCGAGACCTCACCCAAAAACCAGATCCGCCCAGCTCACCCCTAGCCGAGTCAGACACGAAGCAGTAAATCTGAACCTTGAACCCACACCATGCCGCCATGTAGTCCAGAAAACGATGAGAGATAACAAGATCGAGTCCACAAAGCAGCCGCAGGAGAGTCTGCATGCCACAATTGCACCGAACTGAAGCTATGAGGAGAGGAGCCTGAACAATCTGCCACAAGGAAGAGGAAGGTGGTGGTGAGGAGAGAAACCCAATCTTGGAGCCCTTTATGGGTGCATCATAAGTTTTTGAGGTATTTTATGGTTTTTGGGTGTTTTCCGGGTTTTTTATGTTTTTATGCATTTTTAGGGTTTTTTTGGATTTATTTGGCTTTTAGGGTTTTAGGGATTTTTATGGTTTTAAGGGTTTTTAGGTATTTTTAGTGGTTTTCAAGGTCTTTGGGGACTTTTTGGGTTTTTAGGTTTTTTTGAGTTTTTAGGGGTTATAAGGGTTTTTAGAGTTTTTAATGGTTTTTGGGTTTTTAAGGGTTTTTATAGTTTTTAGTGTTTTTAGGGTTTTTATGATTTTTTATTGTTTTTGTGGTTTTTAGAGGTTTTATGGTTTTCAGGGGGTTTTAGGGGTTTTAGAGTTTTTTATGTTTTCCTTGATTTTGGGGGGCTTTTTGGGATTATTGTAGTTTTTTGGGTTTTTAGGGTGTTCAGGGTTTTTTAGGGTTTTTAGGTATTTTCAGGGTTTTTAGGTTTCTCTGAGTTTTCTGGGTTTTAAGGTATTTTGGGTTTTAAGGTTTTTTTGAAAATTTTCGGGGTTTTGGAGTTTTTTAGAGTTTTAATAATTTTTTGGTGTTTAAAAGTTTTTTAGACTTTTTAGTGGATTATAGGTTTTTAGGAGTTTTTATGTATTTCTGGGGGGGGGGGGGTTGATGGTTTTTAGTGTTTTTTAGGTTTTTATGGATTTTAGGTGGTTTTTAGGATTTTTATGGTTTAAGGGGTTTTTAGGGGTTTTAGGGATTTAGATGGTATTTACAGTTTTTCATGGGTTTTTAGGGTTTGAGGGCTATTTTAGGGTTTTAGGGTCTTTTGGGTTCTTAGGGTTTTTTGAGTTTTTAGGGGGTTAAATTTTTTTAGAGTTTTTAATGTTTTTAGGGGTTTTACGTGTTTTTAGAGTGTATTTCTACTTTTTTTTGGGTTTTATTAGTTTTTAGTGGTTTTTTTGAGTTTTTATTTGTTTTTAGGGTTTTAGGGATTTTTTGGGTTTATTATGTTTTTTATGGTTTTTATGGTTTTTAGGGGGTTTTAGGGTTTTTAGGGTTTTTATCTTTTCATCTATTTTTAGGAATTTTTCTGAATTTTTAACGGTTTAATAGTTTTGGGGGGTTTTAGGGTTTTTGTGAGGTTGTCAAGGGGTTTTATAGTGTTTTTCAAGGCTTTTAGGGTGTTTTGGTTTTTAAAATTTTTTCTTGAGTTTTTTAGGGTTTTTAAGGATTTTAGGGATTTTTAATATGTTTTGGGTTTTATGGGTTTTTGGAGTTTTAGTGGTTTTCTATGGATTTTTTGGATTTTTGTTGTTTTATTATGTTTTTTGGCACAAATTAGTTGGAAGACCAGGCTATTCCTGCCCCCCCCCCCCCCAAAAAAAATTTTTTATCAGAAAAAAGAAAAGGAAAACAAGGGAGGGGAGGGTTTAATAAATCCACACCCAAAAAGCCCTGGACACCCCCATGAAACCGAAAAATCACACAAAAACAAGACATTGAAGAAAATAAAAAACATCTCCATCAGCATCTCCCAGCCAATCCGCAACCAATATCCCACAACATTATTTCCATCATCTATCGCCTCATTTCCAAGTAGATCCATCACCATCAACACATAACTGCCAACATCAAAGTCATAAACATCACCTTCATCACATCCCAACCAAGAAACAACCATCACCAAGCACTTAGATTACAACAACCATCACCTCGTAACCAATGATCTTCCAACATTTCACACCTAGAAGTACAACCAGAAACACAGGACCACTGACACCCTTGCCTAGAACCAATCCAAATCACCCATAACTCATTTGTCAAACCCAAAACCAGACATCCCAGCTAGTGTTCTTGTAATATCACCTCATAGCTAGACAAAATTTAGTGCCACTCAACAAAACCAAAATCCAGTACCAGCAGTGATTCATAACCAAACCAGCCACAACTCAGGAATGAATCACAACCAAACCATCCACAACTTAGGAATCCATATTCTAACATAGAAATTAGAACACAACACAACTTAACCAGCGCTCATCAACAATCTAAAACAAATACTAATCCACAACTCAGGAATGACTCATTTCTCTAAATTTTCCATTGTCACAAAAATCATGGTGGACTTACCACTCACACAGTGTCTCTGGTTATGCCTTCATGGATGTGGTTTTTCGATCAATATCCTTCTGTGGAACGCCTGTGAAAATCAGGTGCAGTCGTGGTGTTACCTATTCATAGGTAGAGAGTTTTGGGTAGTTCCTTTGTTTCATTTGTGGTTTTAGTGGCCTAATTATTGGGTCTCCTTCCCTCTCCTCCCCGAGTGGTGGGGGTCTAGATCCATGCCGAAAGTGTTAGCCTAGTTCTTGTCCCCTCTGTTCAGGAGTGGGTTGTTTAGATGTTCATGTTGTAACCCTATTAACATGGGTTTGTAGGTTGTTGTGGGAGATTTTTGGTGGTCCTGTGCAGTTGAGGACCAATTCTAGTTCATTTTAAATTCATTTTTTTGTTCGTTTCTAGTTGGTCTCTAATGGTGGGGAGACCCACTACGGGTCTCGAAGATCTTTCCTTTAGGATTTGTCGGATGGTAGTTGTGATTTAATGGTGGGGAGCCCATTTCGGCCTGCAACCCAATTCATTGGATTTTATGAGTGAACTAAGGTTTTGGTAATTGTTGGGTTCATTGGGATAAGGCCCAACAATCTAGTTCTTAACTTGGTTGTGGAGGTGGTGGCTTGATCTTTCCATTGATTCTCTGAAAGTGGTTGTGAGTTGGTGTTTTGTTTGGGAAAGAGTATTAAGTTACATTGTTAGTGAATGATATTTACTTATATTTAGAAGTTGTATTATGTTTATAAGTAATCCTTAGGTGATGTTTTTTCAGTTGAAAATCGTTATGGCTTTCCGGTGGCGGAAATCTCTAATGGTGGGGAGAATTGTCACAACCAGTTTTTTTTTCTTTTCATGTCGTGGTTTTGATCCGGTTCATTGAAAATACTGATCCTTTTATTGGGTGCTGGGTGAGATTAATTTTTATTTTTTAACTACCATATATGTCTAATCACCCTAATTTGGGTTCCTCATTGCTTGTTTAGGAGTTTTTGGAGGAAGGGTGGTTACTTCATGATTTGGGCCAACTATGAGCCCATTTCCAGTTTAAAAAAACAAATTTGTTTCTTTTATAAATCCTTTGTTTTTCAACATTTTTCACCCATTTCACTTCATAAATTTTCTACACTGACATATTAAAACTAAAATATCCTTTTTTACCTCTTAAGAATTCATAATCATGGTGAATTTGGGTTACTTATTTACTAAATGGGCCAGCTCGTGGGGCCATTTCCAGTTTTAAAAAAATAATTTTTTTCTTTTATATTTTCTTCATTTTTAAATAGTATTTGGTGATAACTCCTCCCAATAGAATCCAAAATACCTATCATCACCCCCATTATCGATTTTACCTCTTTTGAGCTAATTTGAATCACATATTTGGGTGAAAGTTCTCAGGTTTCCTCAAATTGTCCAGAATTGAGACAGTAAATTATTTCATCCATAAATCATTCCATTCATACTTTTTCCCCAAAAATCTTCTTTCCTTGGTTCTTCCAGGCCTTAGGAGACTTTTCAAGAAGTTTCAATCCATTAAAATTTCTCTAAGGGTGCATATCTAATGGAAGACGAAGAGTTTTCTATTGCAAAAGGTGAGATTCCTGCTCCTTTCTCCTATAGTCTTCTTCTGTTTTTAGCCCTTGTATAGGTTTCAACTTGAGTTCGATCACCTTGAGAGACATGTAATCATTGTGTTGGTGAGTTACCAATGGGTTCACATGGAGTTCGTTAGTTATCAGGTTTGTTCAGTTGAGTTTTTGGTTTAGTTGTACTTTCAGTTGATTGTATAAATAATGTTCAGTCCAATTTTTATGTAAATGAATTTTGGGCTGTCAATTTTTTTCGATGTTTGTTTGATTGTTTATATTTTGGAGAAATTGTTACCTTGTGTAATATATTGACGCCCTTGGTGATTTTTTCCATCCTGGGAGGATCTAGAACGTCTCTTGGGACTTGTTGTGTGTTGGCCTTGGTGACCAGTTCAAGGTCGACTGGGGCTGGTTCATGACATCAACTGTGATTTGTATAAAATTAGTATAACTCTAGGACCTCTCTTTAACATTTTACCAAGTAATGAACATTATGGTTTGTATTCTTATGCAAAACATGTATTAAAACTTTCATCATCTACTTGGGATAAAGAAATTAAATTTTTCCTTAAATTTTGATAACTGCTTTACCCGTTATGAATCTGGTAGAATCAATGTTCCATGATTTTAATAGACTGATGACACTTAGTAAATAATCATCCTAATGAAAATTAAATTTATTTATTAAATCTTGTACGATTTATGGAATTTGTTATATATTTGTTCAAGATCACCAAAAACAATGTATAGTTAAATTATCCATGAATCCTCATATTCCCTCTCATTTTTTGGGTTACACATTAGTTATCCTTTTCAATTTACTTCCATATTTGTTTTCAAATGTAGGAAATGAAGCCAATTGAAGAGAGGTGACGAAAACATATTATAGACAACAGTCATCGAATGAATGAGTTGTGAATTATACCACTAGTTTCTGAAGTGAGTATTTTATTATATATATATATATATATTTAATATAATTTCAAGTGATTAATTTTTTTAAACATTTTTGCAGGATCCATTTATTAGATGATAATTATTTGATGAGTAACCTAGTAGTGGTCCCAAAACTCAGGGTGTTCATAATGAGGGGGGGTACGAGAGCTAGACGATCTGGTCGGTGTACCCGATTAGACTCTGCCCGTCCCACTGACATACCATTCATTCTACATTTTGATCCTGGTGTGTCGTTAGGGACACACTGGATATATAGGCTTCCCATTTTTTCAACAACCTTTACATCTGATCCTAGTCACCCATCTGTACCATATCCGATGATGATTCCCACTCCCCATCCAACATTCACCCAACCATCCATGTCATCTTCTTTTACTTATGCTTCCTTCTCTCTGGGATTTTATATTCCATCTTCTTCGACTCCTAATCCACTAGATTATATCCCTGCGGAGCATATATTGAGACCCACTCCACCTGTGCAGGGTGTTCCTTCAGTTTCTATGGATCTAGCGGCACCCATTGATCAGACTACCGCAGGTATGCTTATACAACCCTATCATATTTTCACACCATTATTTATTTTCATTATCACATGTATTGATAAAATATGTGTTTTTCTTTCATAACTGATACATCTACTGATAGGTTGCGGGGGGGGGGGGGGGGCGTACACACATGCGTGCGGTGTGGAACTGCCGCACGCAGTTGATGGTGGACTACAATTAAGATAGTCACATTATTAAAATATAAGGGCAGCAATGTTGGAGTTTTTTTTGCGATGCTTGCCAAATACTCCAACATCATTCCTGTCAGCCTGCTCTCATGGAGACAGTTGCCAATGAAGTCAAGGATAAAGCTTGGGCAGAGATATGTGTAAAAAAATATGTTTTATTTAATTCAATATATTATTTTTTGTATTTATATGTATTAATATTTTGGTGTTAGCTTCCGTTTAATTTCCCCGATAGTGAGGGTGCATGGATAGCACGTCTAAAGGATTTAGGTGAGCTTTAGAGAGCTTATAAGAATGAGTTGTATATTGGTTGGCATGCTAGTGTCAGCAAAGAGTTAGAGGTGGTCCCTATCATGGGTGATTGATCTTTAGAATAATATCGACAGATGATTACTCATTGGGCGACAAGCCAGTTTAAGGTATTAATTACATTAGAGGAATTTAAATGAAAATTTTCATGTTTTTCGTTAATACTAATTATTGAATTTTATTTAGGAATCATCTATAAGAAATAAAAAAACATTGATGAAAAAAAAATACCTCCACACGTTGGGACATGCTACAATTCTGGATCATGAGAGGTTGTAGGTATGATAGTTTATAATCTTTCTTTATGACTTGCACTTTTGATTGCTTCCTCCATAATTTATTAAATTTATAAAGTTGTTATATAATATTAGTTATGAAATTAATTATTGGAATCATATTTTTAATTATGGTTTCCTATATTCAATGTCATTTTAGAGGCATAAATTGTATATAGAAGAATGTGTACCCCGAGGAAAATTGTTTTGCTCGAGTAAAAGAAAGAAAGATGGAAGTGCGATTAATGAAATGACTCAACAACGGATTGTAAGTTTTACTTTGAAGATTTAAAATTTTAATATCTATTTGTTAACTTAATAATCTATTTATATTTGTAAAAGGATACTTTAGAGGCCCTTGATGCCAAGGAACCTGACAATTTTGGTCCAAATGATCAATTACATCAAGTGTTAGTAGATGAGAACCCTGGAAGAGTACGCTACCGACCTGGGAAGAGTATAGTTCCAACGAGGTATTGGTACTCCTCAGGTACGAGTTGTAGTGCCACTGAGTTGAAGCAGGTTAAGGCATGAGAAGAACAATCTAAAAAAAGGGCCACAGAGATAGCATAATAGTTTTCTAGGCAAACACTAAAGTAATGAAACTGATGGAAGTTTTACGTCCAACACTTCCACTAGAGGTCAGAACTACTTGTGATGAATATATATCATTGATTAATTCTATATATGTTGCACCAAGTGGTAGTTATAGGTGTGGTCAAGATATGGTGAGGAGGAGGCTGAGGCAGAGGAGGAGGCTGTGGAGAAGGCTGAGGTGGAGGAGGAGGGCGAGGAGGAGGCTAATGTTGAGTACGAGGGCGAGGAGGAGGGAGTTGAGGAGGGAGGAGATGATGTTGAGGACGACGATGAGGATGAGGGTGAGGGTTATGATGATGGTGATGATGGTGATGTTGATGAGGAACAGACATATCCGTTACATTTTTGACTAATATTGATGACCTTTGATGTTTATTGATTTGTTGTGCCTGAATATATGTGTGATTAGATAGGTCACATTATCTTTATTTTTTTATCTATAAATAATAAAACTTGACTTGATAATTTGTTGTGACTGGTTCACCCCTCCCCTGGGCATCCCCACCACCCCCATGGATGATTTTATGGTTTACAGGGGGTTTTTCAGGTTTTTTAGGGAATTTTATGTTTTCATTGGTTTTACGGTTTTTTTAGATTTTATAGTTTTTAGGTTTTTTTTTGGTTTTTAGGGATTTTGAGGGTTTTTAGGGGTTTTCAAGGGTTTTTAGGTATTTTAGGGTTTTTAGGGTTTTGATGGGTCTTTAGGGTGTTTATAGTCTTTTTGGGATTATAAGGTTTTTTTTTATTTTTTTGGGTTTTTATATATTTTTTAATTTTTTTAGGGTTTTAATAGATTTTAGAGTTTTTAGTGCATTTTTATGGGGTTTTATGGAATTTTTTGGGTTTTTTGGGATTTTATGGGTTTCCAGAGTTTTTTTAACATTTCTATGGGTTTTTATGCTTTTAGTGGAGTTTTTGGGTTTTATAGGTTTTTGGTTTTTTTATGGTTTTTAAGAGTTTTTATGGTTTCAAGGTTTTTTCATGGTTTTGAAGGTTTGTTCATGGATGTTTAAAGGTTTTTTTGTATTTTTATGTTTTTAGGGTTTTTAGTAGTTTTAAGGATTTTGATGTTTTTTCAGGGTTTTTATGAATTTTAGGGTTTTTTAGGTTTTTTGGAGTTTTTAGGGTATATAAGGTTCTTTTGAGTTTTTAACATTTTTAGGGGGTTTAAGGGTTTTTATATTTTTAGTGACTTTTTGGGTTTTTATGGGCTATTATGGGTTTTTAAGGTTCTTAGGGGTTTTTATCATTTTTGCGATTTTTTACATTTTTTTTGGTTTTTATAGATTTTTTGGGCTTTTATGAATTATTAGGGATTTGAAGGTTTTTAGGGGTTTTAGGGTCTTTTGAGTTTTTAGGGGTTTTTTATTTTTTATGGTTTTAAGGTTTTTCTATAGTTTTTAATGTTCTTAGGGGTTTAATGATTTTTTAGATTTTTTAGTTGTTTTTATGGGTTTTCAGAGTTTTTATGGGGCTTTTAGGATTTATATGGTTTTTAAGGGGTTTATGGGTTTTAAGGGATTCTAAGGGTTTTTAGGGTTTTCTTAGATTTTTAGGTATTTTGAGGGTTTCTTTAATGTTTTTAGGGTTTTTAGGGTTTTTAAGGGTTTTTGGGGATTTTATAGTTTTCAGGGGGTTTTCAGGGTTTTTTACGTTTTCATGGATTCTTAGGGGTTTTTTTAAGATTTTTATGGTTTTTAGGGGTTTTAGTGTTTTTAGGGATTTTGGGTGTTTTTTGGGTTTTAGGGTTTTTTTTGGGTTTATCGGGTCTTTTGGGCTTTTAGGGTTTTTTTGAATTTTTTTGGGTTGTTAAGGTTTTAGAGTTTTTTAATATGTTTAGGGTTTTTGAGGGTTTTTAGAGTTTTTAGTGGTTTCTTCGAGGTTTTTATGGGTTTTTAGGGGTTTCAATGTTTTTGGGGGATTTTATAGTTTTCATTGGTTTTTAGGGTTTTTAGGGTTTTTTACGTTTTCATGGATTGTTAGGGGTTTAAAAGGATTTTTTATAATTTTTTGGGTTTTTAGGACGTTTGAGAGGTTTTAGGGTTGTTCAGGGGGTTTTAGGGTTTTTACAGTTTTTAGGGCTTTTAGGGTATTTTTGGATTTTTATGGTGTTTTTGAGTTTTTTTGGGTTTTTAACATTTTTTAGAGTTTTTAAATGTTTTAGGGGTTTTAAGGGTTTTTATAGTTTTTATTAGGTTTTTAAGGTTTATGGATTTTTAGGGTTTTTATGTATTTTTGGGGATTTTATGGTTTTTAATAGTTTTTTTATGGTTTTTTTGTTTTCTTGGATTTTAGGGGTTTTTTATGATTTTAAGGTTTTTATGGTTTTTAGGGTTCTTAGGAATTTTGAGGGTTTTCAGGGGTTTTTTTGGTATTTTAAGGTATTTTTGGTTTTTAGGGTGTTTTTGAGTATTTTAAGGTTTTGTAGATTTTTTTAACGTTTTAGAGATCCAAAGCTTCAAGGAAAAGTAAAACTTGAAGAAGAGGTGATATAAATCCTCCTCATACAATTCAAAAAGAAAAAGACGATTAGGGAAGGCGTGAAGCCTATGTTGAAACCTATCCTAAGTTCGAAAACATTTAGTAATAGAAAACCGATAAATAAAAGAAAATCTTGTAGGGATAACTCTATTTTAGACTAAATAAATCCATGGTATAGAGAAACATTTCAGTCTAAAATCCTCCCAAGCCATATGAATGAAAAAAAGCCTTCCACTTCAAAAAAATATTATCATAGGTTCCTCCTGGATCAACAAGTTAAATAATTTCTTGGTGAATATCCCATAACTCAACTGAGATTTCAAGAGTTGGATTCCAAACCCCCTATAAATTTATGTTAGTAACCATGGTCAAAGAGGGATATCTGGAGTCATAAATTATCTGATCATCAATAGAGGAGAAAATAGACACCCTATGTATCCAAGCATCAAACCAAAGAGAAATTCATAACCCATTCCCAAATCAAAAAGTGATATGGTCTTTAAGAAGGTCCTGAAGCCCCCAAAATCTTCCTCCATGATCATGATCTTTTCCAAGGGACTTTATCAACCCAAATTTGAGACTGACCAAGAAGGAAATAACACGTCCAATCCAACCATATTTAAGAGTAAGAAGGGTAGCAAAAATTCCACAAGTTTTTAAGTTTTTTAGGGGTTTTTATGTTTTTCAGAGGTTATTCAGAGTTTTTAACATTTTTTAAATCTTCATGGATTTTTAGGGGTCTTTTAGGATTTGTTTGGTTTTTAGGGTTTTAGGATTTTTTTTGGAATTTAGGGTTTTTAGGGGGTTTTATGGTTTTTAGGGTCTTTTGGATATTTAGGGTTTTTTTGAGTTTTTTTTCAATTTTTCAGATTTTTTGAGTTTTTAACATTTTTAGGGGTTATAAGGTTTTTATAGTTTTTAGTTGTTTTTAGGGTTTTTATGGTCTTTTGGGGGGTTAAGGTTTTAGAGATTTTTATGATTTTGAGAGGTTGTTCAAGGTTTTTAGATTTTTTTATGTTTTCATTGAATTTTAATGATTTTAAGGATTTTTATGATTTTTATGGTTATTGGGGATTTTTGGGATTTTGAGGGATTTTAACGGTTTTCAGGGGTTTTAGGGGTTTTAGGGGTTTTCAGGGTTTTTAGAGTCTTTTGGGGTTTTATTTATTTATTTTTAACAATTTTTAGGGTTTTTTATATTTTTTTAACGTTTTTATGAGTTTTATGGGTTTTTAGAGTTTTGGTGGGTTTTTAGGGGTTTTAAGGGGTTTTAGGGTTTTAATGTTATTAAGGGTTTTTTATGGTTTTCAGTGGGTTTCAAGGGTTTTTCGGGGTTTTTTTCATTCTCATTTATTTTTATGGGTTTTTAGGATTCTTATGTGTGTAAGGTTTTTTAGGGTTTTAGGGATTTTGAGGGTTTTATGTTTTTTCAAGGGTTTTAAATAATTTTCAATAATTTTATGGTCCTTTTGGGTTTTTAGGGTTTTTTAAGTTTTTAGGGGTTTTATGGTTTTTTAGTGTTTTTAACATTTTTATGGGTTTTATTTTTTTAGTGGATTTTTAGGGTTTTTAAGGTTTTTACGATTTCAGGAGTTTTTTGGGGTTTTTTAGGATTTTTATCATTTTTAGGGTTTTTTGGAGTTTTATGGATTTTTAGGGGTTTTAGGGATTTTAGGGTTTTTAGTCATTTTTGCTTTATGGTTTTTTTTGGGTTTTTTGGGTTTTTTTGTGTTTTTTATAGTTTTATGTTTTTTTATAGTTTTTAACATTTTTTGTGGTTTTGAGGGGTTTTTGATTTTTAGTGGTTTTTAGTGTTTTTTGGGGTTTTTGGGTTTTTTAGGTTTTCATGAATTTTAGGGGCTTCTAGGAATTTTTTGGCTTTATGGTTTTTTTAGGGTTTTTTGGGATTTTGAGGGGTTTTAGGTTTTTAGGGGTTTTAAGGGTTTTTCAGGGGTTTTAGGGTTTTATGAGTTTTTAGGGTTTTTATGGTATTATTGGATTTTAAGGATTGTTTTGTGTTTTTAGGGGTTTTATGGTTTTTAAGAGTTTTTTAGAATTTTTAAGGTTTTTTTGAGTTTTTTAGAGTTTTTAGAGGTTTTAAGGTTTTTTAAGGTTTTTATCAGTTTTTAGAGTTTTTATTGGTTTTAGGGTTTTAAGTTCTTTTGGATTTTTATGGTTTTCAATCTTTTTAGGGGTTTTTAAATTTTCATGGATTTTTATGGGTTTTAAATATTTTTATGGGTTTTAGGTTTTTTTGGTTTTTAGAGATTTTGAAGGTTTTTTTGGGTATTTTGGGTTTTTAGGGGTTTTTTGAGTTTCTTATAGTTTTTTAGGTTATTTAATGTTTTTAGGAGTTTTAAGGTTTTTAATAGTTTTTAGTGGTTTAAAGGGTTTTTATGGGGTTTAGAGTTTTTAAGGATTTAAGGTGTTTAATGGTTTTTAGGGGTATTTAGGGTATTTAGGGTCCTTTTCCATTTTCATAGATTTTAATGGGTTTTTTAGAACTTTTATGGTTTTAAAGTTTTTTATAGTTTCTATGGATTTTGAGGGTTTTAATTTTTTAGGGATTTTTAGTGTTTTCAGGGGTTTTCAGGTTTTTTATGGCCTTTTTTGGTTTTTAGGATTTTTAGGGATTTTTAGGGGTTTAATGTTTTTTAGAGTTTTTGAACATTTTTAGGATTTTTAGGGTTTTTAGAGTTTTTAGAGTTTTTAGTGTGTTTTTAGGGATTTTATGGGTTTTTTGGTATTTTATGGTTTTTAGGGGTTTTAATGATTTTCAAGGGGGTTTTAAATGTTTTTAGGGTTTTTTACATTTTCATGGATTTTTAGGGGGTTTTTAATATTTTTATGGTTTTTAGAATTTTTGAGGATCTTTAGAGATTTTGTGGGTTTTTTGGAGTTTTAGAGTTTTTCAGAGTTTTAGGGTCTTTTGGGTGTTTGGGGTTTTTTTTTTGAGTTTTTAGTGTTTTAAAGTTTTTCAGAGTTTTTTAACTTTTTAAGTGGTTTTATGGGTTTTTAGGGGTTTTAAGAGTTTTTAGAGTTTTTTGGGGACTTTATGTTTATTTATTTTTACCATTTTAAAGTTTTTTACAAGGAAAGTGAAATGTATGAAATAAAAAGAGTAATTTAAGTAAAAAATATCACCTAGAGGTGAAAACAAGTAGCCCGAGGGCCAACAATTGTAGAAATGAAAAGAAAACCAAGGCCAAAGTAGTAAGTGAAAATGAAATCACCATGTCAAATCCAATAAGGAACAATGAACCAGGCTCGTCAAGCCATCCAGATGTTAGTTGATGAAATCCAAAGAAGCATTAGCATACAAGCCAAGCAGCAACCCCAACTACCGAAGGGAAACAAGAAACCACCAAACACAAGCTCCAACAACAAAACCAAAGAAAGAAAGATTTGAACCACATAAAAATAGCAGCTGACTGCATCAACTACCACAACTCGTAGGCTAGACATGACTCCAACAAGGGACGAGGGAAGCCTCTACCCATCCAACAACACCCAATCAATATCGGTACCACGAGACCTCCAAGATCAGAAAAAACACACTCACACACACACCACCAGTGAACACACACACACACCACTAGACTCACATGAAAACCAACCCAATGCACCCCACACACACACTGAAACACACCTCCAGAAACCCAAGGAAGTAGAGGCCAAGAACCAACCCGACTAGCCCCAACAGCACCTAATACCACCACCTGCTGCAACCCATATCTATAGTGATGCCAAAAAGGCAGGCCAGTTCTCACCAAGTCGAAGAATAAGTACCCAGCAATGAGTAGACACTATCCCACATAACACTTGCACTAGGCCGAACCACCTGCATGACCCGTAGCCCTCAAATACCCAATCTCCAGTAAAACCCTATCTGCATAGGCATCCAGCTGCACTGAATTGAAAGAAAGTATCACCAATATACACAAAGAAGACCCTTACATCACTCTAACTCAATAGTTGCATCCCCCCCGCCCCAAGGCAAGTGCAAAAAACATGAATCCCCAAAAATATCCTTCAACAACCTTCTGAGGATCCCCTATTCATCTAAATAGCCACTTGGTCTCCTAGTTGATCCCAAATCCACCAAAAAGACACTTGCAACCTATACTAGAAACCCAGCAAGACCACCTAACTAGAACCCCTAACCCCTGTAGATAGCCAAAAGGTAGAACAGAAAAGCACTATCCCTAAGCTACAGTTGGGACATCCAGTTGAACTGTAAAACCTAAGAACCAACACCCAACTGAGCCACAACCTACAAGCACCCTACCACCAGAAGCCAATCCCCAAAGTAGCTCCAACACCCTCCAAAACTCCACCTACATCTACCTTGAACACACTAACTCCAAATAAAATATTTGCACCACCAGTAACCAGAAAACAAAAAAAACAACACCAACAACATAGCCCCTCAGTCTATTCAAATTCCAAGAACAACATCCATCACCCGAAATAATAGACCGCTATGTTCCCCTACCTAGCCAAAGTCACAGCAAAGAACCAAGACATCCCTATGCCTACCCATTCCCAACCCAACCAAAATAGTAGCAAATGAACCCTCCAACACCCGCACAAACCCTCCAAGCAGAAAAAAAAATCAGTCATCAAGAAGAAAGGAACTTGGGAAGTTCTATCCTTTCACATATTACCAGTTATAAGTGGTATTAGGGAACTTCTTATAAGAGGAAATCCTTGAATGAATGGTTGAATCTAGAATATTCCATAAGTATCTAACATCGTGGTGAGGTGAGCCATGCAACCAAGAGTTTTTTCCTTCCAGGTGAGATAAACCAGAGATTCCATCCCCAATCTAACCCAGACTTTCAACATTGAATTTCCCTCAAAAGAATAAATACAACCATTAATAATAGTAGAAAAAGAAGAGGTTGACCCTAACCATTCCAAATTTAACAATTTCAAAAAATAGATCCAAAGCTTCTAGAAAAAGGAACACTTGTAGAAGAGGTGATCTAAATCCTCCTCATCCAATTCACAAAGAAAACAATGATTAGAGAACGCAAGACTCTTATGCTGAAACCTATACTGAGTTTGAAAATAGTTTAGAGTATACAACCACAAAATAAAAGATAATCATGCAGGGATAACTATATTCTAGACTAAATTACTCTAAGGTGTAGAGGAAACTTTCGGTCTAAAATCCTACCAAGCCTTACAAATGGGAAAAAATCACGCCTGTTCCAAAAAATATTATCACAAGTTCCTCTTGGATCAGCAAGTTAAAGAATTTCCTAGGGAATATCCCATAACATAACTAAGATCACCAGAGGTGGATTCCAAACCCACTCTAAAATGATGTTAGTAACCATGGTCGAAGAGGGATATCCGAAGTCATAAATTATTTGATCATAAATAGAGGAGCAAATAGACCCCCTAGGTATTCAAGCATCATTCCGAAGAGAAACACATAAACCATTCCCAACCAAAAAAGTGATATGGTCTTTAAGAATCTCCTGAAACCCCAAAAACTTCCTCCAAGTCCATGAGATGTTTCGAAGGGACTTCAGCCACCCAAAACTGAGACTGACCAATAAGGAAAAAACAAGCCCAATCCACCCAAATTAAAGAGTAAGAAGTGTTGCATAAATTGCAAACATTTTTTTTCTATAATATCTTTGTTCCAATTCTCATTACACTTAATCCCTTACCCTCCCTCATCCTTTTTTCTAGACACTATATCCAAAGCAACCTTGTCCCCTATCATAGATAGAGAAGTACACTTCTAAATGAAACATCTAAGATTTTCTTAAATAGATTTCACCACCTTTTTACGATGAAAAAAGTGATAAAACAAGTAATTCTATATATGATATAGAATAGATTGAATAAGCTATAAATGACTAGCAAAGGAAAGAAAATTATTCATCCAAAACATGATGCTCTTAACAATATTCTCTTATAAGATGACACAATCAAAATATCTAAGCTTGTTATTAATCAAGGGAACCCCATGATAATACAAGAGTAAAGAGCCTTGACTAAAACCCATAGTATCCCTAATATAGTATCAAGCCTTATAAAAAATATTCGCGGAGAACATAACAGACTTCAAAATATTGACCAAAATCCTATACAAGGAATAAAAAATATCCAGAGCATGCTTCATCACTAACATAGAATCTAGATTTCCAAAGAAGAAGAGAAAATGATTATCCTCAAAATAGAGAGGAGTGATTTTAGTCTTACTACATCTCTAATGAAACCTGTAACACCATGAAGATGAAATAAACGAATCCAAGATAGGGGAATCCTCTATACACATAACAAAAAGATAATGAGAATGTAGGACACCTTTTCTTAGCACTCTCTTCCCTGGAAAATATCCATGATGACTGCCATTAATATTGATAGAAAACAAAAAAAAAAGAGACACACATATTTATCCAAGATGAGAATCTGGTAGTAAATCCTTGAATATACAATGCATCCCATAAGAATTCCCATATGACTGAATCAATGTCCTTAAAAAATGTCTATTTTTAAGGCACACCATGAAGCATCAGAATCAATATGATAACCACGCAACAACTATTGAGTGATTAAAATATTATCAGAGATATTTCTTCCTTGATTGAATGTTGATTATGCCTTATTGATGCAGTTTGGAAGAATCCACCACATTATTTCCACAAGAATCTTGGAAATAAACTTGTAAATAGTCTTGCACCATGAGATGAGCCTAAAATCAGATAGAGATCTAGAATTTGGAACCATTAGGATTAAAGTAATAATAGTCCATTAGATTCCTATGGTATCTTCCCAGATCTGAAAAACTCTAACACTTCCTCTGTCACATCTGGCCTGACAACCGACCAAGCCCTATGAAAAAAGTAAGAATTGAACCCATTTTTTCCAAGAACTTTGTTATGGTGAATATAAATGAGATCCTTATGGAAATCCTTAGAATTCACCAAATTTCCAGTATAACACACAAATTTTGATCAATGAAATTAATAAAAAAGAATGTAAGGCAGGATCTTCTAGCATAATTAGAATCAAGTAGGGATCCAAACAAGGAATGAAAATAGTTAACAACATCACCAATAATAGAACTCAGGTCAGTGGTAATTTTTAATGGTTTTAAGGGTGTTTATGGTTTTCATGGGTTTTTCAGGTTTTTAATGTTTTTTTACATTCTCATGGATTTTTCATGGGTTTTTAGGATTTTTATGTTTTTGATGATTTTTAGGGGTTTAGGGGGTTTTGTCGGGTTTTCAATGTTTTAAGGGTCTTCTGGGTTTTTAGGGTTTTTGTGAATTTTTATGGATTTTAAGTTTTTATAGGTTTTTATTTTTTTAGGGGGTTTAAAGGGTTTTTAGAGTTTTTAGTGATTTTTTAGGGTTTTATGGGTTTTAAGGGTTTTTATGGGTTTTAGGGGTTTTATGGTTTTCAATGGCTTTTCAGGGTTTTTCTAAGTTTTCATTAATTTTTAGTGGTTTTAGGGTTTTTAGGGGTTCTTAAGGTTTTTCATAATTTTAGTGTCTTTTAGTTTTTGGGGTTATGGTTTTTATGGGTTTTTTGGGTTTTAGGGTCTTTTTCAATTATCGGGGTTCTTTTTTATTGTTTAGGGTTTTTAATGTTTTTTAGAGATTTTTAAAGTTTTTAGGGGTTTAAAGGGTTTTTAAAGTTTTAGTGTATTTTTTGGGTTGTATATGTTTTTAGGGGTTTTAAAGTTTTTAGGGATTTTTATGGTTTTAGGGGTTTTCAATGTTTTTAGGGTTTTTTTTCGTTTCCATGTATTTGTAGGCTTTTTTTGTATTTTTATAGTTTTATGGTTTTTAGGGTTTTTTGGGATTTTGATGTTTTTTAGAGTTTTTCAGGGCCTTTATGGTTTTTTGGGTTTTTAGGGCTTTATGTTATTTTGGATTTTTTAGGGGTTTTCAAGTTTTTTAGTGGTTTAAAGTATTTTTAGTATTTTTTAAGGTTTTTAGGGGGTTTTTTTTGAGTATTTAGTGGTTTAGGGTTTTTATGTGTTTTTAGGCGGTTTAATATTTTTAGGGTTTTTTATGGTTAATGGGTTTTCCATGGTTTTTAGAATTTTTTACATTTTCATGGAATTTTAGGGGTTTTAATGATTTTTTATGGCTTTTGGAGATTTTTAGGGATTTTTAGTGATTTTGGGGGGTTTTAGGGGTCTTCGGAGTTTTTATGATTTTAAGGGTTTTGGGTTATTTTGGGTTTTTCAGGTTCTTTTGATTATTTAGGATTTTTAAGGTTTTTAGATTTTTTTTAAAAATTTTAGGGGTTTTTGGAGTTTCTAGAGTTTTATGTTTTTAGGGGTTTTTAGGATTTTTGGGGTTTTTATGGGTTTTAGGGGATTTTCATGGTTTTTAAGGCTTTTTATTTTTTTCATGGTTTTTATGGATTTTTGAGGGTTTTTTTTCTTTTTAGGGTTTTTAGGGTTTTTAAGGATTTTGGAGGGCTTTATGGTTTTTTTGAGGTTTATAGGGTTTATGGGGTTTTTAGAGTTTTTAGGGGTTTTGAGTTTTTTAGGGCTTTTAATAATTTTTAGAGTTTTAATGTTTTTAGGGACTTTATGGGTTTTTAGTGTTTTAAATGGTTTTATGTGTTTTTAGGGATTTTTATGGTTTTCAGGATTTTTTAGGTTTTCCGGATTTTTAAGGTTTTTTACATTTTCATCGATTTTTAATATTTTTATGATATTTAGGGTTTTTTTTAATTTTGAGGGTTTTGTAGATTTCAGGTTTTTAGGGGTTTTTGGGTTTTTAGGGTTTTTAGTGCTTTTGGGGTTTTAGAGTTTTTTTTTGAATTTTTTAGGATATTTAAGGTTTTTTAGAGTTTTTAAACATTTTTATGGATTTTTAGTAATTTTAGAGTTTTTATTGGTCTTTATGGTTTTAATGGAGTTTAAGGGGTTTTCTAGTGGTTTTATGTTTTTCAGGGGGCTTTCAGGGTTTTTAGGACATTTTAGGTTTTCATTTTTTTAGGTTTTTTAGGATTTGTATGGTTTTTGGGGTTTTTTTAGAGTTCTTAGGGATTTAGGGTATTTATGGTTTTTAGGGGGGGGGGTTAGGGTTTTGGGATTTAGGGTTTCTGGTTTTTTTGGGTTTAATGGTTTTTTAGATTTTTTAAACATTTTTAGGGGTTTTAAGGTTTTTTAGAGTTTTTAATAGTTTTTAAGGTTTTTACGGGATTTTAGGGGTTTTAAGATTTTTATGTTTTTAGGGGTTTTTCATTGTTTTTAGGGTTTTTTATGTTTTCATTGATTTTTAGGATTTTTTATAATTTTTATTGTGTTGAGGTTTTTAGTGAATTTTGTAATTTTTTGGGGGGTTTCCAGGGTTTTTAGGAGTTTTCAGGGTTCTAAGGGTCTTTTTAGGATTTTAGGGTTTTTTGGAATTTTTTAGGGTTTTTAAGGGTTTTTAGAGTTTTTAGTTTTTTTAATGTTTTTTTGGGGTTTTTAAAGGTTTTCATAGTTTTTAGAGTTTTTTATGGTTTTTAGGATTTTTAAGGTTTTTATGATTTTTTAGGGTTTTCAGGGGTTTTTTAAATATTTTCTAGTTTATTACGTATTCATGGATTTTTAGGGGATTTTAGGATTTTTTGGGGATTTTTGGATTTTTATAGTTTTTTTGTTTTTAGGGTTTTACGGTATTTTGAGGTTTTTTATCGATTTTTAGAGGTTTTGGGGGTTTTGTGGATTTTAGGGTCTTTTGGGATTTTTAGGGTTTTTTTGGTTTTTATGGGTTTTTAGTTTTTTAATGTTTTTATTGTTTTAAGTGGTTTAAAGGGTTTCTATATTTTTTAGTGCTTTTTGGGTTTTTATTTGTTTTAGGGGTTTTATGGTTTTTATGGGTTTTAGGGGTTTTTTATGGTTTTTGGGGATTTAATGGTTTTATGGGTTTTCATGGTTTTTATGACATTTTATGTTTTCATGGATTTTTATGTTTTTTTAGGATTTTTAGGTTTTTTAGGGATTTTGAGGATTTTTGGGTTTTTTGTTTTTTAGGATTTTTAGGGTCTTTTTGGGGGTTTTATGTTTTTTTTTCTGCTTCTAGGGTTTTAAGGGTTTTTAGAGTTTTTATCATTTTTAGAGGTTTAAAGGGATTTTTGATTTTTTAGTGGTTTTTTAGGTTTTTAGGGATTTTATGGTTTTCATTGGTTTTCTGGGTTTTATCGTTTTTATGTTTTCATGGAGTTTTATGGGGTCCTTTTGGATTTTTATGGTTTTTAGGGTTTTTAAAGATTTTTAGGGGTTTGGAGGGTTTTTTGGATTTTTAGGGTTTTAGGGTCTTTTGGATTTTTAAGGTTCTTTTGAGTTTTTAGAGTAATAATGGCATTTTAGAGTTTTATAACATTTTTTTGGGTTTTAAGAGGTTTTAGAATGTTTAAGCGGTTTTTAGGTTTTTTATGTGTTTATAGGGTTTTTCTAAGGTTTTTCGGGGGTGGGGGTTAGAGTTTTTTACATTTTCATGGATTTTAAGAGATTTTTTAGGATTTTTATTGTTTTTTAGGGTTTTAAGGATTTTGAGGGCTTCCATGTTTTTTCATGGGTATTTAGGGTTTTTTCATTGGTTTTAGGGACTTTTGGGTTTTTAGGGTTTTTTGGAATTTTTAGGGCTTAAAGGGGTTTTAGAGTTTTTAGTGTTTTATGGGGTTTTAGTGATTTTTATGATTTCGGGATTTTTTTTTGTTTTTTACATTTTAATGGATTTTAATGATTTTTAGGGTATTTAGGTTTTTTATGGATTTTTAAAAATTTTAGGATTTTCATGGATTTTTAGGGGTTTTAGGATTTTTAGGGTCTTTTGGGGTTTTAGGGTTTTTTTTGAATTTTTTTGGGTTTTTAAGGTTTTTTAGAGTTATTTAATGTTTTTAGGGGTTTTAAGGGTTTTTATATTTTTTAGTGGTTTTTAAGGATTTAATGGGTTTTTACGGTTTTAGGGGGGTTTTATGGTTTTTTGGGGGTTTTCATGGGTTTTAGGATCTTTTATGTTTTTATGGGGTTTGAGGTGTTTTTTAGGATTTTTATGGTTAGGGTTTTTAGGGATTTTAGTGTTTTTATGTTTTTTAAGGGGGTTTTATGATTTTTTAGGGTTTATAGGATCTTTTTGGATTTTCAGGATTTTTTGACTTTTTTTTGGATTTTTGTGGTTTTTTAGAGTTTTTAACATTTTTATGGGTTTTAAGGGTTTTTAGTGTTTTTAGGGGTTTTTAGGGTTTTATGAGACTTTAGGGTTTTTAAGGATTTTATGGTTTTTAGGGGTTTTCATGGATTTTAGGGTTTTTAATGTTTTATTAGATGTTTAGAGGGGTTTAGGATTTTTATGGTTTTAAGTGTTTTTAATGGTTTTTATGGATTTTGTAATTTTTAGGATTTTTAGTGGTTTTAGGGGTTTTCAAGGTTTTTAATGTCTTTTTGGGTTTTAGGGAGGATTTTTTATTTTTTCTGGGTTTTACGGTTTTTATTATTTTTTTAACTTTTTTAGGGCTTTTAAGGGTTTTTAGAGTTTTTAGTGGTTTTTTGGGTTTTTAAGGTTTTTTGGGCAGAATAGGTGTGAGGTCAGGCTATTCTTGACCCCCCTAAAATTTATTAATAAGAAAAAAAGACACAAAAGACAGAGGAAGGGTAAGTTCAATCAACCCATTCCAAAAAACAAAGCCTCAAAAGGAAAACAAAGATCAGGAACAAGCCCAAAGGAGAGAAGAAAGAAGAAAGAACAAGGAAAAACACCAGCACAGGGTCTACCAGCCTTCCCCACCATCATCATCATATTCTGCTCCAGTGCGGTCTCCCTCGGTTTAAGGTTTTTTTGGGGTTTTTAAGTGTTTCAGGAGTTTTTCATGGATTTTAAGGTTTTTTACGTTTTCATGGATTTTTTGGGGGATTTTATGATTTCTATTAGTTTTAGCGCTTTTTAGGGTTTTTAGGGATTTTTGAGGGTTTTAAGGGATTTTCAGGGGGTTTAATGGATTTTAAGATTTTTTGGGGTTTAAGGTGTTTTAGGTTTTTTTTATTTTTTAGGGTTTTTAAATTTTTTTTAGAGTTTATAGCATTTTTATGGGTTTGAAAGGATTTTAGAGTTTTAGTGGATTTTTAGGAGTTTTATGTGTTTTTAGGGTTTTTAAGGTTTTTAGGGGTTTTATGGGTTTCATTTGTGAATGGTGATAAAGCCAAAATTTACTCTATTACATGATCATTTATTTCTACTCCATCTAGCAGTTCAATCATACACTTGTGATATTTTTTGAAATTCAAAATGAGTGTTAGGTTTTCATGTCACAATTTTTTTAGGTAGTTATAAAGAATTAATAAGGTGTTTATATGATTTTCAAACCTAGTAAGGCACCCATAATAATGGATTTTATCCATCATAGAACTCACCAATGATGTTCATGCCTACACATAATTTACTCTCTAATTTCTATCTCAGGAAAAAACACAACTAGAAAATTCACCTACGAGCACGGTTTGGAACTGTGGCCACTATCGTCATGTTTCTAGGCTCTTTACTGCCATGGTTAAACTGTGAAACTAGGCCCCTACTACCACGGTTAAAACACTGGCTATATCATTTATATGGTATAAAAAATTTAATTTGGTTCCCACCAAGTTTCCCACCCTGCAGCCCCATGCCCCCCGGAAAAACCCCATGCACCCCCATTCCCCCTAGATAGAAAAACCCCTCTGCACCCCCTAGACATCCCCCTTGCACCCCCTGTATAGCCCCCCCTGCAGCCCATGCCCCCCCTGGACAGCCCCCTCCACCCCCATGCCCCCTGGACATCCCCCCCCCCACCACCTGGACAGCCCCCTTGCACCCCCATGCCCCCTGGACAACCCCTTTGCACCCCCTGTACAGTCCCCCAACACCCCCATGCCCCCCTGGACATCCACCTTGCACCCCTGGACAGCCCCCCTTCACCCCCTGGACAGCCCCCCCTACACCCTCATATAGCCCCCCCTATGCAGCCCCTGGACAGCCCCCTTGCATCCCCTGGATTACATCAACCTAGATTACAAACCATGCTAATCCAAATACTATAACTTAATAAAACTAATCATACCAAATTCATTCACTAAACTTAGAAGAACCAAAATATGTGGACTTAAACTAAACCAAATCAATGTGACCTGATCCAAATCAAATAGAACATATAACTAATACTATTGGAGTGGAGAAAACCAACCTAGTTTAAATAAAACCTAATAAAACCTACAAGGCTCTAACTAAATCAATGTAATCCAACCAAATTGATTCACTAAAATAATAACCTAAAGTTATAGACCTAAAAAAACCAAATATATTTGGACTAATCCAAATTAAATGGAATGAAACTAACACCACTAGAATCGAGACAACCCAACATAAATTAAAACAATGTAAAAAAAAATTAAATGAAGTTACCTAAACTAAATCTTTAAGCATGCCAAAAAATTCTCGAAACCAAGCATTATCCCTCTAGATTACACAATCCCTAGAATCCAAAACCAAACAAGTAAAATATATTTCCTAATAAAAAATCCAATTTTTAAAATAAAGATAATAATAAAATAATAAAATGTGTTCCTTATATATATATAATTTATAATACTATGATTTCACCACCACTTCCCCCTTCACCCCCTTCCCCCACTGCAACCCCCACCCCTCTTCCCCCTACACCCCCACCACCCACTCCCATTGCACCCCCTTCCCCACACACCCCACACTGCAACCCCCACCCCGAATTCCCACCTGCACCCTCCTAACCCACACCCTTCATTATTTTATATTATGTTTTCATTTTTTAAAATTTTTCCATCACCTGATCAAATCTAAATAAAATCGCCTTTTTGGTTTTGATCCATAGGTTTAGAGAAATCTCCTATCTTGAGTTGTTTGTTACTGTTTTATTAAAAATTCTTAATCCTCATATATTTGTAGGTTTTTACTAAATAGTAATAATATGGAAGAGAACCTAGCTCAATTAAATCGACCAATTAGAGATTTGTGTGCACAAAATTTTAATTATTAGAATTCTTGATTAGTGTTTCTGAATAATCAAGTAGACTTTGAGTTAAATCATGGTCTAATCCAAATGTTTCCTATTTTTCATCATTTTGATGGTGAACACCCAAAAAAGAACTTGAAGTAATTTAAAACCATGTGCATTGCCATTAAAAGGAGATAAATTTCTTAAGATCAATTAAAATGGAAGGAATTATCATTCTCTATAGAGGTATCAACAAAGGAATAAATAACGGGGAGGTTGGGTGGTCGCGTTGTTGGAGGAGGATCGTCTCAAGTTTGGGTGGTTGTCCCATCATTGGAGGACTATCTCAAGTTTGGGTGGACACGTCATTAGAGTAGAATCATCCTGAGGTTGGGTGGCCGCATCGTCAGAGGGGTCTAGTGGGAGGTTGGGTGGCAGCATCGAGCAAGGAGGTTCACCAACTCGTGGGGTGGAGATATCACGACGAGGGAAGGGAATAATTGGGGGTGGAATCGCAATGAGGGTGGGGTTTGGGGCGTAGTGCCACAAGTATCTTAAGACCTGTGAGAGTATGTTAGGGTGTAGCCACAGTTTTTTTAAACTTTGGCTATATATGTGTCTAGTAGTGAAAATGGCATGGTCAAGTGCATGTAATTATTCACTGCTAGTTGATAGTATTTGAAGTATTTGGAGGTGAACCTGAGGTGTTGTTATGAACTTGCTTGGATTATATTGTTTTTCTTTTATTTTGGGCATTAGGAATCAAAATTAGATTGTTTTATTTTTCTTAATATTTGTGTATAATTATATGGTGATAGGTTTGTATTGGACTGGTGAGTCATGAACCCATCTCCAGTGGTAATTATAGGTTAATAGGGTTATGAAATTGCACTTATTGATTATCAATGTTACAATTGACATATTTACTCAAGTATGATGTGTTGATTTGATATTGAAATTTTTGGTTTTGGGACTGGGACCATATAGAAAAGAGGATTGTGTACATTCATCATATGTGGATTGTAGGATTCACATGACATTTATATTCTTATGTGTGACTAAATTTTCTAATGACATTGGGTTTAGTTGTATAAAGTGTCCATAATGAGTTTTATATGGTTTTCCTATATAAATTGTTAGTGAAATTATCAATATGATTAATTATGATTGTTTCTCAGTGGATTTTTTACTAGTTGTGTATAAATTCAATAAGGCCTCAAATTAAATGGTTGTATAGAACATATGAGGGTACTATGTTACTTATCCACAAAACACTTTGTTTTCTAAGACTTATTACCACAAGTGTACATGATCTTGTACATTCGTGTATAGTCCTTCAAATATATTTTGTCGTAAATATAGTATTTTGTTGTATTTTATATTATTATTCTCATATAGAGTAGTGTGTCAGTTATGGTTTCATATACAGTGAACAATTCTTGTTTACTTAAATATATTTTCGATGAAACTTCAATCTTATTGAATTTATTTTGACCAAATGACTTATAAATTTTTTTTACAGAATGGATAGAAGCTGGATGTATGAAATCGATTAGATCTCAAGTGATTTTCAAAAAATTTGAAGATATTTTTAGATTTTTCAATTCACAATGCCTTAGATAGTGTTCACATACCCTGACCATGTTACAATTGTGTTGGAAGACCTTGGTTGAGGTGTGAATAAGTCAGATATCACATAACCAAATATGGTTTTCAAGCAATCTACTATGTGTGGTATCATAATGGGGAGAAAATGAAATCTCAAATTGTTGATGATCCAAATGAGTGGACTGGATTGGATAATTGGTCAAATGATCGGTTTCTATTTATTCTTCATCATGAAAAATAATGGATTCTGACCCAAGAAGACTTCATTATGAGCACACATGATCCGTCTAATGAAAATGATGATGTTGTTAGGGTAAAAATATTGAATGATGCTACCATGACTCTAGTATATCGACAATGCTGAAAAAATGAAAAAGCTTTAATTTTTAATCTGATTGTTTCATAGGAAAACAATATATGGGATTTCTAATACTTCCATAAATTACATTTTTACCTTTTTGAAGGACTTACTTCCAGATGATGTATATATTCACTGAAACCACTATATAGCATGGAAGTTAGTTGAGGAACATGGATTTTGAAGAAACAAAATTTATGCTTTCCCAAAAGATTTCAGTTTATTCAGGGAGGAAACTGTTGAATGAAATGATTGTATAAAATGTGCCACATCACACTAGAATCAAAAAAGATAATGTAACACCATTTCGTGTGCCACATAAAGTAATGTGTCACTTTCCATTGATCCCTAGACTCCAAAATATTTTATGTCTGATGAAATATCAATAAAAATGAGATGGAATGATACTGAGAGAAAGAAGACTAATAATGAGTTGGTTCACCCTGCAGATGGGTTTGCATGGAAGAGATTTATTTCTCAATATCCTGAACTTGTAGCTAATGTGCGTGATGTGAGGCTAGGTATTTAATGTGATAGTTTTAATTCGTTTGGGCAGATACTTACTTCCCACAACACATGGCTGGTTTTTATACACATTTATAACATTCCCCCAAGGTTGTGTATGAAAAAACCTTTCACTTTTATGAGTATACTAATATATGGCCCTTCTGATCTTAAAAATGATATACACGTATAAATGCAACCTTTAATAAAAGAGTTGAAACTTCTTTGGGATGTGGGTGTGCGCACATATGATGTATGTTCGAAAGACATATTTCAGATGCATGTTGCACTTATGTGGTCGATCAATGATTTTCCTACTTATGAAATGATGTCTGGATGGAGCACGAAGGGAAAACTATCATGTCTTATTTGTATGAAGAATACATGATCCATAAGACTAAAACAACACTATAGTTTCAGTTTTATGGGACATTGACGATTCTTTCCAATAGACCATCCATATAGAAATAATCATCGAAGATTTGACAATACTATGGAGACCGATGATCCACCTCATCATATGTCTATAACTGATGTTCATAAAGGATTGAAAGATTTCAGTTTACATTTGGGAAGGGTCAAATAAAATCTGGAAAGAGAAAGAATGTTTCCATTGAAACCTGTTACAATTGGAAGAACAGAAGTGTCTTATTTGATTTGCCTTATTGGTCAACCAATTTGTTAAATCATTGCTTAAATGTAATGAACATTTAATGAAATATATATGAAATGACGCTTTTTATTCTTCTAAATGTTAAGGGAAATACAAAAGATGATTTACAGTTTCGGCGTGACTTGGTGGATTGGGGCATCAGAACAGAACTGCATCTTGTGCGTATCAATAAAAATAAATGGAAAGTTATATGTGCTTCTTATGTGTTGAAACCTACAGAAAAAAATCAATTTCTAGAAGTACAAGTGACTATTAAAGTTGCTGATGTCTATTCAAGAAAAAAATCTAAATGGGTTAATAAAATAGAGTTGAAGGTAAAATATTTGAAGACTCATGATTATCACATCCTTCTGAATGAGTTGATTCCAATTGAAATATTCCATCTTTTGTCCAATAATGTAAGGGTGGATGTTATTTGGTTGTTCCATTTGTTTAGAGATCTTTGTGATAAGAATTTTTCTAAGTCTTTCTTTCAAAAACTTTGGTAGATGCCACATTAATTTTGTGTGAGTTAGAGAAAATATTTCCTCCATCATTTTTCACAAGCATGCTACATCAGACTATCTATTTTCCGATATATATATATATATGTTAAACTATTCCTATTTTTATCTATAGGGAACATAAAGAAATGATAAAGAGAATGCATCGTTCTTTATTTTTGAGAAGGAGGGATACTTTTCATAGCAAAGAGTTTTATGCTTGGTTAAATTTGAAGGTAAAAAATATTACAATTTAAAATAATTAAATCAATAGTTAATTAAGTTTAATATTAATTTATATTTCAGGCATTTATTTTTCCTGCTGACTCTATCTCTGAGGAAATAAGAGCATTGGCTTTTGGTCCTAATATCATGGTTCGTGACTGTAAATCAATTGTTAACAATGGGTACTTATTTATTATCACTTAATGAGAAAATAACATGAGAAAAAACATTATGGTGTTATGGTTACTACCACAACAGACTTTTATACCATTGCATTAGATAGAAGACTGTGATGTGAAAATTTAGGTTATTATGAAGTCGTTGATAAAATAATAATATTGGATTATTATTCTCATGAATGAGTCACAATGATGAAATTACAATGGTTTGATTCAATGATGAGGTAGGGCACATTTCTTTCTTTTGTTTGTTTAATTGTTTATATTTGGTAGAAATTGTTCCCTTGTGTAATATATTAATTCCCTCGGTGGTTGTCTCCATCCCGGGAGGATCGGGAATTCCTCTCGGGACTTGTTGTGTGCTGGCCTTAGTGATCGGTTCAGGGTCGACTTAGGATGGTTCGTGATAAAATGGTATCATAGGAGGTCAGATCTTAGAAGAACGTTCTTTTTTAGAGAACCCTTGTTATTTGGGGGATGTCAAGGTAGATATAGTAGGATTTTTGGGACATTAGGGGTTACTACAGGAAGAGCATTGCAGACTCTTTCTCGTTCTGTACTTAGGTTTCCATGGGATGTCTGGTTTTATTAGTGTCTTTTGTTCATTTTGATTGTTTAGTGTTGGTATATGACAAGGGGAGTCTGACTAATGGATTCTATGAGCTCGTAGGTCCAGTCAAGCCATGTGGAGCATGAGGCATGGTCCTAAGAAGACTCTTTGTGTTTTTGGTGTGTTTGACATATAGTCGCCAACCATATAGTCACGTAACCCAGCGACACTAGTTCCCTTTTGTGGGTCTCTTGGAATTTTCATGAATTTGGAAGTTTTTTTTGAAAATACTTGTATGAGAATTTTAAAAATGGGTTTAAAAGGAATGGTTGATTTTTGAAAAGTGGAAAAGGGGTTTTCCAAAATTAAATATAAAAATGGTTTTGGAAGGTTGTGCTTTTAGTGAAACAATGTTTTGGGAGGAAGTGGAAATGATTTAATGTGATTGGATTTTCCCTAATCTAAACATGTGGTTTTTTGAAATAAAATGTTTTGAAAGTGTGAATCATTTTAAGTTGATTCTGAATTTTTGTTTTAAATGGGATGTTTTGGGATGTTGAAAAGTGTTTGAATCTGATGAATTGGTTTTGGAAATTGGTTCTGAGTGGTTGGTGTTTTCATATAAAGGGTATTGGCCTCAATGGAAATCAGATTATGAAAAGATACCTTGCTGAATTTTAGAAAATGGGAAGGGGTTTTTTGGAGTAGCTTGGTTGTTTTAAAAGTTGTTAAAACTAAAAAGGGGTATAGTTTTAAAAAAATGTTTCTTGATGAAGTGTGGTTTGTTTTGTGAAATATGAAAAGGGTTTTTCACTTGGTGGTTGGTGTTCCTTTTGAAGGTACATGGTTTTTGGAATGACGTTGTTTTGTTTTAGCCTTTACTGTTTTAATGGGTGACAAACATGCATGGTTTTATTGATATCTAGAAGGATGTCCTATATGGCATGGTGGTTAGGTTCCTAGGGTGGCATGGAAATGTGCATGTGGGTGAGACTTGATGAAACCTCATTGGTGAATGTGGAAACCCACTAAGTTTGTTTGTTTTTCAAAAGTGTTTTGAGCTAAAAAATTGTGGCCTTTATTTATAAACCAATGGTTATGTGGATAGGTTTTTTATGTCTTAGAAGAGTTTTTTATTCAGTAAGCTTTCTTAGGTTCTATAAGTCATACTCTTGTTGTATCTTGAGATAAGATCTTGTTGGTGGCTCAGTTTTGGAGTAATGATCATTGGGTTTCTAAAGATGTGTTTGATGTAGTGATGTGTCCATGGATAGTTATCCATTGAAAATATTTCATGTTTATCAACATAAGGATTCAATTAAAATGTTAAATACACCTCTTCGGATGATGCCTCAGCCTATTGTTTGGAATAGAGAGTTGTTTGGGATCAATTTAAAGTGCTTCCAGGTCGTGATAATTCTTTTGGACATAACAGTTGTGTTCGGTGATGTTGATGTGTCTTGTCGTATTCCTTGTCCATTCTGCCCCTCATTCAGAGTGAGATAGAATTTTAATATGTATCTATGAGTTCCTATTTAGATGAAGGTTTTTTTGAGCATGTGAGTTTTTTGAGTGGTGTAATCCTTATCACCCTGACTACAGTCCAACAAATGCCTCAAGAATCAGGGCTCCAGCCATAGGCCTCAGAGTGAAGCTTTTCACACAGTCAGGAAATCTCCAGAGGTGTAGGGAACTTGACTAGGCTCCTGCCTCCAACATTGTGTTATGGTAGTTTATATGTCTCTATTTTGGTTCCTCATTTCTCTAAATTTCACATTGTCACAAAAAGCATGGTGGAATTACCACTCACACAGTGTCTATGGTTATGCCTTCATGGATGTGGGTTTTCGATCAATGTCCTTCTGTGGACCGCCTGTGAAAATCATGTGTAGTCTTGGTGTTACCTATTCATAGGTAGAGAGTGTTGGGTAGTTCCTTTGTTTATTTTTTGGTTTTAGTGGCCTAATTATTGGGTCTCCTTCCCTCCCCTCCCCGAGTGGTGGGGGTCCAGATCAATGCCGAAAGTGTTGGCCCAGTTCTTGTCCCCTCTGTTCAGGAGTGGGTGGTTTAGATGTCCATGTTGTAACCCTATTAACATGGGTTTGTAGGTAGTTGTGGGAGTGTTTTGGTGGTCCTGTGCAGTTGAGGCCCAATTCTAGTTCATTTTAAATTCATTTTTTTGTTCGTTTCTTGTTGGTCTCTAATGGTTGGGAACCCAATACGGGTCTGAAAGATCTTTCCTTTAGGATTTGTCGGATGGTAGTTGTGATTTAATGGTGGGGAGACCATTCCGGGCTCCACCCCAAGTCATTGGATTTTGTGAGTGAACTATGGTTTTGGTGATTGTTGGGTTCATTGGGAGAAGTCCCAACAATCTAGTTCTTAACATTGTTGTGGAGGTGGGGGCTTGATCTTTCCGTTGAATCTTTGAAAGTGGTTATGAGTTGGTGTTTTTTTTGGGAAAGATTATTAAGTTACATTGTTAGTGAATGATATTTATTTATATTTAGAGGTTTTATAATGTTTATAAGTAATCCTCAGGTGTTTTTCTATCAGTTGAGAAGTGTTATGGCTTTCCAGGGGTGGAAATCTCTAATGGTGGGGAGAATTGACACACCAAGTTTTTTTTCTTTTCATTTCATGGTTTTGATCCGGTTCATTGAAAATACTGATCCTTTTATTGGGTGTTGGGTGAGATTAATTTTGAGTTTGAACTACCATATATGTTTAATCACCCTAATTTGGGTTCCTCATTGCTTGTTTCGGAGTTTTTGGAGAAAGGGTGGTTACTTCATGATTTAGGCCAACTGTGTGCCCATTTCCAGTTTTAAAAAACAAATTTGTTTCTTTTATAACACATTTTTTTTTCAACATTTTGCACCAATTGCACTTCATAAATTTCCTAAAATGACATATTAAAACCAAAATATCCTTTTTTACCTCTTAAGAATTCATAATCATGGTGAATTTGGGTTACTTATTTACTTAATGGGCCAGCCCGTGGGCCCATTTCCAGTTTTAAAAAAATAATTTTTTGCTTTTATATTTTCTTCATTTTTAAATATTTTTCGGTGATTACACCTCCCAATAGAATCCAAAATATCTATCCTCACCCCCATTATCTATTTTACTTCTTTGGAGCTCATTTGAATCACATATTTGGGATAAACTTCTCAAGTTTCCTAAAATTGTCCAGAATTGAGAGGGTAAATTATTTCATCCATAAATCATTCCATTCGTACTTTTTTTCCCAAAAATCTTCTTTCCCTAGTTCTTATAGGCCTTAGGAGACTTTCCAAGAAGTTTCAATCCATTACCTTTTCTCTAAGGGTGCATATCTAATGGAAGATGAAGAGTTTTCTATTTCAAAAGGTGAGATTCCTTCTCTTTTCTCCTATAGTCTTCTTCTGTTTTTAGCCCTTGTATAGGTTTCAACTTGAGTTCGATCACCTTGGGAGACATGTGATCATTGTCTTGGTGAGTGACCAAAGGGTTCACATGGAGTTAGTTAGTTATCAGGTTTGGTCAGTTGAGTTTTTGGTTTAGTTGTACTTTCAGTTTATTGTATAAATAATGTTCAGTTCAATTTTTATGTAAATGAATTTTGGGCTGTCAATTTTTTTTTGATGTTTGTTTGATTGTTTATATTTGGACGAAATTGTTACCTTGTGTAATATATTGATTCCCTTGGTGATTTTTTCCATCTTGGGAGGATCAAGAACGCCTCTTGGGACTTGTTGTGTGCTGGCCTTGGTGACCAGTTCAAGGTCGACTCGGGCTGGTTCGTGACATCAATTGTGATTTGTATAAAATTAGTATAACTCTAAGACCTCTATTTAACATTTTACCAAGTAATGAACATGATGGTTTGTATTCTTTTTCAAAACATGTATTAAAACTTCCATCATCTACTTGGGATAAAGAAATTAAATATTTCCTTAATTTTGATAACTGCTTTACCTGTTATGAATCTGGTAGAATCAATGTTCCATGATTTTAATAGACTAATGACACTTAGTAAATAACCATCCTACTAAAAATTAAATTTCTTTATTAAATATTGTTTTATTTATTTAATTCGTTATATATTTTTTCATGATCACCTAAAACAATGGATAGTTAAATTATCCATGAATCCCCATATTCCATCTCATTTTTTGGGTAACACATTAGTTATCCTTTTCAATTTACTTCCATATTTGTTTTAAAATGCAGGAAATGAAGCCAATTTAAGAGAGGTGACAAAAACATATTATAGACAACAATCATCGCATGAATGAGATGTGAATTCTACCACTAGTTTCTGAAGTGAGTATTTTATTTTAAATATATATATATATATATATATATATAATATAATGTAATGTGATTAATTTTTTTAAACATTTTTGCAGGATCCATCTATTAGGTGATAATTATTTGATGAGTAACCTAGTAGTGGTCCCAGTACTCAGGGTGTTCGTATGAGGGGGGGGGGGGGGTATGAAAGCTAGACGATCTGGTCGGCGTACCCGATTAGACTCTGCCCCTCCCACTGACATACCATTCATTCTACATTTTGATCCTGGTGTGTTTTTAGGGACACCCTGGATATTTATGCTTACCATTTTTTCACCAACCATTACATATGATCCTAGTCACCCATTTGTACCATATCCGATGATGATTCCCACTCCCCATCCAACATTCGGCCAACCATTCATGTCATCTTCTTTTACTTCTGCTTCCTTCTTTATGGGATTTTATATTCCATCTTCTTCGACTCCTGCTCAACTAGATTCTATCCCTGCAGAGCATATATTGAGACCCACTCCACCTGTACAGGATGTTCCTTCAGTTTCTACGGATCTAGCGGCACCCATTGATCAGACTACCGCAGGTATACTTATAAACCCTAACAAATTTTTACACCATTATTTATTTTCATTATAACATGTACTGATAAAATATTTGTTTTTCTTTCATAAAAGATACATCTACTGATATGATGCAGGGGGGGAGGCATACACACATGCACGCGGTGTGGAACCGCCGCACGTAGTTGATGGTGGACTACAATTAAGATAGTCAAATTATTAAAAAATCAGGGCAGCAATGTTGGAGTTTTTTGGTGACCCTTGCAAAATACTCCAACATCATTTCTGTCAGCTTGTTCTCATGGAGATCATTGCAAAATGAAGTCAAGGATAAAGCTTGGGCAGAGATATGTGTAAAAAAAATCTGTTGTATTTAATTCAATATATTGTTTTTTATTTATATGTATTAATATTTTGGTGTTTTCTTCCGTTTAATTTCCCTGATAGTGAGGGTGCATGGATAGCACGTCTAAAGGATTTAGGTGAGCTTTAGAGAGCTTGTAAGAATGAGTTGTATATTGGTTGGCATGCTAGTGTTAGCACAGAGTTAGAGGTGGTCCCTATAATGGGTGATTGTTCTTTAGAACAATATCGAAAGATGATTACTCATTGGGAGACTAGCCAGTTTAAGGTATTAATTACATTAGAGGCATTTAAATGAAAATTTTCATGTTTTTCGTTAATAATAATTATTGAATTTTATTTAGGAATCATCTATAAGAAATAAAAAAAAATTATGATAAAAAAATACCTCTACACATTGGGATATGCTACAATTTCGGATCATGATAGGCTGTAGGTATGATAGTTTATAATCTTTCTTTATGACTTGCACTTTTGATTGCTTCCTCCATAATTTATTAAATTTCTAAAGTTGTTATATAATATTAGTTATGAAATTAATTATTGGAATCGTATTTTTAATTATGGGTTCCTATATTCAATGTCATTGTAGAGGCATAAAATGAATATAGAAGGATGTGTACCCCAAGAAAAATTGTTTTGCTCGAGTAGAAGAAAGAAACATGGAAGTGAGATTAATGAACTAACTCAACAACGGATTGTAAGTTTTACTTTGATGATTTAAAATTTTAATATCTATTTGGTAACTTAATAATCTATTTATATTTGTAAAAGGATACTTTAGACTCCCTTGATGCCAAGTAACATGACAATTTTGGTCCAAACGATCACTTACATCAAGTGTTACGAGACGAGCACCCTGGTAGAGTACGCTACCGACCTGGGAAGAGTATAGTTCCAACGAGGTATTGGTATGAGTTGTAGTTCCACTAAGTTGCAGCAGGTTAAGTCATGAGAAGAACAATCTAAAAAAAGGGCCACAAAGATAGAATAATAGTTTGCTAGGGAAAACACTACATTAATGAAACTGATGGAAGTTTTACGTCCAATACTTCCACTAGAGTCTAGAACTACTTGTGATGAATATATATCATCGATGAATTCTATATATGCTGCACCAGGTGGTAGTTCTAGGTGTGTTCATGATATGGTGAGGAGGAGGTTGAGGCAGGAGGAGGAGGCTGAGGAGGAGGCTGAGGTGGAGGAGGAGGGCGAGGAGGAGGCTAATGTTGAGTACAAGGGCGAGGAGGAGGGTGTTGAGGAGGGCAGAGATGATGATGGGGACGACGATGAGGATGAGGGTGAGGGTGATGATGACAGTGATGATGGTGATGGTGATGTGGAACAGATAGATCCGTAACATTTTTGACTAATATTGCTGACCTTTGATGTTTATTGATTTGTTGTGCCTGAATATATGTGTGATTAGATAGGTCACATTATATTTATTTTTTTATCTATAAATAATGAAACATGACTTGATGATTTGTTGTGACTGGTTCACCCCTCCCCTGGGTAGCCCCACCACCCCCATGGACAGCCCACCCACCCCCATGGACACCCCTACCCCCTGGATAGCCACGCCACCCCCCGTGGACAGCCCACCCACCCCCTAGACAGCCCCTCCCCCTATGGATAGCCCCCCACCCCTGTGGACAGCCTGACCACCCCCTAGACTCCCCTACCCCCATGGACAGTCCCCCCACCCCTGTGGACAGCCCGCCCACCACCCCTGGACACCCTCGACCACCCTGGATAGCTCTGCCACCCATGTGGATAGCCTGCCGACCACCTAGACACCTCATACCCCATAGACATCCCCCACCCCCTAGAAAGGCCCCACCCCTGGACATCCCCACCCCATGGATAGCCCCTCCACCCCCGTGGACAGCCCACCCACCCCCTGGACACCCCATACCCCATTGGACAACCCCACCCACCCCCTTAGAAAGCCCGCCCACCCCCTGGACACCTCGTACCCCCTAGACAACCCCCACCCCTAGAAATCCTCCCCTCGTTTCCTTAAAATCCCCAACCCCCCTGGACAACCCTTCCACCCCCGTGCACCCCCCTAGGCACCCCCTCCCCCATGGATATCCCCCCCCCCTCCACCCCACCCCCATGGAGAGCTCTCCCACCCCCCTAGACACCCCGTACCCCCTGGATAGCCCCGCCCACCCCCATGGACACCCTGTACACCCCTCGATAGCTCCCAACTGCATGGACAACACACCCACCCCCTTGGATAGCTCGCACACCCCCTTGGACATCCCATACCCCCTGGACAGCCCCGCCACCCACGTGGATAGCCCACCCACCCCTTAGAGACCTCGTACCCCCTGGACAGCACCCCGCCCCTGTGGTCTTCCCGCCCACCCCTGTGGACATCCCACCCACCACCATGGAAACACATGACCCCCATCGACAGCCCTTCCACCCCCCATGGACAGCCCGCCCACCCCATGGATAGCCCCTTCCACCGTGGACATCCCCCCACCCCCATGGAGCACTTACTCCCCCCCCCCCCCCCGAGACACCCCCTAACACCCTGGATAGCCCCGCCACCCTCATGGATAGCCCGCCCATCCCCCTGGACACCCAGTACCCCCGTGGACACCCCATACCCACGGACAACCCCCCACCCACGTGGATAGCTTGCCCCCTGTTGACAACAAACCCACCCCCTTCGACACCTCGTACCCCTTGGACAACCCCTCCACACTCGTGGACTGCCCACCAACCCCCCATGGAAACCCCGTACCCCTGGATAGCCCCCCTCCCTTGGATAGGCCTCCCACCCCCATGGATAGCCCGCCCACCCCCTGGACACCCCCCCTATGGATGGCCCCCACCCCCGTGGATAGCCTGCCCACCCCCGTGGACAGCCCGCCCACCCACCTGGACAACCCCGCCACCCCATGGACAACCCGCCCACACCACCTGGACACCCTGTACCCCCTGGACAGCCCCTCCCACCCCTGGACACCCTGTACCCCCCCAAGACATCCCCCACACTCATGGACAGCCCCGACCACTCCCCTGGACACCTTCTACCCCCTGGACAACCCATCCACCCAGTGGACATCCCCCACCCCCTGGACATCCCCCCACCCCTATGGATTATAGGTTTTCTAACAACTCAAAGATCCCATTAATCATAGATACCCTCTTCATTTCCTCCTAGAATCCTTGATCACCAATAAAAAATAGTGGATGCTATTTTAGAAACTGCCATTCATAATCAATGATTCAAGAATAACATGGCTATTCCACTTCCACAAGAGTTTGAGTAGAGACCAAGACTAGAAGACAATAGCTAGATCACAAGAATGACTACCTAGGATATCTTCATATTGACTTGTTGATTCATTTATAGTTGTAACATTCTAAAGAATTATCAGAAACAAAACCTTTAGTAAAATAATCTGATGTTCTAAAATAAGTGACACAAAATCACAAATCCCATAAAGATACATCATTAATAATTCTTCCTAAAACCATTTCAAAATCATATAATATATATAATTATTTCTATTTAAAACTCCCCAATGGTTTATAAAAATCCCTTTTAAGGTTCCATTTCAAATATCATATAGTATTTTTGTCCCACAATAAAAATGTAATCCATTTCCTAATAACAAAATCCCCCTTCCAACCATACACACAAAAAACATTCATTTTTACCTAAAGAAACACATACTATTAAAATAAATATTATTCCAAAAACCATTTTAAAAATACAAATGATCTTAAAATCCATGAAATTCATTCCATTAAAACCATTAAATGCCCCACCCCTAGACACCCCCTACCCCTGGACTACCTCACCACCCTCGTTGACAGCCCCCCACCCCCTTGACAGCCCCCACCCCCACGGACAACCCCCCACCCCCTGATCACCACCAACCCCCCTTGGATAGCCCCCCAATCCCCTAGACCACCCCCACCCACCCAGACCCCCACCCCCATGGATAGCCCCCAACCCCCTGGACACCCCCCTCACCCACTAGACATTCCCTACCCCCTTGGACAACCCCCAACCCCCCTGGACAACCCCCCACCCTGGAAACCCTCCCACCCCCGGAACACCCCCTACCCCATGGACATCCCCCCCCCACCCCCTGGACACCACCTCACCCCCTGGACACCCCCTACCCCTAGAAAAACCCCACCCCACCCCCTGGATAGCCCCCCCACCCAAGGACAACTCAAAAGGAGAGCCCCCCGGATAGCCCACACCCCCTCCCTAACAGAATATTACTATCATCTAAACTAAATATTTCCTAATGCTGTTCTTTCTTGCTTTTATATAATGAATTATTTCACTCATGTTAATTTTTATCAAATGGAATCACTTTTGGAAGAAAATTGAGGTGACTAAACTGGAAGCAGGGGTGGATTAGAGTGATGGATGTAGTGCCTTTACTACCCAGTCTCAAATGTTAAATCACATTAGTTTTATCAATTATAATATATAACTTCTATAAATTGATATTCTCCACCTGCGCCCCAATAAGTTGTATCAATTCATGGTTCTAGTTTATTGGATGACCAAACTACCAAGACTTGGAATTTGAGATTGGTTGGAAGAAAAATGAGAAAACATTTAGCTATTACCTGGTTTCAGTATTTATTAATGTGGAAGGTGAGGGTTTGGAAAGTAACTACTAGGACTCAGAGGACTATTCTGAAAGGTTTATCTTATGGTGAATATGGAATGTAATTTTCACAATGTATGCGATTTTGGATTATGGTTTATGAAATATTGGATTCTATGTGTAGGTGTATTGGCTTGTGTCTCCAGGTGTATTTGATTTGCCTAGGTGTATTGGCCTAGGTGCATTGGCTTCCCTACAGGCGTATTGGGTTCTGCATACTTTCTGGGTGTTGGGTTCGGCATGCTGCTGTGAAATTTGGGTGTAGGATATAACAACAGTTTATAACTATTGGTATACAGCTAAAAGAAATTTTAATACTATACCAACTGTAATAAACCGTTGGTATAGGGGTGAAAGAAATGTGAAAGGTATACCAACAGTTAAAAAACTATTGGTATATTAAAGGACAACGTTATTTTACCAACGGTTACTTGCAACAGTTGAGAAAAAAAACTATACCAATAGTTTTTGGAAATGTTGGTAAAACACTGAATTCTTTGTAAAACAATGGTTTCAAACTGTTGGTATAGATTTTTTCCTATGGTTCTAGGTAACCATTGGGAAGATGTGATTTTTTGCAGCATATAACAACGATTAATTAGAAACCATTAGTATATATCTATCCCTATGCCTGACATACCAACGGTTTGTAAAACCGTTGGTATATTGTATACTGGTGTTTTTCACTTCAATACAAACGGTTTTTAACCATTGTTATATTTTAACTTTCAAGTAGTGTCTAGGTTTTTTAGGTTTTTTTTTGTTTTTTACTCTTGTTTAGGGTTTTTAAAAAAATTTAGGGATTCAGGGTTTTTACTGTCTTTTTCGATATTAAGGGTTTTTGAGTTTTTTAGGATTTTAATGTATTTTAGTGTTTTTTAACTTTTTTGGGTTTTTAGGGTTTTCAGAGTTTTTAGTGGGTTTTTAGGTTTTTTATGGTTTTTAGGGTCTTTTAATATTCTTTTAGTTTTTTATGGTTTTAAAGGGGTTTCTAGTGTTTTCTGGGGTTTTTACATTTTCATGGATTTTTATTGGTTTTTTTTATAATTTTTATGGTTTTAGGGTTTTTTTGGGTTTTAGGGATTTTGAGGGGTTTTAGAGACTTTTCAGGGTTTTTAAGTCTTTTAGGGGTTTTTAAGATTTTATGGGTCTTTCGGGTTTTTATCTTTTTTTTTTGAGTTTTTAGTTTTTTATTATTTTCTAGATCTTTTTAAAATTTTAGGGGTTTTAATTTTTTTTAGATGTTTTAGTGGGTTTTTAGTGTTTTTAATGGTTTTTGAAGGTTTTAGGAGTTTTATAGTCTTCATGGGTTTTTTAGGGGTTTTAGGGTTTTTACGTTTTCATTGATTTTTAATGGATTTTAGGATTTTTAGGGGTTTTAGCGGTTTTAGGGATTCTAGGGGATTTTCACGGGTTTTAGGGGGGGGGGGGGTTGAGTTTTTTAGGAGTTTTAAGGTTTTTTAGATTTTTTTAACATTTATAGGGGTTTAAGGGTTTTTAGAGTTTTTAGTGGGTTTTTAGGTTTTGTGTTGGTTTTTTGAGTTTTTAAGATTTTTAGGGGGTTTTATGGTTTTTATGGTTTTTTAGATTTTCATTGATTTTTAGGGGTTTTTAGGATTTTTTTTGTTTTTACGGATTTTTAGGGTTTTTATAGATTTTAATGAATTTTTGGGTTTTTTAGGAGGTGTTGGGGTTTTTAACGATTTTTAGAGTCTTTTTGGATTTATAATGTTTTATGGTTTTTTATAGATTTTAACATTTTTAGGGTTTTAATGGGTTTTTAGAGTTTTTAGTGGTTTGTAAGGGTTCTATGGGATTTTTGGGATTTTATGGTTTTTTGGGATATTATGGTTATCAAGGGCTATTCAGGGTTTTTAATAATTTCATGTATTTTTATGGTTTTTTAGAAATTTTATGGTTTTTTGGGATTGTGAGGGTTTTTAGAATTTTTCACGGGTTTTATATTTTTTAGTGTTTTTTTGGGTTTATGTTCTTTTTTGTTTTTTGGGGTTTTTTGAGTTCTTTAGGTATTTTAAGATTTTTTAGAGTTTTTAACATTTTTATTTTTTCTCAGGGTTTTAATGGTTTTCTGGGGTTTTTTGGGTTTTTTATTTTTTCATGGATTTTTAGGGTTTTTTTAAATTTCTATGGTTTTTAGGGTTTTTAGGGTTTTATGGATTTTGAGAGTTTTTAGGGGTTTCCAAGGATTTTTTGTGTTTTAAGGTTTTTTAGGTTTTTAGGGTCTTTTTGGGGTTTTAGGGTTTTTTTTAGAGTTTTTAGGGTTTTTAGAGTTATTTTAAATTTATGGGGTTTTATGGTGTTTTAGATTTTTAAATGGTTTTTAATATTTTTATGGTTTTTTAGGTATTTTAAGGTTTTATGGGGTTTTTTATGGTTTTTGGGGTTTGAGGGTTTTAAGGGTTGTTTATGTTTTCTTGGATTTATTGGGGTTTTTTTGTATTTTTATGCTTTTTATGGTTTTTTTAGCGTTTTTAGGTTTTTTGAAGATTTTTTTTGTGTTTTCAGGGGTTTTAGGGTTTTTAGGATTTTTAGGGGTTTTTAGAGATTTTAGGGACTTTTTGTGATATTATGTATTTTTGATTTTTTTAGAGGTTTTAAGTTTTATTGGCGTTTTTAATGTTTTTAGGGGTTTTAAAGGAATTTCGAGTTTTTAGTTTGGATTTTTGGTTTTTTAGTTTCTTTTATGGGTTTTAAGGTTTTTAGGGGTTTTATGGTCATTTTGGGTTTTTTTTATGTTTTCATTGTTTTTAGGGGGGGTTAAGGGGTATTTATGAATTTTTGGTTTTTAGGGTTTTTCCAGGGTTTTAGTGTTTTTAGGGGTTTTAGGATCTTTTTGGGTTTTTTGTTATTTTTATAAGTTTTTTAGTGTTTTATTGTTTTTTATAGATTTCTAAAATTTTTAGGGGTTTTAAGGGTTTTTAGAGTTTTTATTGTTTTTAGGGTTTTTCGATTTTTTATTATTTTCAGGGTTTTTATTGGGTTTACGGGTTTTTTTACGGTTTTTAGGGGGTTTTATGGTTTTCAGAGGTTATCGAGGTTTTTAGAATTTTTTACCTTTTCGTGTATTTTAGGGGGTTTAATGATATTTATGGTTTTTACGGGTTTTTTTGGTTTTGGGAGGATTTTGACGTTTTCAGAATTTTTAGTGTTTTTAGGGTCTTTTTGGAATTTATAGATTTTTTAGATTTTAGGGATTTTCAATGTTTTTAGTGGTTTAAAGGGATTTTAGAGTTTGTAGTTTTTTAGGGTTTTTATTGGTTTTTATGTTTTTTAAAGGTTTTTAGAGGTTTTATGGTTTTTTTGTATTTTGGTTCTTTTTTAGTTTTTCATGATTTTTAATGGATTTATATGATTTTTATAATTTTCAGTGTTCTTAGAGTTTTTTTTTATTTTTGCGGTTTACAGGGATTTTCAGGGGTTTTTAGGGTCTTTAGTGGTTTTCTAGGTTTTTAAGGTCTTTTGGGTTTTTAGGGTTTTCTTGTTTTAATAGGGTTTTAAGGTTTTTTAAATTTTCTTATTGTTTTTTTGTGGTTTAAGGGTTTTTACAATTTTTAGTTATTTTTTAGGGTTTTTGGTTTTCAATGTTTTTGTGGTTTTATGGTTTTAAGGGGTCTTTTAGTGTTTTTAGGATTTTTGACACTTCTATGGATATTTATGGGTTTCTTAGGATTTATTTGGTTTTTATGGTGTTTAGGGGTTTTAGAGGGTTTTCAGTGTTTTTAATTGTTTTTATGGTCTTTGAGGGTTTTAGGATTTTTTTTGAGTTTTAGATTTTTAAGGGTTTGAGAGTTTTTTAACATTTTTAGGTGTTAAAGGGTTTTTGTAAATTTTAGTTGTTTTTTTGGGTTTTTATTTGTTTTTAGGTTTTTTAAGGATTTGAGGTGACTAACTGAAAATTATATTTTTATTATTCAATCAATTTTGAGGAAAAAGTGAGAAACCATACAGAACTCCATGACATAAAACAACATAACCCCAAGGAAAAAAATTTAATTGCCAAACATCTAGACATTACTAACAAAACCTAAATTTCATTCCGTTGCTTCAGCACATTCAACCAGAAGCTCCACCATTTATAAGCATTCAAAATTTGCACACCCCCATACTTCACAGCACCTCAATATTTGCAAGTACCCGTATAACAACCTATCATTCAAGAGGTTCAAGAACCAAACATCGATTCGCACCTTCAATCCTTCACTACCTCCACGAACATCAAGCAAATTCAAATCCAAAATGCTCCCAAATGCCAAAATTCCCCGCAAACAGCAAATCTGAACGAAAACCATAAACTTCACCACATGCTCAAAACCTATTACTTCCAAAATCACGGTTGTAGACCAATACACCAGCACACAAACCCATTCCCCCTGAGACCATCACCATTTGCCGGAATCAAAGCCGGGACCCCACCCCCATCCTATCCCCAACTAGCCATAGATTCCATAGGGTCGAGGAGCCTCGCTTGAGTCCGAATCGCACACAGGAAGCGGAAAAAAAGAGTGGGGAGCCTCCCACGAGCGACGCCACACAAATCCAAACAACCATAGAACATCAAATTAAAGAAGTAAAACCCCCTAACCGCAAACATCACCGGATCCAAACCTACAAGGAAGAATAAGGAAGCCCGTCATCACCTTCGAGACCTCACCCAAAAACCAGATCCACCCAGCTCACCCCTAGATGAGTCAGACACGAAGCAGAAAATCTGAACCTTGAACCCACACCATGCCTCCATGTAGTCCAGAAAACGATGAGAGATAACAAGATCGGGTCCACAAAGCCGCCGCAGGAGAGTCTGCATGCCACAATTGCGCCGAACTGAAGCTATGAGGAGAGGATCCTGAACAATCTGCCACAGGGAAGAGGAAGGTGGCGGTGAGGAGAGAAACCCAATCTTGCAGCCCTTTATGGGTGCATCATAAGGTTTTGAGGTATTTTATGGTTTTTGGGTGTTTTTCGGGTTTTTTATGTTTTTATGCATTTTTAGGGTTTTTTAGGATTTATTTGGCTTTTAGGGTTTTAGGGATTTTTATGGTTTTAAGGGTTTTTAGGTATTTTTAGGGGTTTTCAAGGTCTTTGGGGTCTTTTTTGGGTTTTAGGTTTTTTTTTGAGTTTTTAGGGGTTTTAAGGGTTTTTATAGTTTTTAAAGGTTTTTTGGGTTTTTAAGGGTTTTTATAGTTTTTAGTGTTTTTAGGGTTTTTATGATTTTTTATTGTTTTTGTGGATTTTAGAGGTTTTATGGTTTTCAGGGGGTTTTAGGGATTTTAGAGTTTTTTATGTTTTCCTTGATTTTGGCGGCCTTTTTGGGATTATTGTAGTTTTTTGGGTTTTTAGGGTGTTCAGGGTTTTTAGGGTATTTAGGGATTTTCAGGGTTTTTAGGTTTCTCTGAGTTATCTGGGTTTTAAGGTATTTTGGGTTTTAAGGTTTTTTTGAAAATTTTCGGGGTTTTGCAGTTTTTTAGAATTTTAATAATTTTTAGGTGTTTAAAAGTTTTTTAGACTTTTTAGTGGTTTTATAGGTTTTTAGGAGTTTTTATGTATTTCTGGGGGGGTTGATGGTTTTTAGTGTTATTTAGGTTTTCATGGATTTTAGGGGTTTTTTAGGATTTTTATGGTTTAAGGGGTTTTTAGGGGTTTTAGGGATTTAGATGGTATTTACATTTTTTTCATGGGTTTTTAGGGTTTGAGGGCTATTTTAGGGTTTTTAGGGTCTTTTGGGTGCTTAGGGTTTTTTGAGTTTTTAGGGGGTTTAAGTTTTTTTAGAGTTTTTAATGTTTTTAGGGGTTTTAATGGTTTTTAGAGTGTATTTCTTCTTTTTTTGGGTTTTATTGGTTTTTAGTGGTTTTTTTGAGTTTTTATTTGTTTTCAGGGGTTTTGGGATTTTTTGGGTTTATTAAGTTTTTTATGGTTTTTATGGTTTTTAGGGGGTTTCAGGGTTTTTAGGGTTTTTATGTTTTCATCGATTTTTAGGAATATTTCTGAATTTTTAACGGTTTAATAGTTTTGGGGGGTTTTAGGGTTTTTGTGAGGTTTTCAAGGGTTTGTATAGTGTTTTTCAAGGCTTTTAGGGTGTTTTGGTTTTTAAAATTTTTTCTTGAGTTTTTTAGGGTTTTTAAGGATTTTAGGGATTTTTAATATTTCTTTGGGTTTTAAGGGTTTTTGGAGTTTTAGTGGTTTTCTATGGCTATTATGGATTTTTGTTGTTTTATTATGTTTTTTGGGGCAAATTAGTTGGAAGACCAGGCTATTCCTGCCCCCCCCCCCCAAAAAAAAATGTTTATCAGAAAAAAGAAAAGGAAGACAAGGGATGGGAGGGTTTAATAAATCCACACCCAAAAAGCCCTGGACACCCCCATGAAACCCAAAAATCACACAAAAAATAGACATTGAAGAGAATAAAAAACATCTCCATCAGCGTCTCCCAGCCAATCCGCAACCAATAGCCCACAACATTATTTCCATCATCTATCACCTCATTTCCAAGTAGATCCATCACCATCAACACATAACTGCCAACATCAAAGTCATAAACATCACCTTCATCACATCCCAGCCAAGCAACAGCCATCACCAAGCAACTTAGATTACAACAACCATCACCTCGTAACCAATCAGCTTCCAACATTTCACACCTATAAGTACAACCAGAAACACAGGACCACTGACACCCTTTCCTAGAACCAATCCAAAGCACCCATAACTCATTTTCATTCCCAAAACCAGACATCCCCGCTAGTGTTCTTGTAATCTCACCTCATAGATAGACAAAATTTAGTGCCACTCAACAAAACCAAAATCCAGTACCAGCAGTGATTCATAACCAAACTAGCCACAACTCAGGAATGAATCACAACCAAACCAGCCTCAACTTCGGAATCCATATTCTAACATAGAAATTAGAACACAACACAAATTAACCAGCACTCATCCACAATCTAAAACAAATACGAATCCACAACTCAGGAATGACTCATTTCTCTAAATTTTTCATTGTCACAAAAAACATGGTGGATTTACCACTCACACAGTGTCTATGGTCATGCCTTCATGGATGTGGTTTTTCGATCAATGTCCTTCTGTGGACCGCCTGTGAAAATGAGATGCAGTCGCGGTGTTACCTATTCATAGGTAGAGAGTGTTGGGTAGTTACTTTGTTTCTTTTGTGGTTTTAGTGGCCTAATTATTGGGTCTCCTTCCATCCCCTCCCCGAGTGGTGGGGGTCCAGATCCATGCCGAAAGTGTTAACCCAGTTCTTGTCCCCTCTGTTCAGGAGTGGGTGGTTTAGATGTTCATGTTGTAACCCTATTAACATGGGTTTTTACGTTGTTGTGGGAGATTTTTGGTGGTCCTGTGCAGTTGAGGCCCAATTCTAGTTCATTTTAAATTCATTTTTTTGTTCGTTTCTAGTTGGTCTCTAATGGTGGGGAGACCCACTACGGGTCTCGAAGATCTTTCCTTTAGGATTTGTCGGATGGTAGTTGTGATTTAATGTTGGGGAGACCATTCCGGCCTCCACCCCAAGTAATTGGATTTTGTGAGTGAACTAAGGTTTTGGTAATTGTTGGGTTCATTGGGAGAAGGCCCAACAATCTAGTTCTTAACTTGGTTGTGGAGGTGGTGGCTTGATCTTTCCATTGATTCTCTGAAAGTGTTTGTGAGTTGGTGTTTTGTTTGGGAAAGAGTATTAAGTTACATTGTTAGTGAATTATATTTCCTTATATTTAGAGGTTGTATTATGTTTATAAGTAATCCTTAGGTGATGTTCTGTCAGTTGAAAAGCGTTATGGCTTTCCGGGGGCGGAAATTTCTAATGGTGTGGAGAATTGTCACACCCAGTTTTTTTCTTTTCATGTCATGGTTTTGATCCGGTTCATTGAAAATACTAATGCTTTTATTGGGTGTTGGGTGAGATTGATTTTTAGTTTTGAACTACCATATATGTCTAATCACCCTAATTTGGGTTCCTCATTGCTTTTTTAGGAGTTTTTGGAGGAAGGGTGGTTACTTCATGATTTGGGACAACTATGAGCCCATTTCCAGTTTTAAAAAACAAATTTGTTTCTTTTATAACTCCATTTCTTTTCAACATTTTTCACCCATTGCACTTCATAAATTTTCTACACTGACATATTAAAACCAAAATATCGTTTTTTACCTCTTAAGAATTCATAATCATGGTGAATTTGGGTTACTTATTTACTTAATGGGCTAACCCGTGGGCCCATTTCCAGTTTTAAAAAATTACTTTTTTTCTTTTATATTTTCTTCATTTTTAAATATTTTTCGGTGATTACTCCTCCCAATAGAATCCAAAATACCTATCCTCACCCCCATTATCGATTTTACGTCTTTGGAGCTCATTTGAATCACATATTTGGGTGAAAGTTCTCAGGTTTCCTCAAATTGTCCAGAATTGAGACAGTAAATTATTTCATCCATAAATCATTCCATTCGTACTTTTTTCCCCAAAAATATTCTTTCCTTGGTTCTTCCAGGCCTTAGGAGAATTTTCAAGAAGATTCAATCCATTAACTTTTCTCTAAGGGTGCATATCTAATGGAAGACTAAGAGTTTTCTATTGCAAAAGCTGAGATTCCTTCCCCATTCTCCTATAGTCTTCTTCTGTTTTTAGCCCTTGTATAGGTTTCAACTTGAGTTTGATCACCTTGGGAGACATGTTATCATTATGTTGGTGAGTTACCAAAGGGTTCACATGGAGTTAGTTAGTTATCAGGTTTGGTCAGTTGAGTTTTTGGTTTAGTTGTACTTTCAGTTTATTGTATAAATAATGTTCAGTTCAATTTTTATGTAAATGAATTTTGGGCTGTCAATTTTTTTCGATGTTTGTTTGATTGTTTATATTTGGGATAAATTGCTACCTTGTGTAATCTATTGATGCCCTTGGTGATTTTTGCCATCCTGGGAGGATCGAGAATGCCTCTTGGGACTTGTTGTGTGTTGGCCTTGGTGACCAGTTCAAGGTCGACTCGGGCTGGTTCATGACATCAACTGTGATTTGTATAAAATTAGTATAACTCTAAGACCTCTCTTTAACATTTTACCAAGTAATGAACATGATGGTTTGTATTATTTTTTAAAACATGTAGTAAAACATGCATCATCTACTTGGGATAAAGAAATTAAATTTTTCCTTAATTTTGATAACTGCTTTACCCGTTATGAATCTGGTAGAATCAATGTTCCATGATTTTAATAGACTGATGACACTTAATAAATAATCATCCTAATAAAAATTAAATTTCTTTATTAAATCTTGTACGATTTATTGAATTTGTTATATATTTGTTCAAGATCACCTAAAACAATGGATAGTTAAATTATCCATGAATCCTCATATTCCTTCTCATTTTTGGGTTACACATTAGTTATCCTTTTCAATTTAATTCCATATTTGTTTTCAAATGAAGGAAATGAAGCCAATTGAAGAGAGGTGACGAAAACATATTATAGACAACAATCATCGAATGAATGAGATGTGAATTATACCACTAGTTTTTGAAGTGAGTATTTTATTTTAAATATATATATATATATATTTAATATAATGTCAAGTGATTAATTTTTTTAAACATTTTTGCAGGATCCATTTATTAGGTGATAATTATTTGATGAGTAACCTAGTAGTGGTCCCAAAACTCAGGGTGTTCGTAATGAGGGGGGGTACGAGAGCTAGACGATCTGGTCGGCGTACCTGATTAGACTCTTCCCGTCCCACTGATATACCATTCATTCTACATTTTGATCCTGGTGTGTCGTTAGGGACACACTGGATATTTAGGCTTCCCATTTTTTCAGCAACCTTTACATCTGATCCTAGTCACCCATCTGTACCATATCCGATGATGATTCCCACTCCCCATCCAACATTCAACCAACCATCTAGGTCATCTTCTTTTACTTATGCTTCCTTCTCTCTGGGCTTTTATATTCCATCTTCTTCGACTCCTACTCCACTAGATTCTATCCCTGCGGAGTATATATTGAGACCCACACCACCTGTGAAGGGTGTTCCTTCAGTTTCTATGGATCTAGCGGCAGCCATTGATCAGACAACCACAGGTATACTTATACAACCCTATCAAATTTTTACACCATTATTTATTTTCATTATAACATGTATTGATAAAATATTTGTTTTTCTTTCATAACCGATACATCTACTGATAGGATGAGGGGGGGGGGCGTACACACATGCGTGCAGTGTGGAACCGCCACACACAGTTGATCGTGGACTACAATTAAGATAGTCACATTATTAAAAAATAAGGGCAACAATGTTGTAGTTTTTATTGCGACGCTTGCCAAATACTCCAACATCATTCCTGTCAGCCAGCTCTCATGGAGACAGTTGCCAAATGAAGTCAAGGATAAAGCTCGGGCAGAGATATGTGTAAAAAAATATGTTGTATTTTATTCAATATATTATTTTTTGTATTTATATGTATTAATATTTTGGTGTTAGCTTCCGTTTAATTTCCCCGATAGTGAGGGTGCATGGATATCACGTCTAAAGGATTTAGGTGAGCTTTAAAGATCATATAAGAATGAGTTGTATATTGGTTGGCATGCTAGTGTTAGCACAAAGTTAGAGGTGGTCCCTATCATGGCTGATTGTTCTTTAGAACAATATTGACAGATGATTACTCATTGGGCGACTAGCCGGTTTAAGGTATTAATTACATTAGAGGAATTTAAATGAAAATTTTCATGTTTTTCGTTAATACTAATTATTGAATTTTATTTAGGAATCATCTATTAGAAATAAAAAACATTGATGCTAAAAAAATACCTCCACAAATTGGGACATGCTACAATTCTGGATCATGAGAGGCTGTAGGTATGATAGTTTATAATCTTTCTTTATGACTTTCACTTTTGATTTCTTCCTCCATAATTTATTAAATTTCTAAAGTTGTTATATAATTTTAGTTATGAAATTAATTATTGGAATCATATTTTTAATTATGGTTTCCTATATTCAATGTCATTGTAGAGGCATAAATTGTATATAGAAGGTTGTGTACCCCGAGGAAAATTGTTTTTCTCGAGTAAAAGAAAGAAAGGTGGAAGTGCGATTAATGAACTAACTCAACAACGGATTGTAAGTTTTAATTTGAAGATTTAAAATTTTAATATCTATTTGGTAACTTAATAATCTATTTATATTTGTAACAGGATACTTTAGAGGCCCTTTATGCCAAGTAACCTGACAATTTTGGTCCAAATGATCACTTACATCAAGTGTTAGTAGACGATCACCCTGGTAGAGTACGCTACCGACCTGGGAAGAGTATAGTTCCAACGAGGTATTGGTCCTCCTCAGGTACGAGTTGTAGTGCCACTGAGTTGCAGCAGTTTAAGGCATGAGAAGAACAATCTAAAAAAGTGCCCACAGAGATAGCATAATAGTTTGCTAGGGAAACACTGAAGTAATGTAACTGATGGAAGTTTTACGTCCAACACTTCCACTAGAGGTCAGAACTACTTGTGATGAATATATATCATCGATGAATTCTATATATGTTGCACCAGGTGGTAGTTCTAGCTGTGGTCAATATATGGTGAGGAGGAGGCTGAGGCGGAGGAGGAGGCTGAGGAGGAGGCTGAGGTGGAGGAGGAGGGTGAGGAGGAGGCTAATGTTGAGTACGAGGGCGAGGAGGAGGGCATTGAGGAGGGAGGAGATGATGATGGGGACGACGATGAGGATGAGGGTGAGGGTGATGATGATGGTGATGATGGTGATGGTGATGAGGAACAGATAGATCCGTTACATTTTTTACTAATATTGTTGACCATTGATGTTTATTGATTTGTTGTGCCTGAATATATGTGTGATTAGATAGGTGACATTATCTTTATTTTTTTATCTATAAATATTAAAACTTGACTTGATAATTTGTTGTGACTGGTTCACCCCTCCCCTGGGCAGCCCCACCACCCCCATGGATGATTTTATGGTTTATAGGGGGTTTTTCAGGTTTTTTAGGGAATTTTATGTTTTCATTGGTTTTAGGGTTTTTTAGATTTTATAGTTTTTAGGTTTTTTTTGTTTTTAGGGATTTTGAGGGTTTTAGGGGTTTTCAAGGGTTTTTAGGTATTTTATGGTTTTTAGGGTTTTGATGGGTCTTTAGGGTGTTTATAGACTTTTTGGGATTATAAGGTTTTTTTTATTTTTTTGGGTTTTTATGGTTTTTATATTTTTTTTTAATGTTTTTAGGGTTTTAATGGTTTTTAGAGTTTTTAGTTCATTTTTATGGGTTTTTATGGAATTTTTTGTGTTTTGGGATTTTATGGGTTTCAAGAGTTATTTAACATTTCTAAGGGTTTTTATTGCTTTTAGTGGAGTTTTTGGGTTTTATAGGTTTTTGGTTTTTTTAAGGTTTTTAATAGTTGTTATGGTGTCATGGTTTTTTTCATGGTTTTGAAGGTTTGTTCATGGATGTTTAAGGGTTTTTTTGTATTTTCATGTTTTTAGGGTTTTTAGGAGTTTTAAGGATTTTGAGGTTTTTTCAAGGTTTTTATGAATTTTAGGGGTCTTTAGGTTTTTTTGAGTTTTTAGGGTATATAAGGTTCTTTTGAGTTTTTAACATTTTTAGGGGGTTTAAGGGTTTTTAGATTTTTTAGTGACTTTTTGGGTTTTTATGGGCTATTATGGGTTTTTAAGGTTCTTAGGGGTTTTTATCATTTTTGCGGTTTTTTACATTTTTTATGGTTTTTATATATTTTTTTGGGCTTTTATGAATTATTAGGGATTTTAAGGTTTTTAGGGGTTTTAGGGTCTTTGGAGTTTTTAGGGGTTTTTTATTTTTTATGGTTTTATGGTTTTTCTATAGTTTTTTAATGTTCTTTGGGGTTTAATGATTTTTTATATTTTTTAGTTGTTTTTAGGGGTTTTTAGGGGTTTTAAATGTTTTTAGAGGTTTCCATGGTTTTAAGGGGTTTTTAGAGTTTTTAGGGTGCTTTTAGGGTTTATATGGTTTTTAAGGGTTTTAAGGGTTTTAAGGGATTCTAAGGGTTTTTAGGGTTTTCTTAGATTTTTAGGGATTTTTAGGGTTTTTTTAATGTTTTTAGGGTTTTTAGGGTATTTAAGGGTTTTGGGGGATTTTATGGTTTTCAGGGGTTTTTCAGGGTTTTTAATGTTTTCATGGATTCTTAGGGGTTTTTTTAAGATTTTTATGGTTTTTAGGGGTTTTAGGGTTTTTAGGGATTTTGGGTGTTTTTTGGGTGTTTTTTTGGTTTTTTTGGGTTTATTGGGTCTTTTGGGATTTTAGGTTTTTTTTTGAATTTTTTTGGGTTGTTAAGGTTTTAGAGTTTTTGGTGGTTTCTTAGAGGTTTTTATGGGTTTTGGGGGTTTCAATGTTTTTTGAGGGATTTTATGGTTTTCATTGGTTTTGAGGGTTTTTAGGGTTTTTTACGTTTTCATGGATTGTTAGGGGTTTAAAAGGATTTTTTATAATTTTTGGTTTTTTAGGGCCTTTGAGAGTTTTTAGGGTTGTTCAGTGGGTTTTAGGGTTTTTACAGTTTTTAGGGTTTTTAGGGTATTTTTGGATTTTTATAGTGTTTTTGAGTTTTTTTGGGTTTTTAGCATTTTTTAGAGTTTTTAAATGTTTTAGGGGTTTAAAGGGTTTTTAGAGTTTTTATTAGTTTTTTAAGGTTTATGGATTTTTAGGGTTTTTATGTTTTTTTGGGGATTTTATGGTTTTTAATAGTTTTTTTAGGTTTTTTTTGTTTTCTTGGATTTTAGGTGTTTTTTTAGGATTTTATGGTTTTTATGGTTTTTAGGGTTTTTAGGAATTTTGAGGGGTTTCAGGGTTTTTTTTGGTATTTTATGGTATTTTTGGTTTTTAGGGTGTTTTTGAGTTTTTTAAGGTTTTTTAGATTTTTTTAACATTTTAGAGATCCAAAGCTTCCAGGAAAAGGAAAACATGAAGAAGAGGTGATATAAATCCTCCTCATACAATTCAAAAAGAAAAAAACGATTTGAGAAGGCGTGAAGCCTATGTTGAAACCTATCCTAAGTTGGAAAAAATTTAATAATAGACAACTAAAAAATAAAAGAGAATCTTGTAGGGAAAACTCTATTTTAGACTAAATAAATCCATGGTATAGAGAAACATTTCAGTATAAAATCCTCCCAAGCCATATGAATGAAAAAAAGCCTTCCACTTCCAAAAAATATTATCATAGGTTCCTCCTGGATCAATAAGTTAAATAATTTCTTGGTGAATATCCCATAACTCAACTGAGATTACAAGAGTTGGATTCCAAACCCCCTATAAATTTATGTTAGTAACCATGGTCAAAGAGGGATATCTGGAGTCATAAATTATCTGATCATCAATAGATGAGAAAATAGACACCCTATGTATCCAAGCATCAAACAAAAGATAAATTCATAACCCATTCCCAAACCAAAAAGTGATATGGTCTTTAAGAAGGTCCTGAAGCCCCCAAAATGTTCCTCCATATTCCTGAGCTTTTCCAAGGGACTTTATCAACCCAAATTTGAGACTGACCAAGAAGGAAATAACAAGTCCAATCCAACCAAATTTTAGAGTAAGAAGGGTTGCAAAAATTCCACAAGTTTTTATGTTTTTTAGGGGTTTTTATGTTTTTCAGAGGTTATTCAGAGTTTTTAACGTTTTTTAAATTTTCATGGATTTTTAGGGGTTTTTTAGGGTTTTAGGTTTTTTTTGGGGTTTAGGGTTTTTAGGGGGTTTTATGGTTTTTAGGGTCTTTTGGATATTTAGGGTTTTTTGATTTGTTTTTCGTTTTTTAAGATTTTTTGTGTTTTTAACATTTTTAGGGGTTATAAGGGTTTTATAGTTTTTAGTTGTTTTTAGGTTTTTATGGTCTTTTGGGGGGTTAAGGTTTTAGATATTTTTATGATTTTGAGAGGTTGTTCAAGGTTTTTTGATTTTTTTTATGTTTTCATTGAATTATAAAGATTTTAAGGATTTTTATGGTTTTTATGTTTATTGGGGATTTTTGGGATTTTGATGTATTTTAAGGGTTTTAGTTGTTTTCAGGGTTTTTAGAGTCTTTTTGGGGTTTATTTATTTATTTTCTACAATTTTTAGGGTTTTTTTGATTTTTTTAACGTTTTTATGAGTTTTATGGGTTTTTAGAGTTTTAGTGGGTTTTTTGGGGTTTTAAGGGGTTTTAGGGTTTTAATGTTATTAAGGGTTTTTTATGGTTTTCAGTGGGTTTCAAGGGTTTTTAGGGGTTTTTTTCATTCTCATTTATTTTTATGGTTTTTTAGGATTCTTATGTGTTTATGGTTTTTTAGGGTTTTAGGGATTTTGAGGGTTTTTTGTTTTTTCAAGGGTTTTAAATAATTTTCAATAATTTTAGGGTCCTTTTGGGTTTTTAGGGTTTTTTAAGATTTTAGGGGTTTTATGGTTTTTTAGTGTTTTTAACATTTTTTGGGGTTTTTTTTAGTGTATTTTTAGGGTTTTTAAGGTTTTTACAATTTCAGGAGTTTTTAGGGGTTTTTTAGGATTTTTATCATTTTTAGGGTTCTTTGGAGTTTTATGGATTTTTAGGGGTTTTAGGGATTTTAGGGTTTTTAGTTTTTTTTGTTTTATGGTTTTTTGGGTTTTTTGGGTTTTTTGGGTTTTTTTGAGTTTTTTATAGTTTTATGTTTTTTTAATGTTTTTAACATTTTTTGTGGTTTTGGGGGGTTTTTTGATTTTTTAGTGGGTTTTAGTGTTTTTTGGGGTTTTAGGGTTTTTTAGGTTTTCATGAATTTTAGGGGCTTTTAGGAATTTTTTGGCTTTATGTTTTTTAGGGTTTTTTGGGATTTTGAGGGGTTTTAGGGTTTTAGGGGTTTTTAGGGTTTTTCAGGGGTTTTAGGGTTTTATGGGTTTTTAGGGTTTTTATGGTATTATTGGATTTTAAGGATTGTTTTGTGTTTTTAGGGGTTTTATGGTTTTTAAGAGTTTTTTAGAATTTTTAAGGTTTTTTTGAGTTTTTTAGAGTTTTTAGAGGTTTTATGGTTTTTTATGGTTTTTATCAGTTTTTAGAGTTTTTATGGGTTTTAGGGTTTTATGTTCTTTTGAATTTTTATGGTTTTCATGCTTTTTAGGAGATTTTACATTTTCATGGATTTTTATGGGTTTTAAATATTTTTATGGGTTTTAGGTTTTTTTGGTTTTTAGAGATTTTGAAGGTTTTTTTGGGTATTTTGGGTTTTTAGGGGTTTTTTGAGTTTCTTATAGTTTTTTAGGTTTTTTAATGTTTTTAGGAGTTTTAAGGTTTTTAATAGTTTTTAGTGGTTTAAAGGGTTTTTATGGGGTTTAGAGTTTTTAAGGATTTAAGGTGTTTAATGGTTTTTAGGGGTATTTAGGGTATTTAGGGTCCTTTTCCATTTTAATGGATTTTAATGGGGTTTTTAGAACTTTTATGGTTTTACAATTTTTTATAGTTTCTATGGATTTTGAGGGGTTTTAATATTTTTTAGGGATTTTTAGTGTTTTTAGGGGTTTTCGGGTTTTTTATGGCCTTTTTTGGTTTTTAGGATTTTTTGGGATTTTTAGGGGTTTAATGTTTTTTTAGAGTTTTTGAACATTTTTATGGTTTTTAGGGTTTTTAGAGTTTTTAGAGTTTTTAGTGTGTTTTTAGGGAATTTATGGGTTTTTTTGGTATTTTAAGGTTTTTAGGGGTTTTAATGATTTTCAAGGGGGTTTTAAATGTTTTTAGGGTTTTTCACATTTTCATGGATTTTTTGGGGGTTTTTAATATTTTTATGGTTTTTAGAATTTTTGAGGATCTTTAGCGATTTTGTGGGTTTTTAGGAGTTTTAGAGTTTTTCAGAGTTTTAGGGTCTTTTGGGTGTTTGAGGTTTTTTTTTGAGTTTTTAGTGTTTTAAAGGGTTTTAGAGTTTTTTATCTTTTTAAGTGGTTTTATGAGTTTTTAGGGGTTTTAAGAGTTTTTAGAGTTTTTTGGGGACTTTATGTTTTTTTCTTTTTACCATTTTAAAGTTTTTTTCCAAAGAAAATGAAATGTATGAAATAAAAAAAGGAATTTAAGTAAAAAAGATCACCTAGAGGTGAAAACAAGTAGCCCGAGGGCCAACAATTGTAGAAATGAAAAGAAGACCAAGGCCAAAGTAGTAAGGGAAAATGAAATCACCATGTAAAATCCAACAAGGAACAATGAACCAGGCTCGTCAAGCCATCCAGATGTTAGTTGATGAAATCCAAAGAAGCATTAGCAGACAAGCCACGCAACAACCCTAACTACCGAAGGGAAACAAGAAACCACCAAACGCAAGATCCAACAACAAAACCAAAGGAAGAAAGACTTGAACCACATAAAAACAGCAGCAGACTACATCAACTACCACAACTCGTAGGCTAGACATGACTCCAACAAGGGACGAGGGAAGCCTCTACCCATCCAACAACACCCAATCAATATCGGTACCACAAGACCTCCAAGATCAGAAAAAAACACACTCACACACACACCACCAGTGAACACACACACAAACCACTAGAATCACATGAAAACCAACCCAATGCACCCCACACACACTGAAACACACCTCCAGAAACCCAAGGAAGTAGAGGCCAAGAACCAACCCGACTAGCCCCAACAGCACCTAATACCACCACCTGCTGCAACCCATATCTATAGTGATGACAAAAAGGCATCCCAATCCTCACCAAGTCGAAGAATAAGTATCCAGCAATGAGTAGACCCTAACCCACATAACACTTGCACCAGGCCGAACCACTTGCATGACCCGTAGCCCTCAAATACCCAATCTCCAGCAAAACCCTATCTGCATAGGCATCCAGCTGCACTGAATTGAAATAAAGTATCACCAATATACACAAAGAAGACCCTTACATCACTCTAACTCAATAGTTGCATCCCCCCCCCCGCCCCAAGGCAAGTGAAAAAAACATGAATCCCCAAAAATCTCCTTCAACAACCTTCTGAGGATCCCCTATTCATCTAAATATCCACCTGGTCTCCTAGTTGATCCCAAATCCACCAAAAAGACACTTGCAACCTATACTAGAAACCCAGCAAGACCACCTAACTAGAACCCCTAACCCCTGCAGATAGCCAAAAGGTAGAATAGAAAACCACTATCACTAAGCTACAGTTTGGACATCTAGTTGAACAGTAAAACCTAAGAACCAACACCCAACCGAGCCACAACCTACAAGAACCCTACCACCAGCAGCCAAGCCCCAAAGCAGCTCCAACACCCTCCAAAACTCCACCTACATATACCTTGAACGCACTAACTCCAAAAAGAATATTTTCACCACCAGTAACCAGAAAACAACAAAACAACACCAACAACATAGCCCCTCAGTCTAGACAAATTCCAAGAACAACATCCATCACCCGAAACAATAGACCGCTATGTTCCCCTACCTAGCCAAAGTCACAGCAAAGAACCAAGACATCCCTCTACCTACCCATTCCCAACCCAACCAAAATAGTAGCAAATGAACCCTCTAACACCCGCACAAACCCTCCAAGCAGAAAAAAAATCAGTCATCAAGAAGAAAGGAACTCGGTAAGTTCTATCCTTTGACATATTCCCGGTTATAAGTGGTATTAGGGAACTTCTTATAAGACGAAATCCTTGAATGAATGGTTGAATCTAGAATATTACACAAGTATCTAACATCGTGGTGAGGTGAGCCATGCAACCGAGAGTTTTTTCCTTCCAGGTGAGATAAACCAGAGATTCCATCCCCAATCTAACCCAGACTTTCAACATTGAATTTCCCTCAAAAGAATAAATACAACCATTAATAATAGTAGAAAAAGAAGAGGTTGACCCTAACCATTACAAATTTAGCAATTTCAAAAAAGAGATCCAAAGCTTCCATAAAAAGGAACACTTGAAGAAGAGGTGATCTAAATCCTCCTTATCCAATTCACAAAGAAAACAATGATTAGAGAAGGCAAGACTCTTATGCTGAAACCTATACTGAGTTTTAAAATAGTTTAGAGTCTACAACCACAAAATAAAAGATAATAATGCAGGGATAACTATATTCTAGACTAAATAACTCTAAGGTGCAGAGGAAAATTTTGGTATAAAATCCTACCAAGCCTTACAAATGGGAAAAAATCACGCCTGTTCCAAAGAATATTATCACAAGTTCCTCTTGGATCAGAAAGTTAAAGAATTTCCTGGTGAATATCCCTTAACATAACTAAGATCACCAGAGGTGGATTCCAAACCCACTCTAAAATGATGTTAGTAACCATGGTCGAAGAGGGATATCTGAAGTCATTAATTATTTGATGATAAATGGAGGAGCAAATAGACCCCCTAGTTATTCAAGCATTATTCCGAAGAGAAACACATAAACCATTCCCAACCAAAAAAGTGATATGGTCTTTAAGAATCTCCTGAAACCCCAAAAACTTCCTCTAAGTCCATGAGATGTTTCGAAGGGACTTCAGCCACCCAAAACTGAGACTGACCAATAAGGAAAAAACAAGCCCAATCCACCCAAATTTAAGAGTAAGAAGTGTTGCATAAATTGAACACATTTTTTTTTATAATATATTTGTTCCAATTCTCATTACACATAATCCCTTACCCTCCCTCATCCTTTTTTCTAGACACTATATCCAAAGCCACCTTGTCCCCTATCATAGATAGAGAAGTACACTTCTAAACGAAACATCTAAGATTTTCCTAAATATATTTCACCACCTTTTTACGATGAAAAAAGTGATAAAACTAGTAATTCTATATATGATATAGAATAGATTGAATAAGCTATAAATGACTAGCAAAGGAATGAAAATTATTCATCCAAAACATGATGCTCTTAACAATCTTCTCTTATAATATGACACAATCAAAATATCTAAGCTTGGTATTAATCAAGGGAACCCCAAGATAATATAGGAGTAAAGAGCCTTGACTAAAACCCATAGTATCCCCAATATATTATCAAGCTAAATATTTGCGGAGAACATAACAGACTTCAAAATATTGACCAACATCCTAGACAAGGAAGAAAAAATATCCAGAGCATGCTTCATCACAAACATAGAATCTATATTTACAAAGAAGAAGAGAAAATGATTATCCACAAAATCGAGAGGAGTGATTTTAGTCTTACTACATCTCTAATGAAACCTGTAACACCATGAAGATGAAATAAACAAATCCAAGATAGGGGAATCCTCTATACACACAACAAAAAGATAATGAGAATGTAGGTCACCTTTTATTAGCACTCTCTTCCCTGGAAAATATCCATGATGACTGCCATTAATATTGATAGAAAACAGAGAAGAAGAGACATACATCTTTATCCAAGATGAGAATCTGGTAGTAAATCCTAGAAGATACAAAGCATCCCATAAGAATTCCCATATGACTGAATCAATGTCCTTAAAAAATGTCTATTTTTAAGGCACACCATGAAGCATCAGAATCAATATGATAACCACGCAATAACTATTGAGTGATTAAAATATTATCAGAGATATTTCTTCCTTGATTGAATGTTGATTATGCCTTATTGATGCAGTTTGGAAGAATCCACCACATTATTTCCACAAGAATCTTGTAAATAAACTTGTAAATAGTCTTGCACCATGAGATGAGCCTAAAATAAGATAGAGATCTAGAATTTGGAACCATTAGGATTAAAGTAATGATAGTCCATGAGATTCCTATGGTATCTTCCCGGATCTGAAAAACTCTAACACTTCCTCTGTCACATCTGGCCTGACAACCGACCAAGCCTTATGAAAAAAGTAATAATCGAACCCATTTTTTCCAAGAGCTTTGTTATGGTGAATATAAATGAGATCCTTATGGAAATCCATAGAATTCACCAAATTTCCAGTATAACACACAAATTTTGATCAATGAAATTAATCAAAAAGAATGTAAGGCAGGATCTTCTAGCATAAGCAGAAGCAAGTAGGGATCCAAACAAGGAATTAAAATAGTTAACAACATCACCAATAATAGAACTCAGGTCAGTGGTAAATTTTAATGGTTTTAAGGGTGTTTATGGTTTTCATTGGTTTTTCAGGTTTCTACTGTTTTTTTACATTATCATGGATTTTTCATGTGTTTTTTGGATTTTTATGTTTTTGATGATTTTTAGGGGTTTAGGGGTTTTTTTCGGGTTTTCAATGTTTTAAAGGTCTTTTGGGTTTTTAGGGTTTTTGTGAATTTTTAAGGATTTTAAGTTTTTTATAGGTTTTTATTGTTTTTAGGGGGTTTAAAGGGTTTTTAGAGTTTTTAGTGATTTTTTAGGGTTTTATGGGTTTTAAGGGTTTTTATGGGTTTTAGGGGTTTTATGGTTTTCAATGGCTTTTCAGGGTTTTTCTAAGTTTTCATTAATTTTTAGTGGTTTTTAGGGTTTTAGGGTTTTTAGGGGTTCTTAAGGTTTTTCCGAATTTTAGTGTCTTTTAGTTTTTGGGGTTATGGTTTTTATGGGTTTTGGGGTTTTATGGTCTTTTTATGTTATCGGGGTTCTTTTTTATTATTTAGGCTTTTTAATGTTTTTTAGAGATTTTTAAAAATTTTAGGGGTTTAAAGGGTTTTTAAAGTTTTAGTGTATTTTTTGGGTTTTATGTGTTTTTAGGGGTTTTAAGGTTTTTAGGGGTTTTTATGGTTTTTAGGGGTTTTCAATGTTTTTATGGTTTTTTCATTTCCATGTATTTTTAGGCTTTTTTTGTATTTTTATAGTTTTAGGGTTTTAGGGTTTTTTGGGATTTTGATGGTTTTTAGAGTTTTGCAGGGCCTTTATCGTTTTTTGGGTTATTAGGGCTTTATGTTATTTTGGAGTTTTTAGGGGTTTTCAAGTTTTTTCGGGGTTTAAAGTATTTTTAGTATTTTTTAAGGTTTTTAGGGGTTTTATTTTTTTTGAGTTTTTAGTGGTTTAGGGTTTTTATGGGTTTTTAGGCGGTTTAATATTTTTAGGGTTTTTTATGGTTTTAGTGGGTTTTCCATGGTTTTTAGTGTTTTTTACATTTTCATGGAATTTTAGGGTTTTTAATGATTTTTATGGCTTTTAGAGATTTTTAGGGATTTTTACTGATTTTGGGGGGTTTTAGGGGTCTTCGGAGTTTTTATGGTTTTAGGGTTTTGGGTTATGTTGGGTTTTTTGGGGGTTTTTTGATTTTTTAGGATTTTTAAGGTTTTTAGATATTTTTTTTAAAATTTTAGGGGTTTTTGGAGTTTTTAGAGTTTTATGTTTTTAGGGGTTTTCAGGATTTTTGGGGGTTTTATGGGTTTTAGGTGGTTTTCATGGTTTTTAGGTCTTTTTATTTTTTTCATGGTTTTTAGGGATTTTTTAGGTTTTTTATGATTTTTAGGGTTTTTTAGGGTTTTTAAGGATTTTGGAGGGCTTTATGGTTTTTTTGAGGTTTATAGGGTTTATGGGGTTTTTAGAGTTTTTAGGGGTTTTGAGTTTTTTAGGGCTTTAAAGAATATTTTGAGTTTTAATGTTTTTAGGGATTTTATGGGGTTTTAGTGTTTTAAATGGTTTTATGTGTTTTTAGGGATTTTTATGGTTTTTAGGATTTTTTAGGTTTTCAGGATTTTTATGGTTTTTTACATTTTCATCGATTTTTAATATTTTTATGATATTTAGGGTTTTTTTAATTTTGAGGGTTTTGTAGATTTCAGGTTTTTTAGGGGTTTTTGGGTTTTTAGGGTTTTTAGTGCTTTTGGGGTTTTAGAGTTTATTTTTGAATTTTTTTAGGATATTTAAGGTTTTTTAGAGTTTTTAAATATTTTTATGGATTTTTAGTAATTTTAGAGTTTTTTTTTGGTCTTTATGGTTTTAATGGAGTTTAAGGGTTTTTCTGGTGGTTTTATGTTTTTCAGGGGGCTTTCAGGGTTTTTATGATTTTTTAGGTTTTCATTGTTTTTTAGGTTTTTTAGGATTTGTATGGTTTTTTTGAATTTTTAGAGTTCTTAGGGATTTAGGTTATTTATGGTTTTTAGGGGGGGTTGGGGTTTTGGGTTTTAGGGTTTCCAGATTTTTTTGAGTTTTTTTGGGTTTAATGGTTTTTTAGATTTTTTTAACATTTTTAGGGGTTTTAAGGTTTTTTAAAGTTTTTAATAGTTTTTAAGGTTTTTAAGGGTTTTTAGGGGTTTTAAGGTTTTTATGTTTTTAGGGGATTTTCATTGTTTTTAGGGGTTTTTATGTTTTCATTGATTTTTAGGATTTTTTATAATTTTTATTGTGTTGAGGTTTTTAGTGAATTTTTTAATTTTTTTGGGGTTTTCCAGGGTTTTTAGAGGTTTTCAGGGTTCTAAGGGTCTTTTTAGGATTTTAGGGTTTTTTTTGGAATTTTTTAGGGTTTTTAAGGGTTTTTAGAGTTTTTAGTTTTTTTAATGTTTTTTGGGGTTTTTAAAGGTTTTTACAGTTTTTAGAGTTTTTTATTGTTTTTGGGATTTTAAAGGTTTTTATGGTTTTTTAGGGTTTTCAGGGGTTTTTTAGAGATTTTCAAGTTTATTATGTATTCATGGATTTTTAGGGGATTTTTGGATTTTTTGGGGATTTTTGGATTTTTATAGTTTTTTTGTTTTTAGGTTTTTAAGGGATTTTGAGGGTTTTTATCGATTTTTAGGGGTTTTGGGGATTTTGTGGATTTTAGGGTCTTTTGGGATTTTTAGGGTTTTTTTGGTTTTTATGGGTTTTTAGTTTTTTATGTTTTTTATTGTTTTAAGTGGTTTAAAGGGTTTTTATAGTTTTTAGTGGTTTTTGGGTTTTTATTTGTTTTAGGGGTTTTAAGGTTTTAAGGGGTTTTAGGGGTTTTTTATGGTTTTAGGGGATTTAATGGTTTTATGGGTTTTCATGGTTTTTATGATTTTTTATGTTTTCATGGATTTTTATGTTTTTTAGGATTTTTAGGTTTTTAGGGATTTTGAGGATTTTAGAGTTTTTTGTTTTTTAGGATTTTTAGGGTCTTTTGGGGTTTTTATGTTTTTTTTTCTGCTTCTAGGGTTTGAAGGGTTTTTAGAGTTTTTATCATTTTTAGAGGTTTTAAGGGATTTTTGATTTTTTAGCGGTTTTTTAGGTTTTTAGGGATTTTATGGTTTTCAGGGGTTTTCTGGGTTTTATGGTTTTTATGTTTTCATGGAGTTTTATGGGGTCCTTTTGGATTTTTATGGTTTTTAGGGTTTTTAAAGATTTTTAGGGGTTTGGAGGGTTTTTTGGATTTTTAGGGTTTTAAGGTCTTTTTGGATTTTTATGGTTCTTTTGAGTTTTTAGGGTAATAATGGCATTTTAGAGTTTTATAACATTTTTTTGGGTTTTAATAGGTTTTAGAATGTTTAAGTGGTTTTTAGGTTTTTTATATTTTTATAGGGTTTTTTGAAGGTTTTTCGGGGGTGGGGGGTTAGTGTTTTTTACATTTTCATGGATTTTAAGAGATTTTTTAGGATTTTTGTTGTTTTTTAGGGTTTTAAGGATTTTGAGGGCTTCCATGGGTTTTCATGGGTATTTTGGGTTTTTTTCATGGGTATTAGGGCCTTTTGGGTTTTTAGGGTTTTTTGGAATTTTTTTGGGCTTAAAGGGTTTTTAGAGTTTTTAGTGTTTTATGGGTTTTTAGTGATTTTTATGGTTTTCAGGATTTTTTTGGTTTTTTACATTTTAATGGATTTTAATGATTTTTAGGGTTTTTTGGTTTTTTATGGATTTTTAAAAATTTTAGGAATTTCATGGATTTTTAGGGGTTTTAGGTTTTTTACGGTCTTTTGGGTTTTTAGGGTTTTTTTGATTTTTTTGGGTTTTTAAGGTTTTTTAGAGTCATTTAATGTTTTTAGGGGTTTTAAGGGTTTTTATATTTTTTAGTGGTTTTTAGGGATTTAATGGGTTTTTACGGTTTTAGGGGGGTTTATGGTTTTCTGGGGGTTTTCATGGGTTTTAGGAATTTTTATGTTTTTATGGGGTTTTAGGTATTTTTTAGAATTTTTATGGTTAGGGTTTTTAGGGATTTTAGGGTTTTTATGGGTTTTAAGGGGTTTTTATGATTTTTTAGGGCTTTTAGGTTCTTTTTGGATTTTTAGGATTTTTTGACTTTTTTTTGGATTTTTGTGGTTTTTTAGAGTTTTTAACATTTTTATGGGTTTTAAGGGTTTTTAGTGTTTTTAGGGGTTTTTAGGGTTTTATGAGATTTTAGGGTTTTTAAGGTTTTTATGGTTTTTAGGGGTTTTCATGGATTTTAGGGTTTTTAATGTTTTATTAGATGTTTAAAGGGGTTTAGGATTTTTATGGTTTTAAGTGTTTTTTAAGGTTTTTATGGATTTTGTAATTTTTAGGATTTTTAGTGGTTTTAGGGGTTTTCAAGGTTTTTAATGTCTTTTTGGGTTTTTAGGTAGGATTTTTTATTTTTTGTGGGTTTTACGGTTTTTATTATTATTTTTAACTTTTTAGGGCTTTTAAGGGTTTTTAGAGTTTTTAGTGGTTTTTTGGGTTTTTAAGGTTTTTTGGGAAGAAGAGGTGTGAGGTCAGGATATTCTTGACCCCCCTAAAATTTATTAATAAGAAAAAAAGACGCAAAATACAGAGGAAGGATAAGTTCAATCAACCCATACCGAAAAACAAAGCCTCAAAAGGAAAACAAAGAGCAGGAACAAGCCCAAAGGAGAGAAGAAAGCAAAAAGAACAAGGAAAAACACCAGCACAGGGTCTACCAGCCTTCCCCACCATCATCATCATATTCTGCTCCAGGGGGGTCTCCCTCGGTGTAAGGTTTTTTGGGGTTTATAAGTGTTTCAGGGGTTTTCCATGGATTTTAAGGTTTTTTACGTTTTCATGGATTTTTAGGGGGATTTTAAGATTTCTATTAGTTTTAGCGCTTTTTAGGGTTTTTAGGGATTTTTGAGGGTTTTAAGGGATTTTCAGGGGGTTTAAAGGGTTTTAGGATTTTTTGGGGTTTTAAGGTGTTTTAGGTTTTTTTTATTTTTTAGGGTTTTTAAATTTTTTTAGAGTTTTTAACATTTTTATGGATTTGAAAGGATTTTAGAGTTTTAGTGGATTTTTAGGAGTTTTATGTGTTTTTAGGGTTTCTTAGGTTTTTAGGGGTTTTATGGGTTTCATTTGTTAATGGTGATAGAGCCAAAATTTACTCTATTACATGATCGTTTATTTCTACTCCATCTAGTAGTTCAGTCATACACTTGTAATATTTTTTGAAATTCAAAATGAGTGTTAGGTTTTCATGTCACAATTTTTTAGGTAGTTATAAAGAATTAATTAGGTATTTAAATGATTTTCAATCCAAGTAAGGCACCCATAATAATGGAGTATATCCATCATAGAACTCACCAATGATGTTCATGCCTACAATTTATTTACTATCTAATTTCTATCTCAGGAAAAAACACAACTAGAAAATTCACCTACGAGCACGGTTTGGAACTGTGGCCGCTATCGTCATGTTTCTAGGCTCTTTACTGCCATGGTTAAACTGTGGAACTAGGCCCCTACTGCCACGGTTAAAACCCCAGCTATATCATTTATATGGTATAAAAAAAATTAATTTGGTTCCCACCTAGTTTCCCACCCCCCTGCACCCCCATGCCCCCTAGCCCCTGCAGCCCCATGCCCCCCGGACAAACCCCATGCACCCCCATTCCCCCTAGAGAGAAAAACCCCTCTGAACCCCCTAGACATCCCCCTTGTACCCCCTGTATAGCCCCCCCTGCACCCCATGCCCCCCCTGGACAGCCCCCTCCACCCCCATGCCCTTGGACAACCCCCCCCCCCCCCCCACCCCCTGGACAGCCCCCTTGCACCCCCATGCCCCCTTGACAACACCTTTGCACCCCCTGGACAGTCCCCCAACACCCCCATGCCCCCCTGGACATCCACCTTGCACCCCTGGACAGCCCCCCTTCACCCCTGGATAGCCCCCCCTACACCCTCATATAGCCCCCCCTGTGCACCCCCTGGACAGCCCCCTTGCATCCCCTGGATAACATCAACCAAGAATACAAACCATGCTAATCCAAATACTCTAACTTAATAAAACTAATCATACCAAATTCATTCACTGAACTTAGAAGAACCAAAATATGTGGACTTAAACTAAACCAAATAGATGTGACCTGATCCAAATCAAATAGAACATATAACTAATACTACTGGCGATGAGAAAACCAACCTAGTTTAAATAAAACCTAATAAAACCTACAAGGATCTAACTAAATAAATGTAATCCAACCAAATTGATTCACTAAAATAATAACCTAAAGTTATAGACCTAAAAAAACCAAATAGATTTGGACTAATCCAAATTAAATGGAAATAAACTAACACCACTAGAATCGAGACAACCCAACATAAATTAAAACAATGTAAATAAAAATTAAATGAAGTTACCTAAACTAAATCTTTAAGAAAGCCATAAAATTCTCAAAACCAAGCATTATCCCTCTAGATTACAAAATCCTTAGAATCCAAAACCAAACAAGTAAAATATATTTCCTAATAAAAAATCCAATTTTTTAAATAATGATAATAATAAAATAATAAAATGTGTTCCTTATATATATATAATTTATAATACTATGATTTCACCACCACTTCCCCCTTCACCCCCTGCCCCCACTCCAACCCCCACCCCACTTCCCCCTACACCCCACCACCCACTCCCATTGCACCCCCTTCCCCACACACCCCACACTGAAACCCCCACCCCGACTTCCCCCCTGCACCCTCCTAACCCACACCCTTCATTATTTTCTATTATGTTTTCCTTTTTTAAAATTTTTCCATCACCTGATCAAATCTAAATAAAATCACCTTTTTGGTTTTGATCCATAGGTTGAGAGAAATCTACTATCTTGAGTTGTTTGTTACTATTTTATTAAAAAAATTTAATCCTCATATAATTGTAGGCTTTTACTAAATAGTAATAATATGGAAGAGAACCTAGCTCAATTAAATCGACCAATTAGAGATTTGTGTGAAAAAAAATTTAATTATTAGAATTCTTGATTAGTGTTTCTGAATAAACAAGTAGAATTTGAGTTAAATCATGGTCTAATCCAAATGTTTCCTATTTTTCATCGTTTGGTTGGTCAACACCCAAACAAGAACTTGAAGTAATTTAAAACCATGTGCATTGCCATTAAAAGCAGAGAAATTTCTTAAGATCAATTAAAATGGAAGGAATTATAATTCTCTATAGAGGTATCAACAAAGGAATGGATAACGGGGAGGTTGGGTGGTCGCGTTGTTGGAGGAGGATCGTCTCAAGGTTGTGTGGTTGTCCCATCATTGGAGGACTATCTCATGTTTGGGTGGACATGTCATTAGAGTATAATCATCCTGAGGTTGGGTGGCCGCATCGTCAGAGGGGTCTAGTGGGAGGTTGGGTGGCAGCATCGAGCAAGGAGGTTCACCAACTCGTGGGGAGGAGATATCACGACAAGGGAAGGGAAAAATTGGGGGTGGAATCGCAATGAGGGTGGGGTTTGGGGCGTAGTTCCATGAGTATCTTATGACCTGTGGGATTATTTTAGGGTGTAGCCACAGTTTTTTTAAACTTTGGCTATATATGTGTCTAGTAGTGAAAATGGCATGGTCAAGTGCATGTAATTATTCACTGCTAGTTGATAGGATTTGAAGTATTTGGAGGTGAACCTGAGGTGTTGTTATGAACTTGCTTGGATTATATTGTTTTTCTTTTATTTTGGGCATTAGGAATCAAAATTAGATTGTTTTATTTTTCTTAATATTTGTGGATAATTATATGGTGATAGGTTTGTATTGGACTGGTGAGTCATGAACCCATATCCAGTGGTAATTATAGGTTAATAGGGTTATGAAATTGCACTTCTTGATTATCAATGTCACAATTGAGATATTTACTCAATTATGATGTGTTGATTTGATATTGAAATTTTTTGTTTTGGGACTGGGACCATATAGAAAAGAGGATTGTGTACATTCATCATATGTGGATTGTAGGATTCACATGACATTTATATTCTTATGTGTGACTAAATTTTCTAATGACATTGGGTTTAGTTGTATAAAGTGTCCATAATGAGTTTTATATGGTTTTCCTATATAAATTGTTAGTGAAATTATAAATATGATTAATTATGATTGTTTCTCAGTGGATTTTTTAGTATTTGTGTATAAATTCAATAAGGCCTCAAATTAAATGGTTGTATAGAACATATGAGGGTACTATGTTACTTATCCACATAACATGTTGTTTTCTAAGACTTATTACCACAAGTGTACATGATCTTGTACATTCATGTATGGTCCTTCAAATATATTTTGTCATAAATATAGTATTTTGTTGTCTTTTATATTATGATTCTCATATAGAGTAGTGTGTCAATTATGGTTTCATATACAGTGAACAATTCTTGTTTACTTAAATATATTTTCAATGAAACTTCAATCTTATTGAATTTATTTTGACTAAATGGCTTATAAATTATTTTTACAGAATGGATAGAAGCTGGATGTATGAAATTGATTAGATCTCAAGTGATTTTCAAAACAATTTGAAGAGCTTTTTAGATTTTTCAATTCACAATGCTTTAGATAGTGGTCACATACCCTGCCCATGTTACAATTGTGTTGGAAGACCTTGGTTGAGGTGTGAATAAGTCAGATATCACATAACCAAATATGTTTTTCAAGCAATCTACTATGTGTGGTATCACAATGGGGAGAAAATGAAATCTCAAATTGTTGATGATCCAAATGAGAGGACTGGATTGGATAATTTTTCAAATGATCGGTTTCTATTTATTCTTCATCATGAAAAAGAATGGATTCTGACCCAAGAAGACTTCAATATGAGCACACATGATCCGTCTAATGAAAATGAAGATGTTGTTAGGGTGAAAATATTGAATGATGCTACCATGACTCTAGTATATCGACAATGCTGAAAAATGAAAAAGCTTTAATTTTTAATCTGATTGTTTCATAGGAAAACAATATATGGGATTTCTAATACTTACATCAATTACATTTTTACCTTTTTGAAGGACTTACTTCCATATGATGTAGATATTCCCTGAAACCACTATATGTCATGGAAATTAGTTGAGGAACATGGATTTTGAAGAAAAAAAATTCATGCTTTCCCAAAAGATTTCAGTTTATTCAGGGAGGAAACTGTTGAATGAAATGATTGTATAAAATGTGGCACATCACACTAGAATCCAAAAAGCTAATGTAACACCATTTAGTGTTCCACATAAAGTAACGTTTCACTTTCCATTGATCCCCAGACTCCAAAATATTTTATGTCTGATGAAATATCAATAAAAATGAGATGGCATGATACTGAGAGAAAGAAGACTAATGATGAGTTGGTTTACCCTGCAGATGGGTTTGCATGGAAGAGATTTGTTTCTCAATATCCTTATCTTATAGCTAATGTGCGTGATGTGAGGCTAGGTATTTCATGTGATAGTTTTAATTCGTTTGGGCATATACTTACTTCCCACAACACATGGCTGGTTTTTATACACATTTATAACATTCCCCCAAGGTTGTGTATGAAAAAACCTTTCAATTTTATAAGTATACTAATATATGGCCCTTCTGATCCTAAAAATGATATACACGTATAAATTCAACCTTTAATAAAAGAGTTGAAACTTCTTTGGGATGTGGGTGTGCGCACATATGATGTATGTTCGAAAGGCATATTTCAGATGCATGTTGCGCGTATGTGGTCGATCAATGATTTTCCTACTTATGAAATGATGTCTGGATGGAGCACGAAGGGAAAACTATCATGTCCTATTTGTATGAAGAATACACGGTCCATAAGACTAAAACAACACTATAGTTTCAGTTTTATGGGACATTGACGATTCTTTCCAATAGACCATCCATATAGAAATAATCATCGAATATTTGACAATACTATGGAGACCGATGATCCAACTCATCATATGTCTATAACTGATGTTCTTAAAGGATTGAAAGATCTCAGTTTACATTTGGGAAGGGTCAAATAAAATCTGGAAAGAGAAAGAATGTTTCCATTGAAACCTGTTACAATTGGAAGAACAGAAGTATCTTATTTGATTTGCCTTATTGGTCAACCAATTTGTTACATCATTTCTTAAATGTAATGAACATTTAATGAAATATTTATGAAATGACGCTTTTTATTCTTCTAAATGTTAAGGGAAATACAAAAGATGATTTACAGTTTCGGCGTGACTTGGTGGATTGGGGCATCAGACCAGAACTGCATCTTGTGTGTATCAATAAAAAAAATGGAAAGTTCTATGTGCTTCTTATGTGTTGAAACCTACAGAAAACAATCAATTTCTAGTAGTACAAGATACTATTAAAGTTGCTGATGGCTATTCAAGAAACATATCTAAATGGGTTAATAAAAGAGATTTTAAGGTAAAATCTTTTAAGACTCATGATTATCACATCCTTCTGAATGAGTTGATTCCAATATAAATCTTTCATCTTTTGTCCAATAATGTAAGGGTGGGTGTTATTTTGTTGTTCGATTTGTTTAGAGATCTTTGTGATAAGAATTTTTCTATGTATTTCTTTCAAAAACATTGGTAGATGCCCCATTAATTTTGTGTGAGTTAGAGAAAATATTTCCTCCATCATTTTTCACATGAATGCTACATCTGACTATCTATTTTCCAATATATATATATATATATATCTGTTAAACTATTCCTATTTTTATCTATAGGGACCATAAAGAAATGATAAATAGAATGCATCGTTCTTTATTTTTGAGAAGGAGGGATACTTTTCATAGCAAAGAGTTTTATGCTTGGTTAAATTTGAAGGTAAAAAATATTAAATTTTAAAATAATTAAATAAATATTTAATTAAGTTTAATATTCATTTATATTTCAGTTATTTACTTTGCCTGCTGACTCTATCTATGAGGAAATAAGATCTTTGGCTTTTGGTCCTAATATCATGGTTCGTGACTATAATTCAATTGTTAACAATGTGTACTTATTTATTATCACTGAATGAGAAAAGGGCATGAGAAAAAACATGATGGTGGTATGGTTACTACCACAATAGACTTTTATACCATTTCATTAGATAGTAGACTGCGATGTGAAAATTTAGGTTATTATGATGTCGTTGATAAAATAATAATATTGGATTATTATTCTCATGAATGAGTAACAATGATGAAATTCCAATGGTTTGATTCGATGATGAGGTAGGGCACATTTATTGATGATTGTGGATTTCGAGTAATTGATATGACTCGCACTCTTTCTACCGATGAACCATATGTATTGGCATCAACGGAGAAACAAGTTTTTCATTTCAAAGACCATATTAAACCTTAATTTGGTGTTATTATTGAAGTAATTGCAAGACATTTTTTTGATGATGGTGATGATGAAATTGACACCATCCCTAATTCCATTGGAAACAATACATTTATTACCTTTTGTGACTCCAATGGCTCAATTGTCAGAGTTGACTGTAAACCCAAAGTTATGGTGGGAAATATATAAAATCAGTCATCCATGTTCTCAATTATTTTGATTTAGATCAACTTGGGTTGTTACGGTTGGTACTATTCAAATTGATTTAAAAATGATTAAAAATATGTTGTATCCGACTTGACCGTTATTTGAATTTTCAATGTTTATTGGTTGCAATTTTATTTGAATTTCATTTTCTAATTTAGAATTTAACTGTATTCAAACCTATGAAACCAACATTTTTATCTTGGTGAACATTTCAATGATTTATTGAACATGTATAAAATTAGTATAACTCTAAGATCTCCTTTTAACATTTCACCAGATAATGAACATGATGGTTTGTATTCTTTTGAAAAACTTGTATAGAAACCCGCATCATCTACCTGAGCTAAATAAATTAATTTTTTCCTTAATTTTGACAAGTTCTTTACCCCTTATGAACATGATGGGTTTTCTTCTTCATAAATAACCATCATACTAAAAATTAAATTTCTTTATTATATATTGTATGATTTTTTGAGTTCATTATATATCTATTCAAGCTCACCTAAAACAAAGGATAGCTAAATTATCCATGAATCCCCATATTCCATCTCATTTATTTTGTTTTTTGGGTTACACATTAGTTATACGTTTATAATTACTTCCATATTTGTTTTCAAATGTAGTAAATGCAACCAATTGAAGAGAGGTGACAGAAAATGATAATGGACAATAATCGTCACATGGATGAGATAAGAATTCCACCACTAGTGCCTGTAGTGAGTATTTTATTTCAAATATATATATTTAAATAATATATAATGTCATGTGATAAATTTTGTTTTAAACATTTTTGCAGGATCTACCTCTTAGAAGACAATTATTTGATGAGCAATCTTGTAGTGGTCCCAGTACTCACCGTGTTCGTATGATGGGGTGGTACGAGAGCTTGATGATCTAGTCAGCGTACCCGATTAGATCCTGTCCCTACCAATGACATACCATCTATTCCACATTCTGATCCCGGTGTGTCGTTAGGGACACATGAGATATTTAGGCCTCCCATGTTTTCACCACCTTTTACATCTGAGTCTCCTCACCCATCTTTACCATATCCATTGATGATTCCCACTCCCCATCCACCATTCGGTCAATCATCTGTGCCATCCTATTTTACTTCTACTTCCATCTCTTTGAGATTCTATATTCCATATTCTTTGAATAATGCTCTGCCATAGTCTATCCCCACTGAGCATACTTTGGGACCCACTCCACTTGTAGAGGGTGTTTCTTTTGTTTCTAAGGATCCAGCAACGCCCATTGATCAGACTATTGAAGGTATATTTATAGAATCCGAACAAGTTTTTATATCATTATTTATTTTCATTATAACAAGTATTGATAAAATATTTGTTTTTCTTTCATAAAAGAAACATCAATTGATAGGAGGCCGGGGCGGGGGTGTACACGCATGTGTGCGGCGTGGATCTACCGCATGTAGTTGATGGTATACTACAATGAATGCGGTCAAATGATTGAAAAAACAGGGCAGCAATGTCAGAGTTTTTTGGAGACACTTTCCAAATACTCTGACATCATTTTTATCAACCCGCTCTCATGGAGAAAATTTCCAAATGAAGTCAAGGATAATTCTTGGGCAGAGATATGGGTAAAAAATCTGTTGTATTTAATGAAATATTAATATTTTTTTATTTATATGAATTAATATTTTGTTGTCAACTTCGGTTTAATTTCCCCGGTGGTGAGGGTGCACAACCAGCACATCTAAAGGATTTAGGTGATCCTTGGAGATCCTATAAGAACTATTTGTATATTGGTTGGTGTGCTAGAGTTGACATAGAGTTAGAGGTGGTCCCTGTTGTTGATGACTATCCGATAGAACATTATCGGCCAAGGATTACTCATTGGACGACTACCCAGTTTAAGGTATTAATCACATTTGAGGTATTTAAATGTAAAATTTAATGTTTTGTGTTAATAGTATCTTTTTAATTATTAAATTTTATTTAATAATCATCTAGAAGAAATAAAAAAAACATTTATTCTAAAAAATATCTCCACAAATTGAGATGTACTATGATTTCAGATCATTAGAGGAAGCAGGTATGATAGTTGTTTATAAATTTTCTTTACGACATTCAATTTCTTTTGTTTCCTCCATAATTTATTTGATTGTTAAAGTTGTTATATAATTTATGTTATGAAATTAATTATTGGTAACCTATTTTTAATTATGGTTTCCTACATTCAATGTCATAGTAGCGGGAAAATTAAATATTGAAGGATGGGTGCCTTGAGCAAAACTGTTTTGCTCGAGTCGAAGGAAGAGAGATGGAAGTTCGGTTAATGAACCAACTCAACCACATATTGTAAGTGTTAATTTGTTGATTTCAAATTTAAATATCTATTTTGTAACTTAATTATCTATTTATATTTGTAATAGGCTACTTTATAGGCCCTTGATGCCCAAGAACCTGATAATTTTGGGCCAAACGATAACTTACAGCAAGTATTGGGAGATGAACACCCTAAAAGAGTACGCTGCCGACCTGGGAAGAGTATAATCCTAGCGAGGTATTGGCCCTCCTCAGGTATGACTTGTTATGCCACCAAGTTCTATCAGGTTAAGGCACAAGAAGAACAGACTAATAAAAGGGACATAGAGAGTGCATGACAGTCTACTGGGGAAAACACTGCATTTATGAAATTGATGGAAGTTTTACGTCCAACACTTCCACCAGAGGCCGACACAGCTTCTGATGAATATATTTTTTTTATGCATTCTATATATGGTTCACCAGGTGGTAGTTCTAGTGGTGGTAGAGAGGATGGTGAGGACGAAGCTGAGGCAGAGTTGGAGGATGCCGAGGAGGAGGTTGAGGCAGAGAAGGATGGTGAGGAGGAGGCCGAGGCGGAGGATGAGGGTGGAGAGGAGGCTGAGGCGGAATATGAGGGTGAGGATGAGGGAGTTGGGGACAATGATGGGGATGATGATGAGGACGAGGGTGAGGCAGATGATTATGGTGATGATATTGATGGTGATGAGAGACAGATTGATCCTTTACATTTTTGACTGATATTACTGACATTTGATGTTTGATGATTTGTTGTGATTGAATATATGTGTGATTAGGTAGGTCATGTTATCTTTATTTCTTTATCAATAAATAACACAACTTGACTTGATGATTTTTTGTGACTGATTCACCCCTACTCTAAACTCCCCCACACCCTAGACCCTCCCCCACCCCCAATCCCCCTGGACAGCCCCCACCCCTAGACAGCCCCCCTGGACAACTCCTAACCCCTTGGACAGCCACCCCAACCCCCAGGATAGCCCCCAAACCCCCCAAACCCCAACCCCCTAGATAGCCCCCCACCCCTGGACACCCCCAGCCCCTGGTCACCCTCTATCCCCTAGATAGCCTCCCCAACCCCCTGGACACACCTTACCCCCTTGGACAGCCCCCAACCCCCTGGACACCCCCACCCCCTTGGAAACCACCCCACCACCTGGACACCCCACCCCCTAGACACCCCTACCCCCTTAGACAGCACCCCCAACCCCTTGGATAACCCCCACCCCCATGGACAGCCCCCCAACCCCCTGGGCAGCCACCCCAACCCCCACCCTAGACAACCCCCACCCTCTGGACACCCCGACCCCCTTGGACAGCCACCCCAACCCCCTGGAGCACCATCACCCCTGAACACCCCCACCCGTGGACACCCCTTACCCCTCGGACACCCACCCCAACCCATTGGATAGCCCCCCAACCCCCTGGACAACCCCCACTCCATGGACACCATCCCACCCACCTGGATAGCCCCCAACCCCCTAGATAGCCCACCCCACCCCCTGGACACCACCCCACCACATGGACACCCCCACCCCCTGGACACCCCTACCCCTTGGACCCCCCCCCCCCCACAACCCCCTGGACAGACCCCAACCCCCTGAATAGCTCCCCAACTCCCTGGACAGCCACCCCCACCCCCTGGACAGCCCCCACCCCCTGGACAGACCTCAACCCCTGGATAGCCCTCACCACCCTAGACAGCCCCCACCCACTGGATAGCCCCTACCCTTAGACAACCCCCCACCCCTTGGACAGGACACCACCCCCTTGGACACCCCCAGCCCTCGGACACCCCCACCCCACTGGAAACCCCCAACCCCCTTAGATATCCCCAACCCCCTTACCAACACACCCCCACCGTCTGGATAGTCCCCCAACCCCTTGGACAACCCTCCAACCCCCTTGGACAAACCTACAACCCCGTAGAGCTCACCCCCACCCCTGGACACCACCCCACCCCTAGAAACCCCCCACCACTTGGACAACCCCATAACCCCTTGGACAACCCCCACTTCCCTAGACACCACCCCACCACCTAAACACCACTACCCCCTTGGACAGCACCCTCAACCCCCTGGACACCCCCATCCCCTAGACACCCCCACCCCCTAGACACCCTCTACCCCCTTGGATAGCCACCCCAACCCCTGGACAACCCCCACCCCCTGGATAGCTTCACCCCTGGACAACCTCCCAGACCCTAGACACATAGACCCTACCCCTTGGACAACCCCAACCCCTAGGAAACCCCCCACCCACCCCCTGGCCAGCCCCCAGACACCCCACCCCACAAGACACCCCCTGCCCCCTTAGATAGCCCCAACCCCCTGAACAACTCGCACCCCCTTAGATAGATCCCCACCCCCTGGACACCCCCATTGCCCTGGACACCCCCTGCCCCCTTGGATAGACCCCCAACCCCCTGGACAACCCCCACCCCATGGACACCACCCCACCCCCTGGACACCCATTACCCTAAGACATCCCCCCAACCCCTTGGAAAGCCCCCCCCCCCACCACCTAAACACCCCCACTCCCCTGGACACCCCCACCCCCTTGTACAACACCCCCAACCCCCTGGACGACCCCCACCCCCTGGACACCCCCACCCCCTAGACACCCCCACCCCTTGAATATCCCCCCCTAACACCACCCCACACCCTTGGATAGCCCCCAACCCCTAGACAACCCCCCCCCCCCCCCCCGCCTTGGACACCACCTTAACACCTAGACAACCCCAATGGACACCCCCCCCCCCACACACACACACCCTGGACACCACCCCCACCCCCTTAGATAGCCCCCAACCCCTGGACATCCCCCACTCCCACACCCTGGATAACCCCCCCCCCCCCCACCCACTGAACACCTCCACCCTCTGGACATCCCCTACCCACTTGGACAACACCCTAACCCCCTAGATATCACCCCACCCCCTTGACACCAATATCTTATTTCACTTCTCAACACTATATCATGCCAAAATCATTAATAAAAATTACAATCCAATCAATATGAACATCAATGTCCCCCTTTTATTAGTTTTACAATACCAAAAAACAACTCTTGTACCCATATGTTTGTATATTTCTCCACATTATTGATAATAAATACAAAGGATATCTTGGGATCTTCTCATTTCATTTAACTTCTCCAAAATATACCATCTTATCCCTATTTTACTCAGAATTACATATTGCATAACCTTTTGATAGAATGAAAGTTTCACTGACAACTTACATACGAGACTTTGGTTAATCTACTCTATGTCTATATTGGATAACTCAGTATAGAAAATAAGATAGAATTAACCAAGACATAAATGTTGTACATTAATATACTCAACATGTGATACCATTTTGAAATAACTCAAATTAGGGGCTGTATAATAGATCCCTCATAAAGATATAGTCTATAGTTATCTCAAAACACAGATTATAAAATTCAAGCATAAGACATAATATGATATTTTAGGGTTTTCAAAGGGTGAGATCATTATAAACCAGAAGTTCATTTATAGACCAGTGGTATAAAATGATAGGTATTTTGTATTCTGAATTCCTTGTTATTATGTAGGTAAAATGCTTGGTATTCTGTATTCTTAATTTTGTGTTATCCTGCAGATAAATGCATAGAGGGAAGCTACATGCTTCTAAACAGGGTGAATTGTAGGATCTATACCAATGATTTCCAAAACCATTGGTATAGAATTGAAAAACCCACACTTTTCCAATGGTTTAAAACCATTGGTAAATGCCTATTATTCTCAATCTTTACCAATGGTTTTCAGAAACCATTGGTAAAGGCCTGTTAGTCTCAGTCTCTACCAACAGTTTTCAGAAACTGTTGGTAAAGGCCTATTATTCTCAATCTTTACCAACGGTTTGAAAACCATTGGTAAAGATCTATTGAAATGGTTTTTAAACCGTTGGGAGGTATAATACGAATTCTGGAGGCTTATCCCAATAGTTATTTTATAACTGTTTCTATAAGCCTATCCCCATGGCTTGCTTTCCAACGGTTGGCTGAACCGTTGGTATAAGTTTTACCAATCATTATACAGACTTTACCAACGGTTTAAAACCGTTGGTATATACTAAATTTTTAGTAGTGAATGTTTTTAACAATTTTAGGGGTATAAAGGGTTTTTAGAGTTCTTAAGTGGTTTTAGGATTTTTATTTGTTTTTAGGATTTTTTAATTTTTTTAGAGGTTTTATGGGTTTCATGGGTTTTCAAGGTATTTTTGTTTTCATGGATTTTAAGTAATTTTTGGTAATTTTATCGATTTTTAGGGTTTTATGCATTTTGAGAGTTTTTAGCATTTTTTCGAGGATTTCAAGCTTTTTATGTTTTGTTTGGTTTTTAGAGGTTTTTTTAGTTTTTAGTATTTTTAAGGTTTTTTAGAGTTTTTTAACATTTTAAGGTGTTTAATGGGGTTTAAGAGTCTTTATTGATTTTTTTGGGTTTTTATGGGTTTTAGGGCATTTTAAGGTTTTTATGGGTTTTTATGGTTTTCAGGCATTTTTCAAGTTTTTAAAGTTTTTTTATGTTTTCATGGATTAATAGGGGTATTTTAGGGTTTTTTTGGTTTTTAGGACTTTTTAGGGATTATGAGGGTTTTTTGGTTTTTTTATTTGGGATATTAAGGTCTTTTGGGTTTTTAATGTTTTTTTTTATTTTTTATAGTTTTTGTTGTTTTTTAGAATTTTTTAATGTTTTAGGGGTTTTAAGGGTTTTAATATTTTAAAGTGGGGTTTTACGGTTTTATGGGTTTTAATGGTTTTTATAGGTTTTATAGGTTTTTTATGGTTTTCAAGGATTTTTAAATTTTCATGGTTTTTAGGGGTTTTTTAATATTATTATGGTTATTATGTTTTTTAAGGATTTTGAGGGCTTTTAGGGCTTTTCATTGATTTTTAGTGTTTTTAGGGTTTTTTAAGGTTTTATGGTCTTTGGTATTTTTAGGGTTTTTGTGTATTTTTAGGGTGCTTAATGTTTTTTTAGAGATTTTTAATTTTTTTAGGGGTTTATTTTTTTTAGTGGATTTAGGGTTTTTATGGGTTTTTAGTGATTTTTAAAGGGTTTTTGTGTATTTTTTGGTTTTTTGGGGTTTCAGAGTTTTTTTACATTTTCATGGATTTTTAGGTTTTTTAGAGTTTTTAGGGTTTTAGGGTTTGCTGGGTTTTCATGGTATTTTTATGTGTTTGTAGGGGTTTTAGGGTCTTTTGGGTTTTGAAGGGTTTATTTGAATTTTTACAGTTTTTAAGGTTTTTTAATTTTTTTAATGTTTTATGGGGGGTGGTTAAGGGTTTTCAGAATTTTTATTGGGTTTTAGGGTTTTTATGAATTTTTAGGTTTTTCAAGGTTTTTAAGGGTTTTATGGGTTTCAAGGGTTTTTTGGGGTTTTAGGGTTTTTTACATTTTCATGGATTTTTAGGGGGGATAGGAATTTTATGGATTTGACATATTTTTATGGTTTTGACAATTTTTAATGATTTTGTGGGTTTTAGGGACTTTTAGGGTTTTTAGGGGTTTTTAGGGTTTTTAGGGACTTTTGGGGTTATATGGTTTTTGAGTTTTTAGGATTTTTAAGGTTTTATATAGTTTTTTAATGTTTTAAATGCTTTAAGGGTTTTTAGTGTTTTAGTGGTTTTTAAAGGATTTTAGGGTTTTTATGGTTTTTAGGGGATTTTATGGTTTTGAGGTTTTTTAGGGATTTTGATCGTTTTATGGGTTTTCAAGTGCTTTTAGTGTTTTTTGGGTTTTTCAGAGGTATTAGAATCTTTTTTGGTTTTTAGGGTATTTTTTTTAGGTTTTTTATGGGTTTTTAGAGTTTTTATTGTTTTTTAGGTTTAAAGGGTTTTTAGAGTTTTTGGAGGTGGTTTAGGTTTTTTAAGGGTTTTAATGATTTTTATGAGTTTCAAGGGGTTTTCATTTTTTCTATGGGTTTTTATGTTTTCAAGAATTTTTTGGGTTTTTTAGTATTTTTATGGTTTTTAGGGTTTATAGAGAATTTTCAGTGTTTTTAAGGTTTTTCTGAGGTTTTTATATGTTTTTGGGGTTTTCATGGTTTTTATGGTCCTTTGAGTTTTAGGTTTATTTTCGAGTTTCTTAGGGTTTTTAATGTTTTTAAAAGATTTAAACATTTTTAGGGGTTTTAAGGGTTTTTAGAGTTTTTAGTGGATTTTAGGGTTTTTATGGGGTTTTAGGGTTTTTAATATTTTTAGGGGTTTTATTGTTTTTAGTGGGTTTTCAAGGTTGTTAGGATTTTTTAAAATTTTATGGATTTTTAGGGGTTTTTATTGATTTTTATGGATTTTAGGTTTTTTAGGTTTTTGTGGGATTTTAGGGTTTTTAGGGGGTTTTGGGGTTTTGGGGGGGGTTTTAGGGTTTTATTGTCTTTTTTTGGTTTTAGGGATCTTTGGTGTATGTTATGGTTTTTATGATTTTTATAGTTTTTTTTAACTTTTTTAGGATTTTTAGGGTTTTTAGAGTTTTTAGTGGGTTTTTAGGGTTTTTATTGGTTTTTAGGGTGTTTTATGTTTTTATGGATTTTTAAGGGTTTTTAGGATTTTTATGGTTTTTTGGGTTTTGGGGGGTTTTAGGGATTTTGAGGGTTTTTAGGGGTTTTAAGGTTTTAAGATTTCTCTGGGATTTTAGTGCCTTTTGGGTTTTTTTGAGTTTTAAGGGGGGTTTTAGGATCTTTATGGGTTTTTAGGTTTTTAAGGTTTTTATAGGTTTTTATGGTTTTCAATTACTTTTTAGGGTTTTTTACATTTTCATGATTTTTAGGGTTTTATTAATATTTTTATGGTTTTTATGCTTTATAGGGATTTGGGGGGGGGGGTTAGGGTTTTTATGGCAAGGAAGATGCGAGGGTCGGGCTATTCCCCCCCCCCCCCCCGCAAATTTATTAGAAAGAAAAACAGAAAACATAGCAGACAAGGGAGGGGATGGGTCAAACAACCCACAACCAAAAACCCCTTACAACCCATGCCAAAAGGAGGAAAACAATGAAATAAAAGACTCAAAAATAGACACAACAGCAGCAAAATCACGCCAAGTCCAGCCAGTACCAGCATCCAGCAGCACCACATAAAATCATCACATCTACATAGCAGTTGCAACACATCCAATCCAACCCACCCCAGCAACCAACGACACCAAATCCAACATCACATCTAATCACAAACAGCTTCATTATACAATAGCACAGCCGCAACCAAACACAACCATCATCACCACCGAACAAACAGCAACCAGCAACTAGCAGCACAACAGCAACCTCATCTGCAGCAGCAGCAAATAACCAAACCACAAGCATCAACCCCCAATTTGCATTCAACAACCAGTAAAAAATACGGCCTTTCCTCAACCTGCCTCCATTCACACTCTTTCCACCAACCAGCATGTCCCCCTCATGAGGATCCAGTCTTGAAACAAGCTCTTGATCCAGCAGTAGTAAAAACTCACAAACAAACCAAGTAACAACCAGCATTCCAGTATAACGCACCTAATAGCACACCCACAAGCAGAAAACAACCAGCAACCAAAGAGAGAAACAACGCACGACCTAAAAAGCCCTTCCATTAACCCAGGAACCACAACGCATTACCAGAACGTATCATCTCATATCAATCATAGAAAACATCACCAACATCGACCCATAGCTGGACCATTCGCCACCATAGCAAATCCATCGTAGAAGGAACCAGCCAAAAGTTTAAGCAGTATACGCGAGGCCAAGAAAACCACTATGGAACTGCTGGGGAGTAAAGACTGAAGCCAGATCGCTGCAGAACACAAACATACCAGGATCAACAGTGTGAATCAAAGATATAAGACGAACCTGAAATTTCCTCCGCATCCAGCAAGAATCGACGCTACGCCAGAATATCCACACTTCTCCCAAGGATAGAGGTTTTAAGGGTTTTTTAGTTTTTAGTGGGTTTTAGGGTTTTTATGGGGTTTTGGGGTTTTTAATGTTTTTATTGGGTTTTATGGTTTTTAGTGGTTTTTTAGGCTATTTTGGATTTTTTAAGTTTTCATGGATTTGGGTGGGGGTTAGGATTTTTATGGTTTTAGGGCTTTTTAGTTTTTTTAGGGATTTGATGTTTTTTAATGTTTTTAGGGTTTTTAGGGGTTTTTGGGGTTTTCGGGATTTAATTATCTTTTGGGGTTTATAGGGGTTTTATTATGTTTTTAGGGTTTTTAAGGTTTTTTATAGTTTTTAACGTTTTAGGGGTTTAAAGGGTTTGGGGGGTTTATGGGATTTTAGGGTTTTTATGGGTTTTAAATTTTTTACGGTTTTTAGAGGTTTTGTGGTTTTCATGTGTTCTTATGTATTTTTAGGGGTTTTTTTGGATTTTTTGGTTTCCGAGATTTTTCTCGGTGTTTTTATGGTATTTAAGTTTTTTTAGGGTTTTTTACATTTTCATAGATTTTTAGGGGTTTTAGGAATTTATGGTTCTTAGTTTTTTATAGTTTTTAGGGATTATGAGGTTTTTTTGGAGTTTTCAGGATTTTTTTGTTGTTTTTGGTTTATAGGATTTTTTTGAATATTTGAGGGTTTTCCAGATTTTTTATATTTTTCCAAATTTTTAGTGGTTTTAAGGGTTTTTAGATATTCTATTGGGTTTTTATCATTTTATGTATTTTTAAAAAATATTTAGGGGTTTAAGGGGTTTTTAGGTTTTCAGTGGATTTTCAAGAATTTTAGGGGTTTTTATGTTTTTATATCTCTTTTGGGGGATTCTGAGATATTTATGGTTTTTAGGGTTTTTTCATGTTTTTAGGGATTTTGAGGGTTTTTAGGGTTTTCCGAGGTTTTTAGGCGTCTTAGGGTGGTTTTAAGGGTTTTTGAGTGTTTTAAGGTTTTTAAGTTTTTTTAGAGATTTTAAAATATTTATAGGTTTAAAGGGTTTTTAGAGTTTTTCATGGGGTTTTAGGGTTTTTATGAGTTTCAAGGGTTTTTAAGGTTTTAGGGGTTTTTATAGTTTTTAGGAGTTTTTAGGGTTTTTCGGTTTTTTATTTTTTTTAAGGATTTTTAGAGGTTTTGAAGATAGTTTGTATGGTTTTTAGGGGTTTTAAGGATTTTGAGGGTTTTTATGGTTTTAGAGGTTTTTAGCGTTCTTAGGATTTTTTAGGGTTTTTATGTTTTTTTTATTTTGTAAGGTTTTAATGGTTTTTAGATTTTTTTAACATTTTGAAAGGTTTTTTGGGTTCTTATGGATTTTTAGGGTTTTAGGGACTTTTTTGTTTTGGGGGGTTTTTTGAGTTTTTTTATGTTTTTTATGTTTTTTTATATTTCTTTAAAAAATATAGGGGTTTTAAGTGTTTTTAGAGTTTTTAGCAGTTTTAGGGTTTTTTAGGATTTTATGGTTTTTTATGTTTTTTAGGGGTTTTCTATTTTTCTGGAGGATTCAGTTTTTTAGTATTTTTTACATTTTCATGTTTTTTTAGGGTTTTTAGAATTTTTATAGTTTTTGGGGTTTTTGGGGTTCTTTAGGGGTTTAGGGATATTTAGGGTTTTCAAGAGTTTTTTTGGGGGTTTCAGGGTTTTTATAGTCTTTTTTGGTCTTTAGGTCTTTTTTAGTTTTTTATGTTTTTAAGGTTTTAAGAGTTTTTTAATGTTTTTAGGGTTTTAAAGGGTTTTTAGAGTTTTTAGTAATCTTTTAGGGTTTTTATGGGGTTTTAGGAGTTTTTGGGTTTTTATGGGTTTTTTGGTTTTCACGGGTTTTTCAGGGTTTCTAGATTTGTTTTTTACGTTTTCATGGATTTTCAATAGTTTTCAGGTTTTTTATAGTATTTATGGTTTTAGGGATTTTGAGGGGTTTTAGGGGTTTTAGGGGGTTTTAATGTTTTTAGGGTTTTTAGAGTTTTTTGCGTCTTTTTGGGTTTTTAGGGGTTTTTTGAGTTTTTTTGGGGTTTTATGGTTTTTTTGAGTTTTTTCACATTTTTTGGGGTTTTAAGGGCTTTAGAGTTTTTAGTAGTTTTTTTGGGTGTTTTGGGTTTTTAGAGTTCTTAATAGTGTTTAGGGGTTTTAGGGTTTTTAGTGTTTTTATGTTTTCATGGATATTTAGGGTTATTTAGGAATCTTATCGTTTTTAGGGATTATATTGATTTTTAGGGATTTTCATGTTTTTTAGGGGGGGGGGTTTAGGATTCTATAGGTGTTTATGGACTTTTTCAGTTTTTAGGGATTTTTTCAATTTTTTTCTGGGTTATTAATGATTTTTAGCGTTTCTTAAAGTTTTTTGCGATTTAAAGGGTTTTTGGTGTTTTTTCTTGATTCTTTAGGGGTTCTATTGGTTTTAAGTGATTTTAATGATTTTTATGGGGTTTTGTGGTTTTCAAAGAGTTTTCAAGGTTTTTAGAATTTTTTACGTTTTCATGGAATTTTTGGGGGATTTTAGGGTTTTAGGGTTTTTAGTGTTTTTAGTGTATTAATGATTTTGAGGTGTTTTAGGGGTTTTAGGGTATCTTAGGGTTTTTACATTCATTTGGGTTTTTTTGTTTTTTTGAGTTTTTTAGGGGTTTTAAGGTTTTTAAATTTTTTTAACATTTTTAGGGGGTTTAAGGGTTTTTAGAGTTTCTATCAGTTCTAGAGTTTTTATGGGGTTTTAATTTTTTTAAGGTTTTAAGGTTTTTATAGTTTTAGAGATTTTTTATGGTTTTTAGAGATTTAAGGGTTTTTCAGAATTTTGAGGGTCTTGAGGGTTTTTAGGGGTTTTAGAGTTCTTTAACATTTTTAGTGGTTTTAAGAGTTTTTAGAGTTTTTAGTTGTTTTTAGGGTTTTTATGGGTTTTTGGGTTTTTAAGGTTTTTAGTAGTTCTTATGGTTTTTAGGGGGTTTTCAGGGGTTTAGGGTTTTTTACATTTTCCTAGATTTTTAGGGTTTTTTTTGGAATTTTATGGTTTTATGGATTTTTTGGGTTTTTTGGGATTTTGAGAGTTTTTGGGGGGTTTCAGGGTTTCTTTTTGTTTTAGGGGGGTTTTTAAATTTTTTCGGGTTTTTTGATTTTTTTGGGTTTCTTGATTTTTTTAGGGGTTTTAGGGGTTTTTAGAGATTTAACATTTTTAGGGTCTTTAAGGGGTTTTATTGGTTTGAGTGGTTTAAGGGTTTTTATGGTATTTATGGCAAAGGAAGGCTCAGGGCCAAGCTATTCCTGACTCCCCGAAAATTTATTAGAAAAAAATATGTGAAGACACTGCAGACAAGGGAGCGGCGGGGTCAATGAACCCACACCCAAAAACCCTTAACAAAAACACCCCAAAGACCGAAAAAAAAAGAAAAATCAAAAGAAGAAAAGACACAGTGCCTAACTCACAGCAGCTTCAGCACCATCTCAGCCAATTCCAACCGTAAACGGCTTCATCACCCCTTTACCACTTCTCATCCAAGCAACAACCAGCATCCAAAGCTCACAGCCAAGAAGCGACCAGTGTCCAGTCTCACATTTTCCAGCATCCAACACCTTCTCACCAGGAAGATCCGCCATAAGGAACTCCATCATCCAACATTCACCAGTAACCAGCAGCTCACAACCAACCAAAGGACAGCGCCCAAACTCATAAAAAACCAGCATCCAACACCTTCTCACCAAGAAGATCCACCGTCATCAACATAGAACCATCAGCATCGAGGTCATAAATCCCCCCTTCATCACTTCGGAATGAAATAGTATCTCCACAACACCCAAAGGCAGAACAAAGCGCATCACCACTCAACAAAACCAATATCCAGCATCCACTTCGAGCCACAACCAAACCAGCTTTGTCACCTCACTGCAGAACAACAACCACCACCAAGCACCAACATCCATGACCAAAGACCAGCACTCGCAACGAAACACAACCAAACCAACCACAGAATAGAGAACTACAGATAGCAGCCAGATCGCTACACAGATGCAACTCCTGCTCAGAATACCAAGCCATGCTCATCTGCCTAGAAAACCAGCAGCAGCCTCCAACAAAACCAGCAACCGCACAAAATTCCACAAACCATATCGCAATACACCTTCCAGCATCTAGAGACATCACAGCAAATAGAACCAGCAACTCGGGGCCAAGAAAACTTCTTTGGCACTAAAGGAAAGCATAAACCGAAACCAAAATGCAGCAAAAAGAAAACCATCCAAGGATTCCATCAGGAAACGAGATCCAACCAAGATTTTTAGTGGAAAACAGGGGACCAGAGAATCTGGTTTGGTACCCCAACAAACCAAAGACCAGCAGATAAACCAGATCCAAGCACACCTTAAGCCACTCTGCTTCAACATCATGAAAAGTAGGCAGATCCAAAGAACCATAAAACCAAACCCGAGACTTATGCGTGAGGTGTTGACCGGAAGATCTAGAAGTGAATGCCAAAGGACCAAGCATACCACAACAGATCGACGCCAAGCCCTCTGTAAACACCATCTTCTGTCGCGCAGACCATAGAAAGAGAAAAACTCGCCATAAAATAGATCTTCGAGAGAAGACGACCAGATCGTTGCTCAGGGAAGCTGATGAAGAAACCACACAAGTCCCCGACCGTCGCCACCAGAGACGGAGACCCCCACCTTGACCAACTCGTAATGATCCCACCAAGGGAGAGAAAGGTAGTTAATCGAAGAGGGGCAGATGAACGCCTGGATGAACCCGCTAAGGAGAATTCTGGGAGGAGACCATGGAAAGCGTGGCGCCGAGAGGAAGAATCCCAGAGAGATCAGCGACATCTCCCTATTCTTTGAGTTTTTAGGGGTTTCCTAAGGTTTTAGGGGTTTTAAGATTTTTCAAGGGTTTTTCAAGGTTTTTTACATTTTCATGGATTTTTCAGGGGGTTTTAGGATTTTTTGAGTTTTTATGGTTTTTAGGGTTTTTAGGGTTTTTATGGATTTAGAGTTTTTTATTTTTTTCATGGGTTAAGGGTTTTTCAAGGTTTTGGGGTCTTTTTGTGTTTTTAGTGTTTTTTTGAGTTTTTAGGGTTTTAATGGGTTTTTAGAGTTTTTTAATTTTGTTAGGTGTTTTAAGGGTTTCTTGAGTTTTTAGTGGTTGTTTAGGGTTTTATGGGTTTTTAGGATTTTTATGGTTTTTAGGAATTTTTATGGTTTTCATGGGTGATGTGAGATGCACGGGGTGGACCGATCTTCACGGCGTAGGGTGGAAAATGAAGGATGTGGTTTGGGGCTATGTGGCGGATGATGGGTACAGATAGTGGATGCAAGTAGTCAATCAACGCTATAAGTAGTGCGACCTACTACTTATACAACACAATCAAGGGGTAATGTGTTAGCCAACCCACACAACAACGCACTTGGGTTGAGGCACGGAATTGTGGGCTTTGTGATCTTGGAACACCACTCTAACTTGTAGATTTACAAGGCAAGAATGCACAAGAGAAAAGGGGAAAAGACCGGGGATAATCATCACACAACAGAGAGAAACAAGAATAAGCACTCAATTGATTCTTGAATAAAAATACAATGCCATGTGGTGGCTATTTATAGCCAAGGGTGTGATACAATGGTCAAGGGTCTAATACCCTAAAGTCATACAGGCTAAACCTACCTTGTCCCATTAAAAGTCAAAAAGATAAAGTCTAACAAAGACTTTTGGAAAAGTAGCACCAAACTTTCCAACTATAGTCCACTGGATTTGACTTTGAGTGAATAGCCCACCATATTTGACTTTGGTGTCCAAAGATGCCATTTCTAGAATCCTCCATGTGGGCAATACATCCAAATTCGTGAAACCATGTGGGCTGAGCGTTAAACTTCATATTTGGGCTTGAATAAGTGAGATAATAGGCCCATTTTCTCCACCCATGCAAGGAAAGATCCATTGGGCCTCTAATGAAGCGAGATGGGCACCCATTGTTGAATTCAGCCTCTTTAATCTCCCACGCGTCATCGAACCTTGCAAATCCAACTCCTCCACTCGGGTAATCGGCTCGGTGACTTCAACATGGTTCGCATCATTTAGGGTTTTTATAGTTTTTCATGGTTTTTAGGATCTATTTTTGTTTTTTGGGTTTTTTTATTTTAGGGTTTAAAGGTTTTTTTAGTATTCAATGTTTTTAGGGTTTTAAGGTTTTTAGAGTTTTTAGTGGAGTTTTTAGGGTTTTATGGTGTTTTAGTTTTAAAATTTTTTATGAGTTTTAAGGTTTTAATGGGTTTCTCAGGGTTTTTAGGGTTTTTATATTTTCTTGGACATTTAGGGGTTGTTTGGAATTTTATGGTTTTGTTGGGTTTTTTGGATTTTGAGGGTTATTAGGGTTTTTCGGGGTTTTTAGGTTTTTAGGGATATTTGAGGTTTTTATGTTCTTTTTGGTTTTTTTGAGTTTTTTTTAATGTTTTTTATGGTGTTTATGGTTTTTATTGTTTTAAAAAAAAATGGGATTTAATGGGATTTTTGTGTTTTTGGTGGGTTTTAGGGGTTATATGGGGTTTTAAGGGGTATTTATGGTTTATAGGGGGTTTATGTTTTTCACGGATTTTCAATGTTTTAAGGGTTATTTATGTTTCATAGATTTTTAGCAAGTTTTATGGATTTTTATGTTTTTATTATTTTTTTGGATTTTCGGGGTTATAGGGTATTCAGTGGGTTTTAGGGTTTTTTAGGTCTTTTTGGGTTTGTAGGGTTTTTTTGAGTTTTTTTAGGGTTTCTATGTTTAGTTAGAGTTTTTAACATTTTTAAGGGTTTAAAGGGTTTTTAGAGTTTTTTTGTGGTTTTTTTGGTTTTAGGGTTTTTTAAGGTTTTAAAGAGGTTTTATGTTTTTAGGCGTTTTTCAGAGTTTTTTGGGTTTTTTACTTTTTCGGGTATTTTTAGGAGTTTTATTTTTATTTTTATGGTTTTTAGGGTTTTTATGGTATTTAAGGATTTTGAGGGGGTTTATGGTTTCTTAGGGTTTTCAGGCCTTTTTATTTTTTATGGGTTTTTTGAGTTTTTTACTACTATAATGTTTTTAGAGTTTTTAACATTTTAGGGGTTTTATGGGTTTTAAGATTTTTTAGGGTTTTATAGATTTTTTGGATTTTTTAATGTTTTTTGGGGTTTTATGGTTTTTGGAGGGTTTTCATGATTTTCTATGTTTTCATAGTTTTTAGTGATTTTAAGGATTGTTATGATTTTTAAGGTTTTTTTAGTTTTTAGGGATATTTAGGGTTTTATGTGTTTTAGGGTTTTTAGGGGTTTTAGGGTCTTTTGGGGTTTTAGTGACTTTTTTAGTTTTTAGGTTTTGTATGGTTTTTAAGTGTTTTTTAATGTTTTTATTGGTTTAATGTTTTTTTATTTTTTTTATGGGTTTTAAGCGATTTTAGGGTTTTAGTGGTTTTATCGGGTTTTTATGGATTTTTATGTTTTCATGGTTTTAGGGGTTTTAGGAGTTTTCAGGATCTTTGTAGTTTTTTTGGGGGTTTAGGGATTTTAGGGGATTCCATGGGTTTTTGGTCCTTTTGGGGTTTTAGGGGGTTTTTTTATTTTTTTCGGGATTTTAGAGTTTTTAATGTTTTTAGGGGTTTTAAAGGTTTTTGTAGTTTTTGTTGGCTTTTAGGGTTTTTAAGGGGATTTACAATTTTTAAGGTTTTTAGTGTTTTTTGGGGTTTTTTGGGTTTTCAAAAATTTTGAGTGGTTTTCATGGTTTTTTTGGGTTTTTCAGGGGTTTTAGGGGTTTTAAGAGGGTTTAGGGTTTTTCAGGGGTTTTTAGGTTTTTTCGGGTGTTAGGGTTTTTTAGTGTTTTTGGGATTTCAGGGTTTTCTAGTTTTTAAGGTTTTTTAGGGATTTTATGGTCTTTTGGGTTTTGGTTTTTTTAGTTTTTTTGGGTTTCAAGGTTTTTTTGAGTTTTGAATGCTATAAGGGTTTTAAGGGGTTTTAGCATTTTTAGGGGGTTTTATTGTTTTTATGGTGTTTTAGGGTTTTTAAGGTTTTGTGGGGGTTCTATGGTTTTCAGTGGGGTTTTAAGGGTTTTTAAGGTTTTTACTTTTTCCTATATTTTATTTGGAGTTTTATAGGATTTTTATGGTTTTTAGTGCTTTTAGGGTTCTTAGTGATTTTGAGGGTCGTAAAGGTTTTCATGTGGTTTTTGAGTTTTTTGGGGGTTTTAGGGATTTTTTTTTAGATTTTTTACGATTTTTGAGTTTTTTAGAGTTTTTTAATGTGTTCAGGGGTTTTAAGTGTTTTAAGAGTTTTATGTGGGTTTAAAGGTTTTTATGGGATTTTAGGGGTTTTTATGGTTTTTAGAGTTTTTAGTATTTTTATGGTTTTTAGGGTTTTTAGTGCTTTAGGTATTTTGTGGGGTTTTAGGGTTTTCAAGGGTTTTTGGGGTTTTTTTGTCTTTTTAGGGTATTTTTGGGTTTTGGGGTTTTTTTAGGTTTTTTTATGGGTTTTCTAGAGTTTTAAACTTTTAAAGTTTTAAAGGTTTTTTAGTGTATTTTAAGGATTTTATTGGTTTTTAGGGTTTTTAAGGTTTTTAGAGGTTTTATGATTTTCAAGGAGTTTTTAGGGTTTTTAGGGTTTTTTATGTTTTCATGGATTTGATGGGTTTTTTAGAATTTTTATTGGTTTTAGGGTTCTTTAGGGGTTTTAAAGAATTTGAGGGTTTTTAGGGGATTCATGGGTTTTTAGGGGGTTTCAAGGTTTTTAGAGACCTTATCTATCTTTTGGGATTTTTGAGTTTTTCAGGGACGTTATGTTTTTTTAAAAAAATTAATGTTTGTAGCGATTTAAAGGGTTTTTAGAGTTTTTAGTGGTTTATAAGATTTTTATGCATTTTTAGGCCTATAAAGTTCTAAGGGGGTTTTATGGTTATCAAGGTTTTTAGAGGTTTTTGTGTTTTCTTTAATTTTTAGGGGTTTTTGGATTTTTATTGTTTTAGGGTTTTTATTGATTTTGAGGGTTTTTGGGGGGTTTTAGAGTTTTAAGGCCTTTTTGGGTTTTTAGGGTTTTTTGAGTTTTTTAGGGTTTTTATAGTGTTTTTAACATTTTTAGGGGTTTAACAGTTTTTAGAGTTTTTAGTTGTTTATTAGGGTTTTTGTGTGTTGTTTGGGTTTTTTTGGGATTTTGAGTGGTTTTAGTGGTTTTCATGGTTTTTATATTTTTTTTGGTTTTTTAGGATCATTATGATTTTTAGGGATTTTGAGGGGTTTTAGTGGTTTTCAGGGTTTTTAGGGTTTTTATTATTTTTCAGGGTTTTTAGTGTTTTTTTAGATTTTAGGCATTTTTTGAGTTTTAGGGGTTTAAAGGTTTTTAAGTGTTTTTAACGTTTTTGGAGGTTTTTTGGTTTTTTATAGGTATTTATGGAATTTTATGGTTTTCATGGGGTTTTCAAGGTTTTTATGGTTTTTACATTTTCACAGACTTTTAGGGGTTTTTAGGATTTTTATATTTTTTAGCGTTTTTAGGGTTTTTAGGGTTTTTAGGGATTTTGAGGGGTTTTAGTGATATTCAGGGTTTTTTGGGTTTTAGGGACTTTTTGGGCTTTTAGTTTTTTTAGTTTCTTGGGGTTTTATAGTTTTTTAGAGTTTGTTAGCATTTTGAGTGGTTTGAATGTTTTTTAGAGTTCATAGTGGGATTTTAGGGTTTTTATGGGTTTTTAGGTTTTTAATGTTTTAAAGGGTTTTTAGGGTTTTTAGGGGATTTCAGGGGTTTTTAGGGTTTTTAGTGGTTTTTAGGCTCTTTTTTGGGTTTTAGGGTTTTTGATTTTTTAGGGTTTTTAGAGTTTTTTATTTTTCTAGGGATTTTAAGGTTTTTATAGTTTTTAGTGGATTTTAGGGTTTTAAGGGTTTTTACAATTTTTTAATGTTTTTAGTGTTTTATGGCTTTCTAGGGGGGGGGGGTTCTGGTTTTTAGGGTTTTTACTCTTTCATTTTTTTTGTTTTTTTATGTTTTTATGGTTTTTAGGGTTTTTTAGTTTTTTCAAAGATTTTGAGTGGTTTTCAAGGTTTTTTAGTGTTTTTAGGGGTTTTAGGGTTTTTCAGGGGTTTTTAGGTATTTTTGGGGTTTTAGGGTTTTTTAGTGTTTTTGGGTTTTCATGGTTTTTATGTTTTTAGGGGTTTTAGTTTTTTTAGTTTTTTAGGTTTTTATGGTTTTTTTGAGTTTTGAATGCCATAATGGTTTTAAGGGGTTTTAGCATTTTTCTTGGGTTTTTAAGGATTTTTTTGGGGTTTTAAGGTTTTTATGGTTTTTAGGGGTTTTTTGGTTTTAAGTTTGTTTTCAGGGTTTTTAGGGTTTTTATGTTTTCCAATATTTTTAAGAGATTTTACCTTTTCCTATATTTTTTACAGTTTTATAGGATTTTTATAGTTTTTAGTGCTTTTAGGATTTTTAAGGAGTTTGATGGTCTTTAGTATTTTTAGGGGGGTTTAGAGTTTTTAGGGGGGGGGGTTGGGGTTTTAGTGTGTTTTTTCTAATTTTTTTTGGATTTTAAAGGTTTGTTAGAGTTTTTAATGTGTTCATGGATTTTATGGATTCTAAAATTTTTAGTGGGTTTTAATGTTTTTAAGGGTTTTTAGGGGTTTTATGGTTTTTAGGGGGTTTAAAGGTTTTTTATTTCTTTATGGTTTTTTTTATTTTTATGATTTTTGTGTTTTTTAGGTTTTTTTAGGAATTTTATGTTTTTTAGGGTTTTTCAGGGTTTTAGTTCTTTTTGGGTTTTTAGGGTTATGTTTGAGTTTTTAGGATTTTTAGAATTTTTTTGATGTATTTAGGGGTTTTGAGGGGTTTTAGAGTTTTTGGTTGATTTTATTGTTTTTTAATGTTTTTGGGGGTTTTTTAGTTTTTAGGGGTTTATTGAGGTTTTTATGGTTTTTTATGTCTTCAAGGGAATTTGTGGGATTTTTTATGATTTTTATAGTTTTTAGGGTTTTCAAGGGTTTTTTGTCGTTTTAGGTTCTTTTGGGGTTTTTGTGGGTTTTTTTTAATTTTTTTTTGTTTTTTAATGTTTTCCTAGAGTTTTCTAAATTTTTAGGGGTTTTAAGGGGTTTTTAGTGGATTTTAAGGGTTTTTATATGTTTTTATAATTTTTTACATTTTTAAATGTTTTATGGTTGTCAAGGGGGTTTCAGGGTTTTTAGGGTTTTTTACGATTTTGTGGATTTTCAGGGGTTTTTTTAGAATTTCTATGGGTTTTAGGGTTCTTTAGGAAAAGAAGGCACGAGTCCAGGCTATTCCCGGAAGCCCCCAAAATTTATAAACAAAGGATACAGACTCTGCTGACAAGGGAGGGGAGGGATCAATCAATCCACACCCAAAACCCCTTACGACCTCAGCCCGAGGGCCACAAAAGGAAAGAAAAAAAGAAACAAAGCACAAGACCAAAAAGGACACAGCGACCAAAAGAAAATCACAGACAGAGAAGGTCAGTCAACATCGCCGCCAAAATCCTCCAGCTCCGCATCACGAAACCCCATGACAACACCAAAGCCGCCGCCATCATCAGCAACCCTAAAATCTGATTCATCACCCTGGTCCATTGAGTCCCATCCAGAGTCAAAATCTTCTTGCATGCCAAGTCTGGATTGCAGCTTCTCCATAGCTTTTACCTATTCAGCAGAAAAATAAGGCCTCTCTCGCTTATTCACCTTAAGATTCAGTTTGACAGCTCGTGAGGAGGCCCTAGTTGCCATTGGGCGTGGGAGGGCAGAGTAATCCCTCCTCCTTCTTCGTCTTGGTGGGGCAGAGGGTTTTTAAAGATTTTGAGGGTTTTTAGGAGATTCATGGATTTTTAGGGATTTTCAAGGTTTTTAGGAACCTTTTGGATCTTTAGGATTTTTTTTTGAGTTTTCATGGTTGTTATGATTTTTTTAAATTTTTAATGTTTTTATTGATTTAAAGGGTTTTAGTAGTTTTTAGTTGTTTTTTTTTGGATTTTTATGCATTTTTTAGGCATCTAAAGGTTTTCAAGGGGTTTTATGGTTTTTAGGGTTTTTAGGGGTTTTTATATTTTCATTAATTTTTAGGGGTTTTTTGGATTTTTAGGGATTTAGGGTTTTTATTGATTTTGAGGTTTTTTAGGGGTTTTTAGAGTTTTAGTTTCTTTTTTAGGTTTTTAGGGTTTTATGGTTTTTATAGTTTTTTAACATTTTTATTGATTTATGGTTTTTTAGAGTTTGTAGTCATTTGTTAGGGTTTTTTGTATTTTTTGGGATTTTGAGAGTCTTTAGTGATTTTTAGGGGTTTTTGTGTTTTTTGGGGTTTTTAGGATCTTTATGGTTTTTTGGGATTTTGAGGGGTTTTAATGGTTTTCAGGGTTTTTAGGGTTTTTATGATTTTTTAAGGGGTTTTAATTTTTTTGGATTTTAGGGGTATTTTGAGTTTTAGGGGTTTTAAGGTTTTTAGCGTTTTTAACGTATTTGGTGGTTTTAAAGGTTTTTATGGGTTTTTAGGGGATTTTTATGGTTTTCATGGGTTTGTCAGTGTTTTTATGGTTTTTACACTTTCATCGAATTTTAGGGGTTTTTTAGGATTTTTATGGTTTTAAGGGTTTTTTATTGTTTTTAGGGATTTGAGGGGTTTTAGGGACATTCCAGGGTTTGGTGGTTTTTAGGGTTTTAAGGATTTTTTGGGTCTTTTGGGCTTTTAGAGTATTTTTTAGTTTTTTGGTTTTTATCGTTTTTTAGAGTTTATTAACATTTTTAGTGGTTTTAATGGTTATTAGAGTTCTTAGTGGGTTGTTAGGGTTTTTATGGGTTTTTAGGTTTTTAATGTTTTAAGGGTTTTTAGGGATTTTTTATGTTTTCATGGTTTTTTAGGGGTTTTTAAGGAATTGTATTGTTTTTGGGTTTTTAGGGATTTTGAGGGTCTTTAATGTTTCTCTGGGGTTTTTTAAGTTCTTTGGGGTTTTATAATTTTATAGTATTTAGGGTTTTTAAGGATTTTTAGAGTTTTTTAACGTTTTTAGGGGTTTGAATAATTTCTAGAGTTTTTAGTGTTTTTAGGGGTTTATGGGTTTTTATGGTTTTTAAGTTATTTAGGGGTTTTAAAGGTTTCTAGGATTTTTTCGGTGTTTTTAGGGATTTTTATCTTTTCATGAAATTTTATCATTTTTTAGGATTTTTATGGGTTTTTATGGATTTTATGATTTTTAGGGATTTGGAGGGTTTTTAGGAATTTTAAGGGGTTTAGGGGTTTTTATGGGATTTTAATGTTCTTAGGGTCTTTTTTGTTTGTTGGGTTTTTTGATTTTTTGGGGTTCTTATGAATTTTTAGGTTTTTAAGGTTATTAGGGGCTTTTTTGGATTTTAGAGGTTTTTTAGGGTTTTTAGTGTTTTTGATGTTTCAAGGATTTTTACGGATTTTTAGGATTTTTATGGATTTTAGGGGTTTTTAGGGATTTTGAGGGGTTTGAGGGGTTTTCATGGTGTTTTAGGGGTTTTTAATCTTTAAGTTTTTTATTTGGTTTTAAGTATCTTTTTATTTTTTTAGTGTTATTAATTTTTTTAGAGTTTTTAACGTTTTAGTGGTTTTAAAAGTGTTTAGAATTTTTAGTGTTTTTGTGGATTTTTAGGGATTTTCAATTTTCATGGTTTTTAGAGGTTTTTATGATTCTTATATTCTTTATGGGTTTTTTAGGTTTTCAGGGATTTTGATGTATTTAGGGTTTTGAAGTTTTTTTGATTTTTGAATATTTTTGGGGGTTTTAAGGGATTTTTGAGTTTTTTGTGCGTTTTTAGGCTTTTTATTAATTTTGGGATTTTGTGCATTTTCATAGGTTTTTAGTGGTTTTTTGGGATTTGAGGGATTTGAGGGTTTTGAGGGTTTTTCTAGGGTTTTCTGGGGTTTTTAGGGTTTTAAGGGTCTCTTTGGTTTATGAGGTTTTTTTGAGTTTTTTAGGATTTTTAAGGGATTTAAGAGTTTTTAGTGATTTTATATGGTTTTTATGGTTTTTCAAGGTTTTTAAGGATTTTAAGGGCTTTTATGGTTTTCAGGTTTTTTAGGTTTTTTTACATTTTCACGGATTTTTTGGGTTTTTTTTGTGATTTTTATGGTTTTTAGGGTTTTTAAGAATTTTAGGGATTTTATGGATTTTGGGGGTTGTTAGGGTTTTCCAGGTTTTTAGCATTTTTAGGGCTTTTAGGGTCTTTCAGGGTTTTTAGGGCCTTTTTGGTATTTTATGTTTTTTATTTTTTTAGTGTTTTTATGGTATTTAGAGTTTTTTGTGGTTTTAATGGTTATTATAGTTTTTACTGGTTTCTAGGGTTTTTTTGTGTTTTTAGGGGTTTTCAAGGTTTTTGGTAGTTTTATGGTTTTCAGGGGTTTTTCAAGATTTTTAGGGGGTTTTATGTTTTCATGGATTTTTAGAGTTTTTTATGAATTTTTATGGTTTTTAGGGTTTTTTAGAGTTTGTAGGGATTTTAATGGGTTTTAGGGTTTTTCAATGTTTCTATGGGTTTTCAGGGTTTTTTGTGATTTTTTTTGGTTTTAGAGGTTCTTTTGATTTTTAGGGGTTTTATGGTTTTTTAAAGTTTTGTAATGTTTTTAAGGGTTTTAGAGGTTTTTGGAGGTTTTTATTATATTTTTAATGTTTTTATTTGTTTTTAAGGTTTTTAGGGGTTTTTTCTAGTTTTTAGGGAGGTTTTAGGGTTTTTAGGGATTTTTTACGTTTTCAGATATTTTTAAGGGTTTTAGAATTTATATGGATTTTTTGTTTTTTAGGTTTTTAAATATTTTGAGGGGTTTTAGGGGTATTCAGGGGTTTTAGGTTTTTTAGGTTTTTTCTAGGGTTTTGGATCAATTTGGGTTTTTAGGAGTTTTTGAGTTTTTTTTGGTTTTTAAGATTATTTACACTTTTTAAAGTTTTTAGGGGTTTTAAGTGTTTTTAATGTTTTTAGTGGTTTGTAAGGTTTTTAGGGTCTTTTAAGGTTTTTTTTGGATTTTAGGTCTTTTTATAGTTTTCAGGTGTTTTTCAAGGTTTTTAGGGTTTTTACGTTTTTTAGGGTTTCAGGGTTTTTATAGTTTTTTATGGATTTTATGGCCTTTCGGGTTTCTAAGGATTTTTTGATTTTTTTAGGATTTTTTAAGTTTTTTAGAGTCATTAATGTTTTAGGGGTTTTAATATTACTAAGAGTTTTAGTTGGTTTTTAGGTTTTTTAAGGTGTTTAGGGTTTTTATGTTTTCAAGGATTTTTAGTGGTTTTTTATTTTTTTGGTTTTTAGGGATTTTTAAGGTTTAAAATGATTTTTTGGGGTTTTTTTATTTTTTTTGTTTTTAGAGTTTTGTAGCATTGTTAGGAATTTTACAGGTTTTTAATTTTTCCATGATTTTGATGTTTTTTATGGTTTTTAATGTTTTTAGAGGTATTTTCTAGTTTTTAGGGGGGTTTCAAGGTTTTTACGGTTTTTTACGTTTTCATGGATTTTTAGGGGTTTAAATATTTATATGGTTTTAGGGTTTTTTAGGATTTTAAGGATTTTGAGAGTTCAAGGGGTTTTTAGGGGTTTTTGGGTTTTTTGGGTTCTCTAGGTTTTTGGATCATTTTTGGTTTTTAGGTTTTTTTGAGTTTTTTATGGTTTCTAGGATTTTTTTGATTTTTTAATGTTTTTAGGAGGTTTAAGGTTTTTTAGAGTTTTTAGTGGTCTTTAGGGTTTTTATTGGATTTTAATGTTTTTTAAGGATTTTAGGGTTTTTTATAGTTTTGATGTGTTTTTTGGGGGTTTTAGGGTTTTTTATAATTTCATGGATTTTATGGCTTTTTAGATATTTTTATAGTTTTTTAGGGTTTTTGTTATTTAGGGGTTTTTAGGGTATTTCTGGTGGGGGGGGGGTAGGGTTTTTGTAGTTTTTAAGGTCTTTTGGAGTTTCTAAGGATTGTTTTGAGTTTTTTAGGGTTTTTAAGGTTATTAGTGTCTTTAATTATATTAAGGGTTTTAGGAGTTTTTAGGGTTTTAGGGTTTTTAGGGTTTTTAAGATTTAGAGTTTTTTACATTTTCATGGATTTTTACGGGTTTTATGATTTTTATGATTTTTTAAGTTTTTAAGGTTTGTATGGATTTTGAGTGTTTTTAGGGCTTAAAGGGTCCTTTTGGGGTTTTAGAGTTTCTTTGAGTCTTTTAGTGTTTTGAGGTTTTTATAGTTTTTAACGTTTTTAGGGGTTTAGAGTGTTTTTGGATTTTTAGTGGTTTTTTTGGGTTTTATGGGTTTTATGGGTTTTTTACGATTTTAAATGGTTTTAGAATTTTTATAATTTCTATGGTTTTTGTGGGGTTTTATGGTTTTCAATGGGATTTTTAGTGGTTTTAGGGTTTTTTACGTATTCATGGACTTTTATGGTTTTTTGTATTTTTATGGGTGTTAATGGTTTTTAGGGTTTTATTTGGATTTTGATGGTTTTTAGGGTTTTTAACATTTTTAGGATCTTTTTTGGTTTTTAGGGTTATTTTAGTTTTTTAGGGAATTGAAGTATTTTTAGAGTTTTTTAACATTTTTAGTGGATTTAAAGTTTTTATGGGTTTTTAGTGTTTTTATGGTTTTTAGGGAGTTTTGTGGAATTCAAGGGGTTTTTCAGTGTTTTTAGGATTTTTTACGTATTCACAAAATTTTATAGTTTTTTGGATTTTTATGGTTTTTATGGTTTTTTAGGGTTTTTAGGGATTTTGAGGGTTTCTAGGGTTTTTCAAGGAATTTAGGGACATTTTGGATTTTATGGTATTTTTTAGTTTTTTAGGATTTTGATGGCTTTTAGAGTTTCTTAACATTTATGGGTTTTAAGGGTTTTTAGAGTTTTAGTAGGTTTTTAAGGATTTATGGGTTTTTATGGCTTTTAGAGGTTATATGGTTTTCAGGAGTTTGTTGGGGTTTTAGGGTTTTTTACGTTTTCATGGATTTTTAGCGAATGTTTAGGATTTTTAATATTTTTATGGTTTTATGGTTTTTAAGGATTTTTAGGGGTTTTAGGGATCTTCAGGGTTTTTAGGGGTTTTTAGGGGTTTTTAGGGGTTTTTAGTTGTTTTTAGGGTCTTTTTTGGTTTTAGGAATTTTTGTGTTTTGGGGATTCTTATGGTTTTTTTGAGTTTTTAAACATTTTTAAGGGTTTGAAGGGTTTTTAGAATGTCAACAACCTTGAAAACCCTAAAAAACACATGAAAACCATAAAACACCCTAATAACCTTAAAAAACCCTAACAACCCATAAGAACCCTAGAAACCACTAAAACTCTAAAATCTTAAAACCCCTAAAAAGTTAAAAAAACTCTAAAACATAAAAAAACTAAAAAACCCAAAAAAAAACACAAAAAACACTAAAAACCCCAAAATACCCTAAGAACCTTGAAAACACTTGAAAAATCCTAGACCCCCAAAATCCTTAAAAACCCTCTAAATCTTTAAAAACCAAAAAAACCATAAAAACCCATGAAAATGTAAGAAAACATAAACACACTGAAAAACACCTGAATAACATAAAACCCCTAAAAACCATAAAAACCCAAAATAACACTAAAAACAACTAAAAAATAAAAAAAACCTGTCAACCCCTAAAACCCTTAAAAAGCTCTAAAAATACTTAAAAATCCTAAAAACTCAAAAAAACCATAAAAATCCAAAAGTCCCTGAAACCCTGAAAACCCCTAAAATCCACTGAGAAACTCTAAAGACCCTCAAAATCCCTAAATTCTCTAAAAACTTTTAAAACTTTACAAATCCTAAAAAACCCCTAAAAATCTACTAAAAACCTAAAAAACCCAAAAAACCCAAAAAAACTAAAAAACCCATAAAACCTTAAAAATCCTCCAAATCCCTAAAAACTATAACGACCCTAAAACCATAAAAAACTTTAAAAATCCCTAAAATCCATGAAAACCTAAAAAAACCCTAAAAACTCTTTAAACCCCGGAAAACCATAAAACCCCTAAAAACATTAAAAACCCCAAAACCCACTAAAAAATCTAAAGACAATTAAAACCCCTAAAACGTTAAAAACACCAAAAAATCATAAACACCCTAATAAAAAACCGAAAGAGACCTAAAAACCCTAACCACCATAAAAAAACCTAAGAACCCCTGCAATCCAAAAAAATACTCAAAATCCCCAAACAGCATAAAAAACCCTAAAAACCACAAAAATCCTAATAATTCCATAAAACTCCATGAAAATGTAAAAAATCTTAAAAAACATAAAAAAATCCTTGAAACCCAAAAAATATACCCGTTGAAACTTAAGAAACCCCTAAAACCCCATAAAACCTTAAAAACCCTCTAAGAACACTAAATACCCTTAAAATGCAAAAACGTAAAAAACTCTAGAACCCCTAAAACCCCTAAAAACCCTAAGAACCCTTAAACATCCCTAAAACCCTAAAAATCCCTAAAACCCCTAAAAACCATAAACATCCTAAAAACCCTTAAAAATCCTTGAAAAAGTAAAAATCCCTAAAAACATTGAAAAACACTTAAAAACCACAAAACCCCTAAAAATCATAAAAACCCAGGAAAACCTATAAAACCCACTAAAAACTCTAAAAACCCTTAAACTCCCAAAAAATGATAAAAAACTCTAAATAAACATTAAAACCCTAAACCCCCTCAAAATCCCTAAAAATAAAAAAAAACCTAAAAATTATAAAAACCCTAAAATATACCTAAAAGTCCATGAAATTGTAAAAACCCCTAAAAACCTTGAAAACACTCTTAAAACTATAAAAACCTTGAAAAACTTTTGAAAACCCTAAAACCCCATAAAACCCCTAAAACCACTAAAAACTCTAAAAGCCTTTTAAACCCTGAAAATGTTAAAAACACTAAAAATCCCTAAAACACTAAAAAACCCTAAATATCCCAAAAAACCCTAAAAACCTTACAAACCCAAAAAAACCTAAAAAAACTAAAAATACCCTAAAATCTATAAAAACATAAAAAACCTAAATACACTAAAAAACCCCTGAAAACCTTTAAAACCCCTAAAAACCTCAAAAAACCCTAAAAACCCAAAAAAATCACTCGAAACTCTAAAAATCCTTAAAACCCATAAAAATGTTGAAGAACTCTAAAAACCCAAAAAAATAATAAAAACTCAAAACAAAACTAAAACCCAAAAAGACGTTGAAAACCCAAAGAAACTCTAAAACCCCTAAAACCACCTAAAACCCCTCAAAATCCCCAAGAACCCTAAAAACCCACAAAAAGCATAAAAATCCTAAAAAATCCCTAAAAACAATGAAAATATCAACAACCTTGGAAACCCTAAAAAACAAATGAAAACCTTAAAAATCCCTAATAACCTTAAAAATCCCTAACAACCGATAAGAACCCTAGAAACCACTAAAACTCTAAAATCTTAAAACCCCAAAAAACGTTAAAAAACTCTAAAAACATAAAAAACCTAAAAAGCACAAAAAAACAATAAAAACCCCAAAATACCCTAAGAACCTTGAAAACACTTGAAAAATACTAAGCGCCCAAAATCCTTAAACACTCTATAAATCCCTAAAAACCATAAAAACCATAAAAAACATAAAAAACCCTGAAAATGTAAAAAAACCTAAAAACACTGAAAAACCCCTGAAAACCATAAAACCCCTAAAAACCTTAAAAACCCAAAAAAACACTAAAAACCACTAAAAAATATAAAAAACCTGTCAACCCCTAAAACCCTTAAAAATCTCTAAAAATGCTTAAAAACCCTAAAAACTCAAAAAAACCATAAAAATCCAAAAGTCCCTACAACCTTGAAACCCCTAAAAACCCCCTGAGAAACTCTAATGACCCTCAAAATCCCTAAAATCCCTAAAAACTTTTACAATTATACAAATCCTAAAAAATCCCTAAAAATCCATGAAAACATAAAAAACCCTAAAATCCATTAAAACCGCTGAAAACCGTAAAAACCCATAAAACCCCATAAAACACCTAAAACCCCACTATGAACCCTGAAAAAAAATTAAACCACTAAAATGCTAAAAATATATAAAACATTAAAAACCCCAAAAAACCAAAAAAACTATTAAAACCCAAAATGACCCTAAAAACCCTGAAAATGCATAAAAACCCTAAAAATCCCTAAATGTCCCTAAAACCCCACAAAATACCAAAAAACCCTAAAACCCTAAAAACCCTAAGAAACATAAAAACCTAAAACCCCCTAATAACTTTAAAAAAATCATAAAAACCATAAAAACCCTAAAAACTTTAAAAAATCCCAAAAACCCAAAAAGAACTTAAAACCCTTAAAACCCCCTAAAAACCCTTGAAAACACCTGAAAACCCCTATAAACCATTAAAAACATTTAAAAACCCATAAAAACCCATAAAAATTTAAAAAACCACTAAAAATGTTAAGAAACTCTAAAAACCCTTAAACCACTAAAATATCAAAGAAACCCTAAAAACCCCAGAAAGCCCAAAATACACTGAAAACCCCTAAAAACTACTGAAAACCCCGTAAAACCCTCAAAATCCCCCAAAACCCTAAAAACCCTAAAACCCCTAAAAACCAAAAAAAATTATAGAAAATCCCTAAAAATCCACGAAAATGGAAAAAACCCTAAAAATAATGAGAAACCCATGAAATCCATAAAATCCTCTAAAACCCTTAAAATGCACTAAAAACCCTAAAAAACTTTTAAAAAACCTAAACCCTCCCAAAAGATCCTAAAAACCCTAAAATCCCATGAAAAACCATAGAAACCCTCAATATTTTTAAAAACGCTAAAATCTATAAAATTACTAGAAATCATTTAAAAATCACTATAAGTGTAAAAAAACCCTAAAACCCTGAAAAACCATGGAAACCCCATTAAAACCATACAAAACCCTAAGAACCTTGAAACCCCTAAAAACACTAAAGAACCAGTAAAAACTCTATAATCTATAAATCCCCATAAAAATGTTAAAAACTCTAAAAAACCTTCAAACCCCTAAAAAATTAAAAATCTCCTAAAACCCTAAAAGGAACTTAAAAACCCTTAAAACACTTAAAAGGCCTAAAACCCCTTCAAAAACCCTAAAACACTCAAAATCGGTAAAACCCTAAAAACGATAAAAATCCTAAAAAATACATAAAAATCCATGAAAATATAAAAACCACTAAAACCCTAAAGAACCATGAAAACCATAAAACACCCTAAAAACATTAAAAACCCTAAAAACCCATAAAAACCCTAAAACCCACTAAAAATCAAAAACACTTAAAACCCCTAAAAATGATAAAAAAACACTATAAACCTTAAAAACCATAAAAACTCAAAAAAACCCTAAAACACTATAAGACCCTAAAACCCCTAAAATTGAATAAAAAACCTTAAAATCCCTACAACACCTAAAAATCCTAAAAACTATAAAAAACCTAAAAACCCCTAAAAATCCATGAAAACGTAAAAAAACCTTAAAACCCTCTAAAAACCATCCCAAAAAACCTTAAAACCCATTAAAACTCATAAAACACCTAAAAATACACAAAAATCTCTAAAAATCCATGAAACCCTTAGAAATGTTAAAAAACTCTAAAGCGCCTTAAAAACACGAAAAACTTAAAAAAAATCCTAAAAACCACTAGTAAGGGTTCTCCTCTTCATCGAGTGCTCCTCTCCCTCTCATGATGGGCTTGGCGTGCATCGAGAAATCTGTTGAGTAGCCTTTGAGCTTGAATATTATGGTCTTGATTAGGGATGGAATAGTCTCCTCAAAAGGGTGTACAATTTGGTTTCTTCTCGATTTCAGATAGATAGTTGTGCATCGCTTATCCTAAGCTCAAGAATCGGAAGTTGCGGTTGAAGCTACTACCTTGGTCGGGGCTGTATTTTGGGTTTTTGATCGTACGAATGGAATGGAGGTCATGCTACCTTATCATTCATTGGAGGTGGGTGGTTTGTGCCCTAATTTGGATGTGGTTGGAGTTCTAGATAAGATTGTGAAGGTATCACCTGAGGTTTCTAAGGCTACCACGATTTCTTTCTCGGTGGTGGTTGGAGCTCCTGAGGTGGCTTTTAGAGTTGTGGTGGATGGTTCATCACTCCCATTTTCTAGAGTGGTGGTGGATGGCTCATTGATCTCAGGTTATAGAAATATTATTGGATCTTCATCAGCTATGGATGCGGCATTGGGGGATTTGGAATCTTATCTTCATTTCATAGATTTGGGGTTTCATCCTCTGATTGATAGTTGTAAATTTCTAAAAAAATCTTCTATATGTGGTTCCTAAAAATGGTTAGGCCAAATGGAGTAATACCTTTATTGGGTAATTTTTGGAGAAAAATATGTTGTTCCCATGGTGGCTCGGATTGCTATTGATTTTTAGGGCAAGGACTTGATCGAATCCTTGTGGAACGATATAGGGTTCTTCTTATTCAAGTTTCATTCTTCTTATAATATTTTTGATATTATTTCGTGGGGCCATGGTTCTTTGTATGTCAGTTCATGGTCCTTCTCTCTTGGTATTTGGGTATTTCTCTTGACAAAGAGTCTTTCTCTATGTCCCAAGTGTGGGTGAAATTTCAGAACATCCCTATTGAGGCCTGGTTTGGTGAAGTTCTTAGTTATATAACAAGTGCAGTATCCAGGCCTCACTTTGTACACAAATCCACTATTGACATTAATAGAATTAGGTTCGTGTGGCCCTACTAGAAATTTAAGATTTAGCCACACTTGTATAGACACGGTTTAAAAAAATCGTGGCTATATCCCATTATATTACCACGGTTTTTAAAAAGCAGTGGCTTTAGCAACAGAAATTAGCAGATTTCCTCTTGCGCTCACCGACTCACCCTCGAAACCTTCTTCTCTTCCTCTCGGGATCTTCCTTGCAGACACTTCCTCACGAACTATTCCACGGGACTTTCGTCTGATCGTCGTCCGACCTTCGTCCTCACCCGATGTTGCCACCCAAACTCAGGACGATTCTCCTCCGATGACGATGCGACCACCCAACCTCGAGACAATCCTCTGATGAAGATGCAACCACCCAACCTCGGGACTATCCTTCTCCAATAATGTGACCTCCCAACCTCTCAGTGATCCTCTTCTTTCGATGCAGCTCCAGATCCGCCTCCGCCTTCGGTGCACCCTCCTCCTCCGCCTACAGTAGGGCGTGTTTGGTTTTTTTCTATTTCCTCAAGTAATTATTTTATTTATGTTGTTGGGGTTTCAATTATCTTTGATTTTCTCTAATTTACAGTAGCATACATATGAACCTGGATGGTTCTAATTCCTCACATGCCCTGTGATTTTTTCCACGGAGAAGGGTTTCTTTGATTTCAAATTGACAGCCTCTTCAATTTTCATTGGGTAAGATTCATTTTTTTGGATTATTGTCTTCTTAATTGTCACCTTTTTCTTTGATAGAGTTTATTTGATTTCACTTACTACAATAGGTATGATTTTTTTGATTTTTTTCTGATTTTCATTAGGTTTGATTGTCTTATATAGTTTAAATATGAAAATTATAGAAATCAAAAGTTATGATGATATGATTTTATGTTTGGTTGTCTCGATTATAGTAGTGTTAGTTTAATTCCATTTATTTTGGATTAGTCCAGATCTATTTGGTTTAGTTTAGGTCTATTACATTAGGTTCTTATTTTAGTGAATCAATTTGTTTGGATTACATTGATTTAGTTAGAGACTTTTATATTTTATTAGGTTTTATTTAAGGTAGGTTTGTTTTCTCATTTCTAGAAGTATTAGTTATATGTTCTATTTGATTTGGATCAGATAACTTCTACTTGGTTTAGTTAAAATCCATATCGTTTAGTTCTTCTAAGATTAGTGTATCAATTTTTTTTGGTTAGTTTTATTATGTTAGAGTATTTGGATCAGCATGGTTTGTATTCTTGGTGGATGTTATCATTGGTGAAGGTCATTTTTGGTGTTATAATCATGTGGAATTTGATTATGGTTTGTCTATTATAGGTTTAGTATTTTCTTGATTCAATGATGAAAATGGAATTTCAAGTGAAACTGGGCCAGGAATAGTGGTTTTCAGTATCATTTGTATGGGATTTTTAATGAGGTGATTAATATTGGAAATAGTGATTTGATTGATATAAATGGGTTTAGAATAATGGTGATAGTAACTAATGACATAGAGCTTTAGGTGTCACATTATTTCAGCTCTCACATAGATCTCGAGATGTGTCGTATCTCCTCCAAAATCCTATGGTGTGTGGCTGAACTACTTGTTAAGATTATTATTAGAATATGAATTTTAGTTCCTGTTTGTAATTTATTTTTGGATATATTGGTAATCTATTGTGTTCCTTCACACTTAACCCAAAAGGGTTTTTTATAAAATTTACAAAACAAAGAAGAGTTAGAGATATCATTCAATGAAATTAAATATTTTTTTATAGTTTAGGTTAGTTTGGTTAGGGACCCATTAGTTATTTTATATATATTCTATTCATACCAGTGGGATGGGAACAGTAGTGGGGGTAGTGGGGGTGTAGGTGGGGCAAGGGATAGGGTGGGTTTAGTGGGGTGGGGGTGCAGCGGGGTGGGGATAGTAGTGGTGGAGGGTAGTGGGGGTGAAAAGGGGGTGCAAGGGGGCGGGTGGGTGCAGGGGTGGGTGAAAGAGGGTTTCATGTTCAATATTTGGTTCTAAGTCGCTAAATACTTCTTCAATAATACTCTCCCATCAAAACTGAATGAAATTTGGTAGGGTAGATTTAGAGTGATCTCCAGCCGCAACACTAAGTTACAAGAGCTGCAACATCTGAGTCTAAAACTATCTTGTCCAATTATAAGCTTGATCCAGCCAAACCTCATGCCCATGTACCATATGAAGTAACTAAAATGCAAACTACATTCCATTGTCCTTAAATGAAAAAACAAACCCCTCCTTAACAGGCCTGTTCAATGTAGGAGACCCATGCGAAAATTCCTTTTAAGTCTTCTGGTGAATCGCTGCAATAATTTTTCTTCTCTCTATCCTTCCTTCTGATCATGGATACATTTTTCCCGGAGTGGGAATGCTCTTCCAATTATAATATTTATTGAAATTTTTTGATTCCAAAACCGGTTTTGGGGTCTTATTTGTAAAGTATTTTGAATATCATGTATAATTTTTTCAAGAGTATTAATGTTTAAAAAGAAATTGGGAAATAATTTAAAATGAAAATACATTTCATGAAGTATTTTAATTTAAAATCTTTTCGATTATTAATTTAAAAATGGGACTCACATATTTTTTGGATTAAAAAAACAGGTTTTATGATTTGTTTTGACTTTCACACGATTCTTTGAAAGTGTTTGATTACATTCGATAATTTGGGAAATGATTTAAAATGAAATTGGGTTTTAGGAAATTTTTTGGTCTTATGATGAAATTCATGAGGTGTTTTGAAAATAGAGGATAATGTTATGAAGTTTGAGTGACATTTTATTTTAAATAAGTTCATGATTATTAAATCAGGTGTTAATATTTTTTAAAATTTTATACTTGGGAAGTTGTAATTTTACCCTATGAAATGGATTTTGTATTTTTTAAGGAAGTGAGATTCTTTTCAATGTTCTTTTCTTTTTGAAATGAGTTTTCATACTTATTTTTAAAATGTTGGGAATTTTTAAGAAATATATTTTTAGGAAGGTGGGGGTGAAAGGGGGAGGGGGTGGGGTAGGGGTGTTGGTGCAGGGGCAGGGGGGGTGATGGTGCGGGGTGGGTGGTGCAGGGGGTGCTGGGGATGTGCAGGGGGGTTGGGGGTGTGCAGGGGTGGTGGTGTTGGGGAAGGGGGCAGGGGGGTGTGCAGGCCTTCCTAATTATTTGGAGGGAGTTATAGAATTTGGTATTTCATTCACCGTCAGTTAACCATTTAACTTTATAAGCTTGCTTTCTCATGTTGTCCTTAAAAGTGAGCAAGGAATTGAGATTGGCCGCAATGTTTATTTCTTACATGGGATCAGTGTGGAGGTCAAAGTTGGTGTTTCTGTTTTGGATATCATCGAGTTCTTTCTCAAGAAGAGTAATTTCATTGTTAACTTGTTTGGATTTGGTGTTACACCAAGATTTGAGAGTCTGTTTGAGGTGTTTTAGTTTGAGGTTGCAAGTAAAGACATTTTTGGTATGAGATATTGAGGACTACAAGTTTTGGATGACATGATTTCATTCTTCATCAAAGAGCTTCAAATTATTGAAGTGGAAGGGTAACCTAGGTTTCATGTCTTTGGAGGAAATGTTTACCAGGATAGGTTGATGATCAGAGTTCAGTCTGTGAAGAGTGATGCTAAAGATAATGTCCTATTTATCTAGAGCTGGGACATTCGTAAAGGCTCTGTCCAATTTGGAAGAAACCACTTTATTTTTATGTCTTCTATACCAGGTGTATTTCGAACCAGTGAGATTAATTTCAATAAGACTTTTTCCCTCGATCAAGGCTTTAAATTCTCTTTTGGAGATAGAGGCGTGAGATGGGCCAATTTTTTCACTAGAATTAAGAATAGCATTAAAGTCTCCCAAAAGAAACCAGGGGGCATTTGTGTTAGTTCCTAAATAAGAGAAGTCATTCCAAAGAATTATTCATTCTTGGTATTTATTCTTAGCATAAACAAAGTATTAGTAAATATGAGTACCATAAATAGTAATGGTGTAAGTGAGAATCTGATTAGAGACACTAAAAACATTAAAATCCTGTAAAGATGAATGTGCAAAAATCAATAAAGAATCAGCATTTAGATTATTATTGATTGCACACGAAAATATATAATTGTGTTGACACAAGTGAGAATATTTATAGGAGAAATATATTTTTGGTTCCGCAATAGAAATAAGAATAGGGTGATGGGTGTTAACCATTCTTTTCAATGCATTGAGGGTTTCAGAGTTGGTGATACCCAAAAATTCCAAAAAAACGATCTTCATTTAAACCTGTGTTTGGAGTTAGAACTCCCTTTTTTCTTTTTTCCAGATCCTTTATTTCCAGTAGACCTTCTAACCTCTTGAGTATTAGTGGTCTTTTCTTGTTCTTTGTAAGGTTTATTCCATTTTTAATCTTTGGCCCAATTTTAATTAGGGATTTTTTTATTTTTAGGTTCCTTATATTTTTGTTGTGTGTTGTGGATTTCATTGAGGTGGATTCGAGTCGCCATTGACGAAGACTTACATGTGTATGCATAGGTAGGCATATGCATATATAAGTTCCCCCATTTTATATATTCACTCATGGCAGTATGAATATATATATTGGGGCTAGGTGTGCTTATATATAGATATGAAAAATGCATACGCGTGTAAGTGTAAAAGGGTATATGCAAGTATAAACATATATCTAAGGCCCCCATTGTGCATATTTTTCCATGCAAATATGTACATAGGGGCTAGGTGTCCTTACATATATGTTAAGTTGCATATGCGTGCAAGCGGAAAAAAGGAAGATTTGAGTTGTCGTCGTCAAAAGCAAACGCGCCTTGAGGTTGAGGTAGGGTCCCTCTCATAGCCTATTTAATTTGAGAATGTTTTAAATTGCATTTAGTTTCCTTCTTAATTTTTTATGTTTATATTAAATTGAAATTCTTGAATAAGTGTTAGTTCAGATAATTGTTTCATTTGATAAATAAGTCATGGTTTTGTAATAAAACCCCTCCAACGGAGGTGCGCTATCTGCGAAAACTCACAGTGGTATACCTTGCTTAACATTATTGAATTGATGTTTTCCTTATACTTGATTTCGTTGTCAGTCATAAAGCACACATTGTACTTGACCCTTTTTATATCCCTATAGGGGGTTTCCCTCTTTTTATTAAAACAGTTGTTTGAACCAAGACAATCTTTAAGTGCTGTTAGACTTTTAAGATGGGTCCCAAGTTGTGTGACCATGTCACATGGAATGTGATATTTAAATCCAACCAAAAGCCCAATTCCACAGCCCAGGGGTCCCACAGTACCAGTAATGTCAGATTACATGTTTTGTAACCTGTGATTTTCCTGATCCCATGGGGTATTCCTCTAGGTATTCCTACACATTTCTAGATCTCCAAACCTCACCGAATTAGGTATATCAGGGGTCATCCAATCCTCTAGTCATCACAAATTAGCATTAATTCCTTTAAATCTTCTGAGAAAACATCCTCTCATGCCATCCATATCATCCTATTTGAAAATAAGTGGAAGATGTTACCCCGCGGATGTCGCTGGACCGAGCCAACACGTTTCTATCATGCTGCTGTCACGCCGCGGTCACGCCGCGTTCACGCCGTGATTTGGACCTTCTCCAGGACGACACCATGCGGCCGTTCATATGCTCATCACTTTGGAAGGAGGAACCTGTACAAAAAACTCTAGCTGGGTCAGATGCAGCTGCATGGGCAGTGGCTGGACCGCATCCATTATTGGGTTTTTTAAGTTTTTTTAGGAGGGGGGTTTTAAGGTTTTTTGTAGTTTTAAACCTTTTTTGCGATTTTTAGAGTTTTTAGAGTTTTTATGGTTTTTGTATGTTTTTATGGGTTTTTTAGTTTTTGGGTGTTTTTTATGGTTTTCAAGGGTTTTTTTATGATTTTTGGGTTTTTCACATTTTCATGGATTTTTGGTATTTAGTTTTTTTTGAAATTTTTAGGGTTTTAAGGTTTTTAGAGTTTTTAACATTCTTAGGGGGTTTATGGATTTTTAGAGTTTTTAGTTGGTTTTTAGGATTTTATGGGTTTATTTTTTTTTTTTTTTTAGGGGTTTTTATGTCTTTTAGAGGGTTTTCAAGGTTTTTTGGGATTTTAATGTTTTCATGGATTTTTAGGGGTTTTAAGAGATTTCGGGAAATTTATAGGGATTTTAGTGTTTTTAGGGTTTTAGGGGTTTTCATGTTTTTTAGGGTTTTTGGGATTTTTGGTGTCTTTTTGGATTTTTAGGGTTATTTTGAGTGTTGGGGTTTTTAAGATTTTTTTAATGTTTTTAGGGGTTTTATGGATTTTTATTGTTTTTAGTGGTGTTTATGGTTTTTAAGGGGTTTAATGGTTTTTAGGGTTTTTATGGTTTCAGGGGGTTTAGGGTTTTAAGGGTTTTCTAGGATTCCATGGATTTTTATGGTTTTCGTAGGATTTTTATGTGTTTTAGGGTTTTTTGGGGTTTTAGGGATTTTGAGGGTTTTTATGGTTTTTCTGTGGATTTTAGAGTTTTCAGGGTCTTTCATGGTTTTTTGGGTCTTTTTGAGTTTTAAGGATTTTTAGAGATTTTTAACATTTTTAGGGGTATAAACCGGTTTTAGTGATTTTAGTGATTTTTACGGTTTTTATGTGTTTGCAGGGTTTTTATGGTTAGTCGGGGTTTTATGGTTTTCAGTGTTTTTTTGGGGTTTTCATATTTTTTATGTTTTCTTGGTTTTTAGGTGTTTTTAGGATTTCTATGTTTTTTAGGGTTTTAGGGATTTTGAGGGGTTTAGGGGTTTTCATTGGTATTAGGGTTTTCTCAGGTTTTTAGGGTCTTTTGGAGTTTTTAGGGGGGATTTTTGAGTTTTTAAGGGTTTTAATATATTTAGAGTTTTTTAATGTTTTGAGGGTTATAAAGGGGTTTTAGATGTTTTAGTGTCCTTTAGGATTTTTATGGATTTTTAAGGTTTTAGGGGTTTTATGGTTTTCATGGGGTGTTCGAGGTTTTTTGGATTTTTTATATTTTCATGGATTTTTAGGGTTTTTAAGGATTTTTTCAATTTTTTGTTTTTTAGGTATTTTAGGGTTTTTTATGATTTTTAGGGTCTATCTGAGGTTTTGGTGTTTTAGGGGTTTTCATGGTTTTTAGAGTCTTTTGGGTTTTTATGGGTTTTTAGGGTTTTATATTTTTTAGAGTTTTCCAACGTTTTACATGTTTGAAGGGTTTTAAAGTTTTTAGTGTGTTTTTATGTTTTTTATGAGTTTTTATGGGTTTTTTGTGTTTTTTAAGGTTTTCAGGGGTTTTTATAGTTTTCAAGGGTTTTTAGGGGTTTTTGGGGTTTTAACGTTTTCATAAATTTTAGGGATTCTTAATGATTTTTATGGTTTTTAGGGTTTTTATGGTTTTTAGATATGTTGATGGTTTATGGTGTTTATGGGTTTTAAGGTTAGTGTTTTTAATTTAGTTTGTTGTTTTTTGGATTTATTTTGAATTTTTTATAGTTTTTAATATTTTTATAGTTTTTTAATGGTTTTATCCATTTAATGGATTTTTACATTTTTAGTGGGTTTTGGGTGTTTTATAGTTTTTTATGATCTTTAGGGGGTTTTAGGGTTTCCAAGTTTTTAAGGTTTTCTCTGTTATCATGGATTTTTTGGGTTAGTTCTGGGTTTTTAGTGTCTTTTTGGGGTTTTAAGGTTTTTTTTTGATTTTTTTGGGTTTTAGGGCTTTAGAGTTTTTTTTATTATTTTTAATGGTTTAAAGGGATTTTTAAATTTTCATGGTTTTTTAGTCTTTTAGTTTTTAGGGATTTTAATGTTTTTTGGATTTTTTATGGTTTTGATTATTTTAGGTTTTTCTACATTTTAATGGATTTTTAGTAGTTTTTAGGTTTTTAGGGATTATTTAGGGTGTTGGGGTTTTTGTACATTTTCATGAATTTTTAGGGGTTTTTTGGATTTTTAAGTTTTTAGGGTTTTTTGGGATTTTGAGGGTTTGGGGTTTTTCAGGGTTTTTTAGGCTTTTATGTTGTTTTTGGGTTTTTAGGGTTTTTTTTTTCAGTTTTTAGGGTTTTTAAGGTTTTTTATAGTCTTTAACATTTATATGGGTTATAAGGGTTTTTAGAGTTTTTAGTGGTTTTTAGGGTTTTATTAGTTTTTAGTGTTTTTAAGGTTTTTTGGGGATTTATGGTTTTCAAGGATTTTTTCATGGTTTTTGGGGTTTGTAGGGTTTTTTTACGTCTTAGTTGATTTTTAGGATTTGTATAGTTTTTAGGGTTTTTTGGGTTTTTGTGGGGTTTTAGGGTTTTTAGGGATGAAGGATGTCCTGCCCATCAGAGTTCAATTTCCAACTCTATATTTCCATTTTTTATCAACTGTCTATGGATGAGAAATCTCGAATGTGACTGGATAAATTGGAATGACTCAATGGAAAGAGATTTCATACCTTGAATCATTTGGAGGTTTACCAAAACCGGATTGCATGAGCCTTCAACAAAAAGGTCTGTCTCCAATCCTTTCTTATAGGAGAAATGGTTTTGGTCCTTAGGACTCTGATGATTCTTGGAAAGTAGCCTCTAAAACTAGAACTGAAGTGGGAAGAACTGTATTTCATACACATGGTTTACTCTAATGGAGCTTATTTATTGATTTGAATGGATCGACATCTCATTATAGATCCTACCAATGTGAGGTTCCTAAAGAAATATTTCATGTTTCCCAAGGAATCAACATCTTGATTGTATGACGTTAAACTATAGGATGCAACATCTTTGTTGTACAATATTGAACTATATAGCACATATTGTCCTAAAAACATGATGTTAAACTATATGAAATTAATCCCCACAACATGACTTCAAACTGTACTACCTTCATCATGATCACACGACAATAAATTGTGCATATGGTCCAAACTCTATGACCTTAAACTAATAGTTATCGTCCTCGTCGCAAGACATTAAACTGCATGATATGATATTCCTTTTCCTTCACATCAGGTGATCAGTGTCCTTACCAAAAGATTTTAAACTGCATGGAATCTATTCCCTAACTACATGTCATTAAACTTTATAGATATCATTGTTCCAATAAATTATTAGTCATACAAGAGACAAATATGTGCAGGAGAAAGTTGAAATGTCCCTATTCCGATGTGAGAGTCAGATCCACATAGGAACTCTATGTATCCAGAACTACATGTGTCTTGATTCTCATTCCAATGAGATACGTATTGATGCCTTGAATCCACATGTCAGGCCCAACAATAAATCCCCCACATTCATGGGATGATTTTCTTATTAGCCTTTGGCTGAAGGGCCTCTCTCTTCGCATCAGAGTTATACTCCTTTCCGGTCTAAAGAAAAAAACACCCTTTTCATAATTTTAACACCTATGTCCTTGTTTTATAAAGATAAACTATATGAAACTATGGTGTTCTTGTCTGATAGGGAATCATCTTCAGCATTGTTCATCTACCAGTATGTGTTCAAGTGGCTTGATTCCTACACTTATAGGATACATAGAGACTCCCAGATGTCATATCTTAGCTCTAACCACCATCAAAGGAAATGAAAATTCCCCCCTCGATAAGTATGGGATAGACCGATGTAGGTATGTTTCTTTCAAGAACTACACGTGGCTTGATTCCCATCCACATGGTATGTGTAGCGATGTTCGGTGTCATATCTCAGGCCCAAACACAAATCTAGTCGACTTTATGCCCCCTTTGGCCTGATTTCCCTTTTAGAGTGTGTGGTATGACATGGGGCCTCTTAGGTCCTCACTCATGTCAGTTTAAATTAATCATGATATTAACTTCTTATCAAAACATTTCTTCTTCGTCTGTCCTCACAACATGACATTGAACTGTACTATCAATATCCTGGATGCATAATGATAAACTACACAACACCATTATGATTTTCTCACCTAAAAAGACACCCCCCTTGGAATTGGTCATCCACCATGCCATGCTAAAAAATTCCCTCCTCCCTATGTGCAATCCAAATCTTCACAGGGAGCTGCCTTTCATCAATAAATATGTGTGTCTTGATTATTTATTTAACAAGATATATAGTGATGCCCAGATCTCCAATATCGATTTTAGCCACAATCAAAAATAGAAAATTCCTCCATTCCTATTGTACAGATCAGTCCTATATAGGGAATCTTTTCAAGAACTAGGTGACTGGATTTTTTCCTCGGTAAGACATTTGGAAACATCCAGGTCTTATACCCCAAACTGGAAACATCATTTTCCCCCATTCATGTCAGTTCATCTTCACCCTTACCACATAATTTTAAACTACATGGGATATCATGAACTATGTGTGGCTTCATTCTCATCCCAATTAGATATTTAGTGATTCCTAGACCCTATGTCCTAGGCCCAACTACAATGAAGGATCAAAAAAACAAATCAAATATTCCTAGGGAAGTTTCTAATAACTATGCATGGTTTGATTCCTACCCTTACGGGATATGTAGTGAGGCCAAGATCTCCAATCTTGGGACCAACCGCCACAAATAAATATAAATATATATATATAACACACCAATCCTTTTTTATGTAACCCCTGTGTGGTGGAATAAACCTTTTTCTCCCCTCGTTTCTCACACCGAGCACATCTCACATGGGCTTAAGAGTTTCTAAATGGTATTCCTCGCATGATCAAGGTTTATGATTCATAGAGGGGTTTCCATGGTCTTAGCAGCAAGACCTAAAAAGTCACACCAGGTATCTCCCCTTCATAACATAGGGATAAAAGGAAAAGAGAAATTCTCCATCCTTTATATGTAAATATAGATCTATGAAGAAGGTTTGAAGTTTGGATTCCACATTAGGGTTGTATTAAGGAATCAAAATCCCCCTACATATGAGTCTAATCTATATAGGAAAATTCATACTTTATGCACAATCATGGTCTATATGTTTCTTGTGTATCTGGATACATCCCTTAAATTCATCAAGCTTTGTGCCTTGGGAAAATTCAGATCTTCATAATCTTCCTTGGCCATCAGAAATGGAATTTCAGTGCCCTAAGGAAACCATTGTTCGATAATGAATAATATTCCCTAGTGGCTCTACGTATGTTTCCCACAAAAAAGGTCTATCAACCAGAAAAATAATCCTTAGGATATGTAGTGACACTTAGATTCTACATTCAGTTCTATTTTCCACCAATATTAAAAAAATTACCATCCAAGTGTATGGATCACACCTATGTAGGGAGTTTTGTATCAATAACTATGTATGACCTGATTCCTGACCTCACTGGATATGTAGTGATGCCCAACGTTCAACCTTGGGTCCAACCATGGGAAATAAATTTCCCTTTACCTATGCATGAGTCTAATTGGTACATGGAATCTTCTCATACCCACACAGGGAAAACATATCTACCTATTTTTGAGAAATCTCAGCTTAAAATTCCCCCTTTATTCTACAAGCACCCTCCTTTCACAAACTAAACTTTGTGACTTGAAAGGTCTAAATCCCCATAACCTTCACCAAACATCGGAGTTGGAGATCTGATATCTTGGGGACACCTATATTTGACTATGAGAAATATTCCCTAGTTGGCTCTACATAAGCTTCCCACAAAGAAAGGAATGTCAACCAAAGACAAATTCATCCTCAGGAGAGGCTTTTTCTACCTCAGTACTCCCTATGATGTTTACATCCCACATCAATCCTTGGATTCAGAAACCCCCCAGATTATAGTTTATAGGCTCCCCCCTTCATTCTTGAAGATGGTAAGACATTCCTGGTCCGTGTACCATGAAAAGGGATAATCGTTTACCCCTTTTCTAGAGAAGAATGGTAAATATATAATGATATGGCAGTAAGACATTAAACTAGACCACCAATGTCTCAGTTGCAGGACATTAAACTACACCATGATTCAACCCTTCTTTACACAAGAAACATTCAGGTAGGAATGGTACCTCATTCATAATAAAGTTGATACGAATGATCGTAAACCTTTATAACACCATCCCTTTGTCATACCACCCCTAGTGGTCATGTGAAATCCAAATTCCCATAATGTAACTTGTCCATCAGATATGGAAGGTCAGTGTCCGGGGGACACCTCTGCTTGCCTATTCATAATATGCCTTGGTTGGATCTACATAAGTTTCCCAAAAAAAGGCATGTCAACCAAAGGAAAATTGGTCCTTAGGAGAGTCTTTTCCAACCCCCATATGTCCTTACCAACATCACATTTGAAATTATTCTTATGGTTACTCCTCACATACATACTCCTTGTCATGTTTTAGATTAAAAAACATAAAATCAGGGTCAAAAAAATCCCTCACACAATCCTGAAAAATATTAAGTTATTTTCATCCAATAAACCCTATTGGGGTCCTTTCCCCACAATTCACGGCCAAATAAATTTGACATAAAACATCAATAAAGATATTCCATTTTGTAAGAATTTATAATCCTCATGAAAAGAGACAAAAATTTCCAGGATGAAAACCCACAAACGGAATCTTTGGTAAAATTCAAGTACCATCTCACTAGACCTACACTTTGTATGGTTTAGGAAACATATCGAGTAGTCAAGAATTAAAAAAATAAACAAATATTATTAGGTTAAAAACCCCTAAAGGGTGGCCTAAGAAAAAGTCAAGTTATACCCTATAAGCCCACATCATAATGGAATTAGGAAAAAATTAGGGTTATAACATAAAAACGGAAACAAAGATTTTTGGGCTTTTCATATACCCTAGAAATAGTTAATATACGATCGCTGAGTCCCTTGAATTATGAAAAAATCATAGTATTATTTGATCATTTTAATTTAATTATCGAGGATCATGATTTAAATCAAAATCCGGTAAATATAATCATTCAAAATACAATCAATTATAACTAATTGATATTTTAGGAAAAGATACCAAGGGTAGGCATGGAGAACAAGCATGTTTTCATTCTATTCAATGATAGTAGAGGAACATCCAAAAACTAGAGTCTCTCCTTGATGTTAACAATACAAAAAAAGGCTATGTAACAACCCAGATGATTACAATGAAGCTCTACTTTCTTTCTTCAGAAAACTGATAACCATCTGGCATGGGCCATCAAGGGTTTGTTCTAAATCAGACCTCAGTTTAGCTTCAACTTTAACTGCTGGATGCATTTGTTTAACAATGGCCCTGAGATCTCAACCTTTCTATTTGATGGCCTCAAAATTGTGACCAATTTATAATAGTTACACGTTTACCCTGGACACACAAGCCTCACACTCCCTTAGCTCTTCAGTCTGAGTAACCACTTGGTCATAAGAACTAGTCTCTTCAGCCACCTGGTGCAACTCAGTGGTAATATCCCTAAAGACCTCTACTTGATTATGGGAGGTTTTGAACTAATAAAGGTCACCTTCAAGAGTAGCTAAGTATTCTCAAGCTATGAAAATTTGGTATATGAGAAGGTGCAGGTGCCGATAGTTAAAACAACTCAATCCCAAATCAATGAACAACTTCTGAAGGGTGTCCTCCTTATTGTCAAATTATACTAAGGGAGGTTATGTGATTATAGTATGGACATGATGCCATGCCTATCGTTGTACATTCTTGTCTTCCCTAGTGGCATAAGAATCTCAACTTTGTTCCTCCACCACAACAAATATTTAATCTGGAAGTATTCTCATTATAGATAGATTATCCGTAAATTGGGTTACCCAAGTAGGAAAATTTTCTATCTCTATAGTTGGTTCAATATTAGAGGATAAGTGTATGGGTTTGGCTATAATTTCCAGAATTCCTAGTGATGTTCCACTTGGGTCGGCCTCTATAGGACTTCTAACATCGTTATTCAAAGATAAGGGATCTGATTCACTCTCTAAGAAATAAGGTTTGTAGATGAAGTCCCCTCCGAACACATGTGATGGTGAGAAAAATTCCTTCTTACAGCAGGAATGGATGTAGATGGTGCAACTGGTACAAGACAAGAGGCAGCCAATGGCTTGTGTACTCATTGAATCAACCTTTCCAATACTCTCAATGTATAAATCCACCCACATTTGAGAATAATCTCATGATAAGTAAGTTGAATCCACTATGGGAGGAATAAGGACTTGCATACTAGAGTCTCCATGCATCATAATCAGCCATAATTGCTGAAGAATTACTGGATGAGACTCCCTCTTATCCTAAGTAACCGGGACAAATGTGACCTACTATAGGCATCCGAATTGCCTAGAAATGCTATAAGGATTATAAGGTTCACTAATAGTTATTCTGTCTATGTGAGCAGTTAGGATTTCATATTATAGTGAAATAATGTAAGAAAATTATTCTAAAGATCCTCTTCCATCATCTACCACAGCTCCATAAGGTGCAGGGTGAGGCCTAAAAGCAAATTGATTAAATCACTCAACAATTCAATCATGTTGTTGACACTCAAAAATTTGATACAAGCAATAGCAATATTGAGAAGGGCCGGATGGAATCTAGAATGAGGAACCATTTCAGTATGCCGATACTCATAACAGTGGAAATTTTCCACCATCCAGCAGTACAAAAATTAAAATGGCCCACTAAGGTGATGAAAAGATATTTATCTCTATATCTTCCCTAGTAGTTCATAAATATGGGAAAGGTTGGGAATGGATAAATTTTTCTTATTCCAATATAGCCGCCATCATCAGGGTGAAAGATATTAAACCAGTATAGACATCACAGGAGGGGAAAAGGCATCCACTCGGAAACATGGTAAAGAAACTCGCCATTATAAATTAAAAAGATACGTCTAATTGGATCTCATAACCTCATGTGGTGTATTGAACTACCTCAAAGGTATCACAGTATGAGCCTAAAATGCATCATGATTTTTGGGTGGGATGCGTCAAACCATGGAGGACTTTCTGCCTTGGTCCGTTCACCTATAAAAATAGATCTATCCAATCTTCAAATTAAATGAGTGAGTGAGCATGGAGAGGTTAACCAAGCAGCCTATCTATTGTAAGAACAAGACCCATTTTTGTTCCTACAGTAGATCATCAAAGGAATTATTCTACAAATCTGGATAATGGAACAAGTCCCACAAACTGAGAGTCCATGAAGGTAGCATCTGTGAACCAATAGTTCATTGGTGTCTATGAAGTGCTGGCCCGTGAAGCATTGACTAGTGAATCAAAAGTTCATGGAACGATCAATCTATGATGCATATACTGCTATGTGAAAGTTGTAACTTACCATTTGTGGTTGTAGTATTTCAGTTCATGGGAGATGAATCTCTATTTGCGGGAAAAGGAATCTACAAAGGAGGTAGTTCACCAAATCAAGGCGACCGAGATCATTTTGTGGGAGTGTCGAGTTTGCTGAGAAAAATGGTAAAAGATAAATGAGCTAACCTACCTATATATAGGCATGGTCCCCTTATCTGAGTCTATCTACATACTGAAACCAATTAAAATAAGGAATGATTTCTACAATGGAATAACCTCCTCTTCATCCCGATCGGAACCCATTCCGATTGGGGGAATTTTATGGGTCCTAAAAAATTTCCAAAGGGAATCAAAATAATCACATCGATTTGGAAATGGAAGAAAAAAACCAAAGGAATATTGAATAAAATAATGTATAAAGGAGTGAAATGTAAAAGGAAAAAAGGATTTCATGTCGTGTAATTCCTTCGAGGATCACCGCTCTCCATAGAGATCCACTTCGCATGGCGTTCATGGAGTAAATAGTTTTCTGGATGGAGAAGGTGGCACCAATTCCCAAAAATGACATTAAATTCATATGTGGGGAGGAGTCAAAGATTTCTTCCCTAAAAATGAAACTCCCCATGAACTAAAATTATTTACAGGCAAGGTGGTACCGCTGGATCCCCCCCGTAAAAAAATGAAGTTTTTCGTGGGATAGAGATAATTATTTTTTCCCCACAAACAATGACCTCATGATCCAAAAACTAAGTCATCTATAGATCAAGTATCTCCCATAGGCTTCTGCAAAATATGGCTTACGACATTGTCGCAGATGACCAAATATAACGGTATCCAGTTCCTCCACCTCTCTATAAATATATTCTGATGGGAACTGAAAATAAGATCAATCGACATACAGAAGGAGATCCACACTCAGACGAAAGTGAGGAATTGAAAAGTTTGGACTCCTTTTATGATTCCCCGTAGGTATAACCCACCACATAGTATTTAGAATGATAAAATAAATCAATTGGTTTTTTGAAAACTTGACATCATTTTTCGGAATATTTCTAGTGAGGCATAAAACCAATAGGCCCTTTTCCACCAGGCATCACATATAGAAAAAATCGATGTAGGTTAAACCCTACCCCATGTAGCAAATCACTATGTGGGAGGAACTCAACCCCATATAGCAATGTTCTATGTAGACGAAACCTAGACCTGTATAGGGAAATGCTACATGGACTGAACCTAAGTCCTCATACTATAATGGTACGCATATGACTCCCTTTCCCACATAGCAACATACTATGCAGAGGGAACCCCATACCACATAAGAACATGCTATGTGGAATGTGGTATCCTAGGGCGGTCTACTATCCAGCTCCAATCATTCCCTTCTATCATGTCATCATCCCCTATGTTATCCTCTCCACGAACCACTCCAACAACATCAGATCGAGGAATCTTCCAAATCCATCAGAAATTTATGATACGGGAACATCAACACACCCTATTGAGTCTATATAACCATAGTAAGAGAAGACGCATGGGTCACCCTAGCGATAAGGAAAACCATCAAAATGACCTCGATTCTACATTCCCATGGTAATAAGGGTTCCAACCTCGGGGTGCTAACGTGAACCTCCCCATTCTAGGGATTAAGGAGAACCATTTTCCATTCGCTTTGATGAGGGCCCATGTTGAACAATCTTCCCTTTTCTCTAGAACCAAATTAAGGGAACTCCTCTTGATGTAACCCCCGAGCCTTTCTTACAGGAGTAGGAACCTTTTTTCTACGTTGCCTCTACTCAGGATGTAACAAGATCAATCACTATATATGACTATCCTGATAACCAGAATAGAAAAGTAGCTGAGCACATTCAATGCCCTCTTTCTCTCTCACTTTATACTCTAGAACCTTTCATCAGTGGATGGAACGGGATGTGTGATCTTTAAATCCACTGCCTCCTCTTGTTTCTCACATCGAGCATGAATCACATGGTCTTAGAGGTTAGCGGTGATCATGAAATTTGTATAATCCCAAAACAACTCAAAAGGGCCTTCTACATGGATGTAACCCCAAATTCAATCCAAATGAGTCTACTACAAGGTATAATCCCTAATCAAATCCCCTCAAACGGGCATCTCCTAGGCATAATCCCCAATCATGCTCCCTTAATGGGCCTTCTCTAAAGTGTAAGTCCCAATTCCAACCAAACAATGAGGGATTTGATTCCCAACTAACTGGGATATGTTGGAAACCTCTCAATGGTCCAAACCTAGCACCCAAATCATCCTACTGTTCTCCGACCACATCCTTGATAGGGTCACATGCACCCAGGAGACCATATCTCTTTCGGGTATCTCAGGCCACCTCGGCCTAAGTCCCAAACCATCCTTGACCAGGAAACCTTTTGCCTAAATGTCCTTACCATATGACATTAAAATATATTATTGGGTTCTTGTCACATAACCTTAAAAGGTGATGTGTCTAGTTAAGCGACATTGAACTATGTGGGTTCTAATTTCTCTTAAGAGGCTACATTGTAAGGACATTTTATGGGTTCTATCTCGACATCGAAATAGATCCCATCCCCCTAGATGATGATAAACTCTAGAGAACCATCCCATGTGGCTTAAAACCAGCATTTCCTTACTGAATGACCAAATAATACCAAATATATCTATAAAAGGGTAACATTGATGGAGAAACTTAGATATATATAGATCCTTCCATCGATGGAAATCTCTAGATACATACAGATGATTATAAACCCATGCATAGTCATGATTAGCCATTGCTTCAGGGGAAATCTATAGACACATACATGGGAATGAACTAAGGATTCATGAACTTGAATTAAGTCTATAAGAGTCTCTGAATAGGAAACATTTGCTCCGAAAAGGGTATGATGATCCAAAGTTCCCATCCTCTCAAACAATGTGAGTTCATAAGTGTTGTAGGCCAAATCAGTCATCCAATGAAAACCTATCTTTGGAATGTAGGTCCACAAATCATGGATGTGAGAGTCGTTGTGTGTTTCTAGCTCTATGAACAAACTCGTTGAAGACCATTTGAATATATTATACCTGACATCAGTGATTATACACCAATTAAACCTCTGTAATAAACTCAATCAGGCATAACCCCCATCTTTGAGTGAAACAAAAAGAGGAAACCTATCATAAATAATTTGACTACAATACCTCCTTTATGGGATAAAAAGGATATACTTTGCAGTCACTATCAGAACATTTTGTTCTGGGTATAACAACATCTTTGTAAGAAATAGTGAGTTTTTAGGGTTGTTGTTTTTTTTAGAATTTTTAAGGGTTTTTAGAGGTTTTATGGGTATCATGGGTTTTTAATGGTTTTTAGGGGTTTTTATATTTTCATGGATTTTTATGGGTTTTATAGTTTTTAATTTTTTTAATTATTTTTTATGTTTTTAATGATTTTGAGGGGTTTTAGGGGTTTTCGAAGGTTTTTAGGGGTTTTTAAGGTTTTTAGGATCTTTTTGAGTTTTTAGGGGGGTTTTCCAGTATTTGGGGATTTTAGAGTTTTTTATTGTTTTTAGGGGTTTAAGGTTTTTCTATATTTTTTAGTGGTTTTATGGTTTTATGGGGTTTTAAGACTTTTTACGGTTTTAGGGGGTTTTATATTTTTCAGGGTTTTTCTAGTATTTTTTAGGTTTTTAAATTTTTATGGATTTTCAGAGGGTTTTTATGATTTTTATAGTTTTTAGGGTTTTAGGGGTTTTGGGATTTTGAGGGTTTTAAGGTTTTTTGGGGTTTTAGTGTTTTTAAGGTTTTTTAGGGTAGTTTTTGTTTTTTAGAATACTTGTTAGTTTTTTCGGGTTCTTAATATCATTTAGAGTTATTTAAAACTTTTAGGAGTTTTAAGGGGTTTTAATGGTTTTTAGGAAAGGAAGATGAGAGGGTTAGGCTATTCCCCCCCACCAAATTTATTAGAAAGAAAAAAGAGACCAGTAGACAAGGGAGGGGAGGGGTCAAACGACCCACACCCAAAAACCCCTTACAACCCAAGATGAAAAAGACACCAAAATAGAAAAAACAAAAGTGAAAAAGAAAAAACGCACAAAGCCAGGCAAACACAACCCTCATCCAGCATCAACCAGCATCCAGAAGCTCATAGCTAGCCAACTACCAGCATTCCAACTCGAACAGCAATCACCATCCATCACTAGCACGATCATAAACCATATCTTCAGCAACTCCCATCTCAATAACAACCAGCATCCAGCATAACAATTCCCATCATCCAGCGCATTCCAACATCCAGCAGCAACACGTCAAACCAACCAGCCCCAGCAACCAGTTGCACCAAAACCAACATCACAACCAATCACAACCAGTAGCATTAAACCACAACACGAGCACCACAAACAAACACAACCATCATCAACTCCTAGCAACCAGCGGCACGAAAGAAGATCATGCCTTGCCAATCCCATATGCCCAGGAAACCAGCAGCAGCCTTCTAACCCATCTCTGAAGAGGTCACAACTTAATAACCAACAACTGAATCCTTCAACCCGAGTAGCTAGCAGTAATCCAGAACTCGCAGCGCAACTAACAGCGCACCACCAGCACCCATACCTAGTACCAAACCACAACATCCAGAATTTTGCAGCAGTAAGAGACAATTGAAACCCACAAGCAACAAACTCATGATCCAGCAGCAATAATAAACCACGACCCAGCCAAGAATCAACATCACATCGGCCAACATGACCACACAAAGCACCTCCAAGAACCAGAAAAGCATCCAAACCACCGAAACACACCATAAGATCAACATCAGCATAAAACGAAGCATGTCTAAAAGGAACCTTGCCTCCCTGATCGAGGATCGCCCCCGTCATATCCGTAGGTCTTGAAACCCTAGAAACAGAATCCAGATCTGTCGAGCCCGCACCACACCGTTGCAGATATCCGTCCATAGAGAAGCCAAGAAGGACCGAGAGACACCACCGGAGCCCAGATATATAAAGGATAAACCCCGATGCATGCAGACTTGACTCCAGCCACATGGAAACCGCACCATCCATGCCTTTGAAGGTCCTGAACGCGAGATCCATGAGCCACTCGAAGACGGTCAAGAGCACAGATCCATGACAGCAGGAAGCCCCACCACCAAAAACCGCATCCGCATCACACCGCAAGGTCTTGAAAAGAGCATCGAAGCCACTGGGAAGGGTTCTAGGAGGAGCTCTAGGGAAACGCGGAATCGGGAGAGAACCTGGTGAGAGTGGAGGCATCCTCCTTTCTTTCTTTTCATTAATGGTTTTTAGGGTTTTATGTGTTTTTTGGGGTTTTAAAGCGTTTTAGGGAGTTTTATGGGTTTTAGGGGGCTTTCATAATATTTATGGTTTTTTATGTTTTTATTTATTTTCAGGGTTTTTAGGTTATTTTTTGGTTTTTAGGGATTTTGAGGGTTTTAGGGTTTTTATGGTTTTTAGGGTCTTTCTATGTTTTTTTATTTTTTTAGGTTTTTAAAGGGTTTTTAGAGTTTTTTAATATTTTTTGGGGTTTAAATGGTTTTTATAGTTTTTAGTGGGTTTTTAGTGTTTTTAATGGGTTTTTAGAGTTTTTTGGACATTTAGGTTTTTTTTAATGTTTTTAGGGGGTTTTATGTCTTTCAAGTGTTTTTAGAGTTATTGGGATTTTTTATTGTTTTCTTGGATTTCTTGGGGTTTTTAGGATTTTTAGGGTTTTAGGGTATTAATGTTTTTTAGGGTTTTCGGGATTTTGAGGGTTTTGAGGGTTTTTCAAATGTTTTTAGGGTTTTTTACAGTCTTTAATGTCTTTGTGAGTTTTTAGGGTATGTTGAGTTTTTTAGGGTGTTAAGGTTTTTTGTGGTTTTATGGTTTTATGGGTGTTTAGGGTTTTTAATGATTTTAGGGGTTTTTACAATTCTCAGGGGGTGTTTAATTTTTTTTTGTTTTTTTTAAATTTTCAAGAACTTTTAGCGGATTTTTAGGATTTTTATTGTTTTTAGAGTTTTTAGGGATTTGGATGGGTTATCGGGTTTTTAGTGTATTTTAGGTTTTTAGAGTTTTTTTGTTTTTTAGGTTTATTTTATGTTTTTAGGGTTTCTATAGTTTTTATCGGTTTTAGGGGTTTAAAGGATTTCTAGTGGATTTTTGGGTTTTATGGTTTTTTGAATGTTTTTATGTGATTTTATGGATTTTATGGGTTTCTTAGCGTTTTTTAAATTTTCATGGATTTTTAGGGGGGTTTTAAATTTTTCTTTGTTTTTAGGGGTTTTAGGTATTTTGAATGTTTTTAGGGTATTTAGTGGGATTTTAGGTTTTTTAGGGTTTTTTAGGGTTTTAGGATCTTTTCGGGTTTTTTGGAGTTTTTTTGAGTTTTTAGGTTTTTTAGAATCTTTTAATGTTTTAGGGGTTTTAAGGGTTTGTAGATTTTTTAGTGGGTTTTTAGGGTTTTTATGAGATTTTAGGGGTTTGTAAGGTTTTTAGGGGTTGTTTATAGTTTTTAGGGTCTTTTGGGATTTTTGGGGTTTTTTTGAGTTTTTTCAGGGCTTTGATGGTTTTTAGAGGTTTTTAACAATTTTTTGGGGTTTTATGGGGTTCTAGAGTTTTTTTGGGGGTTTTAGGGGTTCTATATTTTTTTAGTGCTTTTAAAGTTTTTATGGTTTTAGGGGGTTTTCAAGGTTTATAGGGGTTCTGTGTTTTCATAGAGTTTTAGGGGTTATTTAAGAATGTTTATGGTTTTTAAGGGTTTTGAAGGTTTTTAGTGTCTCTTCTGTTTTTAGGGTTTTTTTAGTTTTTAGTTTTTTTCAGGTTTTTTAGTTATTTTTATGTTTTTTGGGGGTTTTAAGGGTTTTTATAGTTTTTAGTGTTTTTAGGGGTTTATGGGTTTTTATGGTTTTAATTTATTTAGGGGTAATCTAGTTTGTTTGGGGGGGGGTTAGAATTTTAAATTTTTTTTACGCTTTCATGGAATTTTAGGGTTTTTTAAGTATTTTTATGGTTCTTAGGGTTTTTTATGATCTTTTGAGATTTGAGGATTTTTAGGGGGTTTTTTAGTTTTTAGGGGTTTTCTGAGTTTTTAGGTCCTTTTTGGGTTTTTAGGATTTTTTTTCTGAGTTTTTAGGGTTTTTAAGGTTTTTAGTGTTTTTTAATGTTTTTACAAGTTTTAAGGGTTTCATAGTTTTAGTGGGTTTTTAGGATTTTATGGGTTTTTAGGATTATTTTATGGGTTTTAGGGGATTTTATGGTTTTCTTGGGCTTTTCAGTGTTTTTAGGGTTTTTTACATTTTCATGTATTTTTAATGGTTTTTAGTATTTTTATGGTTTTTATGGTTTTTAGGGATTTTGAGTATTTTTAGGGGGGTTTTCAAAGGTTTTTTTTGGTTCTTTGTCTTTTTAGGGATTTTAGGGTTTTAGGGTCATTTTGGTTTTTAGGGGTTTTTTGAGTTCTTGGGGTTTTAACAGTTTTTATAGTTTTTAAATATTTAACTAGTTTTAAGGGTATTTAAAGTTTTTAGTGTTTTAGGTTTTTTATGGGGTTTTAGGGCTTTCATGGTTTTAACGGTTTTTATGATTTTAGGGGGTTTTTAGGGTTTCAGGGGGTATTTTAGGTTATTTTAGGGTTTTTAGGATTTTTATGGTTTTTAGGGGTTTTAGGGATTTTCAGGATTTTTCGGGTTTCTAGGGGTCTTAGGGGTTTTGAGGTTTTTAGTTTTTCTCAGGTTTTTTAGGGTTTTTTTTAATTTTTATTGGTTTCATGAGTATTTTAGGGTTTTTAATGTTTTTAGTGTTTTTAATTTTTTTAAGTGGTTTAATGGTTTTTATATTTTTTAGTGGTTTTTAGGGGTTTTAAGTATTTTTAAATTTTTTGGGGTTTTTATGGTTTTTAAGGGTTTTTAGTGTTTTTTATTTTTTCATGTATTTTTAGGAGTTTTTAGGATTTTTATGGTTTTTAAGGATTTTAAGGGTTTTTATGGGGTTTTAGGATTTTTAAAGGTTTTATGAATTTTTATGGTCTTTTCGGGGATTTAGGGTTTTTCTTACTTTTTAGGGTTTTTAGGTTTTTTAGAGTTTAACATTATTGGGATTTAAAGGGTTTTTAGAGTTTTCAATTGTTTTTTAGGGTTTTTATGTGTTTTTGGGTTTTTTATGGTTTTTAGGGGGTTTATGGTTTTTAGGGGTTTTTTAGGGTTTTGGGGTTTTTACATTTTCATGGATTTTTGTTGGATTTTTATGATTTTTACGATTTTTATGTTTTTTGGGTTTTTAGTGATGTTGAGGGTTTTTAGGGGTTTTCAGGTTTTTTGGGCTTTTTAGGGGGTTTTCAGGGTTTTTAGGGTTTTTAGGGGTTTTTATGTTTTTATAGATTTTTAGATGTTTTTAGGATTTTTGTTGTTTTCAGGGATTTTTTATGGTTTTTAGGGATTTGAGGGGTATTTGGGTCTTTGAGGGTTTAGGTTTTTAAGTGTTTTTTAGGGATTTTGGGTCCTTTTAGGTTTTTATATTTTTGAGGAGTTTTTAGGGTTTTTGATGTTTTTTAGAGTCCGTTAACATTTATCTGGGTTTTAAGGTTTTTTAGAGTTTTTAGTGGGTTTTTAGTGTTTTTGTAGGTTTTTATGGGTTTAAAGGTTTTTAAGGTTTTTATGGGTATTAGGGTTTTTAGGTATTTTAGGATTTTAGGTTTTTCTTATGTTTTCATCAAATTTTAGGGGTTTTTAGATTTTATTAATTTTTAGGTTTTTTACGGTTATTAGGGATTCTAAGGGGTTTTAGGATTTCTAATGGTAAGGAAGATACGAGGGTTAGGCTATTCCCAACCCCCCAAATTTATTAAGAAGAAAAAAGACATAGTAGACAAGGGAGGGGAGGGGTCAAATGGCCCACACCCGAAAACCCTTCACTGCAAAAGACCCAAAAAAAGAAAAATCAAAAAAGAAAACAAAAACAGAGAAAAAGACACAAAACAAAACACAATAATAGCGTCCACACATCTTATGCAGCCAACACCAGCATCCAGCACCAATGCCTAATCTCAAAGCCAAAAACCACAAACAGAAACCGCAGACCACAGTAGCCATCATCATCTTCCAGAAATCAGCAACCAACAACCAGCTGTCATCAATGCCACTCCACCAAAATATGCCCCTGACCTCGGACGCAACCGCCAGCACCATCCCAAATCCTCCACAAACACCAACATACCAGACCAAAGTGGGGTCCGGTACGTTGAGAAGGGTGGCCAGAGAAGCGGTGGGTATTCGAGTCAATGACACACCATCCGGGAGATTAGCCTCATCATACAGCTAGCACATCAGACATGACCAGCAGCAAATCATCCAGTCACCACAACCACAACAAGCAACAACATAAGCCATCAACACCAGGCCAAAAGCATCACCTCCCATCAATGTGGAATTCCAGCAGCCACCAATACATATCATTCTCAGACAAACACATTTCCTCAAAAACAAAAACTGCAGCTCGCCAAGGATCACACCCAGACTAAACATCACCACAAACCAGCAATTCAAACAAGACCAGAAATTCCGACCAGAAAAAGTGTTAGCAGCATGAAACAAAGGAGGATCCAGGGAGCCAGAACGGAACAGCAGAAGCACAAAACACAGATAAAATTGCACCCAAGCATAGAGTAGACCTGTAACAGCATAAATCAACCACGAGAGTGTAGATTTTCTCTTGAAACCACAACATTCGAACATATCAGGATAGATCTGGACCATCTTCTTCGATGGAGCCACAAACCACTGAGCCAATGGTCGCCGAAACATAGGTCAAAGACACCACCACCTGCCGAAGATGAATCTACATCTCCTGCACCAAACCGCCACCGCAACTGCAATTCAAATCCAGAGTGACCTGACAGCCATGGGAACGCCAGAAGGCCAACCCCAGAACCTCTATGATCTGGTCTTCATAATCAACACAAATTCGTCGCCTAGAAAACTCGAGCTGAGCCATCATCTTCAAAGAACAACGAATAGCATCGCGCAAAATCGCCAGCCACCTAAGAAGAGACCCAGATCTGAGGTCAACGAAAGGGATTGCCAAAGCACGCAACCACGTCATCTTCGAAAGATCAGAGCCACATCCCGCCAATTTCCAAAACCCCATCATCATCTGCCATGGACGTTCTAGGGTTTTTAAGGGGGGTTTTTGGGTTTTTAGTGTTTTTTGGGTTCTTTTCAGTTTTTTGGTTTTTTTTGAGTTTTTTAGGATTATTAATATTTTTTTGAGTTTTTTAAGGTTTTGAGGTGTTTTTAGGGTTTGAATAGTTTTTGTAGTTTCTTAGGGTTTTATGGGATTTTAGGGATTTTTTGTTTTTTTTGGTTTTAAGTGGTTTTTAGGGGTATTAGGGTTTTTTTTTACATTTTCATAAATTTTTAGGGGTTTTTAGGATATTTATGGTTTTTAGCTGGTTTAAGGGGGGGTTTACAGTTTTAAGGGTTATTTAGGGTCTTAGGGTCTTTTTGGGTTTTCATGATTTTTTTGGATTTTAGATTTTTTTACCATTTTTAGGGGGTTTAAGGGGATTTAGGGGCTTTTAGGATTTTTATGGGGTTCTAGGGGTTTTTAAGGTTTCAAGGGTTTTATGGTTTTTAGATGATTTTGGTGTTTTTATGTTTTCATGGTTTTTAGAGGATTTTTAAAATTTTATTGTTTCTAGGGTTTTTCAGGTCTGTAGAGATTTTTTGGGTTTTTAGGGTTTTCAGGGGTTTTAACGTTTTTGTAGGGTTTTTAGGGTCTTTTTGTGCTTATAGGGTTTTTTTTTGAGTTTTTTAGAATTTTTAATGTTTTTTGTGTTTTAAACGTTTTTAGGGGTTTAAATGTATTTACAGCCTTCAGTGGTTTTTTATATTTTTATGGGTTTTAGAGTTTTTAAGGTTTTTAAGAGTTTTTATGGTTTTCAAGGGGCTTATAGCGGTTTTATGGGTTTTTTATGTTTTTAGGGTTTTTTGGGGGATTTTTAGAATTTTTTAGGTTTTAGAGGTTTTTTGGTTTTTTGGGATTTTTAGGGGTTTTAGGATTTTTATCACTTTTCAGTTTTTTTACTATCTTTTTGGGTTTTGAGTTTTTTATTTAATTTTAGGGTTTATAAGGTTTTTAGAGTTTTTTAACACTTTTAGGGGTTTAAAGGGTTTTTATGTTTTTAGTAGTTTTATAGTATTTTTTCATATTTTATGGTTTTTTTTGTTTTTAAGGGGTTTTAAGGGTATTTTTGGTTTTTAGGGGTTTTATAGTTTTTAATGTTTTCAAGGATTTTTAGGGATTTTAAGGATGTTTTTTTGGATTTTTGGGGTTTTTTAGATTTGTTAGGGATTTTTTTGGTTTTTCGGGGTTTTCTAGGGGGTTTTAGGGTTTTTAGGGTCTTTTGGGGTTTTAGGGGGGTTGGTGGGGGGGGGGGGGGTTAGGGGTTTTTCAGGTTTTTAGAGCTTTTTAAAAAAATTAGTGGTTTTAAGTGGTTTCATGTTTTTAGGGTTTTTTATGCTATCACGATCATTCGGGGTTTTTTATGATTTATTGGTTTTTAGGGTTTTTTTTGGGTTTTAAGGAATTTTGTGGGGTTTTCAGGCCTTTTAGGGGGTTTTAGGGTATTTAAAGTTTTTTAGATTTTTATGGTCTTTTTGGTTATTTTTGAGTTTTTAAGGTTATTATGGGTTTTAACACTTTTCAGGTTTTAATGGTTTTATAGAGTTTTCATTGGGGTTTTAGGGGTTTTCTATGTTTTTAGGGTATTTTAAGGTTTTTAGGGATTTTATGGTTTTAAGGGGGTTTCCATTTTTTATGGTTTTTTACATTTTCATGGATTTTTAGGGTTTTTAGGATTTTTATGGTTTTTTGTATTTTTAGGGTTTCTAGGGGTTCTAAGGGTTTTCATAGATTTTCAAGGGTTTTTAGGGTTTTTGTGGTTTTGAGGGATTTTTTAGTTATTTAGGGTTTGTCGAGTTTTCTAACATTTTTGGGGGCTTAATGGTTTTTAGAGTTTATATTGGTTTTAGGGTTTTTATGTGTTTTTAAGGTTTTTTGGGGGGTTTTATGGTTTTTAGCGTTTTAACATGGGTTTTAGGGGTTTTTAGGATTTAATGAAATTTTATTGGGTTTTTAAGATTTTGAGGGATTTTGAGGGTTTTTTCGTTTTTTGGTTGTTTTTAGTGTTTTAAAGATTTTTAGGGGTTTTAGGGGCTTTTGGGGGTTTAAGGGTTTTTGAGTTTTTGAGGGTTTTAAAGGTTTTTTTAGTTTTTTTTACATTTTTAGGGGTTTAATGGTTTTAGATATTTTAGTGGTATTTTGGGTTGTTATGGGTATTTAAGGGTTTTTAAATATTTTAGGGGGTTTATGTTTTTCAGAAGTTTTTCATTGCTTTTAGGGATTTCTATGTTATCATGGTTTTTTAGGATATTTTTACAAATTTTACGATTTTTATGATTTTTTGTGATTTTGAAGGTTTTTAGGGTTTTTAGGGGGTTTTGCAGGTTTTGGGGTTTTTTTGGGTTTAATATCTTTTAGGTTTTAGGTTTTCTATGAGTTTTTAGGGTTTTTAAGTATTTTTATAGTTTTTAACATTTTTAGGGGTTTTAAGGGTTTTTAATGTTTTTATTGGGTTTTTAGGGTTTTTTAAATGTTTTAGGGGTTTTTAGGGTTTTTAGGGTTTTCAAGGTTTTTATGGGTTTCTATATTTTCATGGATTTTTAGTGGTTTTTTAATATTTTTGTTATTTTTAGGGTTTTATCAAATTTCAGGGTTTCTAGAATTATTCATGGGCCTTTAGAGAATTTTGGGGGGGGGGGGTTTGGGGGTTTTTAGGGTCCTTTTGGGGTTTATGGTTTTTTTAGTTTTTAGGTTTTTAAAACGTGTTTTAGTGTTTTTAACATATTTATGGGTTTTAGGGGTTTTTAGATTTTTTTTGTTTTTTTAGGGTTTTATGATTTTTTTTGGTTTTCTAAAGTTTTTAGGGGGTTTTAGGGTTTTTATGGTTTTTTACGTTTTCATGGATTTTTAGGGGTTTTTAGGATTTTTATGGTTTTTTAGGATTTTTAGGGATTTTGAGTGTTCTTATGTTTTTTTATGGTTTTAGGTGTTTTTTGGGTGTTCGAGGGTTTTTCTAGTTTTTTAGGGTTTTTTATGTTTTCATGGATTTTTAGGGGATTTTTAGGATTTTTATGGCTTTTAGGGGTTTTTAGGAATTTTTATGAGTTTTAGGGTTTTTAGGGGTTTTAGGGCCTTTTGGGGTTTTAGGGGTTTTTATCTTTTTATAGTTCTCATGGTTTTTATTTTTTTTTAACATTTTAGGGGTTTACGGGATTTTAGAGTTTTTAGTGGTTTTTAGAGTTTTTGTGGGTTTTTTTATCTTTAACGTTTTTAGGGGTTTTTGTTATTTTTTGGGGTTTTAGGGTTTTTAATGTTTTTAATTTTTTAATGTATTTTTTGTATTTTTTTATATTTTTATGTTTTTTAGGGATTTTGAGGGATTTTAGGGTTTTTCAGGGTTTTTTATAGTTTTAAGGGGTTTTCATGATTTTTACGGTCTTTTGGGGTTTTAGGGTTTTTTCTTGAGTTTTTTAGGGTTTTTAATGTTTTTTGAGTTTTCTAATGTTTTTAGGGGTTTATGGTTTTGAGAGTTTTTATTAGGTTTTAGGATTTTTATGGTTTTTTTAAGATTTTTACGGGCTTTATAGTTTTAAGGGGGGTTTCATTTTTTTAAGGGTTTATTTCATTTTCATGGTTTTTAGAGGTTTTCTAGGATTTTTATGTTTTTTAGGGTTTTAAAAGATTTTATGGGTTTTTAAGCTTTTTTAGGGATTTTTTGGGTTTTAAGATCTTTTTTGGGTTTTAGGGACAGTTTTATTTGTGATTTTAAGGTTTTTTAATGTTTTTTAACGTTTTTAGGGGTTTAAAGAGTTTTTTAGATTTTTAATGGTTTTTAGTATTTGTATGGGTTTTTAAGGTTTTTTAATGTTTTTAGGGTTTTTTATGGTTTTCTGGGTTTTTAGGGTTTTTTAGATTTTTAAGGATTTTTGGGTTTTTAGTGTCTTTTGGGGGTTTTAATGTTATTTAGAGTTTTTAGGGTTTTAAAAGGTTTTTAGAGTTGTTTTAATGTGTTTCTCAGATCATATGGTTTTTAGAGTTTTTAGTGGGGTTTTAGGATTTCAATGGGTTTTTAGGGTTTTTAGGTTTTTTATGGTTTTTAGGGTTTTTTTAAGGTTTTCGAGTTTTTTACATTTTTATTGATTTTTAATAGTTTTTTAGGATTTTTATGGTTTTCAGGGTTTTTAGGGATTTTGAAGGTTTTTAGGTATTTCTAGGGTTTTTTTGGGTTTTTAGGGGTTTTTAGGACTTTTAGGCAAGGAAGATGCGAGGGTCGGGCTATTCCCGGCCCCCCAAATTTATTAGAAAGAAAAAAAGATACACCACAGACAAGGGAGGGGAGGGGTCAAACGACCCACACCCAAAAAGACCCTTACAACCCACGCAAAAAAAACAAATAGAGAAAAAGACTCAAAAACAGACACAACAACACCATCATCACGTCACATACAGCCAGCACCAGCCTCCAGCAGCACCTCATCCAATCATCATAGCAACACAGCAGCAGCACATCCAAGCCAACCAGCCCCACCAACCAACAACACCAAATCCGACATCACAGCCAATCACAGCCAGCAGCATCAAACCACAACACAAGAACCAAAACCAGACGCAACCATCTTCACTTCTTAACAAACAGCAATCAGCAACACACAGGACAACATCCAACACACTCAACAGAACAAAACTCCCACACCCATAGCTATTCAGAACCAAACCAGCACCACAGCCAACAACCTCTATCTCATCCTGCCTCAAATCCAGCTTTCGAAATGACTCATAACCAAACTAGCAATAGCTCAAAAGACCACAATCCACCATAATAGCCAGGACACAGCTCAAGTTGACCAGATCTTCATCAGCAGCATAATCCAAAGGCGAAACTAAGTAACTAAAAGCACAAACCTGCACCTTCACTTTCCGCAGCCACCAGAACCCGTCCAAAAGCCAAGAGATCCAGCAAATCCCTCCCAGACTCAGATCTAGAAAACCAGATCCAAGCATGGAAGCAGGCATGTCACTTCCAGAGCATTGCAGATCACACCACCCCCACCGTTCAGCATCACGGATCCAGAGAGGCCAGGCTGGCGTTTGGTGAAGACCAGACCGCCGAAGACATTGGGAGAACCCAACCACCAAGAAGCCGAAAGTGGCCACCAGAGACCAGCATGATCGAGATCTGCAAAGAAACTTACCCTATCGCCCAGATCTGACCCACACCTCCCTGGAACCGAAGCACCGCATGATTGAATGTTCGGATCTGAACGGCTCCACCGTTGACCAGGAACGATGCGCCGAAGATGGACCATAGCTCCATTCCTCCAATAATCGTCGATGAGACCAGAAACCGCACCGCCATGGAACCTCCCTCTACCGCTGAAGATGTCAAAGTCGTTGACCCAGTCGTGGAGGTCCCATCACTCTTGCCGAACAGATCTGGTTCATCTCTTGCCCGAACAAGAGTCTGGGTCGGTCCTCAACTGCCCAGACAAGTCCCTCCAAATCCAGACGCACCCAGATCCCAGACATTGCCAACGATCTACCCCAGATACCATCTCGATCCGAAAAAAACCATATCGCTTCCGAAGATCGGGGCCTTCGAAAGTCTCCTAAAGCCGCCAATGCCAAGGGCCAACACCACCAAGAACCACCAATACAAGTCGTGACCACCATGGGGAGATTGCGATCTGCCGAGGCTCCATGAGGGGAGCACCACGACGGGAGAGGACCACTGGGAGAGCAAGCCGCCATCTCTTCTTTATTTTATCACTTTTAGGGTCTTTGGGGTTTTTAGGGTTTTTGACTTTTTTTTGGGTCTTTAAGGTTTTTTAGATTTTTTTATGTTTTTAGGGGTTTTAATGGGTTTTAGAGTTTTTATTGGTTTTTATAGGTTTCATAGGGTTTTAACATTTGTTAAGGTTTTTTGGATTTTTTCTATGTTTTTAAGGTTTTTGTGTTTTCATGGATATTTATGGGTTTTTTATGATTTTTATGGTTTTTAGGGTTTTTAGTGTTTTTTGGGATTAAGAGTTGTTTTAGGGTTTTTCAGAGTTTTTTTTGGAGTTTTTAGGGTTTTTATGGGTTTTTTATGTTTTTAAGGTCATTTGGGTTTTTAGGTTTTTTGAGTTTTTAGCGTTTTTATGATTTTTAGACCTTTTTCACATTTGTATGGGTTATTTTGGTTTCTAGAATGTTTGGTGTATTTTAAGGGTTTTATGGATTTTTATGGTTTTCTTAGGTTTTTAGATTTTTATGGTTTTCAGGGGGTTTTTGTGTTTTTAGGGTTTTTTACATTTTCATGGATTTTTAGGGGTTTTTTATGATTTTAATGGGTTTTAGGGGTTTTTATATTTTTAGTTATTTTTTAGGGGTTTTAGGGTCTTTTAGTTTTTTTCACGGTTTTTAGGGTCTTTTGGGGTTTTATGGGGGGTTTGAGTTTTTAGGATTTTATGGTTTATTTGTTTTTTATTTTTTAGGGGTTTTAAGGGGCTTTTTAGTTTTTAGTGGTTTTTATGGTTTTAGGGGGTTTTATGTTTTTTAGGTGTTTTTAGCGTTTTTTAAATTTTCATGGATTTTTAGAGGTTTATTATTATTTTTATGGTTTTATTGTATTTTGGGATTTTTTGGGGTTTTATGGTTTTTAAGGGGATTTTAGAGATTTTTATGGTTATTCATTGTTTTTAGGGTCTTTTTGAGTTTTTTGGATTTTTTTAGTTTTTAAATTTTTTAGGGATTTAAAGGGGATTTAGATTTTTTAGTGGCTTTTAGGGTTTTTTTGGGTTTTTAGTTTCTTTATGGATTTTATGATTTTCAGGTGTCTTTTAGGGTTTTTAGGTTTTTTTTATTTTCATAGATTTTTAGAGGATTTTTAGATTTTTATTGTTTTTAGTGTTTTAGGGATTTTGATTATTTTTTGGTTTTTTTAATGGAATTAGGGTTTTTAATGATTTTGAGGGATTGTAGGGTATTTCCAAGGTTTTTAGGGGTTTTCAAGGTTTTTAGGATCTTTTGGGTTTTTAGGGTTTTTTTGAGTTTTTAGGGTTTATAGATTTTTTTAATGTTTTAACGGTTTAAGGGTTTTTATAGTTTTATGTGTTTTTAGGGGTTTTATGGGGTTTTAGGTCATTTTTACAGTTTTAGGGGTTTGTATGATTTTAAGGGGTTTTTTTAGTATTTTTTAGGTTTTTACATTTTCATGGATTTTGAGAGGGTTTTGGGGATTTTTATTTTTTTAGGGTTTTTTTGGAATTTTGATTGTTTTAAAGGGTTATAAGGTTTTTTGGAGCTTTAGTTTTTTTTAGGGTTTTTAGGGTGATTTTGATTTTTTAAAAATTTTGTGAGTTTTTAGAGTTCTAAATTTAATTTATAATTTTAGTGATTTTTTATGTTTTTAATGGTTTTTGAAGGTTTTTAAGTTTTTAGGGGGTTTTATGGTTTTTAGGGGGTTTAGGGTTGTTAAGGAATTTTAAGATTTCATGGATTTTTAGGGGGTTTGTAATATTTTTATCATTTAGGGTTTTAGGTATTTTTGGAATTTTTAGGATTTTGGGGGTTTTTTCATTTGTTTTTAAGGTTTTTAGGGTATTTGGGTGTTTTAGGGTATTTTGGGTTTTTAGGGTTTCTTTGAGTTTTTAATGGGTTTTTAGAGTTTTTTTAACATTTTTAGGTGTTTAAGAGTGTTTATAGTTTTTAGTGCTTTTTAGGGTTTTAATGGTTTTAATGTTTTAGGGGTTTTTATGGTTTTAGGGGGTTTTCAGGATTTTTTAGATTTTTTAGGTTTTCATAGATTTTTAGGGGAAAGGAAGGCTCGGGGCCAGGCTATTCCTGGGTCATATATTTTTAGGGGCTTTTTGGATTTTTTTTGTATTTTTGGGGTTTTAAGTATTTTTTTGGTTATTAGGATTTTTTAGGATTTTTAGGGTTTTTAGGGTCTTTTAGTGTTTTCAGTGTCTTTTGAGTTTTTCATTGATTTTTTCAGGTATTTAAGTTTTTTGGGGTTTTAATGTTTTTATGGATTTTAAGGGATTTTAGAGTTTTTAGAAGGGTTTTTTAGGTTTTTATGGTTTTAATATTTTTAGGGGTTTTTATGGATTGTAGGAGTTTTTCAAGGTTTTTATGGTTTTCTATGTTTTCGTGGATTTTTGGAGGATTAATGGGAATTTTATGATTTTTAGGGATTTTGAGTGATTTAGTTTTTTCAATGGTTTTTAATATTTTAGGATTTTTCAGGGTTTTAGGGGTTTTTTTAGTGTTCTTATAGTTTTTAGTGTTTTTTGACATTTTTAGCGGCTTTAAGGGGTTTTAATGTTTTTAGTGGTTTTTATGGTGTTTTTGTGATTTTTAAGGTTTTAGGGGGTTTTAGGGTTTTAGGGATTTTTTTGGGGTTTTTAATTTTTCCTTGACTTTTAGGGGGTTTTGATGTTTTTTATGGTTTTTAGGGGGGTTTAGGGTTTCCAGGTAATTTGAGGGTTTTTATGATTTTCAGGGGTTTTATGGGTTTTTTTCATTTTCATGGATTTTTAGGGGGTTTTGGGATTTTTATGATTTTTTGTGTTTTTTAGGTTATAGGGATTTTGTGTGTTTTTAGGGTTTTCATGGTTTTTAGGGTTTTCAAGTTTTTTTGGGTTTTTTGTGTTTTTAGGGTTTTTTGGAGTTTTTTTTGGTTTTTAGAGTTTTTAATAATTTTAATGGTTTAAATGGTTTTTATAGTTTTTAGAGATTATTTTTAGGGTTTTAAAGGGTTTTAGGGGTTTATATGGCATTAGGGGGGGGGGGTTAGGGGTTTTTTTGAGGGGTTTTAGGTTTTCATAGATTTTTATGGGTTTTTAGGATTTTTATTCTTTTTAGTGTTTTTTACTATTTTTATGGTTTTTTAGTGTTTTTGTGTTTTTCAATGGTTTTTAGTGTTTTAGTATTTTTTTTATAATTTTATGGTCTTTTTGAGTTTTTTTGGGTTTTGTTTTCAGTTATTTAATATTTTTAATATTTTTAGAGTTTTTTAATGTTTTTAGGGGTTTTAAGGGTTTTCAGAGTTTTAGTGGTTTTTAGGTTTTTTTAATTTTTATGGCTTCTTAAGGTTTTAGGAGTTTTTATCGGTTTTAGGTGTTTTTTAGAATTTTTAGGGTTTTTTTACAATTTCAATGATTTTTAGGGATTTTTAAGATTTTTATTGTTCCTAGGTGTTTTAGGGTTTTTTAGAAATTATGAGGGGATTTATGAGGTTTCGGGTGTTTTTAAGGGTTTTCATGGTTTTTAGAGTCATTTGGGGTTTTTACGATCTTTTCGGTTATTAGTATTTTTATTTTTTTATGGTTTTTATGATTTTTTTAGAGTATTTTATCTTTTTAAAGGGTTTTATGGTTTTTTAGTGTTTTAGTAATTTTTTGGATTTTTATGGGTTATTAAGGTTTTTAATATTTTTAGGGGTTTGTATGGTTTTTAGGGATTATTTCAAGATTTTTAGGGGTTCTTACGTTTTCATGGATTCTTAGGGGGTTTTGAGAATTTTATGGTTTTGAGGGTTTTTAATGTTTTTTAGGGTTTCATAGGATTTATAGGGGTTTTCAGGGATTTTCAGGTTTGTAGGGATTTTCAGGGTTTTAGCATCTCTTTGGGTTTTTTTAGTTTTTAAGGTTTCAAAGGTTTTTTGAGTTTTTTAACCTTTTTAGGGATTTTAAAAAAATTTAGAGTTGTTAGTGGTTTTTTATTATTTTTATGGTTTTTAGGTTTTTTAAGGTTTTAAATAGTTTTTATGGTTTTTAGGGGCTTTTAGGGTTTTTCACATTTTCATGGATTTTTAGGGGTTTTTTAGTATTCTTATGGTTTTAATGAATTTTTTGGATTTTGATGGTTTTTAAGGTTTTTAGGGGCTTTTAGGGTTTTTAGGGGTTTTGGGGATTTTTAGGTTCTTTTGGGGGTTTTAAGGTTTTTATTGTTTTTTAATGTTCTTCTGGTTTTAAAGGGTTTTTAGAGTTTTTAGTGGGGTTTTAGGGTTTTTATGGTTTTAAGAGTTTTTATAGTTTTCAGGGGGGTTTAGGGTTTTCAGGGTATTTAGATGTTTTTTAAATTTTCATTGTTTCTTATGGATTTTAAGGATTTTTATGGTTTCTAGGGTTTTTATAGATTTTGAAGGGTCTTAGGAATCTTTATGGATTTTTATGTCTTTTTAGGGTTTTTATAGTATGTTTTGGGTTTTTAAGGTCTTTTTGTGTTTTTTAAGGGTTTTTTTTTGAGTTTTTAGGGGTTTAAAGTTTTTTTAGAGTATTTTAAAAAATTTAGGGGTTTAATAATTTTTAGATTTTTTAATGGCTTTTAGAGTTTTATGGGTTTTTTGGATTTTTTAAAGGTTTTTAGGTGTTTTTGTGTTTTTTCGGGAGGTTTCATGGATTTTAGGGTTTTTATGTATTCATGTATTTTAGGGAAGATTTAGGGATTTTGAGGTATTTTCATGGGTTTTTAGGGTTTTTAGGGTTTTAATGGGTTTTCAGTGTTTTTAGTGTCTTTTGTGTTTTAGGGGGTTTTCTTGAGATTTTAGGGTTTTTATGGTTTTTCATATTTTTTTAACATTTTTTGGGTTTTAAGGGGATTTAGAGTTTTTAGAAGTTTTTTAGGGTCATTATGAGTTTTAGGGTTTTTTAAGGTTTTTAGAGGTTCTTATGGTTTTCAGGGTGCTTTTTTTGAATTTTTATGTGTTTTTATGTTCTCATGGATTTTATGGGGTTTTTAGGATTTTTAAGGTTTTTAGGGTTTTATAGGGTTTTCAGAGATTTTGATCGGTTTTAGGGGTTTTTAGTTGGTTTTAAGGTATTTAGGGTCTTTTGGGGTTTTAGGGGTTTTTTGAGTTTTTATGGTTTAAAAGGTTTTAGGAGTTATTTTAACATTTTTAGGGGTTTTCGGCCTTTCTAGTGTTTTTATTAGGGTTTTGGGTTTTTATGGGTTTTTAGGGATTTTTAGGGATTTTTGGGTTTTTGGGTTTTTTACGTTTTCTTGGATTTTCCATGTTTTTTTGGATTTTTCTGCTTTTTAGTGTTCTTCATGGTTTTTTAGGATTTTGAGGGGTTTTAGGGATTTTATTTGTTTTAGGGTTTTTTTGAGTTTTTTGGGTTTTTAAGATTGTTTAGTTTGTTAATATTTTTAGGGGTTTAAAGGGTTTTAGGAGTTTTAGTGAGATTTTTGGGGGGGTTTTGGGTTTTTTTGGGTTTTTTGGGTTTTTAAAGGTTTTTAGGGGTCCTATGGTTTTACTGGGGTTTTCTGGGTTTTTAGGGTTTTTTATGTTTTCATGGATTATTCAGGGTTTTTAGGATTTTTATGCATTTATGGTTTTTAGGGTTTTAGTGATTTTTAGGGGTTTTAGGGATTTTTAGTGTTTTTAGGGTTTTAGGGTTTGTTAGAGTCTTTTAACATTTTAGGGGCTATAATGGTTTTGGAGTTTTTTGTGATTTTTTAGTGTTTTGTGGGTTTTTTAGTTTTATTGGTTTTTATGGTTTTCATGGGTTTTTCAGTGTTTTTAAGATTTTTTACGTTTTTATGGATTTTAAAGGTTTTTCTATAATTTTTATAGGTTTTATAGGTTTTTAGGGTTTGTGAAGATTTTGAGGTTTTTTAGGGTTTTTAGAGACCTTTTGCATTTTTAGGTTTTTTTTAAAAAAAATGAGTGTTTGTATGGTTTTTTGAAGTTTTTAAACATTTTTAGGTGTTTTAAGGGTTTTTAGAGTTTTTAGGCAAAGTAGGTTTGGGGCCGGGCGGATCCCAGCCCCACAAAATTTAATAACATAAAATAAAGGTACAAGGCATTACAAGGAGGGTTTGCACAGCCGAGTGTGCAATTCACCCTTCATGTCTGAGTCCACAAGGGGAGTGTAGAAATTTGGTGCAACAAATGACCACATGGAACATCCATCCTCAATTGCTTTCTTGGAGAGTATGTCTGCCACCTTGTTCAATTCCCTGTATATATGTGTGACCATAATGTTCATACCCTAAGAGATTCTCAGACAGTCAACCCATTGTGGGAGGAGCCTCCATGGGATTGTCCTTGTTTTTCTTTTGAGGGCTTCCACCGCCAACATCGAGTCAGATTCAATCCATAGCTGCTTCCACCTGAAGTGGACCGAAAACTGTTCAGCCTTAATCATGGACCATAGCTCCACTTCATAATCACATCCATTCCCAATGTAATGATAAAATCATCCTTTAACAAAGCCTTTATACGTCTGGAAAACACCACCACACCCGGAGAGACCAGGCATGCCTAGGGCAGCACCATCCACATTAACTTTTATCCATTCTGGGATTGGTGGAATCCACCAAATGAATTTAAAGTCCTTCGGTTTCCTGCATCTTCAAGAAATTCCATGAGTTCTCAGCACAATAAGGTCCTTAATATCATTAGCCATCGTACCATCCTGGATATGAGACGTCGCATGGACAGCTTGATGAATTGCCACCACACCATTTCGGATGCAGCATGAATCATTATCAAAAACCACTTTGTTCCGAGCTTCCCACACAAAAGCAGTAAGAGCCGCAGTAGCAGCAAGAAGCAGATTGGCAATTTTCTGACTGCATTGCACACCTACAACACTGCTGAAAATAGCAGACAGTGTGCTGTCCGTGCAGATTTTCAGCTGGAACATGCCCTGTAAATTATCCCAAAGACCTGTAGCCAACCTGCACTTAAGAAAAATGTGCTGCAGAGTTTCCTCATCCTGAAGACAGATCGGACAAGCAGAGGCCAAACCCCACCCAGCTCTTTTCAATTGCTCTTGAACTGGCAATCTATTTCTCATTTAGAGTTTTTAGGGTTTGTATGGGCTTTTCGATTTTTATGGTTTTTAAGGGTTTTATGGTTTTCAGGGGGTTTCCATGTTTTAAGAGTTTTTTTACGTTTTCATGGATTTTTCGGGGTTTTTTACAATTTTTATGGGTTTTAGGGTTTTATAGATTTTCTTGTATTTTAGGGTTTTTCATGGGGTATTATTGTATTTAAGATTTAAAGGATTTTTTGGGTCCTTTGGTTTTTTAGGGTTTTAAAGGGTGTTTAGAGTTTTTAACATTTTTAAGGGTTTTATGGGTTTTAGTGGTTTTAGTGGCTTGTTAGGATTTTTATGGGTTTTTAGGTTTTTTAAGGTTTTTGGGGATTTTTTTTGTTTTTAGGGGTTATTTTGGGTTTTTAGGGTTTTTTTACATTTTCATCGATTTTTAGGGGTTTTTAGTATTTTTATAGTTTTTAGGTTTTTAGGTTTTTTAAGGATTTTGAGGGGTTTTAGTGATTTTCAGCAGTTTTTAGGGTTTTTTTAGTGTTTTAGGGTCTTTTTTAGTTTTGGGGGTTTTTTCATATTTTTTGGTTTTAAATTTTTTTTAGAGTATTTAACATTTTTTTGGGTTTTATTGTTTTTTAAAATTTTTAGTGGGTTTTAAGTGTCTTAATTGGTTTCTAAGGTTTCCCAGGGTTTTATGGTTTTTAGAAGTTTTCAGGGTATTTTTGGTGATTTTTCAGTTTTCATGGATTTTTAGGGGTTTTTAGGATTTTTATGGTTTTTTGGGGTTTTCAAGTTTTAGGGTCTTTTTTGGGTTTTTCTGGGTTTTTTTTTCAGTTTTTAGGTATTTTAATGTTTTCTGAGTTTTTTAACATATTTGGGGTTAAATGATTTTTAGAGTTTTTAGCACGTTTTTAGGATTTTTATGCGGTTTTAGGGATTATAACATTTTTAGTGTTTTTATAGTTTTTAGGGGTTTTCAGGGTTTTTTGGATTTTTTACATTTTCATGGAATTTTAGGGGTTTTTTATGATTATCCGGTTTTTTGAATATTCTTAGGGTTTTTCATGGGTTTTAGGTACTTTTTAGGATTTTATGGTTTTTTTGTTTCAGATTTTTTATGGTTTCATAGTTTTCTTAACATTTTTTTGGGGGTTTTAAGGGTTTTTATTCTTGTGTTTTTTTGGTTTTTATGGGTTTTTTGTGTGTTTAAGGATTTTAGGGGTTTTTATGGGGTTTAGGGGTATATTATGGTTTTTAGGATTTTTTTCAAGGATTTTTAGGGTTTTAGGATTTTTATGGTTTTTAGGGTATTTTGGGATATTGGGGGGGTTTCAGGGGTTTTTAGGGTTTTTAGGGTTTTTCTGGGGTTTTAGGGTGTTTTAGGGTTTCTAGGGTTTTTTAGTGTTTTTTAACGTTTTAGGGGTTTTTGAGTTTCATAGGATTTTTATGGGTTTTTTAGGTTTTTTATTGTTTTAGGGGTTTTTATTTTTTTTAGAGGGTTTTAGGGTTTTTTATATTTTCATGCATTTGTAGGGGTTTTTTAGGATTTTTATGGTTTTTATGGTTTTTATGGTTTTGCGGGATTTTGAGGGTTTTCAGTGTATTATAGGTTTTATTATATTTTCATGGATTTTTAGAGGTTTTTTAGGATTTTTATGGTTTTTAGGGTTTTGATGGATTTTGAGGGTTTTCAGTGTATTATAGGGTTTTTAGAGTTTTTTTGGGTTTTTAGGGTTTTTTTAGATTTTAGGATTTTTAATGTTTTTTTGAGCTTTTAACTTTTTTAGAGGTTTAAATGGGTTTTAGGATTTTTAATTTTTTTAGGGTTTTTATTATCTTTTGGGTTTTTATTATTTTTATAGGGTTTTAAGGTTCTTTAGAGTTTCTTAGCGTTTTTATGGGTTTAAGGATTTTTAGAGTATTTAGTGGTTTTTTGGGTTTTTATGATTTTTAAGGTTTTTAGGGGATTTTATGGTTTTAAGGGTGTTCAATTTTTCTAGATTTATTATGCTTTCATGTATTTTTAGGGGTTTTTTATGATTTTTGTAGTCTTTAGGGTTTTTTGGTTATTTTGAGATTTTGAGGGTTTTTAGGAGTTTTTAGGGGTGTTAGGGAATTTTAGGTTTTTTTTGAGTTTTTATGGTATTAAGGTTTTATAGTTTCAGCATTTTTGGTCTTTTATGGGTTTCTAGAGTTTTTTGTGGTCTTTACGATTTTTATAGGTTTTTAGGGGGTTTTATGATTTTTAGGGATTTTTATGGTCTTCAAGGAGTTTTCAGGGTTTTTTACTTTTTCATGTATTTATAGGGGTTTTTAGGATTCTAATGGGTTTTATTGGTTTTTAGGGTTTATAGGGATTTTGAGAGTTTTAGGGTTTTCTTTGTTTTTTAGGGATCCTTAAAATTTTCATGTATTTTTAGGGGGATTTATGATTTTTTGGTTTTTTTGTGTTTTTTAGGTTTTTAGTGATTTCGAGGGTTTTTATGTTTTTTCAAGGATTTTAGTATCTTTTTCGTATTTTTAGGGGTTTTTTAGATTTTTTATCATTTTATAGGTGTTTTTGAGTTTTTTAATATTTTTAATTATTTTAAGGGTTTTTAGAGTTTTTCTTGGGTTTTTTGGTTTTTTGGTTTTTAAGGTTTTTGGGTGGTTTTATGGTTTTCAGAGGTTTTGGGTTTTATTATTTTTAGCATTTTTATGGTTTTTAGGGATTTTTAGGATTTTTTGGAGTTTTCATGGGTTTTTAGGGTTTTAGGGTTTTTCATAGGATTTAGTGTTTGGGATTTTTAGGGCAAGGAAGGTGCGAGGGTCTGGCTACTCCGGACCCCCCCAAATTTATGTTTTTGGATTTTTAGGGGTTTATTGAGTTTTTAGTGTTTTTATATAATATTAGAGTTTCTAACATTTTTTGGGGTTAAGGGTTTTTAGAGTTTTAGTTTTTTTTAAGAATTTTATAGGTTTTTAAGGTTTTTAAGGGTTTTAATGATTTTCATTGGGTTTTTAGTGATTTTAGAGTTTTTTACCATTTCATTGTTTTTAGGTATTTTTTAGGATTTTTACGGTTTCTAGGGATTAGGGTTTTTAGGGAGTATTTTTTGGTTTTACGTAATTCATATGTTTTTAGGGGTATTCAGGGTTTTTAGAGTCTTTTGGGTTTTAGGGTCTTTTTGGGTTATTGGGGGTTTTATCGAATTTTTTAGGGGGTTTAAGGGTTTTTATAGTATTTTAACTTTTTAAAGGGTTTTAGGGGTTTTAGAGTTTTTACTTGTTTTTAGGATTTTTATGGGTTTTACGGTATTTAGGGGTTTTTATGGTTTTCAATGTTTTTAGGGATTCATTCGTTTTCATGGATTCTTTTGGTGTTTTTTTGGATTTTTTTGATTTTAGGTATTTTTTGGATTTTTAGGGCTTTAGGTGCTTTTAGGGGTTTTCAGGGTTTTTAGGGTCTTTTTGGATTTTTGGGATTTTTTTTGGTTTCTTAGGGTATTAATGTTTTTTAGAGTTTTTAACCATTTTAGGGGTTTAAATGTTTTTTGAGTTTTTATTGGTTTTTTATTGTTGTTATGGGTTTTTAGGGTTTTTTTTGGTTTTTAAGGGTATTCAAGGTTTTTGGGATTTTTCACATCCTCATGGATTTTTAGGGGTTTTTTAGGATTTTTATGGTTTTCAGGATTTTTTTTGGATTTTGTTGGTTTTTAGTTTTTAGGGGTTCTCAAGGTTTTTAGGGTGTTTTGGGGTTTTTAAATCTTTTTTTGGTTTTTTATGATTTTAGTCTTTTATGGTTTTTTAGAGTTTTTTAAAAAATTTATGTGTTTTAAGTGTTTTTAGAATTTTTAAGGGTTTTGTTTTGGTTTTTAGGGGTTTCTCAAGAATTTTAGTGGGTTTTTATGGGTTTTCTGGTTTTCGGGAGTTTTGAAGGGTTTTAGGGGTTTTATTGTTTTCAGGGTTTTTAGAAGTTTTTATATTTTCATTGATTTTTAGGGATTTTTTAGGTTTTTTATAGTTTCGATGGTTTTTTAGTTTTTTAGGGTTTTTGAGGGGTTTTAGGATTTTTATGGAGTTTTATGGGTTTTCAAGGTTTTTAGAGACTTTTTGGGTTTGGGGGGGGGGTTAGTTTTTTGCGGTTTTATGGTTTTTAGAGAATTTTTTGTTTTTAGAGTTTTTTAAGGTTTTTAGAATTTTTTGTGTTTTTTAGGGTTTTATGGGTTTTTAAGATTTTTTTATATTTTTAAGTGTTTTATGTTTTTCAAGTGGTTTTTAAGGTTTTAAGGTTTTTTACATTTTCATGGATTTCAGGGGGTCATAGTATTTTTAGGGTTTTTTGGTTTTTTGGGTTTTTTTGGGATTTTGAGGCATTTTAGTGTATTTCAATCATCTTTAAAGTTATATGGTTTTCAAGGTTTTTAGTGTCTTTTTTATTTTTAGGGTTTTTTTGTTTTTAGTGTTTCTATGATTTTTAGAGTTTTTATGGTTTTTTAGAGTTTTTAACATTTTTATGGGTTTTAAATGTTCTTAGAGTTTTAGGGGTTTTCTAGGATTTTTATGGGTTTTTAAGTTTTTTAAGATTTTTATGGGGTTTTGGGGTTTTCAATGGGGTTTTTAGGATTCTTAGGGTTTTTTACACTTTCATGGATTTTATGGTTTTTTGAGGATTTTTTTGGTTTAAGGGTTTTATAAGGGTTTTTTCGTTTTCAAGGTATTTAGAGTATTTTTTTGGGTTTTTTTTGGGTTTTTAAGTTTTTAGTGTTTTAAATGTTTTTAGAGTTTTTTAACTTTTTTAGGGAGTTTTAAGGGTTTTTTTAGTTTTTTGTGGGTTTTATGGGTTTTATGGGGTTTTAGGATATTTATGGTTTTTAGGCGTTTTAATGGTTTTCAGGGGTTTTTTCTGGGTTTTTTAGGATTTTGTTTTACTATTGTTTGGGGATTTTCTAGATTTTGAGGGTTTTAGTGTTTTTAGGGTCTTTTTGGGTTCTTAGGTTTTTTTTGAGTTTTTTATGATTTTAAGCTTTTTTAGAGTTTTTGAACATTTTTTGGGTTTTTAAGGGTTTTTTAGAGTTTTTAGTGGGGTTTTAGGGTTTTTATGGGTTTTTTGGGTTTTTTATAGTTTTAAGGGGTTTTTAGGGTTTTCTTGGTTTTTTATGTTTTAATGTAATTTTAGGGGTTTTTAGAATTTTTATGGGTTTTTTGGGTTTTAGGGATTTCGAGGGTTTTTTGATACTTTTCAGGGTTTTTAGGGGTTTTAGGGGTTTTCAATATTTTAAGGGTTTTTTGTGTTTTCTCTCTTTTTTTGAGTTTTTTATTTTTTTATGGTTTTCTAGAGCTTTTTAACATTTTAGGGGTTTTAATGGTTTTTAGATTTTTAGTGGAATTTAGTGTTTTTATGGTTTTTAAAAGGTTTTAGGGGGTTTATGGTTTTCAGGAATTTTTGTGGGTGTTAGGGTTTTTACATTTTCATGGATTTTTAAAGGTTTTTAGATTTTTTTTTGTTTTTAGGGGTTTTGGGAGTTTTTAAGAATTTGGGGGTTTTTTCATGGGGTTTTTGAGTTTTTAGGGTTTTTTTGAGTTTTTTTAGAGTTTTAATGATTTTTAGAGACTTTTAACATTTTTAGGGGGTTTTAGAGTTTTTATCGGGTTTTTTGGTTTTGTTTGGTTTTTTTCGAGTTTTTAAGGTTTTTAGGGGATTTTATGATTTTTTACATTTTCATTGATTTTTTTTTTGTGTTTTTAGGTTTTTTTTGTCTTTTAGGGTTTTTATGGATTTTGATGGATTTTTGGTTTTTCATATGGTGTTTGGGTTTCTATGGTTTTTAAGGATTTTTAGGGTCCTTTGGGTTTTTAGGATTTTAATGGTTTTTATAGTTTTTAAAGTTTTTAGGCGGGTTTAAGGGTTTTTCATATGGTGTTTGGGTTTCTATGGTTTTTAGGGACTTTATGGTTTCCAAGGGATTTTTATGGCTTTTTTGGTTTTTTAAATTTTCATGGATTTTTTGGGGTTTTTTAAAATTTTATGGTTTTTAGGGTTTTTAGGGATTTGGAGGGCCTATAGATTTTTTCAGGGGTTTTAGGGTTTTAGGGGTTTTTTAGGTTTTAGGTTCTTTTCTATTTTTGGGGTATTTATTAGTTTTTTTAAAGATTTTATGGTTTTTTAGAGTTTTTAACATTTTTAATTTTTCTCAAGGTTTTTATGGTTTTTTGGGGTTTATCGGTTTTTTGGATTTTTTATGTTTTCATGGATTTTTAGGGTTTTTTTTGTGATTTTTATGGTTTTTTGGGTTTTTTGGGTTTTTAGGGATTTTGAGAGTGTTTAGGGTTTTTCAAGGGCCTTTCGGGGTTTTAGGTTTTTTCAGGTTTTTAGGGGCATTGGGGTTTTTTTTAGTTTTTTGGGTTTTTAGAGTTTTTTAATGTTTATGGGGGGTTTTAAGGGTTTTAAAGTTTTTAGTTTTTTTTGGGGTTTTTTATTTTTTTTATGGTTTTTAATGTTTTTAGGGGTTTTTCTTGTTATTTAGGTTTTTTACGTTTTCATGGTTTTTAGGTGGGTTTTAGGGGTTTTTTGGATTTTTTCTGATTTTTAGGGTTTTTAGGGATTTTGAGGGATTTTAGGGTTTTTCAAGAGTTTTTAGGGTTTTCAGGGGTTTTAGGGTCTTTTGAGTTTTTAGTGTCTTTTTCATAGTTTTTTAGGGTTTTATGGTTTTCTAGAGTTTTATGGTTTTTTACAGTTTTTTAATGTTTTAGGGATTTCAAGGGTTTTGAGAGTTTTTATTATGTTTAGGTTTTTTACTGGGTATTTGGTTTTTTTATGGTTCTTATGGTGTTCAGGGGTTTTTAGGTGCTTTTAGGGTTTATAGGATTTTTTACCTTTTCGTGTATTTTTAGGGCGGTTAAGGATATTTATGGTTTTTAGGGTTTTTTGGTTTTTGAGGGATTTTGAAGTTTTTCAGGGTTTTTAGTGGTTTTTAGGGTCTTTTGGGGATTTAGAAATTTTTTAGATTTTTGGATTTTTTAGAGTTTTTAAACTTTCTATTGGTTTAAAGGGTTTTTGGAATTTGTAGTTGTTTTTTAGGTTTTTATGGGATTTTAGGTTTTTTTAAGGTTTTTAGAGGTTTTATGTTTTTTTAGGGTTTTGGGTTTTTTTATGTTTTCATGATTTTTAATGTATTTTTATCAGTTTTATGATTTTTAGGGTTCTTAGGTTTTTTAGTGATTTTGAGGGGTTTTGGGGATTTTTAGGGGTTTCAGACGACCCACACCCAAAAACCCTTAACAACCCCAATCCCAAAAAACCCAAAAAAAAAACCAAAAAGCACACAAAATCCAAGAAGCAACCATCACCATCATCCAACATCCCTCAACAATGTTCCCACTATCCATCACTTCCTTTCCATGTAGATCCCTCGCATTTATCATATAACTACTAGCACCAAAATCATCAACATCACCTTTATCACATCCCATTTAAATAGCATCATTAACATCACCTTCATTGGCATCACCTTCATCACATCCAGCCAAACAACACCCATCACCCAATAACTTAGATTCATAACCCTCACCTCCTGACCAATCATCTTCTATCCTTTCACACCTAGAAGCACAACTGTATACAAAGGTCCACAAACACCTATGATTCGAGCCAATCCGAAACACCCAAAACTCCTTGTTCAAACCCATAAGCAGATAGCCCTTCCAATGACCGGTTCAATATCCATCACCAATAAAAACTCACATCCAAACCAACCATAACTCAGGAAATCACAGTCCAACACAGTAGCCACACAACACAACTTAACCAACCTTTCATCAACAACATAAAACAAAAACGAAATTGGGGAACTAGAAGCACGAAACTGCATTTTATGCGCCAACTGATGCCAAGCTGAATTAAAATACCACACCAGAGAAATGTTCATGCCACCACCAATCCAAGGTTACTTCCTCTGCATCTTCCATAACCTCTGATGGGACCAGTCACGCCCACCACCAAGACTGTCAAACTGTTGGAAAGGGAACCTAACGAAATCCATCATCCTATCACACCAGCAACCATCATCCAGCAACCCAATCAAAAAAAACTAGATGGATCTGGTTCTGCTCCAACCACATGAGAAATGCAGAGCACAAAAAGAAGTTCCATGACTAGATCCAGCTCCATGCAAAGCGCAAAGATCAGATCTTGTCCACTCCTCCATGGATATGCAGCACCGTGCAAAGGAATAACCAAATCCAACTGAATCCTCCAAAGAACTGCAACACCACACACTGGGGGATCCAAATATTCCCCAAAAAACCGTGGAACTACAAAACCACACTCCAGGATGACCAGATCTGACCATCGCCTCCATGGATCTATAGCGTCTCATAGTGGTAGATCCAACCTACCCCACCAATGCACTGCGACACCAAATTCCAGAGAGACCCAATATGACCTCGGTCGTCCTTGTATGAAGACTTCATCGGAGGATGCTTCTTGAGAAGATCTATGAGGGAACCATCAAGCCAGAGAAAATTCACCTCGAGAGGAGGGGGCAGCAGCACTGAGCAAGACAATGCTTGAGCATCCACATCCACGTTAAAGAAGCACCACACGAGGAAGGATCAGCGCCACAGGGAAGACCCCATCGTGAGAGGAGCCAGGATATGTAGGCAACATCTTCCTTCACTTAATGTTTTTTGGGGGTTTTAGGGTTCTCAACGCCTTTAGTAGTTTTTTAGGGTTTTATGGTTTTTAAGGTTTTTAAGGGTTTTATGGTTTTAAGGGGGTTTTTAGTGTTTTTAGGGTTCTTTACATTCTCATGGATATTTAGGAGTTTTTTAGGGTTCTTTACACTTTTAAGGATATTTAGGGGTTTCTTAATATTTATTTGGTTTTTAGGGTTTTTAGGGATTTTGAAGGGTTTTAGGGGTTTTCAGTGGTTTTCAAGGTTTTTATGATGTTTTGGAGTTTTAGGATTTTTTTAGTTTTAGGTTTTAAGGTTTCAGAGTTTTTTAACATTTTTAGGTGTAAAATGGTTTTTATAGTTTTTAGTTGTTTTTTAGGGTTTTTATTGGTTTTTATAGTTTTTAAGGTTTTGTGGGATTTTTATGGTTTTCATTTGTTTTTAGGGTTTTTTTGGTTTTTTATGTTTTCATGGATCTTAGGGGGTTTTTTGGATTTTTATGGGTTTTAGGGTTTTAGGGATTTTGATGGTTTTAACGGTTTTTAGATATCATTTGGGTTTTTTAGGGTCTTTGGGGAATTTTTTTGGGTTTTAAGGTTTTTTTTTGAGTTTTAGAGGTTTTAAGGTTTTTTAGAGTTTTTTAACGTTTTTTGGGTTTTTAAGGGTTTTTGTTGTTTTTAGTTTTTTTTAGGGTTTTATGATTTTTTATGGTTTTGTGGTTTTTAGGTGTTTTATGGTTTTCATGGGTTTTTATGGGTTTTCAGATTTTTTACATTTTCATGGATTTTTGGGGGGTTTTCTGAATTATTGTGGTTTTTATGGGTGTTTAGGGTGTTTAAGGATTTTTAGGGTTTTTAGGGGTTTTCAAGGGTTTTAGTGTTTTCTGTGTTTTCTGGTTTTTTAGGTATTTTTGGGTTTTATGATTTTTTTGACTTTTTAAGTATTTTTAATGTTTTTAGAATTTTTTTATCATTTTTAGGATGGTTTTTAAGAGTTTTATGGATTTCTAGTGTTTTTCAGGTTTTTAGTGTTTTTTACGTTTTCATGGATTTTATGGGGGTTTTAGGATTTTTATGGTTTAAGATATTTTAGGGGTTTCTGGGATTTAGAATGTTTTTAGGGTTTTTCATGGGTGTTTAGGGTTTTGAGGGGTATTTCAAGGTTTTTAGGATATTTTGGGTTTTTAGGGTTTTTAGGGTTTTTAGGGTTTTTTTGAGTTTTTAGGGCTTTAAAGGTTTTTTAGTGTTTTTAATGATTTTTCAGGTTTTAATGGTTTTTAGAGTTTTTATGTATTTTTAGGGTTTTTATTGGTTTTTAGATGTTTTTAAGGATTATAAGGGTTTTTAAGCTTTTTAGGGGGTTTTATGGGTTTTATGGTTTTTATGTTTTTAAGGATTTTAGTGGGTTTTGTGGTTTTTATTATTTTTAGGTTTTTTAGTTTTTTTCAGGCTTTTAGGGTCCTTTTGAGTTTTTAGGGTTTTTTTTGAGTTTTTTAGGGTTTTAATGTTTTTTAGAGTTTTTAATGTTTTTAGGGTTTTAATGGTTTTTTGAGTTTTTATTGGTTTTTGGGGTTTTATGGGTTTTTAGTATAATTTTATGTTTTTTAGGGGTTTTGTAGTTTCCATTAATTTTTAGGGTTTTTAGGAGTCTTTTTGTTTTCATGGATTTTTTGTGGTTTTTTAGATTTTTTTGTAATTTTTATGGTATTTGAGGATTTTTAGGGGTTTTTGGAGGTTTTAAGGGGGTTTTATAGATTTTATGGTTTTTTAGGGTTTTATGGTCTTTGTGGGGTTTTAGGGTTTTTTGAGTTTTTAGGGTTGTTAGGGGTTTTTAGAGTTGTTTTAACTTTTTTTTAGAGTTTGAGGGTTTTTTAGTTTTAGTGGTTTTTAGGGTTTTATGGGTTTTTAGGGTTTATTATGGTTTTTCTTGTTTTTAGGGTTTTTATGGGGTTTTCAGGGTTTTTATGATTTTTATGTTTTCATGTTTTTTAGTAATTTTTCTGAATATTTATTGGTTTAAGAGTTTTTTGGGGTTTTTAGGGATTTTGAGGGGTTTTAGGGGTTTTCAAGGTTTTTTAGAGTTCGAGTCAATGACACACCATCCGGGAGAGTAGCCTCATCATACAGCTAGCACATCAGACAGGACCAGCAGAAAATCATCCTGTCACCACAACCACAACAAGCAACAACATAAGCCATCAGCACCAGGCCAAGAGCATCACCTCCCATCCAAGTGGAATTCCAGCAGCCACCAATACATATCATTCTCAGACAAACACATTTCTTCTAAAAAACCGCAGCTCGCCAAGATTCACACACAGACCAAACATCACCACAAACCAGCAAGTCAAACAAGACCAAGAATTCCGACTAGAACTAGTGTTAGCAGCATGAAACAAAGGTGGATCCAGGGAGCCAGAACGGAACAGTAGAAGCACAAAACACAGATAAAATCTCACCCAAGCATAGAGCAGACCTTTAAAACCATCAATCCACCCCGAGAGGGTAGATTTTCTCTTGAAACCACAACATTCGAACATATCAGGATTGATCTGGACCATCTTCATTGAAGGATCCAAAAACCATAGAGCCACAGGTCGCCGAAACATAGGTCGAAGACACCTCCACCCGCCAAAGATGAATCTGCATCTCCTACACCAAACCACCACCGCAACTGCAATGCATATCCAGAGTGACCTGACAGCCATGGGAACACCAGAAGGCCAACCCCAGAACCTCTATGATCCGGTCTTCAGTATCAAACCGAATTCTCCACCTTGAAAACTCGAGCTGAGCCATCAACTTCCAAGAACAACGAATAGAATCGCGCAAAATCCCCAGCCTCCTAAGAAGAGACCCAGATCTGAGGTCAACGAAAGGGATCGCCAAAGCACGCAACCACGTCATCTTCGAAAGATCAGAGCCACATCCCACCAATTGCCAAAACCCCATAATCATCCGCCACGGACCTTCTAGGGTTTCAAAGGGGTTTTATGGTTTTTTAGTGTTTTTTGGGTTCTTTTCAGTTTTTAGGTTTTTTTGAGTTTTTAGGGTTATGAATATTTTTTTGAGTTTTTTAAGGTTTTGAGGTATTTTAAGGGTTTGAATAGTTTTTGTAGTTTCTTAGGGTTTTATGGGATTTTAGGGTTTTTTTGGTTTTTTTGGTTTTAAGTGGTTTTTAGGGGTATTAGGGTTTTTTACATTTTCATAAATTTTTAGGGGTTTTTAGGATCTTTATGGTTTTTAGCTGGTTTAAGGGGGCATGGTTTTAAAGTTTTAAGGGTTATTTAGGGTCTTAGGGTCTTTTTGGGTTTTCATGGTTTTTTTGGATTTTAGATTTTTTTAACCTTTTTAGGGGGATTAAGGGGTTTTAGTGGTTTTTAGGATTTTTATGGGGTTTTAGGGGTTTTTATGATTTCAGGGGTTTTATGGTTTTTAGAGGATTTTTAGTGTTTTTAAGTTTTCATGGTTTTTAGGGGCTTTTTAAAATTTTATTCTTTCTCGGGTTTTTCAGGTCTGTAGAGATTTTTTGGGTTTTCAGGGGTTTTAGTGATTTTGTAGGGTTTTTAGGGTCTTTTTTGTGTTTATAGGGGTTTTTTTGAGTTTTTTTATAATTTTTAATGTTTTTTGAGTTTTAAACGTTTTTAGGGGTTTAAATGTATTTACAGCCTTTAGTGGTTTTTTATATTTTTTATGGGTTTTAGATTTTTTTAAGGTTTTTAAGAGTTTTTATGGTTTTGAAGGGGCTTTTAGGGTTTTTATGGGTTTTTTATGTTTTTAGGGTTTTTTGGGGGATTTTTAGGATTTTTTAGGTTTTAGAGGTTTTTTGGTTTTTTGGGATTTTTAGGGGTTTTAGGATTTTTATCGCTTTTCAGTTTTTTTACTATCTTTTTTGGTTTTGAGTTTTTTATTTAATTTTTGGGTTATTATGGTTTTTAGAGTTTTTTATCACTTTTAGGGGTTTAAAGGGTTTTTATGTTTTTAGTAGTTTTATAGTATTTTTATCATATTTTAGGGTTTTTTTTGTTTTTAAGGGTTTTTAAGGGTTTTTTTTGGTTTTTAGGGGTTTTAGAGTTTTTAACATTTTCATGGATTTTTAAGGGTTTTAAAGATTTTTTTGTTTTAGGGGTTTTTTAGATTTGTTAGGGATTTTTTTTTGTTTTTAGGGGTTTTCTAGGGGTTTTATGTGTTTTTAGGGTCTTTTGGGGTTTTAGGGGGTTTAGGGGGGGTTAGGCAAAGAAGGCTCAGGTCCAGGCTATTCCTGGCACCCCCCAAAATTTATTAAACAAAAAGTCACAAACACTACAGACAAGGGAGGGGAGGGGTCGAACGACCCACACCGAAAAACCCTTACAACCCACGCCAAAGAAAGAAAAACAAAGAAAGAAAAAGACACAAAAACAGACAAAACCGCAGCATCATCACGTCACATCCAGCCAGTACCAGCATCCAACAGCACTACATCCAGCGTTAACCAGCATCCAGCAGCTCACAGCTAACTAATAACCAGCATTCAGACTACAGTAGCAAACAACATCCAGCAGCAGCAACCAGCCAACCAGCATCCACAACAAACCAGCAACCATCATCCTCATTTTCAGACAGCCAACACCTCTTTCGACCACCAAACATCTCCCATCATCCCACATCCACTCCAGCAGCACAACAACAAGCTCATCCACAGCAGCAGCAAATACCAAACAGCCACACGTCATCCAACATTTACCATACACCATCCACTCAAAACCAACAAAATACCCACATCCAGCACCCAGTACCTTCTCACCAAGAAGGTCCCTTTCCAACAGCATAGAACAAACCACATCAACAGAACATGAATCATCGCCACCCAATAGAACCGGCAGCCATCATCCACAACAAAGCCAAAAAACTAGCCAAAAAGCATCACCAATCCTTCTCCCCAACAACAGCTTTGGGGGAGGCCACGAATGAAAAATCCATCCAAAGTCTAGCAGAAGCAGCAACACAGAACCAGTCCAGCCACCAAACAAGAACACGCAAGCCAGCAAAATTAGTCGGACACAGGACATAGCGACTATACCTTCGTCAGCAGCAAGATCAATGAGCAAAAAGCTTGCACCTCTTCGGATCCGGACATACAGCGTCGAACCAAGCGCAACGCCAATGCTCGCGCGAAGTAGATGCAAAGCCCGACGAACCCGTTTGTCACCAGGACATGGCCATACCTCCCCCCGACACCAGAAATTCTCGTCGCACCAAAAAACCAGCAAGCTGAACCTTCCTATTCGGCTAAGAAACCATCTCATCGGCATTTACTTCACCATCGACAACTTCAAAATCGTCCAACACACAGGAAAATCATCTCTGCTACCACCAGATAGAGCAGAATCCAGATATAGCAACGCCGATCCAGATCGAAACGAAAAACTTCCACAACCTGAAACAGCCCTCAAGATCTCAGCGTCGTCATCCATCCGTCGTGAAAACCTCCATCGCACCAGGAGATAACGCTTCCCGAACATCAATCCATCCGCATCTCAAAGCCTGAGGAGATCAACGAAGCCGTTGAAGGGGGTTCCAGGAAGGAACCCTAGAGATCACTGCGTTGGGAGAGACCCGGGAGAGAGCGGCGACAAACGTGTTGTATGGGTAACGAGGTATAGGGATGTCCTGCCCACCTGTGCGCCACACGCTCCCAGCTAGGCCCAAGGTGGCCAACCCTTGGTCTTGGGCCAGTTCCCACAGAGTCGAGTGGACGAGAGGTTCGCTGACGAATGGTTCGCATTGCCTTTGTGAGGACTCGAACCTGGAAACTCAGCGACGGGTCGCCACCGCCTTGAACCAACTCACCCAGCCCCCGCGTGCGGGGGGGGGGGGGGGGGGGGGGGTAGGGTTTTTAAGGTTTTTAGATCTTTTTAAAAAAATTAGCGGTTTTAAGTGGTTTCATGTTTTTAGGGTTTTTTATGCTATCACGATCATTAGGGGTTTTTATGATTTATTGGTTTTTAGGGTGTTTGTGGGTTTTTAGGAATTTTGTGGGGTTTTCGGGTCTTTTAGGGGGTTTTAGGGTATTTAATGTTTTTTAGGTTTTTATGGTCTTTTTGGGTATTTTTGAGTTTTTAAGGTTATTATGGTTTTTAACACTTTTTAGGTTTTAATGGTTTTTTAGAGTTTTTAGTGGGGTTTTAGGGGTTTTTTTTTACTTTTTTAGGGTATTTTAAGGTTTTTAGGGAATTTATGGTTTTAAGGGGTTTTCCATTTTGTATGGTTTTTTACATTTTCATGGATTTTTAGGGTTTTAAGGATTTTTATGGTTTTTTGGATTTTTAGGTTTTCTAGGGGTTCTAAGGGTTTTCATAGATTTTCAAGGGGTTTTAGGGTTTTAGGGGTTTTGAGGGATTTTTGAGTTATTTAGGGTTTGTTGAGTTTTCTAACATTTTTGGGGGCTTAATGGTTTTTAGAGTTTATATTGGTTTTAGGGTTTTTATGTGTTTTTAATGTTTTTTGGGGGTTTTATGGTTTTTAGCGTTTTATCATGGTTTTTAGGGGTTTTTATGTTTTAATGAAATTTTATGGGGTTTTTAAGATTCTGAGGGTTTTAGGGTTTTTCGGTTGTTTTAGTGTTTTAAAATTTTTTAGGGGTTTTAGGGGCTTTTTGGAGATTAAAGGTTTTTTGAGTTTTTGAGGGGTTTAAAGGTTTTTTTGAGTTTTTTTAACATTTTTAGGGGTTTAATTGTTTTAGATTTTTTAGTGGTATTTTGGGTTGTTATGGGTATTTAAGGGTTTTTAAATATTTTAGGGGGGTTTATGGTTTTTAGAAGTCTTTCAGTGCTTTTAGGGATTTCTACGTTATCATGGGTTTTTAGGAGTTTTTTACAAATTTTATGATTTTTAGGATTTTTTGGGATTTTGAATGTTTTTAGGGTTTTTAGGGGGTTTTGCAGGTTTTAGGGGTTTTTTTGGGTTTAATATCTTTTTGGTTTTAGGTTTTCTATGAGTTTTTAGGGTCTTTAAGTATTTTTATAGTTTTTAACATTTTTAGGGGTTTTAAGGGTTTTTAATGTTTTTATTGGTTTTTTATGTGTTTATGGGTTTTTAGGGGTTTTAGGGTTTTTTTAATGTTTTTGGGGTTTTTAGGGTTTTCATGGTTTTTATGGGTTTCTATATTTTCATGGATTTTTAGTGGTTTTTTAATATTTTTGTGATTTTTAGGGTTTTATCAAATTTTAGGGTTTTTAGAATTATTCATGGGACTTTAGGGAATTTGGGGGGTTTGGGGGTTTTTAGGGTCCTTTTGGGGTTTAGGGTTTTTTTAGTTTTTGGGTTTTTAAAACGTGTTTTAGTGTTTTTAACATATTTATGGGTTTTAGGGGTTTTTATATTTTTTTGGTTTGTTAGGGTTTTATGAGTTTTGGGGTTTTTAAAGTTTTTAGGGGGTTTTTAGGGTTTTTAAGGTTTTTTACGTAGTCATGGATTTTTAGGGGGTTTTAGGATTTTTATGGTTTTTTAGGATTTTTAGGGATTTTGAGTGTTATTATGTTTTTTAAGGTTTTAGGTGTTTATTGTGTGTTCAAGGGTTTTTCTAGGTTTTTAGGGTTTTTTATGTTTTCATGGATTTTTAGGGGATTTTTAGGATTTTTATCGCTTTTAGGGGTTTTTAGGGATTATTATGAGTTTTACGGTTTTAGGGGTTTTTGGGCCTTTTGGGGATTTAGGGTTTTTTATATTTTTATAGTTTTGATGGGTTTTATTGTTTTTTAACATTTTAGGCAAGGACGATGCGAGGGTCGGGCTATTCCCGACCCCCCCAAATTTATTAAATGAAAAAGGAGTCACATCAGACAAGGGAGGGGAGGGGTCGAACGACCCACACCCAAAAAGCCCTTACAACCCATGCCAAAGAAAGAAAACACAAAGAAAAAAAGGACTAAAAAACATACACAACAACAGCATCATCACGTCACATCCAGCCAGTACCAGCATCTAGCAACACTACATCCAGCATTAACCAGTATCCAGCAGCTCACAGCTAACCAACGACCAGCATTCAAACTACAACAGCAAACGACATCCATCATTAGTAGCCAGCCAACCAGCATCTGCAACCAACTAGCAACCAACATCCTCATTTTCAAACAACCAACACCTCTTTCACAGCTCAGCCAAGCAGCCAACATCCAGGCCATCAAAAAAATAAAAGACCCCAACAGTGCCTCCCAGCCAATCATCAGCTCATATCCATTAGCACCAAAGCCAGCATTCATCAGCACCAAATCCAGCAGCACCAAAACCATCACTAGCAATTTCATCAGCCCATCATCAACCACCAACAGCATCAACTCCACGCATCCCAGTCTAGTAACAAACATGATCCAACACCAAATTTTCTGCCAGCCAACACTTCCTTCTATGCCTCGAGAACAAGCAGCAGCACAACTCATTTCTCCCAACTGAAGAAACCAACTCGCAAACCAGTCCACCAGCGACCCATTCCATAACAGAAGATCAATCACGCACTCACAAAGCAGTATTGCACTGAATCCGCAAGCCACCAGAACACCAGTAGAAGAACAAAAATGCAGGGACAACACCGCACCAAAGATGACATACATGATTTTCCGAAGAAACGGAAGAGCATATGCAATCGTGAGTCTGAGGAACACTACTAAGGCCCATCGCCACAAACTGTAAGGGATTTTAGGGATTTTTGTAATTTTTTGGGGTTTTAGGGTTTTTAATGTTGTTAAATTTTTAATGTATTTTTTGGATTTTATTAGATTTTTATGGTTTTTAGGGAATTTTAAGGGATTTTAGGGTTTTTCATGGATTTTATGGTTTTAAGGCGTTTTCAGGATTTTTTTGGGTCTTTTGGGGTATTAGGGTTTTTTCTACAGTATTTTACGGTTTTTAATGTTTTTTGAGTTTTCTAACGTTTTTAGGGGTTTAAGGTTTTTGAGAGTTTTTAATATGTTTTAGGATTTTTATGGGTTTTTTAAGATTTTTACGGGCTTTATGCTTTTTAGGGGGGAGTTTCATGGTTTTAAGGGTTTTTTTCATTTTCATGGTTTTTAGAGGATTTCTAGGATTTTTATGTTTTTTATGGTTTTTAAAGATTTTATGGGTTTTTAGGGTTTTTTTAGGGGTTTTTGGGTTATAAGGTCTTTTTTGGGTTTTAGGTAGAGTTTTATTTGTGATTTTAAGGATTTCTAATGTTTTTTAACGTTTTTAGGGGTTTAAAGAGTTTTTTAGATATTTTAATGGTTTTTAGTATTTGTACGGGTTTTTAAGGTTTTTTAATGTTTTTAGGGTTTTTTATGGTTTTCAGGGTTTTTAGGGTTTTTTATATTTTTAAGAATTTTTTGGGTTTTTAGTGTCTTTTGGGGGTTTTAATGTTTTTTAGAGTTTTTAGGGTTTTAAAAGGTTTTTAGAGTTTTTTTAATGTGTTTCTGAGATCATAGGGTTTTTAGAGTTTTCAGTGGGTTTTTAGGATATTCATGGGTTTTTAGGTTTTTTATGGTTTTTATGGTTTTTAGGGTTTTTTTAAGGTTTTGGGGTTTTTTACATTTTTATTGATTTTTAATGGGTTTTTTAGGATTTTTATGGTTTTCTGGGTTTTTAGGCAGGAAGATGCGAGGGTCAGGCTATTTCCGGCCCCCCCAAATTTATTAAGAAGAGAAAAGACACAATAGACAAGAGAGGGGAGGGGTCAAACGACCCACACCCAAAAACCCTTCATAGAAAAAGACCCAAAAAAAAGAAAAATCAAAAATTGAAAAAAAAACAAAGAAAAGGAAACAAAGAAAAACACAACAGCAGCGTCCACACATCTTGTCCAGCCAACACCAGCATCCAGCACCAATACCAAACATCACAACCAAGTAGCAGAGACAACACGTCCAATCCAACTAGCCCCATCATCGTCCATCATCCTGTCCAGCCAACCCCAACATTCAGCAGCACCACATCCAATCATAACAGTGACACAACAGTAGCAAACCATCAAAACCAACCATCCCCAGCAACCAGCCGCACCAAATTCGACATTGCAGCTAATCACAACCACCATCATCAAGCCAAGGCACAAACACCACAACCAAACATGGCCATCATCACCTCCCAACAAACAGTCAACAACAGTCCCAATCAAGCAACAAACAACATCCATAAGTAGCAAAAACCAGCTAATCAGCGATACCAGGAACCATAACTTCAGTGCCTCCCAGCTAAACAGTATCCCACATTCAACATCACAAAGTCCAGCAGCCGTCACCACCACTCCAAGAAAGTTTATCACCAGAAGCATAGAGTCACCACCACCAGAATCATAAGCACCACCTTCATCACATCTAATACAAACAGAATCTATAAGCCAGCCCAGAAAACATCCATGAACCAGCACCTCTTACACCAGTTCTCAACGATGCAGTGAACGGTACCCTGCAACTCCAAAACCAGTGACCAACACCTCCTCGCCAATCATCACACCACAAAAAGCACCAATGCCTCGCACCAAACCATAGAGATTCCAAATGGAACTTCCATCACAGCAGGAAAACCATATCGCAACACAACCCTACAATCATAGCATGAAACAAGGCCGGAGCCGGAATATTAGAACCACAAACTTGTATCTCCGGTGGAAACCAATCGTGAGCAGATCTCATCACTGAAATCTGAGAGGACATCACGCCACCGAGATGTTGGGGTGTCCACCGCACCTGCCTGTGACCTTCATAAACCCAAGAAAGCCACTTCAGATCTGGATCCAGTAATGACTTCTCCATCGACCTAGGAAACTGCCATGCCCTCATGACGCAACAAAGGATACACGCCCACGGAGGCAGATCTTTCGATGTGGAGTCGAAAAGCCGGCAGATCTAGAACTTACCATTACCTCCCATGCCTGAAGAGAGTCGCCAGATCCATTCACCATTGAGTACCATGTATAACAACCCAGACCTGACTCCACACGAATCTAGGACCGCAGATCCAGTCTCAGAATGCAGAAAGTAGGGAACCGCCACCACCTTGACTTCGCACCCGCCGCTCATCATATCCCACCATAGACGACGAGATCTAGCCTCAACAAACTAGAACCCACCAAAATCTGGCCACAAAGAACTAGATTTGGTAGCAGCGAACCAGAAAATTCTGCCCTGCACTTGAAGTCGCCACTGATCGCACCAAACACTGGCCGCAAGGCCGAACCGCCGCCATCCCGAACGAAACTACCACAACTGAGGGATTCCAAAGAGGGCCGAAGTCACTGACAATTGCTTGTACCACAAAACCTCTAGGGGAGATGCGATCTGCCATCGTAGGAGCATGCCGAAAACCCCAGGGTGGGGAAGAACGTGAGAGCCCCGAGAGCACCAGCCGAGAGAGAAAGCCACCATCAATTCAGGGTTTTTAGGGATTTTGATAGTTTTTAGGGTTTTCTAGGGTATTTTTGGGGTTTTAGGGGTTTTTAGGACTTTTATGGTCTTTGGGGTTTTTAGGGTTTTTTGACTTTTTTTGGGTCTTTAAGGCTTTTTAGATTTTTTAATGTTTTTAGGGGATTTCATGGTTTTTAGAGTTTTTATTGGTTTTTATAGGTTTCATAAGGTTTTAATGTTTGTTAAGGTTTTTTGGATTTTTTCTATGTTTTTATGGTTTTTGTGTTTGCATGGACATTTAGGGGTTTTTTAAGATTTTTATGGTTTTTAGGGTTTTTAGGGTTTTTAGTGTTTTTAGGCAAGGAATATGCGAGGGTCGGGCTATTCCCGGCCCCCCAAATTTATTAGAAAGAAGAAAAGAGACACCACAGACAAGGGAGGGGAGGGGTCAAACGACCCACACCCAAAAAGCCCCTTACAACCCATGCCATAAAAATGAAAAACAAATAGAGAAAAAGACTCAAAAACAGACACAACAACACCATCATCACGTCACATACAACCAATAATAGCCTCCAGCAGCACCACATCCAATCATCATAGCAACACAGCAGGAGCACATCCAAGCCAACCAGCCCCAACAACCAACAGCACCAAATCCGACATCACACCCAATCACAACTAGCAGCATCAAACCGGAACACAAGCACCACAACCAGACGCAACCATCTTCACTTCCTAACAAACAGAAACTAGCAACACACAGGACAACATCCAACACAGTCAACAGAACAAAAATCCCACACCCATAGCTATTCCGAACCAAACCAGCACCATAGCCAACAAACTCCATCTCATCTTGCCTCAAATCCAGCTTTCGCAACGACTCATAACCAAACCAGCACCAGCTCAAAAGACCACAATCCACCATAATGGCCAGGACACAGCTCAAGATGACCATAACTTCATCAGCAGCATAAACCAAAGGCGAAACTAAGGAACTAAAAGCACAAACCTGCACCTTCACTTTCCGCAGCCACCAAAACCCGTCCAAAAGCCAAGAGATCCAGCAAATCCCTCCCAGACTCAGATCTGGAAAACCAGATCCAAGCATGGAAGCAGGCATGTCACTTCCAGAGCATAGCGGACCACACCGTACCCACCTTTAGTGTTTTTAGGGATTAAGAGTTTTTTTAGGGGTTTTCAGGGTTTTTAGGGTTTTTTAGGGTTTTTTTATAGGTTTTCGGTGTTATTAAGGTCTTTTGGGTTTTTAAGTTTTTTGAGTTTTTAGCGTTTTTATGATTTTTAGTACTTTTTTATATTTGTAGGGGTTATTTTGGTTTTTATAATGTTTGGTGTATTTTAAGGGTTTTTATGGATTTTTAGGGTTTTCTTAGGTTTTTAGATTTTTATGGTTTTCAGGGGTTTTTAGTATTTTTAGGGTTTTTTACATTTTCATGGAATTTTAGGGGGTTTTTAAGATTTTAATGGGTTTTAGGGGTTTTTATATTTTTAGGGATTTTTAGGGTTTTTAGGGTCTTTTAGTTTTTTTCCGGGTTTTTAGGGTCTTTTTGGGGTTTTAGGTTTTTTTTTTTGAGTTTTTAGGATTTGTATGGTTTTTTTGTTTTTTTATTTTTAGGGGTTTTAAGGGTTTGTTTAGTTTTTAGTGGTTTTTATGGTTTGAGGGGGTTTTATGTTTTTTAGGTGTTTTTAGGGTTTTTTAAATTTTCATGGATTTTTAGAGGTTTATTGTATTTTTATAGTTGTTAGGGTATATTGAGATTTTTTGGGGTTTTATTGTTTTTCAGGGGCTTTTAGAGATTTTTAGGGTTATTAATTATTTTTAGAGTCTTTTTGGGTTTTTGGGAATTTTTTAGTTTATAATTTTTTTAGGGATTTAAGGGGGATTTAGATTTTTTAGTGGCTTTTAGGGTTTTTATGGAGTTTTAGTTTCTTTAGGGATTTTATAATTTTCATGGGTTTTTTAGGGTTTTTAGGATTTTTTTATTTTCATGGATTTTCAGAGGTTTTTTAGATTTTTTTTGTTTTTAGTGTTTTAGGGATTTTAATTGTTTTTAGATGTTTTTAATGGATTTAGGGTTTTAATGATTTTGAGGGGTTGTAGGTTTTTTCAAAGGTTTTTAGGGGTTTTCAAGGTTTTTAAGATCTTTTGGGTTTTTAGGGTTTTTTTGAGTTTTTAGGGTTTATAGATTTTTTTAATGTTTTAAGGGTTTAAAGGGTTTTTATAGTTTTATGTGTTTTTAGGGTTTTTATGGGTTTTTAGGTCATTTTTACCGTTTTAGGAATTTTTATGATTTTAAGGGGTTTTTTATTATTTTTTAGGTTTTTACATTTTCATGGATTTTGAGTGGGTTTTTAGGATTTTTATATTTTTTAGGGTTTTTTGGTTTTTTGGAATTTTTATGGTTTTAAAGGGTTATAAGGTTTTTTGGAGTTTTAATTTTTGTTAGGGTTTTAGGGTCTTTTTTCTTTTTTAGAATTTTTGTGAGTTTTTAGAGTTCTTAATGTAATTTATAATTTTAGTGATTTTTTATGTTTTTAATGGTTTTTTAAGGTTTTTAAGTTTTTAGGGGGTTTTATGGTTTTTAGGGGGTTTAGGGTTGTTAGGGAATTTTAAGATTTCATGGATTTTTAGGCGTTTTGTAATATTTTTATCTTTTAGGGTTTTAGGTATTTTAGGAATTTTTAGGTTTTTTGGGGTTTTTTCTTTTATTTTTAAGGTTTTTATGGTATTTGGGTGTTTTAGGGTCTTTTGGGTTTTTAGGGTTTTTTGAGCTTTTAATGGGTTTTTAGAGTTTTTTAACATTTTTAGGTGTTTAAGAGTGTTTAGAGTTTTTAGTGCTTTTTAGGGTTTTAATGGTTTTAATGTTTTAGAGGTTTTTAGGGTTTTAGGGGGTTTTCAGGCTTTTTTAGATTTTATAGGTTTTCATAGATTTTTAGGGGCATGGAAGGCTCGGGGCCAGGCTATTCCTAGGTTATAGATTTTTAGGGGCTTTTTGGATTTTTTTGGTTTTTTGGGGTTTTAAGTATTTTTATGGTTTTTAGGATTTTTTAGGATTTTTAGGGTTTTTAGGGTCTTTCAGTGTTTTCAGTGTCTTTTGAGGTTTTTTCATTGATTTTTTCGGGTATTTAAGTTTATATGAATTTTAAAGGTTTTAGGGGTTTTAAGAGATTTTAGAGTTTTTAGAAGGGTTTTTTTTAGTTTTTTATGATTTTAATGTTTTTAGTGGTTTTTATGGTTTGTAGGAGTTTTTCATGGTATTTAGTGGTTTTTATGTTGTTTTTGTGATTTTTATGGTTTTAGGGGGTTTTAGGGTTTTTTGGGTTTTTTGGGTTTTTTAAATTTTCCTTGACTTTTCGGGGTTTTTGAGGATTTTTATGGTTTTTAGGGGGGTTTAGGGTTTCCAGGTAATTTGAGGGTTTTTAAGATTTTCAGGGGTTTTATGGGTTTTTTTCATTTACATGGATTATTACGGGGTTTTAGTATTTTTATGATTTTTAGGGTTTTATAGGTTATATGGAGTTTGAGTGTTTTTAGGGTTTTCAAGGTTTTTAGGGTTTTCTAGTTTTTTTGGGTTTTTTGTGTTTTTAGGGTTTTTTTGAGTTTATTTTTGGTTTTTAGAGTTTTTAATAATTTTAATGGTTTAAATGGTTTTTATAGTTTTTAGAGATTTTTTTATTATTTTTAGGGGTTTAAAGGGTTTTAGGGGTTTATATGGCATTAGGGGGGTTTTAGGGTTTTTTGGGGGGGGATTAAGGTTTTCATATATTTTTATGGGTTTTTTGGATTTTTATTGTTTTTAGTGTTTTTTACTATTTTCAGGGTTTTTTAGTGTTTTTGTGTTTTTCAATGGTTTTTAGGGTTTTAGTATTTTTCTATAATTATAGGGTCTTTTTGAGTTTTTTGGGTTCTTTATTCAGTTTATCAGGATTTTTAATGTTTTTAGAGTTTTTTATTGTTTTTAGGGGTTTTAATGGTTTTCAGAGATTTAGTGTTTTTTAGGTTTTTTTAAATTTTATGGCTTCTTAATGTTTTAGGTGTTTTTATGGTTTTTTGGTGTTTTTTAGGATTTTTAGGGATTTTTACAATTTCGTTGATTTTTAGGGATTTTTAATATTTTTATGGTTCCTAGGTGTTTTAGGCAAGGAAGGTTCAGGGTCTAGATATTCCTGACTCCCCCCAAAATTTATTAGAAAAAAGACATGAAGACACTACAGACAAGGGAGGGGCGGGGTCAATCAACCCACACCCAAAAACCCTTAACAAAGGCACACCCGACGACCACAAAAAAAGAAAAACCAAAACAAGAAAAAACACACAAAGCAAAAAAACATAAAAGTCACCAGTATCACCTCCCAGCACATCAGCAAAAAGCATCCATCATCACCAATACCAGCAATCATCCACTAGCCATTCAGCAACCAGCATCCATCAGCATCAAAACCATTCACAGCAACTTCAGCAACCCAACCTCACAGAACTTTCCATTTCACAGCAACACACCTACCATAACCAAACACCAGCAACTTTTATTACATATTATCGTAGTAACAGCCATCACCCATCAAGTTAAGAACCAGAATCCAGCACTACAAATCTCCCATCCAGCAGCACCATAGCCATACCCAGCATCTTAACCAGCACCACCATGTAAGATAGTTCAATCACCAGCCACACAAAACCACCAGCACCAGAGGCAGAACCACCAGAAACCAAAGCAGAAACCAGTACGCAGCTCAAACAGCCCTTCCAGCCGCCTAGAAATCGCAACACATAACCATAACACAACACCTCAAAACCATCCCAGCGAACCGCATCAATATCATCCCATGGCAGCCTAGGTGTTTCAGGGTTTTTTAGAATTTTTGGGGGGATTTATGAGGTTTCAGGTGTTTTTTGGGTTTTCATGGTTTTTAGAGTCATTTGGGGTTTTTACAGTCTTTTTCAGTTATTAGTTTTTTTTTATTTTTTTAGGGGTTTTATGATTTTTTAGAGTATTTTGCCTTTTTAAAGGGTTTTATGGTTTTTTAGTGTTTTAGTGATTTTTTGGATTTTTATGGGTTATTAGGGTTTTTAATGTTTTTAGGGGTTTGTATGGTTTTTAGGGACTATTTCAAGATTTTTAGGGGTTCTTACATTTTCATGCATTCTTAGGGTGTTTTGAGAATTTTATGGTTTTTAGGGTTTTTAATGTTATTTAGGGTTTCTTAGGATTTATAGGGGTTTTCAGGGATTTTCAAGTTTGTAGGGATTTTCAGTGTTTTAGCATCTTTTTTGGGTTTTTTTAGTTTTTAAGGTTTCAAAGGTTTTTTGAGTTTTTTATCCTTTTTAGGGATTTAAAAAAAAATTATAGTTGTTAGTGGTATTTTATTATTTTTATGGTTTGTAGGTTTTTTAATGTTTTCAAGGGTTTTTATGGTTTTTCACATTTTCATGGATTTTTAGGGTTTTTTTGGATTTTTATGGTTTTAATGAATTTTTTGGATATTGATGGTTTTTATGGTTTTTTGGGTTTTTAGGGTTTTTAGGGGTTTCGGGGATTTTTAGGTTCTTTTGGGGGTTTTAAGGTTTTTATTGTTTTTTAATGTTCTTCTGGGTTTAAAGGGTTTTTAGAGTTTTTAGTGGGGTTTTAGGGTTTTTATGGTTTGTAAGAGTTTTTATGGTTTTCAAGGGGTTTATGGTTTTCAGGGTTTTTAGGTGTTTTTTAAATTTTCATTATTTGGTATGGATTTTTAGGATTTTTATGGTTTTTAGGGTTTTTATAGATTTTGAAGGGTTTTAGGAATCTTTAAGGATTTTTATGTCATTTAGGGTTTTTATAGTATGTTTTGGGTTTTTAGGGCCTTTTTGTGTTTTTTATGGGTTTTTTGTGTTTTTAGGGGTTTAAAGTTTTTTTAGAGTATTTTAAAAAAATTAGGGGTTTAATAAATTTTAGAGTTTTTAATGGATTTTAGAGTTTTATGGGTTTTTTGGATTTTTTTAAAGGTTTTTAGGGGTTTTTATGTTTTTTCGGGAGGTTTCATGGTTTTTAGGGTTTTTACGTATTCATGTATTTTAGGGGAGATTTAGGGATTTTGAGGTATTTTCATGTGTTTTTAGGGTTCTAATGGTTATTCAGTGTTTTTAGTGTCTTTTTGGTTTTATGGGGTTTTCTTGAGATTTTAGGGTTTTTATGGTTTTTCAAATTTTTTTAACATTTTTTTAGGTTTTAAGGGGATTTAGAGGTTTTAGTTGTTTTCTAGGGTCATTATGGGGTTTTAGGGGTTTTTAAGGTTTTTAGATGTTATTATGGTTTTCATGGTGTTTTTTTGAATTTTTATGTGTTTCTATGTTTTCATGGATTTTATGGGTTTTTTAGGATTTTTATGGTTTTTAGGGTTTTATAGGGTTTTTAGGGTTTTTGATGGGTTTTAGTGGTTTTTAGTTGGTTTTAAGGTTTTTAGGGTCTTTTGGGGTTTTAGGGGTTTTTGAGTTTTTATGGTTTAAAAGGGTTTTAGAGTTGTTTTAACATTTTTAGGGGTTTTCAGCGTTTCTAGTGTTTTTATTAGGGTATAGGGTTTTTATGGGTTTTTATGGGTTTTTAGGGAATTTTAGGGTTTTTTGGGTTTTTTACGTTTTCATGGATTTTCCATTTTTTTGGATTTTTATGTTTTTTAGTGTTCTTTACAGTTTTTCAGGATTTTGAGCAGTTTTAGATATTTTATTTGTTTTAGGGTTTTTTTGAGTTTTTTGGGTTTTTATGATTTTTTAGTTTTTTAATAATTTAAGGGGTTTTAAGGTTTTTAAGAGTTTAAGTGAGATTTTTGGGGTTTTTTTGGGTTTTTTGGGGTTTTAAAGGTTTATAGGGTTCCTATGGTTTTACCAGGGTTTTCTGGGTTTTTAGGTTTTTTTATGCTTTCACAGATTTTTCTGGGTTTTTTAGGATTTTTTGGTTTTTAGGTTTTTAGGGTTTTAGTGATTTTTAGGGGTTTTAGGGATTTTTAGTGTTTTTAGGGTATTTAGGGGTTTTCATGATTTTATGGTTTTTTGTGATTTTTCTCACTTTTTTGAGTTTGTTAGGATTTTATGGTTTGTTAGAGTCTTTTAAAATTTTAGGGGCTACAATGGTTTATGAGTTTTTTTTTTGGTTTTTTAGTGTTTTTGTGGGTTTTATGGTTTTATTGGTTTTTATGGTTTTCAAGGGTTTTTCAGTGTTTTTAGGATTTTTTACGTTTTTATGGATTTTAAAAGTTTTTCTATAATTTTTATAGGTTTTAGAGGTTTTTAGGGTTTGTGATGATTTTGAGGGTTTTTAGGGTTTTTAGGGACCTTTTGCCATTTTAGTTTTTTGTAAAAAAAAATTAGTGTTTTTATGGTTTTTTAGAGTTTTTAAACTTTTTTAGGTGTTTTAAGGGTATTTAGAGTTTTTCGGGTTTGTATGTGCTTTTTGAGTTTTAAAGGTTTTTAAGGGTTTTATGGTTTTCAGGGGGTTTCCGGGTTTTAAGAGTTTTTTTTACGTTTTCATGGATTTTTCGGGGGTTTTTACGATTTTTATGGGTTTTAGGGTTTTACAGATTTTCTTGTATTTTAGGTTTTTTCATGGGGTATTAGTGTATTTAGGATTTTAAGGATTTTTAGTGTCTTTGGGTTTTTGAGGGTTTTAAAGGGTGTTTATAGTTTTTAACATTTTTAAGGGTTTTAAGGGTTTTAGTGGTTTTAGTGGCCTGTTAGGATTTTTATGAGTTTTTAGGGTTTTTAAGGTTTTTGGGGATTTTTTTTTGTTTTTAGGGGTTATTTAGGGTTTTTTACATTTTCATGGATTTTTAGGGGTTTTTAGTATTTTTAAAGTTTTTTGGTTTTTAGGTATTTTAATGATTTTGAGGGGTTTTAGAGATTTCCAGCAGTTTTTAGGGTTTTTTAGTGTTTTAGGTTCTTTTTTTGAGTTTTGGGGGTTTTTTCATATTTTTTGGTAATAAATGTATTTTAGAGTATTTAACATTTTTTTTGGGTTTTATGGTTTTTTAAAATTTTTAGTGGGTTTTAAGTGTCATAATTGGTTTCTATGGTTTCCCGGGGTTTTATGGCTTTCATAAGTTTTCAGGGATTTTTTGTGAATTTTCTGTTTTCATGGATTTTTATGGGTTTTTAGGATTTTTATGGGTTTTTGGGTTTTTCATGTTTTAGGGTCTTTTTTGGGTTTTTGGGTTTTTTTCAATGTTTAGGGATTTTAAGGTTTTCTGAGTTTTTTAACATTTTGGGGTTAAATGATTTTTAGAGTTTTTAGCACGTTTTTAGGATTTTTATGAGGTTTTAGGGCTTATAACATTATTAGGGTTTCTATGGTTTATGGGGGTTTTGAAGGTTTTTTTGGATTTTTTACATTTTCTTGGATTTTTAGGGGTTTTTTTATTTTTATGGTTTTAGGTATTTTTTATGGTTATCAGGTTTTTCGAATATTTTTAGGGTTTTTCATGGTTTTTAGGTACTTTTTTGGATTTTACAGTTTTTTTGTTTCAGAGTGTTTATGGTTTCATAGTTTTCTTAACATGTTTTGGGGGTTTTAAGGGTTTTTATTCTTTTGTTTTTTGTGTTTTTATGGGTTTTTTTGTGTTTTTAAGGCTTTTAGGGGTTTTTATGGGGTTTAGGGGTATATTATGGTTTTTAGGCTTTTTTGACGGATTTTTAGGGTTTCATGATTTTTGTGGGGTTTTTGGGGTATTTAGGGATTTTGGGGGGTGGTTTTTAGGGTTTTTAGGGTTTTTAGGGGTTTTCTGGGTTTTTAAGGTGTTTTGGGGATTCTAGGGTTTTTTAGTGTTTTTTAATGTTTTAGGGGTTTTTGTGTTTCTTAGGATTTTTATGAGGTTTTTAGGTTTTTTATGGTTTTATGGGGTTTTATGGTTTTTAGAGGGTTTTATGGGTATTAGGGTTTTTTATATTTTCATGGATTTGTAGGGTTTTTTTTAGGATTTTTATGGTTTTTATGGTTTTTATGGTTTTGCGGGATTTTGAGGGTTTTCAATGTATTATAGGTTTTTTTATGTTTTCATGGATTTTTAGAGGTTTTTTAGGATTTTTATGGTTTTTAGGGTTTTGATGGATTTTGAGGGTGTTCAGTGTATTATAGGGTTTTTAGGGTTTTTTTTGGGTTTTTAGGGTTTTTTTAGATTTTAGAATTTTTAATATTTTTTTTGAGCTTTTAACTGTTTTAGTGGTTTAAATGGGTTTTAGGATTTTTAAATTTTCTAGGGTTTTTTATTATCTTTTGGGTTTTAAGGGTTTTTATTATTTTTATAGGGTTTTATGGTTTTTTAGAGTTTCTTAAGGTTTTTATGGGTTTAAGGGTTTTTAGAGTATTTAGTGGTTTTTAGGGGATTTTATGGTTTTAAGGGGTGTTCAGTTTTTCTAGATTTTTTATGATTTCATGGATTTTTAGTGGTTTTTTATGATTTTTGTTGTCTTTAGGGTTTTTTGGTTATTTTGAGATTTTGAGGGGTTTTAGGTGTTTCTAGGGGTGTTAGGGAATTTTTGGTTTTTTTGAGTTTTTATGGTATTAAGGTTTTATAGTTTTTAGCATTTTTTGGTCTTTTAAGGGTTTCTATGGTTTTTAGTGGTCTTTACGATTTTTATTGGTTTTTAGGGGGTTTTGTGATTTTTAGGGATTTTTATGGTCTTCAAGGAGTTTTCAGGGTTTCTTACTTTTTCATGGATTTTTAGGGGTTTTTAGGATTTTGATGGGTTTTATTGGTTTTTAGGGTTTATAGGGATTTTGAGAGTTTTTAGGGTTTTCCATGATTTTTAGGGATCTTTAAAATTTCCATGTATTTTTAGGGGGATTTATGATTTTTTGGTTTTTTGTGTTTATTAGGTTTTTAGGGATTTCGAGGGTTTTTATGTTTTTTCAAGGATTTTAGTATCTTTTTTTTATTTTTAGGGGTTTTTTAGTTTTTTTATCGTTTTATAGGTTTTTTAGAGTTTTTTAAAGTTTTTAATTATTTTAAGGGTTTTTAGAGTTTTTCTTGGGTTTTTAGGGTTTTATGGTTTTTATGTTTTTTGGGGGGGTTTTATGGTTTTCAGAGGTTTTGGGTTTTATTATTTTTAGCATATTTATGGTTTTTAGGGATTTTTAGGATTCTTTTGGAGTTTTCATGGGTTTTTAGGGTTTTAGGTTTTTTCATAGGATTTAGTGTTTTGGGATTTTTAGGGGTTTTTAGGGGTTTTTTATTGTTTTTATAGAATTTTAGAGTTTTTAACATTTTTAGGGGTTAAGGGCTTTTAGAGTTTTAGTGTTTTTTAATAATTTTATGGGTTTTTAAGGTTTTTAAGGGTTCTAATGATTTTCATTGATTTTTTAGGGATTTTAGAGTTTTGTACCATTTCATTGTTTTAGGGGTTTTTTAGGAATTTTATGATTTCTAGGGAATAGGGTTTTTAGGGAGTTTTTTTTTGGTTTTAGGTATTTCAGATGTTTTTAGGGGTATTCAGGGTTTTTAGAGTAATCTGGGTTTTTAGGGACTTTTTGGGTTATTGGGGGTTTTTTCGAATTTTTTAGGGGGTTTAAGGGTTTTTAGAGTATTTTAACTTTTTAAAGGGTTTTAGGGGTTTTAGAGTTTTTAGTTTTTTTTTAGGATTTTTATGGGTTTTAAGGTATTTAGGGGTCTTTATGGTTTTCATAGTTTTTAGGGATTCATACGTTTTCATGGATTCTTTTGCTGTTTTTTTGATTTTTTTGGTTTTAGGTATTTTTAGGATTTTAGGGCTTTAGGATTTTTTAGGGGTTTTCAGTGTTTTTAGGGTCTTTTTGGATTTTTGGGATTTTTTTGGGTTTCTTAGGGTTTTAATGTTTTTTAGAGTTTTTAACCATTTTAGGGGTTTAAATGTTTTTGGAGTTTTTATTGGTTTATTTATTGTTGTTATGGGTTTTTAGGGTTTTTTAATGTTTTTTTGGGGTTTTTTTGTTTTTAAGGGTATTCATGGTTTTTGGGATTTTTCACATCCTCATGGATTTTTAGGGGTTTTTTAGGATTTTTATGGTTTTCATGATTTTTTAGGATTTTGATGGTTTTTAGTTTTTAGGGGTTCTCAAGGTTTTTAGGGACTTTTGGGGTTTCAGGGATTTTTTGGTTTTTTTTTTGATTTTAGTCTTTTATGGTTTTTTAGATTTTTTTAAAAAAATTATGTGTTTTAAGGGTTTTTAGAATTTTTAGAGGGTTTTTATGGTTTTTATGGGGTTTCAGGGATTTTTTATATTTTTAGGAGTTTTGTTTTGGTTTTTAGGGGTTTCTCTATATTTTTAGTGGGTTTTTATGGGTTTTCTGGTTTTTGGGGAGTTTTGAAGGGTTTTAGGGGTTTTATTGTTTTCAGGGTTTTTAGGAGTTTTTATATTTTCATTGATTTTTAGGGATTTTTTAGGATTTTTATAGTTTCTATGGTTCTTTAGTTTTTTTGGGATTTGGAGGGGTTTTAGGATTTTTATGGAGTTTTAGGGGTTTTCAAGGTTTTTAGAGACTTTTTGGGTTGGGGGGGGGTTAGTTTTTTGGGGTTTAAGGTTTTTAAAGTATTTTATGTTTTTAGAGTTTTTTATGGTTTTTAGAATTTTTTTGTGTTTTTTAGGGTTTTATGGGTTTTAATGATTTTTTGATATTTTTAAGTGTTTTATGTTTTTCAAGTGGTTTTCATGGATTTAAGGTTTTTTACATTTTCATGGATTTCATGGGGTCTTAGTATTTTTATGGTTTTTTGGTTTTTCGGGTTTTTGTGGGATTTTGAGGCATTTTAGTGTATTTCAATCATTTTTAAAGTTTTATTGTTTTCAAGGTTTTTAGTGTCTTTTTTATTTTTAGGGTTTTTTTTGTTTTTAGTGTTTTTAAGGTTTTTAGAGTTTTTATGGTTTTTAGAGTTTTTAATGTTTTTATGGGTTTTAAATGTTCTTAGAGTTTTAGTGGTTTTCTCGGATTTTTATGGGTTCTTCAGTTTTTTTAAGATTTTTATGGGGTTTTGTGGTTTTCAATGGGGTTTTCCGGATTCTTAGGGTTCTTTACACTTTCATGGATTTTATGGTTTTTTGAGGATTTTTATGGTTTAAGGGTTTTATAAGGTTTTTTTTGGTTTTCATGGTTTTTAGAGTTTTTTTTTGGGTTTTTTGGGTTTTTATGTTTTTACTGTTTTAAATGTTTTTAGATATTTTTAACTTTTTTAGGGAGTTTAAGGGTTTTATAGTTTTTTGTGGGTTTTAAGGGTTTTATGGGTTTTAGGATTTTTATGCTTTTTAGGCGTTTTAACGGTTTTTAGGGGTTCTTTCTGGGTTTTTTAGGATTTTGTTTTACTATTGATTGGGGATTTTGTGGATTTTGAGGGTTTTAGTGTTTTTAGGGTCTTTTTGGGTTCTTAGGTTTTTTTGATTTTTTTATGATTTATAGCTTTTTTAGAGTTTTTGAACATTTCTTGGGGTTTTAAGGGTTTTTTAGAGTTTTTAGTGGGGTTTTAGGGTTTTTATGGGGTTTTTTGAGGGTTTTTATAGTTTTAAGGGGGTTTTATGGTTTTCTAGGTCTTTTACGTTTTAATATAATTTTAGGGTTTTTTAGAATTTTTATGGGTTTTTTGGGTTTTAGGGATTTTGAGGGTTTTTGGATACATTTCAGGGTTTTTTGGGGTTTTAGGGGTTTTCAATATTTTAAGGGTTTTTTGTGTTTTCTCTCTTTTTTTGAGTTTTTTATTTTTTTTTAAGTTTTTCTAGAGCTTTTTAGCATTTTAGGGGTTTTAATGGTTTTTAGAGTTTTTAGTGATCTTAGTGTTTTTAATGTTTTTAAAAGGTTTTAGGGGTTTTATGGTTTTTAGGATTTTTTTGGGTTTTAGGGTTTGTACATTTTCATGGATTTTTAAAGGTTTTTAGTTTTTTTATGTTTTTAGGGGTTTTGGGAGTTTTTAAGAATTTGGGGGTTTTTTCGTGGTTTTTTTGAGTTTTTAGGGTTTTTTTGAGTTTTTTTAAAGTTATATGGATTTTTAGAGACATTTAACATTTTTAGGGGATTTTAGAGTTTTTAGAGTTTTTATCGGGTTTTTAGGTTTCTTGTGGGTTTCTCGTGTTTTTAAGGTTTTTAGGGGATTTTATGATTTTTTACATTTTCATTGATTTTTTTGTGTTTTTAGGTTTTTTTGTCTTTTAGGGTTTTTATGGATTTTGATGGATTTTTGGATTTCATATGGTGTTTGGGGTTTTAACGTTTTTAAGAATTTTTAGGGTCCTTTGGGTTTTTATGGATTTTAATGGTTTTTATAGTTTTTAACGTTATTAGGCGGTTTTAAGGGTTTTTAGAGTTTTAAGTGTTTTTTTTGGGTTTTATAGGGTTTTAGGTATTTTATGGTTTTTAGGGACTTTATGGTTTCCATGGGCTTTTCATGGGTTTTTTGGTTTTTTAAATTTTCATGGATTTTTAGGGGTTGTTTAAAATTTTCATGGTTTTTAGGGTTTTTAGATATTTGGAGGGCCTTTAGATTTTTTCAGGGGTTTTAGGGTTTTAGGGGGTTTTTAGGTTTTAGGTTCTTTTCTATTTTTGGGTTATTTATGAGTTTTTTTTAAAGATTTTAAGGTTTTTTATAGTTTTTAACATTTTTAATTTTTCTCAAGGTTTTTATGGTTTTTTGGGTTTATCGGTTTTTTGAATTTTTTATGTTTTCATGGATTTTTAGGGTTTTTTTGTGATTTATATGGTTTTTAGGGTTTTTAGAGTTTATAGGGTTTTTGGGGTTTTTAGGGATTTTGAGAGTTTTTAGGGTTTTTCAAGGGCCTTTCTGGGTTTTAGGTTTTTTCAGGTTTTTAGGGGCTTTGGGGTTTTTTAGTTTTTAGGGTTTTTAGAGTTTTTTAATGTTTATGGGGGGGTTTTAAGGGTTTTAGATTTTTTAGTTTTTTTGGGGTTTTTTATTTGTTTTATGGTTTTTAAGGTTTTTAGGGGTTTTATAGTTTTATGGGGTTTTTCTTGTTATTTGGGATTTTTTATGTTTTCATGGTTTTTAGGTGGGTTTTAGAGGTTTTTTGGATTTTTCTGATTTTTAGGGTTTTTAGGGATTTTGAGGGATTTTAGGGGTTTTCACGAGTTTTTAGGGTTTTCAGGGGTTTTAGGGTCTTTTGAGTTTTTAGTGTTTTTTCATAGTTTTTTAGGGTTTTATGGTTTTTTAGAGTTTTATGGTTTTTTACAGAATTTTAAAGTTTTAGGGATTTCAAGGGTTTTGAGAGTTTTTATTATGTTTAGGTTTTTTACTGGGTTTTTGGTTTTTTTACGGTTTTTATGGTGTTCAGGGGTTTTTAGGTGCTTTTAGGGTTTTTAAGATTTTTTACCTTTTCGTGTATTTTTAGGGTGGTTCAGGATATTTATGGTTTTTAGGGTTTTTTTGGTTTTGGAGGGATTTTGAAGTTTTTCAGGGTTTTTAGTGGTTTTTAGGGTCTTTTGGGGTTTTAGAATTTTTTTAGATTTTTGGATTTTTTAGAGTTTTTAAACATTCTATTGTTTTAAAGGGTTTTTGGAATTTGTAGTTGTTTTATAGGTTTTTATGGGATTTTAGGTTTTTTTAAGGGTTTTAGAGGTTTTAAGGTTTTTTAGGGTTTTGGGTTTTTTTTATGTTTTCATGATTTTTAATGTATTTTTATCAGTTTTATGATTTTTAGGGTTCTTAGGGTTTTAGTGATTTTGAGGGTTTTGGGGGATTTTTAGGGGTTTTAGGGTCATTTAGGGTTTTTAGTGATTTTGAGGGTTTTGGGGGATCTTTAGGGGTTTCAGACGACCCACACCCAAAAACCCTTAACAACCCCAAACCCAAAAACCTTAAAATAACCAAAAAACACACAAAAGCCAAGTAGAAACCATCACCATCATCCAACATCCCTCAACAAAGTTCCCACCATCCATCGCCTTCTTGCCAAGTAGATCCCCCACCATTATCATAAAACTACTAGCACCAAAATCATCAGCATCACCTTTATCACATCCCATCCAAATAGCATCATCAACATCACCTTCATCGGCATCACCTTCATCACATCCAGCCAAATAGCACCCATCACCCAATAACATAGATTCATAACCCTCACCTCTTGACCAATCATCTTCCATCCTTTCACACCTAGAAGCACAACTGTATACAAAGGACCTCAAACACCTATGCTTCGAGCCAATCCGAAACACCCAAAACCCCTTGTTCAGACCCATAAGCAGATAGCCCTTCTAATGACCGGTTCAATATCCATCACCAATAAAAACTCACATCCAAACCAACCATAACTCCGGAAATTACAGTCCAACACAGTAGCCACACAACACAACTTAACCATCCTTTCATCAACAACATAAAACAAAAACGAAATTTAGGAACCAGAAGCACGAACCTGCATTTTAAGCGCCAACTGATGCCAAGCTGAATTAAAATTCCACACCAGAGAAATGTTCATGCCACCACCAATCCAAGGTAACTTCTTCTGCATCTGCCGCATCCTCTAATGGGACCAGTCACGCCCGCCACCAAGACTGTCAAACTGTTGGAAAGGGAACCTAACGCAATACATCATCCTATCACACCTGCAACCATCATCCAGAAACCCAATCCAAAAAAAATACTAGATGGATCTGATTCTGCTCCAACCACATGAGAAATGCAGAGCATAAAAAGATGTTCCATGACCAGATCCAGCTCAATGCAAAGCACAAAGATCAGATCTTGTCCACTCCTCCATGGATATGCAACACCAAGAAAAGGAATGACCAAATCCAACTGAATCCTCCAAATAACTGCAACACCACACACTGTGGGATCCAAATATTCCCCAAAAAACCGAGAAACTACAAAACCACACTCCAGGATGACCAGATCTGACCATCACCTACATGGATCTATAGTGTCGCATAGTGGTAGATCCGACCTACCCCACCAAAGCACTGCAACACCAAATGCCAGAGAGACCCAATATGACCTCGGTCATCCTTGTATGAAGACATCATCTGAGGCTAATTCCTGAGAATATCTACGAGGGAACCATCAAGCCAGAGAAAATGCACCTTGAGAGGAGGGGGCAGCAGTGCTGAGCAAGCCAATTCTTAAGCATCCACATCCACGTTGAAGAAGCACCATACGAGGATGGATCAGTGCCACAGGAAGACCCCATCGTGAGAGGAGCCAAGAGATGTAGGCACCATCTTCCTTCACTTAAAGTCTTTTGGGGGTTTAAGGGATCTCCACACTTTTAGTTGTTTTTTAGGGTTTTAGGGTTTTTATGGTTTTTAAGGGTTTTATGGTTTTAAGGGGGGTTTTAGGGTTCTTTACATTTTCTAGATATTTAGGAGTTTTTTAGGGTTCTTTACATTTTTAAGGATATTTAGGGGTTTCTTAGGATTTATTTGGTTTTTAGGGTTTTTAGTGATTTTGAGGGTTTTTAGGGGTTGTCAGTGGTTTTCAAGGTTTTTATGATGTTTTTGGAGTTTTAGGATTTTTTTAGTTTTAGGTTTTAAGGTTTTTAGAGTTTTTTAACATTTTTAGGTGTAAAATGGTATTTATAGTTTTTAGTTGTTTTTTAGGGGTTTTATTGGTTTTTATAGTTTTTATGGTTTTTTGGGATTTTTATGTTTTTCATGTGTTTTTAGTGTTTTTTATGCTTTAATGGATTTTTGGGGTTTTTTTGGATTTTTATGGGTTTTAGGGTTTTAGGGATTTTGACAGTTTTTATGGTTTTTAGATATTATTTGGGTTTTTAGGGTCTTTGGGGACTTTTTTGGGTTTTAAGGTTTTTTTTATGTTTTAGAGGTCTTAAGGTTTTTTAGAGTTTTTTAACGTTTTTTGGGTTTTTAAGGGTTTTTGTTATTTTAGTGTTTTTAGGGTTTTATGGTTTTTTATGGTTTTGTGGTTTTTAGGTGTTTTATGGTTTTCAGTGGTTTTTGTGGGTTTTTAGATTTTTTACATTTTCATGGATTTTTGGGGGGTTTTTTGGATTATTGTGGTTTTTATGGGTTTTTAGGGTGTTTAAGGATTTTTATGGTTTTTAGGGTTTTTCAAGGGTTTTAGGGTCTTCTGTGTTTTCTGGTTTTTTTATGTATTTTTGGGTTTTAAGATTTTTTTGACTTTTTTAAGTATTTTGAATGTTTTTAGAATTTTTTTCATTTTTAGGACGGTTTTTAGGAGTTTTATGGATTTCTGGGGGTTTTCAGGTTTTTTAGTGTTTTTTACGTTTTCATGGATTTTATGGGGGTTTTAGGATTTTCATGGTTTCAGGGATTTTAAGGGTTTTTGGGATTTAGAATGTTTTTAGGGTTTTCATGGGTGTTTAGGGTTTTGAGGGGTATTTCAAGGTTTTTAGGGTATTTTGGGTTTTTGGGTTTTTAAGGTTTTTAGGGGTTTTTTGAGTTTTTAGGAAATTAATGTTTTTTAGAGTTTTTAATGATTTTTCGGGTTTTAATGGTTTTTAGAGTTTTTTATGTATTTTTAGGGTTTTTATTGGTTTTAAGATGTTTTTAAGGATTATAAGGGTTTTTATGGGTTTTAGGGGTTTTTATGGTTTTTAAGGTTTTTTATGTTTTTAAGGATTTTAGTGGGTTTTATGGTTTTTATTATTTTTAGGTATTTTAGTTTTTTTTTCAGGGTATTAGGGTCTTTTTGAGTTTTTAGGGGTTTTTTTTGAGTTTTTTATGGTTTTAATGTTTTTTAGAGTTTTTAATGATTTTATGGTTTTTAATAGTTTTCTGAGTTTTTATTGTTTTTTTGGGTTTTATGGGTTTTTAGTATAATTTTATGTTTTTTAGGGGTTTTGTAGTTTCCATGAATTATTAGGGTTTTTAGGAGTTTTTTTCGTTTTCATTGATTTTTTGTGGTTTTTTATATTTTTTTGTTATTTTTAGGGTTTTTGAGGGTTTTTAGGGGTTTTTAGGGGGTTTTATAGTTTTTATGGGTTTTTAGGGTTTTATGGACTTTGTGTGGTTTTAGTGTTTTTTGAGTTTTTTATGGTTGTTAAGGGTTTTTAGAGTTGTTTTAATGTTTTTTGAGAGTTTGAGGGGTTTTTTTAGTTTTAGTGGTTATTAGGGTTTTATGGGTTTTTAGGGTTTATTATGGTTATTTTGTTTTTATTGTTTTTATGATTTTTATGGGGTTTTCAAGGTTTTTATGTTTTTTATGTTTTCATGGTTTTTTAGGAATTTTTCCGAAATTTCATTGGTTTAAGTGTTTTTTGGGGTTCTTAGGGATTTTGAGGGGTTTTAGGGGTTTTCAATGGTTTTTAGAGTTTTTAGTGTTTTTGAAGGTTTTTAGGGTCCTTTGGGTTTTACGGTTTTTTAGGTTTTTTTAAGGATTTTAGAGTTTTTTTTTAATGTTTTAGGGTTTTAAGGGTTTTTAGAGTTTCAATGGTTTTCTTTGGATTTTATGGATTTTTATATTTTTGTTAGGTTTTTTGGATTTTTTTTTTTGTTTTCAGTGGGTTTTTTGGGTTTTTAGGGGTTTTTTACATTTCATGGATTTTGAGTGGTTTATGTGGATTTTTATGGGTTTAAGGGTTTTTTTGGGTTTTTAGGAATTTTGAGGGATTTTAAGGTTTTTCATGAGTTTTAGGGGTTTTTTGGGGTTTTATGGTCTTTTTAGGTCTTTTTTTATTTATTTTTTTTGTTTTAAAGATTTTTTAACATTTTTTTGGGGTTTTAATGGTTTTTAGAGTTTTTAGTAGTTTTTATGTTTTTTATGGGTTTTAGTATTTTTAAGGTTTTATGGGTTTTATGGTTTTTAGGGGTTTTTAGGGTTTTTATGTTTTCATGGATTTAACAGTTTTTTGGATTCTAAGGGTTTTTAGGGTTTTTGAGTTTTTTTTAGAATTTTTAGTGGTTTTTAGTCTTTTAGGGGTTTTCATGTTTTTTTGTGTGTTTTGAGTATCTAGGGATTTTTTGAGTTTCTTAGGTTTTTAATGCTTTTAGACTTTTTGGTGGCGTTTTAGAGCTTTTGGGGTTTTAGCAATATTTTAGGGTTTTTTGGGGGTTTTATGTTTTCTTATATTTTTGGTATTTTTAGGATTTTTATAGTTTTTTTTGGGGTTTTAGGGGTTTTAGGGATTTTGATTAATTTAGTCTTTCTCAGATATTTTTAGGTTTTTTAGAGTTTTTAGGGGTTTTAGGTTCTTTTGGGGTTTTAGTTTTTCTCTTGAGTTTTTTTAGCTTTTGAGGGTTTTTTGAGTTTTTTAAAGTTTTTTGGTGTTTTAATGGTTTTTGAGTTTTTTTGTGGTTTTAGGGTTTTTATGGGTTTTTAGCATTTTAATGTTTTTAGGTGTTTTAATTTTTGGGATATTTCAAGGGTTTAATTTTTTTTTACGTTTTAATGGCCTTTTAGGATTTGTTATGTATTTTACGCTTTTTAGTGTTTTTAGGGTTCTTAGGGATTATGAGGGGTTTAATGGTTTCTGGGGTTATTGGGTTTTAATGTTTTTCAGGGTTTGTCGAATCATTTTGAGTTTTGAGCATTTTTTTTATGTTTTTTTGGTTATTTAGAGTGTGTTAATATTTTTAGGGGGTTTTAGGGTTTTTTCTAGTTTTTAGTTAGTTTTAGGGTTTTATGGGTTTTCATGTGTTTTATGGATTTAAGGATTTTTATAGACTTTTAGATATTTTTAGGTTTTCATGGGTTTTTAAGGGTTTTCTAGGATTTTTATGATTTTTAGGGCTTTTGAGAGTTTTTAGGGTTCTTTTAATTGTTTTTTAGTGTTTTCATGGTTTTTAGGGTCCTTTTGAGTTTTTAGGGGGGGTCAGTTTTTAGGGGGTTTGTGGTTTTTTATATTTTTTTATTATTTCTAGGGGATTTAAAGGTTTTTAGAGTTTTAGTGGTTTTTTATGGTTTTTATGGTGTTTTAGGGTTTCTGAGGTTTTTTAGGTTTTATGGTTTTCAATGGGTTTTTAGGGTTTTTTACATCTTCATTTATTTTTAGGGGTTTTTTAATGATTTTTATGGTTTTAGGGTTTTTAGGGCTTTTATGGTTTTTATTGTTTTCAAGTGGTTTTTAGGGTCTTTTAAGTTGTTATGGTTTCTTTATTTTTTATGGTTTTAAGGTATTTAAATGTATTTTAATGTTTTAGTGTTTTTAAAAATTCTAAGATATTTTGTGGGTTTTGGGGGTTTAATGGGAAAAGAAGGCTCGGGTCCCGGCTATTCCTGGCACCCCCCAAAATTTATAAAACAAAATATACAGACATTGCAGACAAGGGAGGGGAGGGATCCATCGATCCACACCGAAAACCCCTTACGACCTCAGCCCGAGGGCCACAAAAGGAAAGAAGTAAGAACAAAGAGCAAAACCAAAAAAGACACAGAGTCCAAAAGTAAAGCACACACAGAGAAGGTCAGTCAACATCGCCACCAAAATCCTCCAGCTCCACACCACTACACCCCATGCCAACACCAAAGTCGTCGCCAGCATCAGCAAAGATAAAATCTGACTCATCACCCTGTTCCATTGAGTCCCATCCAGACTCAAAATCTGGGGGTTTATGGGGTTTTTAGGTTTTTTATTGTTTTTTGGGATTTTTTATGGTTTTCATGATTTTTTACATTTTCAAGGAGTTTTAGGGGATTTTTAGGATTTTTAATTTTTTAGGTTTTTTAGATATTTTGAGGGGTTGTAGGGTATTTCATAGGGGTTTTTTTTGGGTTTTTATGGTTTTTATAGGTTTTTACGGTTTTTTAAGTTAATATGGTATTTTAAGGTTGTAAGGTTTTTAGAGTTTTTTTAATGATTTTATGGGTTTTATTGGTTTTTAGGGTTTTTAGTGGTTTTTAGTATTTTTTGGGGTTTATAGTTTTTTTAAAGGTTTTTAGTGTTTTTAAAAGTTTTTAAGGGGTTTTCTGGGTTTTTAGGGTTTTTACATTTTCATCGATTTTTTAGGGGTTTTTAGGATTTTTATAGTTTTTAGATTATTTAGGGTTTATGGATTTAGTGGGTTTTTAGGGTTTTAGGTTTTTTTTGCATATTCAAAAGTTTTAGGTTCTTTTGTGGGTTTTAGTTTTTTTTTTGAGTTTTTTAGGTTTTTTAATTTTTTTTATAGTTTTTTAACATTTTAGAGGTTTTAAGGGTTTTCAAGGTATTTAGTGTTTTTAGGATTTTTATGGGTTTTTAATATTTTTTAAGGTTTTTAGAGACTTTTATGGATTTTTGGGGTTTTCAGGGATTTTAGGGGTTTTACATTTTCATGGATTTTTAGGGGTTTTTTAGTTTTTTTATGGTTTTAGTGTTTTTAGGATTTTTATAGATTTTGTGTGTTTTAGGGGTTTTCATGGGTTTTATGGTTTTTGGGGTTTTAGGGTTTCTATGGCCTTTTTTGAGGGGGGTGTTTAGGGTTTTTTTAGTTTTTAGGGTTTTTTAGAGTTTTTATCCTTTTAGGGGTTTTAGTGGTTTTTTGGTTTTTAGGGTTTTTGTTTGTTTTTATTGATTTTTATGGTTTTTATGGTTTTAAGGGGTTTTAGGGGTTTTTTATGTTTTTTTGAATTTTAAGGGTTTTTAGGATATTAATGGTTTTAGAGTTTTTTATAATTTTTAGTGATTTTGAGGGTTTAGAGTTTTTAGTTTTTTTAGGATTTTTATGGGGTTTTTGTGTTTTAAAGGTTTTTAGGTGTTTTATGGTCTTCAAGGGGTTTTTTAGTATTTTTCGGGAATTTTAGGGTTTTCTAGACAAGGAAAGGAAGATGCGAGGGTCCGGCTATTCCCAACCCTCTCAAAATTTATTAGAGAAAAAGAGACACAGCAGACAAGGGAGGGGCGGGGTAAATCAACCCACACCCAAAAACCCTTAACAAACACACACCCAAAGACCGCAAGAAAAAACAAAAAAAGAAAAGACACAAGGCGAAACACACAGCAGCTTCAACACCTTCTCAGCCAATTCCAACAGTCGACAACACCATCACCCCTTTATCACTTCCCATCCAAGAAGAAGCCATCATCGACGGACCACAGACAAGAAGCGACCGCCGTCGAATTTCACATGTTCCAGCATCCAACACCTTCTCACCAGGAAGCTCCTCCATAAGAAGCTCCATCATCCAGCATTCACCAGCAACCAGCAACTCATAACCAACTAAAGACCAGCATCCAAACTCACGAAGCCCAGCATCCCGCACCTTCTCACTAAGAAGATCCACCACCATCAGCATAGAACCATCAGCGCCAAAGACATAAATATCCCCTTCATCACTTCGGGACAAAGCAGTAGCTCCACAGCATCCATAGGCGGAGAAAAGTGTAGCACCAATCCTCAGATTCAATAGCCATCATCCACATTGAACCACAACCAAACCAGCTTCACCACCACACAGCAGAACAACAACCATTGGTAAGCTCCAGCATCCATATCTATAGACCAGCACCTCCACTGCATCACAACCAAACCAACCATAGCACAGAAAACTACAGGAAGCAGCCAAACCATAGAACTGAAGCAACTCCCGCTCAGAAAGCCAAGCCAAACTCAACTGCCCAAGAAACCCGCAACAACCTCCAACAAACAACGACACCAAAACACCAGCAAAAACAACAAAAACATCACCACCTCCAAGCCAGCCAGCTCCAAACAACTTGTAGCACTAAAAACAGCAACCAACACATCAAAATCCATCATCCCCCACGAAATCACCACTCAGCATCCAACAATAATGGCTATCAGATCGAACCACATCCAGTATTCCACACCTCATAGAAAAAAAATTGCAAACCACCAGCAATTGCGCATCACAACTCGTCTATTCCATTTCAGAAAAACCTCTATAACCAACATCACAACCAAGAAGAAGAAGGACATGGAATTCCAGAAGGTATGACTGAATCTAGAATTAACAGCATGGAGTGAAGACGAAGCTGAGATAAAAGGAAGATCATGCACCTGCATCTGCTTCTCGAACTAAGAGAAGGATCGATCCAGAAAACAAGACAAACCTTCTGCAATATGGGATTGGGAATCGTAGATCTGAAAGCAAAAAAATCTGTCGTTGGCTTTCACCTTTGAGCCGGAGAATCCCGTTGAAGACTATTGTTTCCATGATCTACCCCTAAGAGCAGGGGTTGATAAGAGATCGGGTGCCGACACACCAGTCAACATCGCCGCATGCCGAAGCCGAGGGGTAGCTGTCACCTTTGATCCAGAGAGCACAACCGAGGTCCTCCATCACCGAAACCCCAATCCACACTGAGAACTCCCTCCAAATTCAAAAACACCGATTTGCGCTGCCCCATGTAAACGTTGAATAGAAACTGCCACCTCAAGAGACTCTGCATCATCCCTCCACTGCCACAAGCGCTCCCCACAAGGCCGAGAGGGAAGGGGAAAAGAACCAACACCACCATCTTCATGGAAACTCAACAGAAACACTAGAAGCCACCTAGAGAGGGAGGGAACACCAGGAGAGTACTCCTCCATCCTATTTTGGTGTAATCTTAGGGTTTTTTAGAGTTTTAGTGGTTTTCGGGGTTTTTAGGGGATTTTGAGGAATCTAGGGTTATTTTTAAAAAAATTGGGTTTTAATGGTTTTTTAGTTTTTTTAACTTTTTGATGGGTTTTAAGGGGTTTTAGTGTATTTTATGGGGTTTTATGGGTTTTAGGGGTTTTCATGGTTTTCAGGGGGATTTCATGGTTTATTACCATTTCGTGGATTTTTTGGGTTTTCATTGGATTTTTAAGGTTTTATGGGTTTTTTGGGGTTTTATGGATTTTGAGGGATTTTAGGGATTTTAAGGGTTTTAGAGTATTTTTTGAGCTTTTGATGTTTTTATTGTTTTTTAGAGTTTTTGAACATTTTTATGGGTTTTAAGGTTTATAATGTTTTTAGTAGTATTTTGGTATTTTCTTGGTTTTTATGGGTTTTAGGGTTTTTAGGGGTTTTATAATTTTAGGGGATTTTTTAGGGTTTTAACATTTTTAAATTATCAACACTTTTTGGGGGTTTTTTAGTATTTTAATAATTTTTAGTATTTTTTAATATTTTGAGGTATTTTGATGGTTTTTAGGGTGTTTTAGGGATTTTTAGGTTTTTCTTGAATGTTTTATGGTTTTTAGAGTCTTTTGGGTTTTTATTGTTTTTATTGTTTTTTAGTGTTTTTAACAATTTAGGGGTTTTAAAGATTTTTTAGTGTTTTAAGGGTTTTTATGGTTTTTAAGGTTTTTAGTGGTTTTCATGTGTTTTTTAGGGTTTTAAGGGTTTTTATATTTTTATTGATTTTTAGGAATTTTTGGGACTTTTATGCTTTTTAGGGTGTTTTGGGGTTTTTAGGTTTTTTTCGAGGTTTAGGGTTTTTTGGGGGGTTTTAATGTTTTTTAGAGTTTTTAGTGGTTTATTAGGGGTTTTATGCATTTTTAGGGTTTTTAGGGTTGTTTAAGATTTGCATGGTTTTTTAGGATTTTTATTGTTTTTATTGTTTAAATTGTTTTTTAGAGGTTTTTAGTGATTTTTATAGTTTTTATGGTTTTTTTATTTTAGGAATGTTGTGGTGTTTTATGGTTTCTCTAGGGTTTTTTGGGGTTTTAATCATTTTTAGGGTTTTTGGGTTTTAAGGTTTTTTTTAATGTTTTTTACGGTTTTGATGTTGTTTAGAATTTTTGAATGATTTTAGGGGTTTTAAGTGTTTTTAGAGTTCTCAGTGTTTTTCTATGTTTTTATGGGTTTTAATGGTTTTTAGGTGGTTTTCAGGGTTTTCATGGTTTTTTACATTTTCATGGATTTTAAAGGTTTTTAGGATTTTTATGTTTTTTATTGTTTTTAGGGATTTTGAGGGGTTTTATGGGTTTTTAGGATGCTTTTTGGTTTTTAGTGCTCTTTTAGTTTTTTGGGGGTTTTAAGGTTTTTTAGACTTTTTTAACATTTTTAAGGGCTTTTGGGGATTTTAGAGTTTTTTGTTTTTTATGGGATTTAAGGGTTTTTAAAAGGTTTTAGGTATTTTTATGGTTTTCAAGGAGTTTTCAGGATGTTTAGTATTTTATTTATTTTCATGGATTTTAGGGGTTTTATTCTTTTTATGGTTTGGGGGGGGGGGTTTACAATTTTTATAGATTTTGAGGGTTTTTAGGGTCTTTTAGGGGTTTTTAAGGATTTTATGGGTTTTGGTGTATTTTTGAGTTTTATAGGTTTTTTATGTTTTTAGGGTTTTAAAGGTTTTTATATTTTTTAAATGTTTTTAGTGATTTTAAGGTGTTTTAGAGATTTTAGTTGTTTTTATGGGTTTATGGGTTTTAATGGATTTCTATGTTTTAGGGGTTTTTATAGTTTTCCTGAGTTGTTCAGGGTTTTTAGGGTTTTATATGTTTTCATGGATTTTTAGTGGTTTTTTAATATTTTTATGGGTTTTAAATTCATTATGTATTTTAGATATTTTGAGAGGATTTTACGGTTTTTAGGGATTTTTATGGTTTTTAGGGGTTTTCAAGGTTTTTAGTGTCTTTTGGGGTTTTTAGAGATTTTTTGAGTTTTTAGGGTTTTAAGGTTTTTTTATAGGTTTTAAAATTTTTAGTTGTTTAAAGGGGTTTTATATTTTTTAGTGGTTTTAAGGTTTATATAGGTTTTTTAGGTATTTTAAGGTTTTTTTTGGTTTTTAGGGGTTTTACATTTTTATGTATTTTTTTTGGGAATTTTAGGTTTTTGATGGTTTTTAGGTTTTTTCCGAGATTTTAGTGATTTTTAGGGATTTTAGTGTTTTTCAGAAGTTTTTCTGGTTTTAGGGGTTTTTAAGGTTTTGGGGTCTTTTTGCGTTATAGGGATTTTTTGGATTTTTAAGGATTTTATGATTTTTAGGACTTTTTAATGTTTTTAGGGGTTTTATGGGTTTTTATAGTTTTTAGTGGGTTTTAGGGTTTTTATGGGTTTTTAGTGGGTTTTATGGTTTTTAGGAGTTTTTTAGGGTTTTTAGGGTTTTTACGGATTTTGAGTGGTTTTGGGTTTTTCATTGGTTTTTCATTGATTTTGAGGTTTTTATGGGTTTTTATGATTTTTTGGAGATTTTAGGATTTTTTTACAGTTTTACATATTTTGAGGAGGTTTTCCAAGGGTTTATTGGGTTTTTAGGTTTTCAGGGTCCTCCTTTTGTTTTTAGGTTTTTTAGGTTTTTAGTGTTTTTTAGGTTTTTAGAGTATTTCAACGCCTTTATTGGTTTTAAGGGTTTTTAGAGTTTTTAGTGGTTTTTAGGTTTTTATTGGTTTTTAGGATCTTTTAAGGTTTTTAGGGAATTTTATGGTTTTCACGGGGGTTTTTGGGTTTTTGGGTTTTTTACATTTTCTTGGATTTTAGGGATTTTTTATGATTTTTAGGACTTTTAGGGTTTTTGGGGTGTTTTGGGTTTTAGGGGTTTTCAGTGGTATTTAAGATTTTTAGGGTCTTTCTGTATTTTTAGGGATTTTTTAAATTTTTATGGGTTTTATTATTTTTTAGATTTTTTTTACATTTTTAGAGGTTTTAAGGGTTTTTATAGTTTTTAGTGGTCTTTTAGTGTTTTTATGGGTTGTTATGTGTTTTTATGTTTTTAGGGGTTTTTCTGGATTTAAGGGTTTTTTCTGGGATTGTGGGGTTTTTTACCTCTTCGTGGATTTTTTGGGGTTTTATAGGATTTGTATGGTTTTTAGATTTTTTAATGTTTTAGGGCTTTTAAAGGGTTTTTTGAGTTTTTAGTGGTGTTTATGGTTTTATGGGTTTTGAAGGATTTTTAAGTGTTCTAGTGGTTTTATGGTTTTCAAGATTTCATTGTTTTTAGGGCAAGGAAGATGCGAGGGTCAGGCTATTCCCGGCCCCCCAAATTTATTAGAAATATAAAAGAGACACTCATTATTTTTAGGGGTTTTTATGTTTCCAATGATTTTTAGCAGGTTTTATGGTTTATGGTTTTTTAGGGATTTTGAGGGTTTTTAGTGTTTTTAGGTGTTTTTATGGATTTTAGGGTGTTTTAGTGTTTTTAGGGAGTTGTTCAGGTTTTAGGTTTTTTTGACATTTTCAGGGATATTAATGTTTTTAGAGACTTTTAGCATTTTTAGGTCTTTCAAGGGTTTTAAGAAATTTCAGTGAGTTTTAGGGTTTTTAATGGTTTTTGGGATTTTTCAAGGTTTTGAGGGGTTTTTATGGTTTTTAGTGTTTTTTAGGGTTTTTCAATTTTTCATGGATTTCTAGGGGGGTTTTAGTATATGTATAGTTTTTAGGGTTTTTTGTGATTGGATGGTTTTTCAAGGTTTTTTTGGGTTATCATGGGTTGCTAGGGTTTTTATAGTATTTTGGGTTCTGGTTTTTTGAGTTTTTTTGGGTTTTATGGGTTTTTAGAGTTTTAAAGAGTTGCTAGGAGTTTTAAGGACATTTAGCGTTTTTGTGGTTTTTTCAGTTTTTTGGTTTATAAGGGTTTGTATGGTATTCATGGGTTTTTTAGTGTTATATGGGGTTTTTTATGTTTTCATGGATTTTATTAGTTTCTAGGATTTTTATTTTTTAGTGCTTTTATGGTTTTTAAAGATTTTGAGGGGTTTTATGGATTTTCAAGGGTTTTTAGGGTTTTTAGGGACCTTTTAGTTTTTTGTTTTTTTTTTGATTTTTTAGGGGTTTTATGGTTTTTTTATATTTTTTATATTTTAAACGTGTTTAAGGGTATTTAAGTGTTTTTAGAGTGTTAAGTGGGTTTTTATGGGTTTATAGGGTTTTAAGGCCATTAATGGTTTTTATGGTTTTTAATGCCTTTTACGTTTCAATGGATTTTAGTAGTTTTTGAGGATTTTTATGTTTTAAAGGTTTTTATGGTTTTTAGGGATTTTGAGGGTTTATAGAGTTTTTCAAAGGTTTTTATGGATTTTAGGGTTTTTTCAAATTTATATAGTTCTTTTGAATTTTTAGGGATTTTTTAGTTTTTGGGGGGTTTTAAGGGTTTTTGAGTTTTTCACATTTTTAGGGGTTTTAATAGTTTTTGATATTTTTTGTTGGTTTTTAGAGATTTTTTAGGTTTTTAGGGGTTTTATTATTTTCAGGGTTTTCAGGGGTTTTCAGTGTTTTTTATGTTTTTTGTGAATTTTTTGTGTTTTTTAGGATTTTCAGGGATTTTAGGGGTTTGTAGGGCAAGGTAGGTGCAGGACCAGGCTATTCCCAACCCCCAAAAATTTATTAAAAAAAGACACAACAGATAAGGGAGGGGAGGAATCAAATGACCCAAATCCAAAAACACTCAAACTCCCCAAACCCAAAAGCAATCGGGGTTTGTCGGGGTTTTTAGAGTTTTTTGGGATTTGATGGTTTTTAGGAGTTTTCAAGGATTTTTCGGTTTTTAGGAGGTTTTATGGTTTTTAGGTTATTTTGGATTTTTAGAGTTTTTTTAGTTTGATTGGATTTTTATGATATTTTCAATTTTTTTAAAAAATTTAAGAGTTTAAAGGGGTTTTAGAGTTTTTAGTGGTTTTTAAGGTTTCTACGAGTATTTAGGATTTTTAGGGCTTTTAAGGTTTTTAGGGGATTTTATGGTTTAATGGTATTTTTCATGTTTTTGAGGGTTTTTTATGTTTTCATAGATTTTTAGGCGTTTTTAGAATTTTTATGGTTTTCAATGTTTTTTATAGTTTTTAATTTTTTTAGGGTTTTCATGGTTTTTTGGGTTTTAGGGTCCCTTTGGGATTTTAGAGTTTTTAAATATTTTTAAGGCTTTATAGGTATTTCATAATTTTAAGTGGTTTTTTGGCTTTTTATAGATTTTTAGGTCTTTTATGTTTTTAGGGGGTTTTATGATTTTTAGGGGGGTTTTCTAGGTTTTTTACATTTTCATGAATTTTTAGTGGGTTTTTAGTTTTTTTTATTGTTTTTAGGGTTTTTAGGGATTTTGAGGGTTTGGAGGGTTTTTAGGTGTTTTCATGGTTTTTAAGGGTTTTTTGGGTTATTAATATTTTTTTGAGATTTTTCAGGTTTTTATAATTTTGCAGAGTTTTTAAAAATTTGTAGGGGTTTTATTTATTTTAGAGTATTTAGTGGTTATTAAGGTTTTATGGGGGTTAATGGTTTTTAAGGTTTTTAAGTTTTTTTACGGTAATCAGTGGGTTTTCAGGATTTTTAAGGTTTTTACATTTTTAAGGATTTTTAGGGGTTCTTTTGGCATTTTTAGGGTTTTTGTGGGTTTTAAGGTTTTTTCTGGGGTTTTGAGAGTTTTTAGGGGTTTTTTTATGATTTTTAGGCTCTTTTGGGGTTTTAAGAGGTTTTTGAGTATTTTAGTGTTTTTAGGGTTTTTTAGAGTTTTTAAACATTTTTCAACATTTTAAGGGTTTTATTATTTTTAGTGGTTTTTATATTTTTTAAGGTATTTAGGATTTTATGGATTTTAGGTGTTTTATGTTTTTTAGGGGTTTTTTAGTATTTTTACGATTTCATTGATTTTAAGGGGTTTTTAGGATATTTACAGATTTTAGGGTTTTTAGGGGTTTTATGGATTTTGAGCATTTTTAGGTACTTTTTGATTTTTAGAGTTTTTTCTGAGTTTTTTGGGTTTTAAGGTTTTTTCCCTCAGTTTTTAAACATTTTAGGTTTTTAAGGCTTTTTAGAGTTATTAATGTTTTTAGGGTTTTTAATGTTTTTAGGGTTTTCTATGGTTTTCAGGGGTTTTTTAGGGTTTTATAATTTTTTTACATTCTCATGTATTTTTATAGACTTTTTATGATTTTTATGGTTTTTAGGATTTTCTACGGTTTTTAGGGATTTTGGGGGTTTTAGGGGCTATCATGGTTTTTTGGGGGGTTTCAAGGATTATTAGGTTTGTTGGGGTTTTTTTATTTTTTTGGGTTCTTATGTTTCTTATAGGTTGTTAAACTTTTTAGTGGTTTTAAAGGGGTTTTATAGTTTTTAGTGGTATTTAGTATTTTTGTGGGTTTTTTGGGTTTTTAATGTTTTTAGGGTTTTATGGGTTCTTTATGTTTTCATTGATTTTAGGGGTTTTTAGGATTTTTTTTGGTTTTTTGGGTGTTTTAGTGTTTTTATGGATTTTGAGGGTTTCTATTGGTTTTTAGGGGTTTTTAGGGTTTTTAGGGGTTTTTAGAGTTTTTAGGCACCTTTTGGGTTTTTAGTGTTTTTTGAATTTTTTATGGTTTTAAAGGTTTTTTTTGAGTTTTTAACATTTTCAAGGGTCAAAAGGGTTTTTTTGTCATTAGTGAGTTTTTAGGGGTTTTAGGGTTTTAATGGTTTTCAGGGGTTTTTTGGGTTTTTAGGGGTTTTTTACGGTTTTATGATTTTTTATGTTTTAATGGATTTTTATGGGTTTTTAGGATTTTATGGGGTTTCAAGGTGTTTAGGGATTTAGGTATTTTGATATTTTTGGGGATTTTGGGGGGGGGGGGGTTTAGTGGTTTTTTTGGTTTTTAGGGTCTTTTGGGGGTTTAGGTTTTTTTAGTTTTTTTAGGGATTTTATTTTTTTAGAATCTTTTAACATTTTAAGGGGTTTAAAGGGTTTTAGAGTATTAAATGCTTTTTATGGTTTTATGCGTTTTTAGGGTTTTTATTTTTTTAGGGGTATTTATGGTTTTTAGGGGGCTTTTATGGGTTTTAGTGTTTTTTTACATTTTCATTGATTTTTAGGGTTTTTTTGGATTTTTAGGGGGTTTTAAGGGGTTTAGGGATTTTGAGGGCTTTTACAGTTTTTAGGGTTTTTAGGGGTTTTCAAGGTTTTTAGAAACATTTTGGGGTTTCATGGTTTTTTTGAGTTTTTTTGGGTTTCTCTGGTTTTTAGATTTTTTAATGTTTTTAGGGTTTTAAGGGTTTTTAGAGTTTATAATGGTTATTTGGGGTTTTTAGGGGTTTAAAGGATTTTTTATGTGTTTATTGCAAGGAAGATGCAAGGGTCAGGCTATTTCCGACCCCCTCAAAATTTATTAATGAAAAAAAGACACAGCAGACAAGGGAGGGGCGGGGTCAATCAACCCACACCCAAAAACCTCTTACAACCCACGCCAAAAAAAAAGAAAAACAATGAAAGAAAAAAAACAACTCAAAAACAGACACAACAACAACATCATCACGTCACATCCAGCCAGCACCAGCATCCAGCAACACCACATCCAATCTTCACAGCTACCCAGCAGCAGCAACACAGCCAAACCAACCATCCCCAGCAACCAACAACACCAAATCCAACATCACATCCAATTTAAGGTTTTAGGGGGTTTTATGGTTTTTAGGGGCTTTTCAGGTTTTTAATATTTTTTTTACATTTTCATGTATTTTTAGGATGTTTTTAGGATTTTTATGTTTTTAGGTTTTTTGGATGTATAGGGATTTTGTGGGTATTTAGGGTTTTTTAGTGTTTTTACAATCTTTTGGGTTTTAGGGGTTTTTTTGAGTTTTTTAGGGTTTTTATTGTTTTCGGAGTTCTTTTACATTTTTAGGGGTTTTAAGGTTTTTAGAGATTTTAGTAGAATTTTAAGATTTTTTGGATGTTTAGGGTTTTTAGGGGTTTTAGGGGTTTTTATGGTTTTCCGGGATTTATTAGGGTTTTTAGGGTTTTTTATGTTTTCATCTAATTTTAGGGGGGTTTTAGTATTTTTTTTAGGTTTTTTTGGTTTTTATGGGTTTTATGGTCTTTTTAGGTGTTCGGGTTTTTTTTTGAGTTTTTAGGGTTTTTAATGTTTTTTAGAGTTTTTATCCTTTTAGGGTTTTTAAGGGTTTTTAGAGTTTTTAACATTTTTTGTGGTTTTAATAGTATTTAGAGATTTTAGTGGGTTTTTTAGGGTTTTAATGGGTTTCTATGTTTTTTTTAAAAAATAGGGGTTTTATGATTTTTAGGACTTTTAGCGGTTTTTAGGTTTTCGTGGATTTTTTTGGGGTTTTACGGATTTTTTTGGGGTGTTCAAGCATTTTTAGGGTTTTTAAAGGTTTTTTTGGGTTTTTTTTCGGTTTTTTGGGGTTTTTTGAGTTTTTTATGGTTTTCAAGGTTTTTTTAGAATTTTTAACATTTCTAGGAGTCTTAAGGGTTTTGGGGTTATAAAGTTTTTTTTTGGGTTTTTTATTGTTTTTAGCGTTTTTAATGTTTTTTGGAGTTTTTATGGATTTTAGGGATTTTTCAGGATTGTTATGGTTTTTTAGGTTTTCATTGATTTTTTATAGGGTTTTAGGATTTTTATGGTTTTTATGGTATTTCTGGGTTATTAGGGGCAAGGAAGATGCGAGGACCAGGCTATTCCCCCCCCCCCAAATTTATTTTAAAGAAAAGGAGTCACAACAGACAAGGGAGGGGAGGGATCAAACGACCCACACCCAAAACCACTTACAACCCACGCCCAAAAAGAAAAGAAAACAAAGAAAAGACTCAAAAGGAAAACCAAAAAGGAATGAAAAAAAGATCAGTCAACGCCCCCACCATTGTCCGAAACAGAAGCCACACCATAAGGATCACCATCTGCACCATATCCAGATGCAGCATCATCGAAGCAGGAGTCAGAATCATCCCATCCTGACTCATAGTCCTCATTGATTCTGAGGAGCGTCAGAATCTTCTCCCTCCGTTTCTAATGTTCCAGGGAATGCGGCTGCTCTCGATTGTTAACCTTGAATTTTAGCTTAACTGTCTTTGAAGAAGCCTGAGTGACCATGGGTCTGGGGAGAGTGGAGTAATCCCTCTTCCACATCCTCTTTGAGGAGCTCGAGGTGGAAACACTGTTCACCTTCTCGATCTCACACGAGCACTCCTCCACTTCCCTTCCATGCACATGATCTGGGATGAAGGAGGGTTCCTGGTTAAGGGGGCACTCAACAAAACCATCATCTTCAGCCCATCCATCGACAACAACCAGCGGCAAGCTTGGGGCCGTTAAGGAAGGTAAATCTGCACTCCCAATGAGAGAAACCGGTGGCCTTTTCCCATCCTCCCCGGGCAGTACCGTCCCCTCATCACCAAGCCATGTTTCAGGCCTATCATCCAGGGGTTCCTCTTGCACCTCCAAGACCAACCCTATCATCTCCTCCTTTGCAGCATCCTTTCCCTGTTTGTGATCATCCCTTGCCCCAACCCATTCCCCTTGGATGTCCATGTTCCCTTCCTTACGCACTCCCCCCTGATCAGCAACCTCCTCCAACTGATCCATTGCTCCCTGCTCTTCTACCATCCCCTTCCCAGCCACATGGTAATAAAAACCACCAGTATCCCCTTTAGGCTCCTCCTCAGGCATTCCCAAACCGAGTCCAGAGCCACCACAACCAGCCACATCCTCTACTTCATCCTGTCCGGTGACCGAATGGACCACCACTGGGAGGGCCTCTCCCTGTTCTGCCACCACCCTCTACTCTGCCACATCCCCCTGTGCAGCTACTTCTCCCTCTGTCACAACACATACCGAAATCTCAATCCCAGCATTAGCATCACAGCCAGGCATGGGAACCTGCACATTGGCACCCGAGGATCCAAAGAGAGAAGCACTGGCACCAAGAAAATACCAAAATCCTCATTACGCATACTATCTAACGTAACATTTTCACCCTCTTTCTGCATCCCCTCACCCCTATCTTCACTGGAAACTCCCAGAATCCCAGAGTAATAGATCTGCTCGGCTTGCTCATCAGAGCCTCTAGCCAACAGTGCTTGTGCATACTGTTGCTCCTGAATCAAGTCCAAGTCCACTGAGACCAAATTACCAAACTGATTGTGCAGGGGACACCAACACCCCCCCATGCACTGCAAATTGATTTGGAGGAGCTCCTTCCACATATAGTCCAGAAGCATCAGCCAGCCCAGGCGGATCCATCTGCCTCAACTCCTCCGTTCTTAGACTAAAACCTCCTGCCACCGAATCTGTCACCTCCCTACCAGCCTAAATTCCCAGGTCTCTTTTCAGCCTATCAAACACATCATAGACCCTCGGAGAAGGAAGGGGTTGTTGAGCAACCTTCAAAGGAATGTACCCAACCACAATAGCATCCTGATTCTCAGCTAGAGTCACCCTAACATGTCCAGAGAGAGGACTCACGTCATTAAGACCATGGATTCCCCGGTGAGGTATATCTGTTTTTAAACCAGAAGATGTAGCAGAAGACCTCTGAAATAGAGGCTTGATATAACCAGCAGACCTACATGTGGAGGCAAAGTGTCCCAGCCTATGGTAGGATGAGCAAAGGGGAAACCAAGATTCGAAGTAGACCATCTGGTGCAACAGGAGCTCACCCTCAATCTCAACGCAGAAAGAAGTAACTGGCTCTTTAGATAAATCAACCTCAATGAAAATCCTCAGCACAACGGGGTGGCAGGAAACAGCAGTCCGCGCATCCATACTAAGATATCTACTAATTAGGTTGCCAATGATGCAGAGGATGGCCGGGTTTTGGAAGGGCAGAGCAAGACTAGAAAGGGTAACCCATAAGGCCACGGTCGCAGGATCATGGTGTAAAAGGAAATCAAAATTCCAGCGAAAAAGATAAAAATGAAGGCCATCAAGAGATTATGGGGCAAAAGCCCATGCCGAAATTAGATCCTCTTCATTACTAAACCGAATCCGAAAGTGTCGAGCATCCAACATCCCAACGATAACCTGTTCACGGAGATTCCAAGAAGAATCAACAAACCTGAAAAAATCATCCACAGAGGGCCGAATCCTTCCGAAACGGGCCACCAGCGAGAGATCCAGGAGAGAAGAAACCATCGAGAATTCCCGAGAGGAGATCAGGAAAGATGGTACACCATTCTCAAAGAGGGGGACTTTGGGTCTGACATCAATCTCTATAAAGCAAGGGAGAAGAGCAGGGTCAGAAGATGGAGAAGTATGCGTCGTATTCGCCACTTCCCCTGGCTAGGGCGCAGGGTAGGGTGCAGTCGGAGAGGCTATGGGCTACGCCAACGTCAACATCCATGGCAAGGAGGGGAGCACCGAGCGTGAGAGTAGGGGCACCGACATCCTTCCTATTAAGGATTTTCTTTAGTTTTCTCTGTGTTATTAGGGATTTTTATGGTTTCTTAGATTTTTAAGGGTTTTTAGGGTTTTAGGGGTTTTGAGGGTCTTTTTCGTGTTTTATGTTTTTTCAGAGTTTTATAAAGATTTTATGGGGTTTAAGGGTTTTTAATGTTTTTTGTGGTTTTTAGGGGTTTTATGGGTTTTTAGTGTGTTTAATGTTTTCATGGATTTTTATGGGTTTTTATGTTTTTTATGGTTTTTACGGGTTTTTAGGGATTTTGATGGGTTTTATGGTTTTTCCGGACATTTTAGGAGTTTTAGGGGTCTTTGGGATTTTAATGGTCTTTTAAGGGGTGTAGGGTTTGTTTTAGTTTTTAGGGTTTTCAAAGGTTTTTAGAGTTTTTTTACGTTTTAAAATACTTTTAAAGTTTTTTTTACATTATTTGGGGTTTAAGGTTTTTTAGACTTTTTAGTGGTTTTTATGGTTTTTTGAGTTTTTTTAATGTTTTTAGGGGTTTTTATTGTTTCAAGGGGTTTTTAATGGTTTTAGGGTTTTTTACGTTTTCATGGAATTTTTAGGGGTTTTGAGGATTTTTATGGGTTTTTAGGGTTTTTAGGGATATTGAGGGGTTTTAAGGTTTTCATGGGTTATTTGGGGTTTTAGTATTTTTTAGGGTTTTTAGGGTCTTTTATGATTTTAGGGGTTTTCTGAGTTTTTTCCGGATTTTTAATATTTTTAAGAGTTTATAAAGTTTTAGGGGTTTTTACATTTTTTAGCAATTTTTAGAGTTTTATGGGTTTTTAGGGGTTTTAGGGTTTCAAGGGTTTTATGGGTTTTTATGGATTTTTATGGTTTTCACGGGGTTTTCAGGGTTTTTAGGGGTTTTTACATTTTCATGGATTTTTAGGGGTTTTTTCAGATTTTTTTGGTCATTAGTGTTTTCATGAAATATATGGATTTTTAGGGTTTGAAGGTTTTTCAACAGTTTTAAGGGGATTTTAGGGTTTTTTAGATCCTTTTGGGTTTTAGGGATTTGTTTGAGCATTTTAGTGTTTTTAAGGTTTCTTAATGATTTTAAAATTTTTAGGGTTTTAAGGGTTTTTATAGTTTTTAGTAGTTTTTTGGGGTTTTAGTTGGTTTTTTGGGTTTTTATGGTTTTTTGGTTTTTTATGGTTTTTAGGTGATTTAATGGTTTTTATGGGTTTTTACGGATTTTAATGGATTTTTATATTTTTGTTGATTTTTAGGGGTTTCTTATGTTTTTTTGGTTTTTTGTGTTTTTTTGGTTTTTTTGTGTTTTTTCTGGGTTTTTCTGGGTTTTTAGGATGTTTTTGGGTTTTTTGAATTCTTTAATGTTTTAAAGGTTTTTTAGATTTTTTAACATCTTTAGGGGGTTTAAGGTTTTTTAGAGTCTTTAGTGGTTTTATTAGGTTTTTTTTGGGTTTTTTGGGTTTTCTTAAGGTTTTTCAGGGTTTTCATTTTTTTTACATTTTCAAGGATTTTAGGGTGTATTTAGGATATTTATGTTTTTAAAGTATTTTTAGGGTTTTTTCTGGATTTTGAGGGTTTTAGGGGTTTTCAGGGACTTTTGGGGGTTTTAGGGGTTTTTTGAGTTTTAGGGATTTTATAGTTTTTAGAGTTTTTTTAATATTTTTAGGGGTTTTAATGTTTTCATGGGTTTTTAGGGTGTTTATGGGGTGTTAGGATTTTTTAAGGTTTTTTGGGGTTTTTTTGTTTTTAGCGTTTTTAGGGGTTTTATGGTTTTTAGGGTTTTTAGGGGTATTTCCGTTTTCTTAGATTGGGGGGGAGGTCGGATTTTTATGGGTTGTAGGTTTTTTTGGGTTTTTAGGGATTTTGATTTTTATTAGGGGTTTTCAGGGGTTTTTAGGGTTTTATGGGTTTTAAGGGGTTTTGGGTCTTTTTGGGGTTTTAAGGTTTTTTTGAGTTTTTAGGGGTTTTGAGGTTGGTTAGAGTTTTTAACATTTTTAGGGCAAAGAAGGCACGGGCCAAGCGGAGAGCTTGGCACCTCAATTTATAAAAAAGAAAAAGTAAAAAACATTACAGGGTGGACTTGTACATTCTGGTGCGGGTAGTGCCCTTCATGTTAGATTCTACAAGACACGTGAAAAAAGTAGGAGCAATGATTGACCACTGTGAGTAGCATTCGTCAATATCCATCTTGGAAAGAACATCAGCCACTTTATTGACCTCCCTATAAGCATGAGTGATTCTGAGACTAAGTTTTTGGATAAACTAAGGCTTTCAATCCATTGGGATAGGAGTCGCCATGGAACCTTCTTTGAGTTTAGCCGGAGAGCCTCCACCGCAAGCCTTGAGTCAGATTCGATCCATAGATGCAACCACCCACATTGATTTGCAAAACGAACAGCCTTGATAATAGCCCAAAGCTTTGCCTCATAGGCACATCCATTCGCAATGAAATGATAGAAAATACCCTTGATAAAACCTCGATAAGTACAAAAAACACCACTACAACCTGAGGGGCCTGGTGAGCTTGTTGCCGCACCATGAACATTATCTTTGATCCTTGACGGATTGGTGGAATCCATCTAATGTATTTCATCAACATTGGATTTTTGAACCTTCCAGGAACACCAAGAGTGCGGAGTGTAACAAGATCATTGAAGCAGTTGTTCATCGTACGTGATTGAATACACCCAGCCATTCGAACAGCACTGTGCATGGAAATAATACCCTAATGAGCAGAGCATGATTTATTCTGAAAAATAGAAGAATTTCTTGCAGCCCGTATAAAGGCAACAATTGCTTAAAATGCAGCATGAAAAAGGTTGTGAAGCTGCTCACTGTAGCTGAAATCTGTAATAAAGAGCATCCTTTGAGAAAAGGTTCCAGGGGGTAAACAGAGACCAAAGACATCCTGTATGTAATTCCATATTCTATGTGCAAGATTGCATTCAACAAAGAGGTGTTGTATGCTTTTATCACCTCGCAAACATATGCTGCTGGCTGAAATAATCTACCTTCCGGCTTTTTGCAGCTGACCATGTATAGGCAGCCTATTTCTCCAAATCTTCCAAAGAAGAAGGAAGTGTCTAGGGGGAATGAATTGACACTTTTATTTTAGAATCCATGAGGGGGGTTCTAGGCCTTGCCGACATTTGTGCTTGTAGAACTCCCTTGTAGTGAGATGTTTTTAGGGGTTTTGATTATTTTTAGAGATTTTAGTGGTTTTTTGGGTTTTATGGGTTTTTAGGTTTCTTGAGGTTTTTAGGGTTTTTTAAGATTTTTATGGTTTTTTGATTTTTTGGGGATTTTGAGTGTTTTTAGAGTTTTTCAGGGGTATATTGGGTTTTTACAGGTTATGGGGTTTTTCAGATGTTTTTGGGTTTTTAGGGGTTTTTTGGTGTTTTTTAGGGTTTTAAAGATTTTTAGGATTTTTAACATTTTTTGGGGTGTTAATGATTTTTAAAGTTTTTATTTGTTTCTTATAATTTTTATGGGTATTTAGAGTTTTTAGGGTTTTTAGGATTTTTAGGGATTTTGAGGTCATTTAACGGATTTCAGGTGTTTTTAGGGGTTTGGGGGTCTTTTAGGTTTTAGTTTTTTTTTCATATGTTTTTAGGGTTTTTAAGGTTTTTAAAAATATTTAACGCTTTTAGGGGTTTTAAGGGTTTTTAGAATTTATAGTTCTTTTATTAGATTTTATGGGGCTTATGTTTTTTTACGTTTTTAGTGGTTTTAATGGTTTTAAGGGGTTATAAGGGTTCTTACATTTTCATGGACTTTTTACGGGTTTATAAGATTATTAATTTTTTACGGGTTTTAAGGTTTTTAGAGAATTTGAGGGTTTTTATGGTTTTTAGGGGTTTTTTGGTTTTTAGGGTCTTTTGGGTTTTTATTGTTTTTTTGTGGTTTATGGTCTTTAGAGTTTTTTAACAATTTTTTGGTTTTTAATGGTTTTTATATTTTTTAGTGTGCTTTTTGGTTTTTATGGGTTTTTGTGATTTTTAAGGTTTTTAGGGGTTTTCATGGTTTTAAGGGTTTTTTACATTTTTAATGATTCTTAGGGTTTTCCTAGGACTTATAATGTTTTAGTTTTTTTAGGGATTTTAGGGATTTTGATGGTTTAGGGGTTTTAAGGGTGTTTTTGTTGTTTTAGGGTTTTTTGGGGTTTTTTGGGTTTTTAGTGGTTTTTTTTTATTTTTTTAGGGTTTTAAGGTTTTTTAGAGTTTTTTATGTTTTTAGTGGTTTTGATGGTATTTAGACCTTTTAGAGGGTTTTATGGTTTAAAGGAGGTTTTCAAGGTTTTTAGGGGTTTTTTAGGTTTTCATGGATTTTAGGAGTTTTTAGATTTCTTGTGATTTGTAGGGTTTTTAGGGATCTTGAGGGGTGTTATGGGGTGTTTTCATGGGATCTTCATGTTTTTAGGGGTTTTTTTGGGTCTTTTTCTGTTTTTAGGGTTTTTTCAAGTTTTTTAGGGTTTTAATGTTTTTAGCTTTTTTAGAGTTTGTAGGGTTTTTATGGTTTTTTATATATTTTAGTGTGTTTTTAGTGTTTTTATGGTTTTGATTTTTAGGGGTTTTTATGGTTTGTAGGGGTGTTTAGGGGTTTTAGGGGTTTTTACATTACCATGGATTTTTATAGGTTTTAAGTGTTTTATGGTTTTTAGAATATTTAAGGATTTTCATGGTTTTTAGGATTTTTCAGGGGTTTTTAGGGGTTTTATGTTTTTTAGGGTCTTTTTTGGTTTTTATGGATTTTTAGAGTTTTTTAGGGTTTTAAGGGTTTTTAGAGTTTTTAAAAGTTTTTAGGGGTTTAAATGCTTTTTAGTGTTTTTAGTGGTTTTTAGTGTTTTTATAGGATTTTAGGGGTTTTTAGGGTTTTTAGTGGTTTTAATGGGTTTGAGGGGTTTTTAGGGTTTTTTATGTTTTTATGGATTTTTTGGCTAGTTTTAGGATTTTATGGTTTGTATGGTTTTTTTTGAGTTTTTAGGGATTTTCAGTGTTTTTAGGGTTTTTCGGGGGGTAGGGTTTTTCAAGGTTTTATGATTTTTATGGTTTTTGGAGATTTTTTTATGTTTTTAAGGGTTTTAAGGGATTTTAGAGTTTTTTAGTGTTTTTTAGAGTTTTTATGGTTTTTTAGGGTTTTATGTTTTATGAGGGTTTTAGGGTTTTCAAGGGTTTTTTATTTTTAATGGATTTTAAGTGGTTTTTTATGATTTTTATGCTTCATAGGTTTTTTAGTGTTTTTATGGACGTTTAGTGTATTTCAAGGGTTTCTAGGGTTTTCGGGTTTTTAGGGGTTTTTATGGGGTTTTAGGGTTTTTAGTGGCTTTTTGGGTTATATGTTATTTTTAGTTTTAGGGGTTTTGAAGTTTTTTAGAGATTTTTAAAATTGTTAGGGGTTCAAATGGATTTTAAATTTTTTTGTGGGTTTTGAGGGATTCTTATGTTTTCATGTATTTTAAGAGTTTTTAAATGTTTTAGGTGTTTTTAGGGTTTTAATGGGTTTTAGGGTTTTTAAGGTTATTTCGTGTTTTTAGGCATTGTTACGTTTTCATGAATTTTTAGGTGGGTTTAGTGTTTTTATGGTTTTTAGGGTTTTTTGGAATTTAGAGGGGTTTTAAGGGTTTTAGGGTTTAGGGTTTTTAGGGTTTTTCATGGGATTAGTGTCTTTTGGGTTTTTAGGGATTTTTTTAGTTTTTTATTGTTTTTAAGGTTTTTATAGTTTTTAACATTTTTAGGGGTTTATGGGTTTTTAGTGTTTTTAGTGGGGTTTTTGGGGTTTTATTGTTTTTTTGGGGTTTTAGGGTTTTTAGGGTTTTTATGGGTTTCAACATTTTTTAATATTTTTTGGGTTTTTACATTTTCATGGAATTTTAGTGGTTATTTCAGATCTTGATGAGTTTTAGGGTTTTTAGTATTTTTAGGGATTTTGAGTGTTTTTAGGGGTTTCAGGGGTTTTATGATTCTTTTAATAGTTTTTAGGGTCTTTTGGGTGTTTTAGGGTTTATTTTGAGTTTTTAAATATTTTTAGGGATTTTATGGGGTTTTAGAGTTTTTTGTGGTGTTTTAGGCAAGGAAGATGTGGAGGCCAGGCTAATCCCGACCCCCCCAAAATTTATTAAATAAAAAGACGCAGAAAGACACAGCAAACAAGGGAGGGGTGGGGTCAATCAACCCACACCCAAAAACCCTTTACAACCCCAAACCCAAGGACCCCAAAAAAAGAAAGTTCAAAAGGAAAAAAAAAGAAAGGAAAAGACGCAAAAGACCAAACACAACGACAGCAACGCCCTCTCATCCAACCCCAGCTTTCAGTTCCTTCGCCCCGTAGGCACCCACATCATCACCACTCATCGAGGAAGCAAAGACCATCCTATTCCTCAGCATTCCCAACATCAAATCCCAGCCAAGAAACAACCAACCTCTCACCTCACCATTTTCAGCCATCGTGTCCTTAGCAAGCGTGTCCACCAACAACATTACATAATCACAATCAGCAAAAAAATATGTCCCACCTTCAATCCAAGCGGCTTCCAACAGCTCACACAAAGTACGGCACCTAGGAATACATCTGCAGCCCCTCAGGTCAAGACAACAACCAACAACACTCAATAGGTACAAAATCCAGCACCCATAGCAAGACGAAACCAAACCAGCACCAAACTCACGCTTCAAGCAACCAACACCTCCTTCAGCAGATCCAAACCAAGAAATAACCAGCACCCAACAGCTCTGTTTCCAGCTCCCAGCACCTCCAAAACATTCAGCAAGAAGAAAAACACACCTAGAAGAACAAGCAGAAAGAAATGACCACCAACCCTCAAGCCTTTCACCATTCCACAACACCCAAACCTCTTTTTTTAGACCCCGGTCCAGATCTCCCCGCAAGCGACCCAGAAGTCGCACTGCAAGGCGAAGCACCACCTAGCGCCTCAAGACAGCTCCATAAATCGACAACAGCATACAAAACCGACCAATCCAGTCAAAACCAGGACGGCTTCGACATGACAGGGGACCCAAAACCAGCAAAGATCCCAGAAGACAACGCAACTTAACCAGACCTGTGATTGCAGTGCAAGACAAGACCAAGGGTCCAGAAACACGAACTTGAAAGATCTGCGCAAGCCGAAGATAAACGGATCTGAAATCCCACACAAAGGGGTCAGGAGAGGCACCCCCAGGCTGATAAAGCACCCACCGCGTCTTCCTTAAAATATCATAGAACCGGAAAACCCACCAGGTCCCTCTTGAAGATGGATCTGGAGAGAACCGCATCTCCGAAGCCCAAAAGAACCAGTCCAATGCACCTCCAATCCATCAGGACTCCCATCTCACCTGCCTCTCACCATCATGGAACCAGTGAAGCCACCAAGAAGACAGATCTGAAACCCGCTTGGAGATTCGCAATGTCATTGACCTGGTCCCTCTAAGCCACCAGATCCTCGCACCACAACTCCGCCGGGAATCACCACAAGTGTCACAAAGCCAGGAGAAGCACCGAGACCACACTTGAGCCACCGAGAAGCCATATACGGCACCACTGAGGAGCACCGAAGATCCAGCAGGAGGCTGAGCGGGGAAACACGACGAGAGATCTCCCAGGGACATAGCCGCCATCTTCTTTTTCTTGTAGTGTTTTAGGGTTTTTTGGGTTTTAAGGGTTTTTTATGGTTTTAGAGGTTTTTATGATTTTCAGGGGTTTTTAAGGTTTTCAACATTTTCATGGATTTTTAGGGGATATTTAGAATTTTTATGATTTTTAAGATTTTTAGAGGTTTTAAGGATTTTTAGGTTTTTAGGGTATTTTAGGGTTTTTATGGTCTTTCAGGAGTTTTAGGGTCTTTTTGAAAATTTATGGGTTTTTGGTGTTTTTAGGGTTTTCTCATTTTTTAATGTTTTTAGGGGTTTTAAGGGTGTTTAGTGTTTTTAGCGGTTTTATGATTTTTATGATAGGGTTTTTAATATTTTTAGGGGTTTTATGGTTTTCAAGGGGTCTTCAGGGTTTTTATGGTTTTTTACATTTTTATAGATCTTTAGGGGTTTTTAGGTTTTTTATAGTTTTTATAGTTTTTAGGTTTTTTAGGGATTTTGAGGGGTTTTAGGGTTTTCATGGTTTTTAGGGGTTTTAAGGTTTTACAGTTTTTAGGTGTTATAGTTTTTAGGGGGTTTTCGAGGTTTTTAGAGTTTTTTATGTTTTCAATTACTTTTAGGGGTTTTTTTGTTTTTAGGGATTTTAGAGCTTTTTAACATTTTTATGGGTTTATGGGTTTTTATATTTTTTATTGGTTTTTAGAATTTTTATGAAATTTTATGGGTGTTCAAGTTTTTAGGGTTTTTATGGTTTCAGTGGTTTTTAGGGTTTTTTATATTTTCCTATATTTTTAATGGTATCTAGGAATTTTGTGGTTTTTTTGGTTTGTTGGGGGGTTTTGGGATTTTGAGGGGTTTTCTAGAAATTTTAGGGGTTTTGGGGGGGGGTTAGGTTTTTTAGGGTTTTTAATGTTTTTAATGTTTTAATGGTTTTATAGTTTTTAATGTTTTTAGGGGTTGTATGTGAATTTAGAGTTTTTAGTGGTTTTAGGGTTTTATGGTTATTTAAGGTTTTATGTGTTTTTATGGTTTTTAGGGGCTTTTAGGGTTTTAAGAGTTATTTATGTTTTTTCGGATATTACGGGGGGTTTTAGGATTTTTATGGTTTTATGGATTTTTAGGGTTTTTAGGTGGTTTTCAAAGGTTTTTAGTGGTTTTTAGAGTTTTTTGGGTCTTTTGGGTTTTTAGTGTTTTTGTGTGTTTTTTGGGTGTTTTATGGGTTTTTAAAGTTTCTTAATGTTTTTAGGGGTTTAAAAGGTTTTTAGATATTTTAGTGGTTTTTAAGGTTTTTAGGGTTTTTAAGTGTTTTAGGGGTTTTATGGTCTTCAGGGGTTTCAGTGGGTTTTAAGATTTTTATGGTAGGGTTTTTATGGTGTTTAGGGGTTTTAAGGTTTTTAGGGGTTTAGGATTTTTATAGATTTTTAAATTTTTAAGGATTTTTAGATGTTTTTAGGATTTTTATTGTTTTTAATGTTTTTAGGGTTTTCCGGGATTTTGAGGGTTTTTAGGGTTTTCATGATTTTTAGGGCTTTTTAGGGTTTTTTTGGGTCTTTTGGGTTTTTGGGGTTTTAAGTGTTTTTAGGATTTTATGGGTTTTTTGGATTTTATCTATTTTTTGGTTTTTTTACGGTTTTTGGTGTCTATGGTTTTCAGGGGATTTTCAAGGTTTTTTGAATTTTTTACATTTTAATGGATTTTTAGGGGTGTTTTTTAATTTTTATGGTTTTTATGATTTTAATGGATTTTGATGGTTTTGAGAGTTTTTAGGTGTTGGGGGGGGGGGGGGTTGGATTTTTACGGGATTTCTAGGTTTTTAAGGTCTTTTTCGGTTTTAGAAGGGTTTTTTTAATTTTTTCTTTAATGGATTTTAGAGTTTTTTAATATATTTTTTGTGGTTTATGGGTTTTAGAGTTTTTAGTGGTTTTAAGGTTTTTATGGGTTTTTAGGGGTTTTCAGGTTTTTGGGTTTTTTATGGTTTTCTGCAGTTTTTGGTGTTTTTTATGCTTTCTTAGTTTTTTCAAGGTTTTTAAGGATTTTTATGATTTTCAGTGTTTTTTGTGATTTTGGGGGATTTAGGGGTATTTTTGAGTTTTTTGAAGATTTTAATTTTTTTAATAGTTTTTTAATGTTTTTTGTGTTTTAAGGGTTTTTAGGTTTTTTAGGGGTTATTATTATTTTTGGGGGGTTTTTCAAGGTTTTTAGGATTTTTAGGGGTTTTAATGATTTTTATGGATATTAGGGTTTATAGTGTTTTTAGAAATATTGATGGTTTTAGGGTTTTCGGTATTTTTAATGATTTTAGAGGTTTTTAGGGTTCTTAAGGTCTTTAAGGAGTTTCAGGGTTTTTTTAAGGCTTTATGGTCTTTTAGAGGTTTTTAATGTTTTTAGGGGTTTAAGGGTTTTTCTTGTTTTTAGTGGGTTTTTAGGGTTTTTATGGTTTTTGAGGGGTTTTCAAGTTTTTAGGGTTTTTATGTTTTTCATGGATTTTTAGGGGGGTTTGGATTTTTATATTTTTTGGGGTTTTTGGGTTTTTCAGGATTTTTAGGGTTTACAGGTTTTTTATAGTCTTTTTGGGTTTCTAGGGTTTTTTTAGTTTTTAGGGTTTTAAATATTTTTTATAGTTTTTTAATGTTTTAAAGGGTTTAATGATTTTTACTGTTTTTTGATGTTTTATGGGGTTTAATGGTTGTTATTTTTTTAGTGGGTTCATAGGGTTTTTATAGGTTTTTATGGTTTTTAAAGTTTTAAGGGGGTTTTATTGTTTTTAGTGGATTTTCACGTTTTTTTGGATTTTCTATGTTTTCATTGATTTTTAGCTTTTTTAGGGTCTCTATGAATTTTAGAGTTTTTTAGGGTTTTTATGAATTCTGAGGGGTTTTGGGCTATTTTAATGGGTTTTAGAGATTTTCAAGTATTTTTGGGAATTTTGGATTTTTAGGGTTTTTTGGGTTTTTAGAGTTTTTTAGATTTTTTAACGATTTTAGCAGTTTTTATGTTTTTTTATGGTTTTATGAGGTTTTTTAGGGTTGTTAGTGGTTTTAAGGTTTTTATTGGGTTTTAGGGGTTTTCAGGTTTTTTAGGTTTTTTGTAGTTTTCTGAAGTTTTTTAGGTTTTTTTTGTTTTCCTAGATTTTTCATGGTTTTTTATGATTTTTATGGTTTTTAGGGTTTTTTGGGATTTTGGGGTTTTAAGGGTATTTTTAAGTTTTTTGTAGATTTAAAGATTTTTAGAGTTTTTTAATGTTTTAGGGATTTTTAGGGTTTTTAAGGGTTTTTATGGATATTAGGGTTTATAGTGTTTTTAGGAATTTTGAGGGTTTTAGGGTTTTGGGGATTTTGAATGATTTTAGAGGTTTTCAGGGTTCTTAAGGTCTTTATGGAGTTTCAGGATATTTTATTTGTTTTTTAGGGTTTTATGATCTTTAGAGGTTTTTAATGTTTTTTGGGGTTTTAAGGTTTTTTCCTATTTTTAGTGGTTTTTTTGGGTTATTATGCGTTTTCAGATTTTTTAATGGTTCTTAGGGTTTTTATGATTTTCGAAGGGTTTTCAAGGTTTTATAGTTATTAAGTTTTTCATGGATTTTTAGGGGGGTTAGTATTTTTATAGTTTTCAGGTTTTTTCGGTTTTTAGGGGTTTTAGGGTTTTAATGGGTTTTTAGTGTTTTTTAATATTTTATGGGGTTTAATGATTTTTAGAGTTTTTTGCTATTTTTATGGGGTTTAAGGGTTGTTATTTTTTTAATGGGTTCTTAGGGTTTTTATAGTTTTTAGGGTTTTTTATGTTTTTTGGGGGTTTTATTGTTTTTAATGGATTTTCATGGTTTTTAGGATTTTCTATGTTTTCATTGATTTTTATCTTTTTTTAGGGTCTTTATGGATTTTGGAGTTTTTTAGTGATTTTATGGATTTTCAGGGGTTTTGGGCTATTTTAATGGGTTTTAGGGGTTTTCAAGGATATTAGGGTTTTTTGGGTTTTTAGGGTTTTTTGAGTTTTTTGGGTTTTTAAGGTTTTTTATATTTTTAACATTTTTTGCAGTTTTTATGTTTTTTATGGTTTTATGGTTTTCATGGGTTTTTTAGGGTTTTTAGGGGGTTTTTTGAGGATTTTTATGGTTTTTAGGGGTTTTTAGGGTTTTATGGTATTTTGTGGATTTTTAGGTTTTTAAGAGATTTTTAGGGTTTTTTTCGATTTTCACTGGTTTTTAGGGCTTTTAGGTTTTTTTGAGATTTGTAGGGGATTTCAGGGTTTTTTTGGGTTTTTTGTTTTTATTTTTGGTTTTCAGGATTTTTTTTGGGTTTCAGGGTATTTACCGATTTTCAAGGTTTTTAGGGTCTATTTGGGTTTTTTAGGATTTTTTAGATTTTAGGTTTTAAAGGTTTTTTAATGTATTCAACGTTTTTAGGGTTTTAAGGTTTTTAGAGATTCTATTTGGATTTTAGGGTTTTATGGGGTTTTAGGGTTTTAAATTTTTTAGGGGTTTTTATGGTTTTAAGGGGTTTCTCCGGGTTTTTAGGGTTTTTTAAATTTTCTAGGATATTTGGAAGTTTTTTGAAGATTTTTTTTGTTTTTAGGTATTTTTGGATTTTAAGGATTATTAGGGTTTTAATAGGGGTTTAGGGTTTATTATTATTTTATGGTTTTTAGGATCATTTTGGGGTTTTTGTGTTTTTATCATTTTTTTGGTTGTTGAACGTTTTTAGTGTTTTTTAACCTTTTTGGGATTTAAAGGTATTTCTGAGTTTTTAGTGGTTATTAGGGCAGAAGAGGTGTGAGGCCTGGCTATTCTTGACCCTTTCAAACGACCCACTCCCAAAAACAATTAACAAACCCAAAACCAACAAACCCAAAGAAAAAACACACACACAAACAAGTAAAGCGCAAAACCAGTAAAGATCCCCGCAGCAGTGTCAACCAAATAGCAATCAACATCTAGCAGCAAGACCATAAACCATCACTTCAACACCTCCCAGCTAAGCAGCAACCATCATCCAGTATCGAAATTTCCAGCATCCAGCGTCTTCTCTCCAAGAAAGTTCACCATTAGCAATGCAGAACCTCCAGTGCTAGAAACATACACATCACTACCATCATCCAGCACCAACATAGAGTCCGAACTAAGCCACCCACCACCCTGTTCAATTGTATGAAGCCAAGCAGCATCTATCCACCAACAACTCAGATTCCAGTATTCAAGTGCTCTTATCCTAGCAGCTTTCACCATGCCACACCTAGACATACAACAGACAACATAGCACCACCAGTGCCCATGCTCAAAACCAGCCACTTCATCAAATCCTAGCCCAGCATCAGACAAAATCCAGAGCCACCAGCATCCCACAACACAGTTTTCACACCCATCACCTCTTTCAATCACCAAACAGCTCCCAGCGTCCCACATTAGATCCAGCAACTAGCACCAACAACGATTCACAAACAATCCATCCACACCTCCTAACCAGCACTCTAGAAGTGCAGCAACAACCCCTCCAGTGCGTTCAATGAAAGCAAGAAACAATGACCAACTACTTATTATCCAGCAACCATCACCTTCAATCTAGTTAAAACCCAGTATCCAGCAAATTGCACCCATCAGATCCCAACCAAAAACCGAGGAAAACATAGCAAACAACACAGCTTTCAAATTACTGCAGTTCCACCCACCGCCAAGATCTAAGTTCAAATTCAAATCGCTAATAGAAGCCACCATAATTGGCCCATTCCAGTACCAAATCAAACAATGAAATCAGTGCCCACAATCAAAGAAATCCGTGAAGCTAAACCGCATGACTCGTCCTGGGAGCAGCAACCAAACAGAACCATCCGCAAAAAGACCAGAACCGAATATGCAAGAAGTACCTGGAAGAATTTCACCCGGTGATACCCGAAGAGCCCAAGCCGCATCATGAGTTGTCACTGCAGAGACCACCCTAAACAGGAAGAAAAGCAGAAGAGGTCATCGCAAGCCGTGTAGCACCATGAAAATTCAGGGAGCCAAGGCTGTATCCCCATCGTAACGGCAGTTGCCGGAGAAGGCCACACCCCGCAAAGCTGAAGAAATCCCTCACCACCGTGACCAAAGACAACCACCCCCACCGAACATAGGTATAACGACCTGAGCTAAAGCTACCCGCGTAGCTTCCCGAATCGCCAAAAGGCCAGGCAACACCGCTGCTTAGAAATCATGAAGCCCTGACTCCCTTGATCTGAAGAGATCCAAAAAGGCCCACCACTGCTGAGAATTCCCCCATAGACACGAGAGGGAAGGATTGAAGATCTTCCATCGAAGCTACCAAGATAAACCGAAAAAACCCTAGAAGCCGCATCGGGAGGGAGAGAGCTCCAGGGAAGTGTGCCGCCATCTCCCTCCCTAGTGGTTATTAGGGCAACGAAGATGTGAGGATAAGGATATTCTTGACCCCCCCCCCCCCCAATATATTAGATTGAAAAAAAGAGACCCAGTAGACAAGGGAGGGGAGGGGTCAAACAAACCACACCCAAAAAAGAAAAATCAAAAAATAAAATAAGAAAAATAAACCCAAACAGAAAACTCACAACACCATGTAGCAACCATCATCATCACCAGCATCAACCAGCATCCAGTAACATCTCCCAGCCAATCAGCAACCAGAAGTAGTGCAAACATAGCACCTTCATCATCTCCCATCCCAGAAGCATCCAGCATCCGGAACCACCAGCATCCCACACCACAGAACCACCAGCATCAAAATCACAAGCCTCACCTTCACCAGCATTCAGCGGATCCCCACCAAACAGCAACCAGCATCCAATCTCACAAGAACCAGAAACCAGCACCTTCACACCAAAACAAGCTACCACCAATAGCACATAACCACCAGCACCAAAACCACACAACCACCAGTAACCAGAGTTCACATCCAGGCAGCAACCATCCTTCTTATACACAAAACCCGGTAGCCAGCACCTCTCTACCAAGAAGGTCCACCACATGCACCACAGAACCAACAACACCAAATTCCAGCCCACAACATTACAGCCAAACAACAACCAATCCATAGCATTGTTTCCAGCAAAAAAACGTCTTCTTGCCAAGAAGATCAACCCACAGAAGCGCGAACCCAATATAATCCATATCGTCCAGCACCTCCTCGCCAAGAAGAGCCATCACCAGCAACCTGGAATAACTAGCACCAAACCCATAACCAGCAGCTTTATCACGCCCAAGCCCTATAGCATGCAGAAACCAACATCGCCAGATATGGCAAACAAACTCTCCTTTCACACCATTCAAACCAACAACACCAAGAACCGTAACTCTCACACCAGTACACATCGAATTCCCCAGTAGCATCAAAAGCATCGATAAAACCAGAACTATTGTAACCAGAGGCTCGAGTGGACCCCTAACCGACGGGCATGCCCAACCATCAAGCCACTCCACAAGAAGAACAAACCATAGTAGCAGAACAAGAAAAATCCCACCAAGTTGTATCCACTAGAAAACACAAGCCACCGACGCACCAGAAAAAAGTAGAATCCAAACCTCGAGGGAGACAACGTACCAGAATCGAAGCGCCATCAGGGACGAAACCAAGCATTGAAGCAGCAAGTCAAAGCAAAGCCACCGGAATTTCAGATATGGATCCAAGGTTGACTTCATCATCGACCTCGTAGACTTTACCAAAACCACCGGGAAACCATCAATGCCGCCACCACGGGGCAACAAAGATAGCATCCGAGGAATAGGAAGGTCCAGATCTACCAGATCCGATCGAAACTAGACTCCTAGTGGTTATTAGGGGTTTTTTATGGTTTATAGGGGTTTTATGATTTTATGGGGTTTTTCAAATTATTAAGGGTTTTTTTACGTTTCATGGATTTTTAGCAGTTTTTTTAGGATTTTTATGGTTTTAGGATTTTTTGGGATTTTCATTGTTTTAGGGTTTTTAGTGGGTTTTAGGGGGGTTTTAGGGTTTTTAGGTTTTTTGGGTCATTTTGGGTTTGTACGTTTTTTTATTTTTTGGGGTTTTAATTTTTTTTAGAGTTTTTAACGTTTTTAAGTGTTTAAAGGATTTTAATTTTTTTAGTTTTTAAGGGTTTTTGGGTTTTTTGTGGTTTTTTGGGATTTTTATGGTTTTCAGGTGTTTTACATAGTTTTTAGTGTTATTTAATTTTTTATGGATTTTTAGGTGTTTTTTGGATTTTTATGGTTTTAGGGTTTTTTTATTGTTTATAGGAATTTTGAGGGGTTTTACTATTTCCCAGGGTTTTTAAGGACATTTTGGTTTTCAGGGTTTTTTTTTGAGTTTTTTACTACTTAAATGTTTTTTAGAGTTTTTAACATATTTAGGGGTTTTATGGGTTTTAATAGTTTTTAGTGGTTTTTTGGGATTTTTAAGGTTATTAAGATTTTTTATGGTTTTCTGGGGTTTTTCAGGTTTTTAGTGTTTTTTATGTTTTCTTAGATATTGAAGGGTTGTTAGGATTTTTATTTTTTGGGGATTTTTAGTGATTTTAGAGATTTTGATTAGTTTTTAAGGTTTTGTGAAGAGTTTTAGGGTTTTTAGGTTTTTTATGGGGTTTAGGGTCTTCTGTGGTTTTAGAGATTTTTTTTGAGTTTTTTAGGGTTTTAAAGATATTTTAGAGTTTTTTAATGTTTTTAATGGTTTTAAGGGTTTTTTTACATTTTTAGTATTTTTTTTGGGTTTTTTGGATTTTTTTAAGGTTTTTAGGAGGTTTTATGTTTTTAGGGTTTTTAATGTTTCATATATTTTTAGAGGCTCTTTAGGTTTTTTATGGATTAAAGTGCTTTTAAGGTCTTTAGGTATTTTTAGCGGTTTTAGGGTTTCCAGGGTTTTTAGGGATTTATGGGTTTTTAGTGTTTTATGGGTTTTTTGAGTTTTTAGGGCTTTAAAGCTTTTTTAGATTTTTTTAATGTATTTAGGGGTTTTCTGGGGTTTTAGATTTTTTTAATGGGATTTTAGTGTTTTTATAGATTTTCGGATTTTTTTAAAGTTTTTGGGGGTTTTATGGTTTTGTGGGGGTTTTCATGATTTTTTACGGTTTCATGGATTTTTAGTGTTTTTTAGGATTTTAAGGTTTTTATGGAATTTAGAAGTTTTAGGTATTTTTATGGTTTTAGGGGCTTTATGATTTTTAGGGGTTTTAGGATCTTTATATTTTAAGATATTTTTAGGGTTTTTAGGGGATTTGAGTGGTTTTTAGGGTTTATAGAGGTTTTCAAGGTTTTAAGGTATTTTGGGGTTTTAGTGTTTTTTTTTGTTTTTTAGGGTTTTTAGAGTTTTTTAACGTTTTTAGGTGTTTTAAGGGTTTTTATAGTTATTAGGATTTTAAGGGGTTTTACAATTTTTTAAGGATTTTAGTGTTTTTTATAGTTTTTACTGGGTTTTTCAGGTTTCTAGGGCTTTTTAGGCTTTCATTCTTTTTAGGAGCTTTTTAGTTTTTTATTGTTTTTTGGGTTTTTGGGGGTTTTCAAGGATTGTGAGTGGTTTTCAATGTTTTTAGGGGTTTTCAAGGGTTTTAGGGTTGTTCAAAGTTTTTAAGGTTTTTTTGGGTTTTATGCTTTTTTAGAGTTTTTGGGATTTTAGGGTTTTCAGGGTTTTTAGGGGGTTTTAGGGTTTTTAATGTCTTTTGGGTGTTAGTTTTTTTTGATTTTTTTAGAGTTTAATGGTTTTTTCATGTTTTTAACGCTATTATGGTTTTGAGGGTTTTTTAGCAATTTTAGTGGGTTTTAAAGGTTTTTATGGGGTTTTAAATGTTTTTAGGGGTTTTTATGGTTTTCAATGGGTTTTTTTTGGGTTTTTAGGGTTTTTACATTTTCCAATATATTTTGAAGTTTTTTTATGATTTTTATGTTTTTTGGTGCTTTTAGGGTTTTTTGGGATTTTGACAGTCTTAAGGGGTTTTAGAGTTTTTAGGGGTTTTAAGGGTTGTTTTGGTTTTTAGGGAGGATTTTTAAGGATTTTTAGTGTTTTTAAATGTTTTTAGGGGTTTAAAGGGTTTCTATAGTTTTTAGTGGGTTTTAATGTTTTTATGGGTTTTAAGGGGGTTTTATTGTTTTTAGGGGGTTTTATGTTTATTTTTATGAATTTATTGTTTTTTAGGATTTTTATGATTTTTATATTTTTGGGATTTTAGAGATTTTATGGGGATTTTAGGGTTTTAGGGTCTTTTTGGGTATTTAGGGTTATTTTTGAGTTTTTAGGGTCTTTAACCTTTTTTGATGCTTTAGGGGTTTTGAGGGGTTTTAGAGTTTTTAGTAGTTTATTTGGCTTTTGATGTCATCATGGGTTTTTAGGTTTTTTTTAGGATTTTCATGGTTTTTAGGGTTTTTATGGCTTTAGGGATTTTTTTGGTTTTTAGGGTTTTCAAGGGGTTTTATGGTTTATTTATTTTTATGGTCTTTTTGGGTTTTTGGGTTTTTTTATGTTTTTAGGATTTTTAAGGTATATTTAGATTTTTTTAACTTTTTAGGGGTTTTAAGGGTTTTTTATTTTTTAGTGTATTTTTAGGGTTTTTATGGTTTTTAGGGGTTTTATGGGTTTCAATGGGTTTTTAGGGTTTTTAGGGTTTTTTACATTTACATGGATTGTGAAGGGTGTTTTAGAATTTCTATGGGTTTTAGGGTTCTTTATATTTTTTATGGATTTTGAGAGAATTTAGAGGATTCAAGGATTTTTACGTTTTTCAACGTTTTTGGGGACCTATTTGAAATTTAGGGTTTTTTTTTGAGTTTTCCAGGGTTGTTAAGGTTTTTTAAAAAAATTTATGTTTTTAGCGGTTTAAAGGGTTTTTATAGTTTTAGTGGTTTTTAGGGTTTTTAGGGTTTTTATGTATTTTTAGGCCTCTAAAGTTTTTCAGGAGGTTTTATGGTTTTCAGTGTTTTTGTGGTTTTTCATGTTTTCATTAATTTTTAGTATTTTTTTAGATTTTTATAGTTTTAGGGTTTTTATTGATTTTGAGGGTTTTAGGGGTTTTATGTTTTTAAGGTTTTTAGGGTCTTTTGGGTTTTTAGTGTTTTTTTATTTTTTTAGGGATTTCAGGTTTGTTATAGTTTTTTAACAATTTTAGTGGTTTGAGGGTTTTTAGAGTTTTTAGTGGTTTATTTCGATTTTTATGGGTTTTTGGGTTGTTTTGGGATTTTGAGGGTTTTTAATGGTTTTCAGGGTTTTTTTGTGTTTTTTGGGGTTTTAGGATTTGTATAGTTTTTAGGGTTTTTAGGGATTTTGAGAGGTTTTAGTGGTTTTCATGGTTTTTAGGGTTTTTTATTATTTTTAAGGGTTTCTAGTGTTTTTTTTTGATTTAGGGGGGTTTTGAGTTTTAGGGGTTTTAAGGGTTTTTAGCATTTTTAACGCTTTTGGTGGTTTGTAGGGTTTTTATGGTTTTAGGGGATTTATAGGGGTTTTATAGATTTTACATTTTCACATAATTTTAGTGGGTTTTTAGGATTTTTATGGTTTTAGGGTTTTTTAGGGTTTTTAGAGATTTTGAGGGGTTTTAGGAACATTTAGGGGTTTTAGGGTTTTTCAGGATTTTTACAGTCTTTTGGGCTTTTAGAGTTTTTTATATTTTTGTGTTTCTATGGGTTTTTATGGTTTTTTATATTTTTTTGATGTTTTTAGTGGTTTCAATGGTTTTTAGAGTTTTTAGTGGGTTTTTAGGGTTTTTATGGGTTTTTCTATTTTTATTTTTTTAAGGGGTTTTTATGGTTTTCAGTGGTTTTAACGGTTTTTAGGGATATTTTTTACATTTTCATAGATTTTTAGTGGTTTTAAAGAATTGTATGGTTTTTAGGGTCTTTAGGAATTTTGAGAGACTTTAAAGATTCTCAGAGAGTTTTTAAGGTGTTTGAGGTTTTTTGGATTTTTTTAGTTTTTAGGGGTATTAATGATTTTAAGAGTTTTTAAACTTTTTTAGGGGTTTGAAGGGTTTTTAATGTATTTCGTGGTTTTTAGGGGTGTATGGGTTTTTTATGGTTTTAATGTATATAGAGGTTTTAATGGTTTTTTGGGTTTTTTACGTTTGCATGGATTTTTATGGTTTTTTAGGGTTTATATGGTTTTTATGGATTGAAGGGTTTTTAGGAATTTTGATGGGTTTAAAGGTTTTTAGGGGTTTTTATGGTTTTTCAGGGTTTTAAGGGTCTTTTGTGTTTGAAGGGTTTTTTTATCTTTTTAGTTTTTGTAGGTGTTTAGAGTTTTTTAACATTTTTAGGGGATTTAAATTTTTACAGTTTTAGTTGCTTCTAGGGTTCTTATGGGTTTTAGGGGTTTTTAAGGTTATTAGTGGATTTTATGGTTTTCCGGGGGTTTTCAGGGTTTTTAGGGTTTTTTGTTGTTCAAGGATTTTTAGAGGATTTTTAAAAAATTTATGGGTTTTAGGGGGGCTTTTGGGTTTTTATAGATTTTGAGGGCCTTTACGGGGTTTAGGGGTTTTAGGGTCTCTTTTAGGTTTTCTGGGTATTTAAGGTCTTTTTGGGATTTTAGAGTTTTTTTAATTTTTTTTAATGTTTTTAGGGAAAGGAATGTGTAGGGGATTTAATGTTTAGATTTTTAGTGGTTTTAAAGATTCTTATGGTTTTTTGGGGTTTTTAAGGTTATTTAGAGGATTTTATGGTTTTCATGTGTTTTTCAGGGTTTTTAGGGTTTTTGATGTTTCAAGTATTTTTAGTTTATTTTTCAGATTTTTATGGATTTTAGTGGCTTTTGGGTATTTTGGTATTTTGAGGGGATTTTGTGGTTTTCTAGGGTTTTAGGGTCCTTTTAGGTTTTCAGGGTTTTTAGGGTCTTTTGGGTTTTTAGTGTTTTTTTTGGTTTTTATGGTTTTAAAGGATATATAGAGTTTTTAAACTTCTTGAGGGGTTTTAGGTGTTTCAAGAATTTTTACTCATTTTTAGGGATTTCGGGGTTTTAATTTAATTTAAATTTTATAGGGGTTTTATGGTTTTCAGGAGTTTTTAAGGATATTTATGGTTTTTTATGTTTTCATGCATTTTTAGGGATTTTTTTGGATTTTAATATTTTTTGGGGTTTTTATGGTCTTTATAGATTTTGAGTGTTATTAGGGATTTCCAAGGGTTTTAGGATATTTTTGAGTTTTTTATTGTTTTTAAGGTTTTTTAGAGTTTTTCACATTTTAGGGGTCTAAAAAGTGTTTATAATTTTTAATGGTTTTTCAGGTTTTTAGGTATTTTAGGTTTTCATGGGTTTTAAGAGTTTTTTAGGTTTTTTATACTCTTTATGGGTTTTTAGGTTTTTAGGGATTTTGAGGTTTTCAGGGTTTATTTAGTTTTTCGGCATCTAAATATTTTTAGAGTTTTTTAACAATTTTATGGGTTTAAAGGGGTTTTATAGAGTTTTTAGTGTGTTTTTAGGGTTTTTATTGGTTTTTTGTGTTTTTTACGTATTCTTGGGTATTATGGGGTTTTGGGGTTTTTAGGGATTTGAGGGTTTTTCTGGGGTTTTTGGCTTTTTAGGGTTTTAAGGTTCTTTTTGGTTTTTAGGTTTTTTTTGAATTTTTAGGATTTTAAAGGTGTTTTAGATTTTTTTTATCATTTTTATGGATTTTAAGGGTTTTAAGAGGTTTTAGTGGTTTTATATGATTTTAAGGGTTTTCAGAGTTTTTATGGGTTTTAAGGGATTTTATGGTTTTAGGGTTTTTAGGTTTTTTTACGTTTTCATAGATTTTTTGTGGTTTTTAGGATTTTTATGGTTTTTATAGTTTTTAGAGATTTTAGGGATTTTTGAGGGTTGTTAGGGGTTTTCAGGATTTTTAGGGTCTTTCAGGTATTTTTTTATTCTTTTTGGGTTTTCAAGGTTTTTATAGTTTTTTTATGTTTTTTGCGGTTTTAATGGTTGTTAGAAATTTTATTGGTTTTTTGGGTTATTATGGGTTTTTATAGGTTTTCAAGGTTTTAGGTGGTTTAATGGTTTTCATGGGGTTTTCCGGGTTTTTAGGGTTTTTTTTCTGAAATCATGGATTTTTATTGGTTTTTAACGATTTTTATGGTTTTTAGGGATTTTTATGTGTTTTAGGGTTTTTCAAAGGTTTTTAGGGGTTTTCTGGGTTTTTAGTTAGTTTTGGGGTTTTAGAGGTTTTTTTATTTTTTAGTGTCTTAAGGTTTTTCTAGAGGCTTGTAATGTTTTTAGGGGTTTTATAGGTTTTTAGATTTTTATATTATTTTTGATGGGTTTTATGCTGTTTTAAGGTTTTTAGTGGTTTTTTCTAGTTTTTAGGGGGTTTTAGTGTTTTTTTTTTTTTTACATTGTTAGATATTTTTAAGGGATTTATAATTTATATGTTTTTTGAGGTTTTCTAGGGTTTTTTTGGGATTTTGAGGGTTTTTATGGTTTTTTAGGGTTTTAGATTTTTTAGGGGTTTTCCAGGTTTTTGGATCATTTATGGTTTTTAGGATTTTTTTAGTTTTTTAGTTTTTTAAGATTTTTTTAAATATTTTTAACATTTTTAGTGGTTTTTAAGGTTTTGAGATGCTTTTAATGTTTTTTGGGTTTTTAGGGGTTTTTATAGTTTTTAGATGTTTTCATGGTTTTTGGGTATTTCTGTTTTTAGGGATTTTCGAGGATTTTAGGGGGTTTTAGGGATTTTTACAGTTTTTTGGTTTTTAGGGATTTTTAGGGATTTTTATGCGGTTTTTAGGGGTTTTTATATTTTATCATATTTTTTATGGCCTTTTGGGTTTCTAAAGATTTTTTTGAGTGTTTTGGGTTTTTAAGGATTTTTAGAGTCTTTAATGTTTTTAGGATTTTTAAAAGTATTTAGAGTTGTAGTTGGTTTTTAGGGTTTTTTAGGTTTTCATGGATTTTTAGGGGTTTTTATGGTTTTTAGGGGGTTTTAATGTTTATAGATATTTTGAGGGGTTTTGGGATTTTTTTGAGTTTTTTTGGGGTTTTAAGAGTTTTTAGAGTTTTGGAACATTTTTTGTGGTTTTATAGTTTATAATGTTTTCCATGATTTTGATGGTTTTTATGGTTTTTACGGTTTTTAGTGGGTTTTAGGGATTTTAGGGTTTTAGGGGTTTTGACTATTTTTAGTGTTTTCTGGGGTTTTTGGGTTTTTTTGGGGTTTTCCATGTTTTTTGATCATTTTGGGTTTTTAGGTTTTTTGAGTATTTTATCGTTTTTAAGATTATTTATATTTTTTAACATTTTAGTTGGTTTAAGGTTTTTGAGAGCTTTTAGTGGTTTTTAGGGTTTTTATGAGATTTTAAGATTTTTTATTTTTTAGGGAGTTTTATAGTTTTAAGGTGTTTTTCAAGGTTTTTAGGGTTTTTTAACATTTTCACATATTTTGTGGTTTTAGGGATTTTCATAGTTTTTTAGGTTTTTTGTGTTTTTGGGTTTCTAAGGATTTTTTGCGTTTTTTAGGGTTTTTAAGGGTTTTTAGTGTCTTTAATGATTTTAGCAGTTGTAAGATTTTTTTGTGTTTTTATGGTTTTTAGGGTGTTTAAGGCTTTTAGGTTTTTTTACATTTTTAATGGATTTTTAGGGGTTTTTTGATTTTTGTGGTTTTTTGGGTTTTTAAGGTTTATATAGACATTGAGGGTTTGGGGGTTTCCAGGGGTTTTAGGCAAGGAAGGATCGGGTCCAGGCTATTTCTGGAACCCCAAAAAATTATTAATAAAAAAGACACAGACACTGCAGACAAGGGAGGGGAGGGGTCGATCGACCCACACCCCAAAAACCCCTTACAACCCACGCCAAAAAAAAAGAAAAACAAGGAAAGAAAAATACCCAAAAACAGACACAACAGCAGCAGCATCACCCCACATCCAGCAAATACCAGCATCCTACAGCACCACATCCAATCATCACAGCTACAGAGCAGCAGCAGCACATCCAAACCAACCAGCCCCAGCAACCAACAGTACCAAAACCGACATCACAGCCAATCAGACCCAGCAACATCAAACACCAGCACAACCGCATCCAATCACAACCACCGTCACTTCCCAGCAACCGGCAATCACCCGACAACTCCCCACAAAGGAGAATCACAACCAACAACAACACATCACCAGTGCCACAAACACCAGGCTCCACAGCAGCCAGCACCTCCACTCCATCCAGATCCCTAAACAATAGCACAGAACCAAAGACATCAAACAAAAAACACCAGCATTTTCCATCACACCCATTTCCAGAGCCACCGCCAGCCAAGGCAAGAACCAGAACTTCATCACGTCTCATCCATAAAAAAGCCAACAAACCATTAATTCACACCCAACAGCAAAACCAGTGGAAATAAAACACCAGTAGCCAAGCGAAGGACCATTCCATAGCATAACCCGTCAACCGCAAGCAATACCACGTTAAGAAGCAGAACTCAAGTCTTACAGCAAGCACATGATTCAACAGCAACAATAAGGCACAACCAGACCAAGCATCATCACCACAGCGGCTACCAGGAACACGCAATGCACTTCCAAAGTCCAACATAGGATCCATCATGCAGCAAAAATCCAGATGATCGACAGAAGCAAGAAAGGAAGGAACCATACCTCCCTGATCGAGCGTCACTGTCAGATCTGCGGATCATGAAACCCTACAAGCAGAGTCCATGTCTGCCTTGCCCGCACCCCATCGCTGAATCTTCATCGTAGCCTTGTACCAAGCAAATAAGACCAATTTCTTCAAGCATATGATCACTGCCAGTTCAGACCAAAGCCGAGAATATAATTGAAGCGCCAATAGGGACAAGCAGCAGAACAGAAAGTCAACGAAAACCCATCGGAAGCTCAGATCTGGATCGGAGGCAGAAACCCTCAGCATCATCACCCAAGCCCCCGGAGAAACATCAACGCTGCCACCACGGAGCAGCAAAAACAGCTTCTGGGGAAGAAAGTGACCCAGATCTACCAAATCTGGACCAAAACATTGAGAAATCAAGACCAAGCCGTCGTCGCCAATCCCTGTCGCAGCCCGCCAGAAACCGCCACCATCAATAAACCGCCTCTTCTTCCACCATAAATCCGCATCACGAAGCTGGAAGCGATCCTCGAAGCTGAAGAGAAGGATTCTAAGGGGAAGCCTCGGAAATCTCCGCATCGGGTGGGAGAGACTAGGAGAGAGCGGCGACATCCTCTTCCTTCTTAGCTTTTTTTCTCCAGGGGTTTTATGGTTTTTAGGTCTTTTAGTGTTTTTAGGGTCCTTTTGGGTTTTTTTTTTTGAGTTTTTAGCGTTTTTTGAGTTTTTGGATTTTTTATTGGTTCTTTTGGTTTTTAGGGTTTTTCAAGGTCTTTAGGGACTTTTTTTGGTTTTTAGGGTTATTTTTTTAGGTTTTTGAAGTATTTTTAGAGATTTTAAAATTTTTTAGGGGTTTTAAGGTTTTTATTGGTTTTTAGTATTTTTATGGTTTTCAGGGGTTTTTATGGTTTTCATTGGGTTTTTCAGTTTTTTTAGGATTTTTTACCAATCATTGATTTTTGGGGTTTTTTATTTTTATGGTTTTTTAGTTTTTTTAGGGATTTTGAGGGTTTTTATAGGGTTTAAAGGTTTTTAGGGAAATTTATGGTTTTAGAATTTTTTTTTATATTTTTTATGGTTTTTAAGGCTTTTAGAGTTTCTTAACATTTATTTTTTTAAGGGTTTTTAGAGTTTTATTAGGTTTTTATGGTTTTATGGGTTTTTTTAGTTTTTAGGGGTTTTAGGGTTTTCATGGGGTTTTTGAGGGTTTCTAGGGTTTTTTTATCTTTTCATAGTTTTTTAGCAAATTTTTAGGATTTTTATTTTTTATGGTTTTAGGGTTTTTAGGTATTTTTATGGGTTTTATGATTTTTTAGGGGTTTTAGGGTTTTCAGGGTTTTTAAGGTCTTTTTCGGTTTTTTTGGATTTTTTGTGTTTTCCGGGTTTTTAAGGTCTTTAAGATTTTATTTATCATTTTTATGGGATTTTTAAGGGTATTAAAATATTTTTATCGTTTTTAGGGGTTTTAGGGTTTTTAGGGAATTTGAGTGTTTCTAGAGGTTTTCATGGGTTTTTGGGATTTTTTTGAAATTTGGGGTCTTTTGGTGTTTTTAGAGGGTTTTTTAGTGTTTTTTTGTGTTTTTTAGGTTTTTAGAGTTTTTAACATTTTTAGGGGATTTAAGGGTTTTGAGAGTTTTTAGTCGTTTTTAGGTTTTTTAGGATTTTTCAAGGTTTTAGTTATTTTTTGGTTTTAGGGGGGTTTTCAGGGTTTTTTTATGGTTTTTATGTTTTAATGGATTTTTAGGGGGGTTCAGATTTTTTTTGGTTTTTAGGGTTTTTAGGATTTTTTGGGATCTTGCAGGTTTTAGTGTTTTTCAATGTATTTTAGGGTTTCAGGGTCTTTTGTCATTTTTAGTGTTTTTTTAGTTTTTAGGGTTTTTAAGGGTTTTTATAGTTTTTTAACATTTTTAGTGGTGTTAAGATTTATTAGTGTTTTTAGGGGTTTTTATTATCTTTTAAAGTTTATAGGGGTTTATTGGTTTTTAGGTGTTTGTCATGATTTTTGGGGGTTTTTATGTTTTCATGGATTTTTAGGGATTTTTAGCATCTTTAGGAGTTTTGAGCGGTTTTTGTAGTTTTCAAGGTTTTTTTAGGTTTAAAGCCACTTTTGGGATTTTAGATTTTTTTTTAGTTTTTTAGGGTTTTTAAGGTTTTTTAGAGTTTTTAAAATTTTAGTGGGTTTAAAGAGTGTTTAGAATTTTTTGTGGGTTTTTAGGGTTGTTGTCTTTATGGGTTTTTATGTTTTTAGGGATTTTGAGGTTTTTAGGGTTTTTTATGGTTTTTCTGATTTTTGGAGTCTTTTTGGGTTTTTAATGTTTTCTTAGTTTTTTAGGGGTTTAATATTTTTTAGAGTTTTTTTAACATTTTAAGGGGGTTTTAAGGATTTTTAGAGTTTTTAGTAGGGTTTTAGGGTTTATTAATTTTTCATGGGTTTTTAGGGAATTGATGGATTTGAGGGGTTTTTTTGGATTTTAGGATTTTCACGGTTTTAAGGGTTTTGGGGGGTTTTAGGTTTTTTTGAGTTTTTTTGAATTTTTAAGGTTTTTTAGAGTTTATAAAATTTTAGGGATTTTAAGGATTTTTAGATGTTTTAGTGGTTTTATATGGTTTTTATGGATTTTCAGGATTTTTAAGGTTTTTTGGGCCTTTTATGGTTTTCAGGGATTTTAGGTTTTTTTTACATTTTCATGGAATTTTTGGGGTTTTTGGATTTTTATGGTTTTTATGGTTTTTAGGCATTTTCAGGATTTTGAGGGTTTTGAGGGTCTTTCAGGGTTTTAGGGTATTTGGTGTATTTGGGGTATTTATTGATTTTTATTATTTTAGAGTTTTTAAGGTTTTTTAGCATTTCGTAATGTTTTTTTTTCCGTTTTAATGGTTTTTAATGTTTTTAGTGGGTTTTAGGTTTTTTATTGGATTTTAGGGTTTTTCAAGGTTTTAGGGGTTTTATGGTTTTTTGGGGGATTTCAATATTTTTAGGGTTTTTTACGTTTTCATAGTTTTTAGAGGTTTTTAAGGATTTTTATGGTTTTTAGGGGTTTTTAAGTTTTTTTGGGATTTTGATAGGTTTTAGGTATTTTCATAGGTTTTTAGGGTGTTCGGGTTTTTTTTAATCTTTGGGGTTTGGGGGGGTTTTTCTTGAGTTTTTAGGGGTTTTAATGTTTTTTACAGTTTTATAGCATTTTTACATGTTTTATGTGTTTTACAGGTTTTTAGAGTTTTCCATGATTTGGATGGTTTTTATGGGGTTTTAAGGTTTTTAGGGAGTTTTTAGGGATTCTGGGATGTTTTAGGGTTTTTCTAAGGTTTTTAGGGATTTTGATGGGTTTTCCAAGGTTTTAGGGTTTTTAGGGGTTTACCAGGTTTTTGGGTCATTTTGGTGTTTTAGGTTTTTTTAGTTTTTTATGGTTTCTAAGATTTTTTAGTTATTTTATTGTTTTTAGGGTTTTAAGGGTTTTTAGTTATTTTTTGTGTTCTAGGGTCTTTAAATTATTTTTAAGGGTTTTAGGGTTTTTATAGTTTTCAGGTGTTTTTTTGGATTTTATGGTTTTTTATGTTTTCATTGATTTTAGTGTTTTTGATATTTTTATGGTTTTTGGGGTTTTTAGGGTTTTTACTGGAGTTTTTATGGTTTTATAGTTTTTTAAGGTTTTTAGGGTCTTTTGGGTTTCTATGGATTTTTTGGAGTGTTTTAGAATTTTTAAGGTTTTTTAGTGTCTTTAATGTTTTTATGGAAAGGAAGATGCGGGGGTCGGGCTATTCCCGACCACCCAAATTTATTAGAAAGAAAAAGAGACACTACAGAGAAGGGAGGGGAGGGGTCAAATGACCCACACCCAAAAAACCCTTACAACCCACGCCAAAAAAAAAGAAAAATCAAAAAAGAAAAGAAGCAAAGAAATCCCAAAAAGAAAACAGAAAACACTAAGTAGAAACCATCATCATCACCAGCATCAAACAACATCCAGCAGCTCACAACCAAGCAGCAACTAGCCTCTAATCTCACCAAGTCCAGCATCCAGCATAATCCAGCCATCCCCGCCAAAACATCGCTTAACAGCATCTCCAACAGCTTCACCCAGCCAAACAGAACAAACATCCCATAACACCAACCAGCCTCCAGACCCCAACAACTCTTCTTCCCTGCCAACAGCCAACCCAAGCAGAAGCCCACTACCAAACCCACCGCAGCAAGCCATCCCTGTCAGAAACTCACCGCCAAACATCCAGCCACATCCAGCATCACAACCAAGCTAGCCAACAACATTTCCATTATAGAAATCAAAAACTCCCAGCCATTCCACTTTCATTGAACACCAATCAACGCACCCAAACCAGATTTCCAGCGCCCACCAACTCCACTCGAGGGAAGAGGTAGCCAAAGTCCAGTAGCTCATCATCCATAAACTCAATAACCGACCAAAACACAGTAGCAACTTATGAAAGAACCAACAACCAGCAGAAAACATCCTATAACAACTCAGAACCCAGTGACCAACTCTCCCTAACAAGACCAGTTCCAGCATCCCATCAAAATGAGAAACAAAAGACCACCAGCACCCACGCCGAAACCCATTTTGCATCATCCACAACGCCTTAAACTCATCATTCAGTAGTAACAATAGCACAAAACCAAACCAACCACCATTCAAGAACACGCAGACCAGAAAATAAAAATGAACATAGCACAGTATGGACAAACCTTCATCAACAGCAAGATCCAAGAACAAGAAATTGGAACAAGAAAAGTAAACCTGCAACTTCACATTTATCAGACACCAACCCATAGCAGTAGTGATCATCAAAAGCATTATTCCATCACATAAACAATCATGCCATCGAGAAGGTCCCTGCCCCAGCTCATTGACGCAGAAACCCACCGCATCGTGGCTCCTCGAGAGACACCCAGGACAGAAAAGCACAGACGAGATACAAGGCTTCACTATAGGAAGAGAAAATTTTAGATCCGCCGAAACCAAGGCAAGTCGTCGCTAGATCCAATCCAAGTCAACGCCTCCCTTTCCAAAACACCCTAAAAACCACGCAAATCTAATAAGGGGAAGCCTGAAGAAGCCTTTGACCACAAGGACCAAATCTGTTGTCCACACATCCAGATCCACCAAACATGAAGCAGAACTAGAATTAGAACACCTAATGCAAAGAAAAGTAACACCTCCAAAAACCGACGCTGCCGAGAGCCACCAAAATCCTATGTCGTCAAGGATCAACACGACACTCCAAAGCAAGCCACAACTAACAAGGCAATCCTCATCACAAATAGACCGGAAACGAATTCTCCATGAAAAGATGCAAGAAATCGTGACTTCTGGAGAGGGATCCCAGGTGAGAGCAGCGACATCGTCTTCCAAAAACAACTTTAATATTTTTAGGGTTTTAAGAGTATATAGATATTTATTTGGTTTTTAGAGTTTTTAAGATTTTTATGGATTTTTACATTTTCATGGATTTTTTGGGGTTTTATGATCTTTATTATTTTTATGTTTTTTATGGTTTATAGAGTTGTTGAGGGGTTTTAGGGTTTCCAGGATTTTTAGTGATTTTAATTTTTTTAGGGTTTTTAGAGTTTTTAGAGCCTTTTAGGGGTTTTTGAGTTTTTTAGAGTTTTAAACAATATTAGGGGTTTTAAGGGTTTTTCAAATTTTAGTGGGTTTTTTGGGGTTTTTGTGTTTTTTAATGTTTTAAGTGTTTTTATGGTTTTTATGGGGTTTTCATGGCTTTTAATGTTTTTACGTTTTAATGGATTTTTAGGGGGGTTTAGGATTTTTATAATTTTTAGGGTTTTTTTTGTTTTTTGGATATTGAGGGTTTTTAGGGATTTCATGGTTTTCAGGGGTTTTTTGGTTCTTTTTAGTTTTTTTGCATATTTTTTTAGTTCTTAGGGTTTTTATGTTTTTTAATGTTTATAGCAGTTTAAGGGTTTAATAGTTTATAGTGGTTTTTAGGGTTTTCATGGATATTTAGAGGTTTTTACAATTTATATAGTGTTTATGGGTTTTTAATGGTTTTATGGTTTTTATGGATTTTGATGTTTTTAGGAGGGTTTAGGGTTTTTATGGGTTTTCTAGGTTTTTTATAGTTTTTTGGGTTTTTGGGGTTTTTTTATTTTTTTAGGGTTTTGTTGTTTTTTCAAATTTTTTAATAATTTTAGGGGGGTTTTGGGTTTTTATTGTTTTTAAAGGTTTTAATGGTTATTATTGTTTTCATTGGTTTTTTAGGGTTTTTAGGGTTTTTTATGATTTCATGGGTTTTTAGGGGTTTTTTAGGTTTTTATGGATTTGTGCATTTTTCTGGGGCTTTTAGTCTTTTCTAGGTTTTAAGTGTCTTTTTGGTTTTTGGTTTTTTTAATGTTTTTTAGAATTTTTAATGTCATTTATAATTTTTAAGGTTTTTTAGAGTTTTTAAATTTTTTTTACGGATTTTAAGGGTTTTTAAGGGTTTTAGGGTATTTAAAAGTTTTCAGGGGTTTTTAGGCTTTTTAGGTTTTTTTTAATGTTTTCATGGATTTTTTGGGTTTTTTTAGGATTTTAATGGTTTTTATGGTTTTTAGTGATTTTGGGGGTTCTTAGGGTTTTTTAGGGTTTTTAGGGTCTTTTGGGTATTTACAGTTTTTTATTCATTTCGGAGTTTTAAGGTTGTTTTAGAGTTTTTTAACATTTTTTTTGCGGTTTTAAGGGATTTTAGAGATTTTAGTGGTTTTTTGTATTTTTATGGGTTTTTAGGGGTTTCAACTTTTTATGGGGTTTTTTTGGTTTTCATGGGTTTTTTTAGGTTTTTTAGACTTTTTTACTTTTTCATAGATTTTTAGGGGTTCTAAGGATTATTATGGTTTTTAGGGTTTTTAGGGATTTGAGATATTTTTATGGGTTTTAGTGTTTTTTAGAGGTTTTTAGGGTTTATTTTGGGTTTTTTGGGAATTTTTGGGGTTTTGGGATTTTTTTGAGTTTTTAGGGGTTTTATAGGTTTTTCGAGTTTGGTAATGTTTTTATGGGTTTTACAGGTTTTTTGAGTTTTCAGTGATTTTTATTAATTTTTATGGTTTTTGAGGTTTTTAAGGGTTTCTGGTTTTCAGCGGGTTTTCTTTCATTTTCATGGATTTTTAGGGGTTTTCGGTTTTTTTATGGTTTTTAGGGGTTGTTAGGGATTTTAGTGATTTTGAGGGGTTTTATGGTTTTTTGGGGTTTTAGGGTTTTTATGGGTTTTCCTGGTTTTTTGGTCATTTTGGGTTTTTAGATTTTTCTGAGTTTATTATGTTTTTTAAGATTTTTTAGAGGTTTTAACGTTTTTAGGGGGTTTAAGTGGTTTTATAGTTTTTAGTGGGTTTTTAATATTCTCAGTGGATTTTAAGGGTTTTTATGATTTTTAAGGGGCTTTACCATTTTTAAGGGTTTTTAGGAGTTTTAGGTTGTTTTTTTCTTTTTCATGGGTTTTTAGGGTTTTTTAGGTTTTTTATGGTTTTTAGGGTTTTTTTTGGGTTTTTAGGGGTTTTTAGGGTTTTTATCATTTTTCAATGTTTTTAGGGTCTTTTGGGTTTCTAAAGAATTTTATGAGTTATTTAGGGATTTTAAGTGTTTTTAGTTTCTTTAACATTTTTAGGGTTTTAGAGTTTTTAGAGTTCTAGTGGGTTTTTATTGTTTTTATTGTTTTTTATGTTTTCATGGATTTTAAGGGGTTTTATGTTTTTTATAGTTTTTAATGTTGTTAAGGTTTCTATGGATTTTGAGTGTTTTTTGAGTTTTCAGAGGGTTTTAGGGTCTCTATGGGTTTTTAGAGTTTTTTTTAGTTTTTTCGGGATTCTTGAGATTTTTAGAGTTTTTCACATTTTTAGGGGTTTTAAAATTTTATTGTTTTTAGGGTTTTATGTGTTTTTAGGGTTTTTTAGGATTTTCAATGTATTTTTTTGGGTTTTCAAGTGGATTTCAGTGTTTTTAGGGTTTTACATCTTAATGGATTTTTAAGGGCTTTTTAGGATTTTTAGTTTTTTTGGGTTTTTAGGGTATTTTATTGTTTTTAGGGATATTGAGGGGTTTTATAGGGTTTTCAGGGGTTTTGAGGTCTTTTTAGGTTTTTGGCATTACTTTTTTGAGTTTTTAGGTGTTTTAGCGTTTTTTTAGTTTTTTAATGTTTTTAGGGGTTTGAAGGTTTTTTAGAGTTTTCAGTGGGTTTTAGAGTTGTTATGGGTTTTTAGGGGTTTTTAGGTTTTTAGGGGTTTTTATGGTTTGGGGGGGGTTATGGTTTTTATGGTTTTTTACATTATCATGAATTTTTATGGGTTCTTTAGGATTTTTAGGTTCTTTAGGATTTTTAGGGGTTTTTATGTTTTTAAGGATTTTTAAGACTTTTTAGGGTTTTCAAGATTTTAAGGGTTTTTTGTGGTTTCAACCTTTTTTGTGTCTTTTTGGGTTTTTAGGGATTTTTTTATTTTTAGGTGGTGTAAGGTTTTTTAGAGTTTTTTTATCATTTTTAGGAAAAAGAAGGCACATGTTCAGGATTTTCCAGGTCCTCCAAAATGTATTAGAAAAAACATAGAAAACAAGAAGTGGATGGGGTCAAACAATCCCAACCCAAAAGGGAAACTAGTAAGTCAACATCACCACTAATGTCATATACAGTTACTACCCCATATGGGTCACCATCCACACCATTGCCAGAAGCCATGTCAGCAAAGCAGAAGTCAGAGTCTGCCCCCTATGTCCATCTATTCCTATCCGTACTCAAGATCCTCCTAAAGTTTGAAGAGTGTCAGATACTTCTCTCTAACTCTTTCTTTATCCGAGGTGTATAGAGGCTACTCCTGCTTGTTGACTTTGAATTTCAGTTTAGCCACCTTTGAGGAAGCTCGGGTAGCCATGGGTCGAGGAAGAGTAGAATATTCCCTCTTCATCCTCCTTTTGTGTGTGTGTGGGGGGGGGGGCAGAGGTGAAACCATCAGCCCAAGCTTCCTTACCATATAAGATGTTTTCACTTGACACACTTGAGGTCCCCTTATCACCAGCCCTATTCTCACACTTTTTCAGCAGAGGATTGACAACCTGTCCCTTGGATCCAATGTATTTAAAACCTAAAGTGAACCCTACTGATATATTTCATTTTCCCCTTCAGAGAGGCATCCCCAAGTGTAGTCCTCTCGCTCTTGAATTGGGTCATATTGGAGTTGATCCTCCAGTTATCCTCAAAAATAATCTCAACTAATTTTTTGGCCTCATCCCTAATGCAGACACCTGGTCATTCCACCAGACCATGTCATGCTGAACCACACATTGGGCCTCATCAGCAGAAGCCCCTTCATACACCACTATAACTAGTTGCAAGTCTTGAGCCATACCTTCTTCACCAGGCATGCCAAAATTCTCAAGTAGCAAGTGTCTATCCACCTCCTCAGCACAATCTTCATTAACATCCTCATTGTAAACCAAAGGAAAAACCCACAGGGCAGCCCTCCCATAGCCACCAAAACCAAGGATTTGCAAAGAAGAGTCACCCACACTTCAATCTGGGGGTCCCTCATCAATGTACAAGGCCTACTTCTCAACCAGATTCTACTCATGCCCAATCTGATCCAACTCCCCCTACTTAGCCACCCCTGCCCATGCGTATCATATCCACCAATTAACACCACAGGGTCTATACTCTAGAACCTATTACTTAGAGAGACACCATCGAGAACCAACAACTGACTGCTACCATCCTTCCCACTATTTTTTCTCAAGGTCACTGCAACCCTACTCAGAGGCTACTTCCGGGGGCCCATAGTTAGACTCTGCTTATGCCCATACCCAGCTTCTTATCACATGAAGCCTCCACTACCACCTTATTATCTCCCCCAAATTTCAAATAAGTTTTTAAATGCTCCAAAACTACACCACCCTTTGGCTGGGGAGGGAAAAGTATGGACTCCTTCAGCACCATCACCTTCTGCACATCCACCAAGTCCTGAATTCCTTCATCATACTCCACTTGAGCCAGAATCACCCCACCACTTTCTTTGTAAATGAACTTGCAGTCCTGATCATGAAGCCCAAGTTTCCAACATTAAGAACAGAAGTTGACCCACAACTAAAAAACCACAAGTTGCTTCCATCGGATCTCCCCACCAATAACAATCCACAAAATTTCAATTGGATCCTTAAAATCATTAATCTCAACAAAATCCCTTAGAGAAACAGGGTAACAGAGGGCCTATGTTTTGCTGTCCACAAATAAGAACCTTCCCATCAGATTCCATAACATTGAAAGAATGGACAAATTTTTAAAAGGGTGGGGAAGTTCTAGAAATCTAACCCATGTTGAAAACATTTTGCAGTCTTGGTTTAGGTTACGATCAAAACTCCACTGAAAGAGGGAGAAACAGGTATCATTTCATCTTTGAGGTGCTGCATACCAAGTAAAAATAAGATCCTTTTCAATTTAAAAGTGAATCATGATATGATATCTATTAACAAGACCCAACATTGCACGGTCCTGGAGATCCCAATTCTCAAAAATGAACTTGTCAAAAACGTCCACTGGAGGGTTCCACTTCAAAAATTGAGCAACCAGTGTCAAATTATCCAGAGAGGTGGCTACATTGAACTCCTAGATCGAAAGAGGAAGCTGTAGGTGACCTACAAATAGTTTATGCACCCTAGGGAAAATCATGATCTATGGAAAAGGATACATCAAATTAGGAGAGAAGAATGGGATGAAGGTGTGATCATCATCAAGAATTAGTGGAGGCCCCTCCCCTGTAGAGGGGGGAAGGAGAGATCGGAGGCCACCATCGTCGTCAAGCTTGAGGGGAGAGGAACGACCATCGTGAGAGAGTGAAGGACACCATAAGCTTAAAAATTTTCAGTTTTTAATGTTTTTAGTGTTTTTAGTAATTTTAGGGTTTTTTTTCTGGGTTTTTATGTTTTTAAGGGATTAGGGGTTTTTATGTTTTTCTATGGTTTTTGGGGGATTTAAGGGTTTCTTACATTTTCATAGATTTTTAGGGGTTTTTAGGATTTTTAGGGATTTAGAGTTTTTTAGAGTTTTTATAGATTTTGAAGGTGTTTAGGGTCATCCATGTTTTTTAGGGTTTGTAGGGTTTTTCAGGGTTTTTGGGTCTGTTTTGGTTTTTAAGGGTATTTTGAGTTTTTTACTATTTTTATTTTTTTTTATAGTTTTAAAAATTTTATGGGTAGCAAGGGTTTTATAATTTCTAGTTTTTTTATGGTTTTTATTTGTTTAGGGTATTTTAATTTATTTGGGTTTTGATTATTTTTAGGGTTTTGGGTTTTTTACGTTTCAGGGATTTTTAGGGGTTTTTAGGACTTTTATGGTTTTTGGTATTTTTTTGGGTTTAGGGATTTTGAGGGCTTTTATGATTTTTTATTGGATTTTAGGGTTTTTAAGGGTTTTTTAGCTTATATGGTTTTTAAGGATTTTATAGTTTTTTAATGTTTATAGGCATTTTAAGGGTTTTTAGAGTTCTTAGTGGATTTTTAGGTTTTTTATGGGGTTTTAGGGTTTTTTTATGATTTTTAGGTTTTTGTGGTTTTTATGATTATTTATGTTTTCATTGATTTTATGGGTTTTTGTGATTTTTTATAGTTTTTAGGTTTTTTTAGAGTTTTTAGGGATTTTGATGGTTTTTAGTGTTTTCAGGGTTTTTAGGATTTTTAGGGATTTTCAGGGGCTTTTGGGTATTTTTGGGTTTTAAGGATTTTTTTTCCAGTTTTTTAGGGGTTTTGATGTTTTTTAGTGTTTTTAACATTTTTAGGGGTTTTATGGGTTTTTAGAGTTTTTAGTGGTTTTTATGGTTTTTATGGGTTTTAGAGTTTTTACGGTTTTTAGGGTTTTTTTATTATTTTTAGGGTTTTGTCCAGGATTTTAGGTCTTTTTACGTTTTCATGGATTTTTAAGGGTTTTTAAAGATTTTTTTTTTGGTTTTTAGGTTTTTAGAGGTTCTAGGTATTTTGAGGGGTTTGGGGGTTTTCATGTGTTTTTAGGGGTTTTAGGGTTTTGAAGGACTATTTATGTTTTTAGGGTTTTTTGAGTTATTCGGGGATTAATTTTTTTAGTGTTTTGTAATGTTTTTTGGGGTTTTAAAGGTTTTTTAGTTTTTAGCGGTTGGTTTTTGAGTTTTAATGTGTTTTTATTGTTTTAGAGTGTTTTATGGTTTTCAGGGGGTTTAGGGCTTTTAGTGTTTTTAAGTTTTCTTGTATTTTTAGTGGGTGTTTATGGTTTTTATGGTTTTTAAGGGTTTTAATGATTTTGAGAGGTTTTATTGTCTATTTAGAGTTTTTTAGGGTTTTTAGCAGTTTTATGGTTTTTCAGGGTTTTTGGGGTCTTTTGGGGTTTTTTTGGTTTTTATGGATTTTATGGTTTTTTAGTGTTTTAAACCTTTTTATGGGTTTAAGTGGTTTTATAGTTTTTTTTTGGTTTTTAGGGTCTCTATGGGTTTCTAGGATTTGTTACTGTTTCTTGGATTTTTTTGGGATTTTTTAGTTTTTTTTGGTTTTTGTGGTTTTTAGGATTTTTAGAGATATTGATGGTTTTTAGGGGTTTTCAGGGTTTTTTGGTCTTTGGGGGATTTAATGGTTTTAAACGTATTTTATAATTTTAAACAGTTTTTGGGGGTTTAAAGTGTTTTTAGATTCATTAGAGGTTTTTATGGTTTTTATGGGGTTTTTGGGGTTTTTAATATTTTTATGGGTTTTTATGGTTTTCATGGGTTTTTAAAGTTTTTGTTGTTTTTTACATTTTCTTGGATTTTTAGGGTTTTTTATGTTTTTTATTAATTTTAGGGATTTTTTGTGTTTTTAGGGGGTTTCAAGGGTTTTTTTGGGGTTTCCTGTGTTTTCAATGATTTAGGGGCTTTTTGGGTTTTTATGGTTATTTAGTTTTTATGGATTTTAAGGGTTTTTGAGTTTTTAACATTATTACGGGTTTTAAGGGGTTTTAGTGTTTTTAGTTGGTTTTTAAGGTTTTACGGGTCTTTAGGGGTTTATAGGTTTTTAGGGGTTTTTGGGTTTTTTCATGGTTTTTAGTGTTTTTTAGATTCTTATTGATTTTTAGCTGGGTATGAGGATTTTTTAGGGTTTTTACGGTTTCTAGGGTTGTTTTTGGGTTTTTTGTGTTTTTTTTTGAGTTTTTTATCGTTAAAAAAAATGAGTTTTAATGATTTTTTGGATTTTAATGGTTTTTCGTGTTTTTAGTGGGTTTTAGGATTTTTATGGGGTTTTCTTGTTTTCTTATGGTTTTTAGGGGGTTTTCTAATTTTAGGGGTTTTTTAGAGGTTTTTATGTTTCCATGGATTTTATTCTGGTTTTTAGGCAAGGATGATGCGAGGGTCGAGCTATTCTCGGCCCCCCAAATTTATTAGAAAGAAAAAAGAGACACTGCAGACAAGGGAGGGGAGGGGTCAAATGACCCACACCCAAAAACCCATTAAAACCCAAGACGCAAAGACTCCAAAAAAAGAAAAATCAAAAAAGGAAAAGAAAGAAGAGACAAAACCAAGAAACCACCACCATAATCCAGCATTAACCAGCATCCACCAGCTCACAGATAACCAACGACCCACATCCAAGCTCACAAAATTCAGCATCCAACACCCTCTCACCAAGAAGATCCACCACCAACAGCATAGAACCATCAGCACCATAGTCACAAATCTCACCTTCGTCCCGTCGGGTTGAAGCAACATGCCTTACCAAGCACCAGTAGCAACAATCACCTTAAAACCAATCAGCCTTCAGCAAATCACACCCAGAAGCACACCCAGAAACAAATCCACATCACCCAAAAGCAAAATAACATCCAACACCACACAACAAAACCAATAGCCAGTATCCACATTGAATCATAACCACACCAGCAACAAAACAGCATAGCAGAAACCAAAATTGCAACAGGTCCTTTTCCAGCAGAACAGAATCACCATCACCAGAAGCAACTACAACATCTCCAATGCATCTCAGCCAGAAAACAAGCAACATTCCAGCATAGCACACCCAGTAGCACAACCAAGGGCAATGAACTGCCAGCTTCTCATCCCAGAGGGTCGTTCCATCAACACAAAGTCCACAAAGCACGCCCAAAACACAGCAACTCATATCACAGTCAGCAAACAAAACCAGCAACTCACAACCGACCAATGACCCACATTTAATCGCACAAGGTCCAGCACCGAGTACCTTATCACCAAGAAGGTACTTCTCCAGCAACATAGAACCAACAACATCAACAGAACAAGATTCACCGCCACCCAACATAACCGATAGCCAACATCCACATCGAAACCAAAATAGCAACCGAAATACACCACCTAACCTGCCCTCCAACAACAGCTTTGGGGTAATCCAGCAACTCAAATTCCATCCAGAATTCAGCCGAAATAGCAACTCAATACCAAGCTAGCCACCGATCAAGAACACGCAGACCAGCAAATTAAAGTGAACACAGTACAGTGTGAACATACCTTCATCAGCAGTAAGATCCATGAATAGGAAAGTAGAACCAGAAGAGAAAACCTGAATCCTCGCCCTTTTCATCCACCATGACCCTTTGAGATGCCAGAGAAGCTAGCAAGACCCTCCTTGGGTCCAAACAAGTTGTACATAACTGAGCATGAAACCATAAACGCCAGCGTGAAGAAGACGCAAAGCCCGTCGAACCATCTTGTCACCAAGGCGAGGCTAGAACTCCCCCCAAAAAAAACCACCAGAATGTCTTGCCACAACAAAGATCTAGCAAGCCGAGCACACCTCTGTCCATTCAACAACAGATCCATCGCGCCTACGTTGACTTCACCATCAACCTCTTTGACTTCGTCCAGATCACTAGAAAGGCATCACTGCTGCCGCCAAAGAGTGCATAATCTAGATCTAGCAAAGCCGATCCAAATCGAAGCAAAAACTAGACCAAGCCATCACCGCCACAACCTGAAACAACCCACCAGATCTCAGCGCCGTCAACCATCGGCCTTGAAAACCACCATAGCGCCAGGGGAGAACGCCTCTTGAACAGCAAACCATTCGCATCGCAATGCCTGATGAGAGGATTTTTATAGTTTTTAGGGTTTTTAAGGATTTTGATGTTTTTTTGGGTTTTCATGGGGTTTTAGAGTTTTTATGGGTTTTGAATGGTTTTAGGGTATTTGGGGGGGGGGGGGTTAGGGATTTTTTTTTTATTTTTTGGCATTTGTACGGTTTTTTATAGTTTTTCAAAAAAAATATAAGGGTTTTCAGGGTTTTTAGAGTTTTAGTGGGTTTTTATGTTTACTTGGGGTGTTTGGATTTTTTAATGTTTTCAAGGGTTTTATGGTTTTTATGGGGTTTATAGGGGTTTTGGGGGGGTTTTAGTGTCTTTAGGGTTTTCAAGGGTTTTTAGGGTTTTTATGTGATTTTAGGGTTTCAGGGTATTTTGAGATTTTAGCATTATTTTAGATCTTTAATGTTTTTATTGTTTTAAGAGTATTTTTTACGTTTTTATGGGGTTTAAGGGTCTTTATCATTTTTAGTGGGTTTTAGGGTTTTTAGGGGTTTTCATGATTTTTTTAGTTTTTAGGGGTTTTTATGGGTTTCCGGGTGTTCTCGGGGTTTTTACATTTTCATGGTTTTTTGGGTTTTTAGGATTTTAACAGTTTTTAGTGTTTTTGGGTTTTTTTAGTGATTTTGAGGGTTTTTAGGGTTGTAGGCATTTTCTTGCTTTTTAGGGTCTTTTGGTGGTTTTATGGTTTTTTCAATTTTTAAGGGTTTTAGGTCTTTTAACGTTTTTAGAGATTTCAAGGGTTTTTAGGGTTTTTATTGATTTTTAAGGTTTTTATGAGTTTTTAGGGTATTGAGGGGTTTTCAGGGTTTTTAGCGGTTTTCTTGAGTTTTTTTAGCTTTTATGGGTTTTTAGTGTTTTTTAATGTTTTATGGGTTTTAGGTTTGGGTTTTTTGGGTTTTTTATGTTTTAATGGATTTTTATGAATTCTTTATTATTTTTATGGTTTTTAGGTATTTTATGGTTTTTTAGGGGTTTTAAAGGGCATTATGGTTTTTATGGTTTTTCAGGTTTTTTAGAGTATTTTTGGGGTTTTAGTGTCTTTTGTGTTTTTTAAAGTTATTGAGATATTTTTAAGGATTTTAGGAGTTTTAAGGGTTTTAGAGTTTTTAATAGTTTTTAAGGATTTAATGTTTTTTGAGTGATTTTTACCTTTTTTAGGTGTTTTGTAAATTTTTAATGTTTTTATTGTTTTTAGGGGTTTTCTAGGTTTTTTAAGGTTTCTAAGGGATTTAATGGTTTTTAAGGGTTTTTTAAGATTTTTTATTTTTTTCATGTTTTCATGGAATTTTAGGGTTTTAAAGTATTTTTATGGTATGTTTTGATTTTTAATGTTCTTAGGGATTTTGATGGTTTTTGGGTTTTTAAGGGTTTTTAGGGTGTTTTGATGTTTTAGGGCCTTTTTTTGTGTTTTATAGTTTTTTTTGCTTTTAGTGTTTTAATGTTTATTTATAGTATTTAACATTTTTATTGGTTTAAAGGGTTTTTATAATTTTTAGTTGTTTTTTATGGTTTTAGGATTTTAAGGTTCTTAGGGATGTTATGGTTTTCATGGTTTTTAAGGTTTTTAGATTGTTTAACATTTTCATGGATTTTTAGGGTTTTTTTTGGATTTTTGTGGTTTTTAGGATTTTAAGGTTTTTTAGAGATTTTAACGGTTTTTAGGGTTTTTTCATTTGATTTTAGGGGTTTTAAATATTTTCTGGGTTTTTAAGGACCATTTGGGTTTTTAGGGTTTTATGAGTTTTTTATGGTTTTGACGGATTTTTAGTGTTTTTTATCATTTTTGGGGTTTATTGGTTTTAAAGGATTCTCTATGGTTTTTAGGGGTTTTTGTTATTTTCAGGGGTTCCTCGATGTTTTAGGGATTCATACATTTTCATGTATTTTTCGGGTTTTTTAATGAATTTTATGGGTTTTATGGGGATTTAGGGGTTTTAGGTATTTAGTGGGTTTTAGGGTTTTTAGGGGTTTTTAGAGTTTTCATGTTTTTTTAGGGTTTTAGGGTCATTCAGGGTTTTCAGGTTTTTTTTTTCAATTTTTTAGGATTTGTAATTATTTTTATATTTTTTACATTTTAGGGATTTTAAAGGTTTTAAGAGTTTTTAATGGGTTTTTAGAGTTTTTATGGTTTTTAGGGGTTTTTATAATTTTTTGGGATTTTCAGGGTTTTTAGGGTTTTTTACTTTTTAATGGATTTCTATATGCTTTTATGAATTTTAATGGGTTTTAGGGGTTTTAGTGGTTTTTAGGGTTTTTAGGGTTTTTACGGTTTTAGGGTGTTTTTTGGTTTTTGTGTTTTAGGGTGTTTTGGGGTTTTTTGTTGTTTTGTTTTTTAATTTTTTTAATTTTTTTAGGATTTTACGGTTTTTAGGGGTTTTAACTATTTTAGGGGTTCTAATCGTTTTTAGAGTTATAAGTGGTTTTTGAGATTTTTTATGGGTTTTTTCTATTTTTAAGGTTCTTAGGGATTTTTATGGCTTTCAGGGGGTGTTCTGGGTTTTTTAGGTATTTTACGTTTTCATTTATTTAAGGGGGTTTAAGGATTTTTATTGTTTTTAGGGTTATTTAGGGTTTTTAGGGATTTTGAGGGGTTTTAGGGTTTTTTGGGGTTTTATGGGTTTTCACGGATTTGGGGGTCTTTTTATGTATTTAAATTTTTTTAATTATTTATAGGTTTTATGGTTTTTAGAGTTTTTTAACGTTTCTTGGTACTTTAAGGGTTTTTAGAGTTTTTATTAATTTTTTGGTTTTATTGGTTTTTAGTGTTTTAAGGTGTTTTTATGGTTTTAGGGTTTTTTACATTTTCATGGATTTTTAAGGGTTTGTTTGGATTTTTAGGAATTTTATGGTTTTTGGGTTTTTAGGGATTTTGAGGACTGTTAGGGGGTTTTATGTGTTTTTACTATTTTTATGGTCTTTTTGGATTTTTATTGGTTTTTTTAGTTTTTTAGGAGTTTATAGTTTTTTTAAAAAAATAGCGTTTTAAGGGTTTTAGAGTTTTTTGTGATTTTTAGGGTTTTTAAAAGGTTTTTTTTGGGTTTTATGGTGTTTAGGGGTTTTTACGGTTTTTATGTTTATTTTATATTTTCATGGATTTTTCAGGGTTTTTAGTATTTTAAGGATTTTGAGGGTTTTTAGAGATTTTGATGATTTTTATCGGTTTTCAGGGTTTTTAAGGGTTTTAGGGGTTTTTAGGGTTTTAAGGGACTTTTTTTGGGTTTTAAGGGTTTTTTCGATCTTTTTATGGATTTATGGGTTTTTATCATTTTATGGATTTTTATAGTTTTTTTTAAAAAAAGTAGTGGTTTTAAGGGTTTTAGAGTTTTCAACGGTTTTAGGGTTTTATGGATTTTTAATAGTTTTAAATTATTTTAGGGGGATTTATGGTTTTCAGGGGGTTTTGGGGTTTTCTGGGGTTTTTAGGGATTTTAATATTTTTCAGGGGATTAAGGGTATTTTTTGGTTTTTAGGGGGTTTTTTGACTTTTTTTGTTGTTAATATTTTTATGAGTTTTTTAACAATTTATGGGATTATAGGATTTTTAGTTTTTTATTGATTTTATGTTTTTAAAGGTTTTTTTTGGGGGGGGGGGGTTATGGTTTTCAGGGGGTTTTCATAGTTTGTATGGTTTTTTTATATTTTCATGTATTTTTAGGGTTCTTTATGCTTTTTATGATTTTTATGATTTTGAGAGTTTTTAAGGAATTTGATAGTATTCAGGGGATTTCAAGGGTTTTTAGTGTTTTTATGGTTTTTAGGGTTTTTATGACATTTTGGGTTTTTATGTTTTTTTTTGAGTTTTTATGGGTTTTTAGGTTTTTAGAGTTTTCTAATTTTTATTGGAGTTTTAAAAGTTTATTGAGTTTTTAGTGGGTTTTTGGGTTGTTATGGGTTTTTAAGGTTTTCAGGGGTTTTCAGGGTGTTTAGTGGTTTTTACATTTCCATAGATCTTTAGGGATTTTTGAGGATTTTTATAGACATTAGGGGTTTTAGGGGTTTTGAGGGGTTTTAGGGTTGTTTGGGGTTTTCATGGTTTTAAGGATTTTATAGTTTTTATGGTTTTTGTAAATTTTAATTGTTTTTTAGGGTTTAAACAGATTTTAGAGATTTTAGTAGTTTTTTTTGGATTTTTATGGGGTTTTATGGTTTTCAAGGGGTTTTCAAGGTTTTTAGGGTTTTTATGTTTTCATTTTTTTGTTATTTATTATAATTTTTATGGTTTTTAGAGTTTTTAGGTGTTTTTGGGATTTTAATGGTTTTTAGGGTTCTTCATGTTTTTTTAACATTTTTAGTGTTTTTACTGTCTTTTTGTGGTTTTAGGTTTTTTTGAATTTTTAGGGTTCTTTTTTGGTATTTGGAGTTTTTTATAGTTTTTATGGACTTTTAAGGACTTTGAGAGTTTTTAGTGGGTTTTAGGGGTTTTGAGGTTTTCTGGGGTTTTTAGGGTTTTACGGTTTTTTACATTTTAATGGATTTTTAGGGGTTTTTTAGGTTTTTTATATTTTTATGTTTTTTATGGTTTTTATATATTTTGAGTTTTTTAGGGGTTTTCATGGTTTTATGGATTTTATAGTTTTTAGGGTTTTTCAGGGGTTTCAGTGTTTTTAGGGTTTTTTGAGCTTTTTACGGTTCTATGTGTTTTTAGTGTTTCTTAACATTTTTATGAGTTTTAAAGGTTTTCATGTTTTTAGTGTTTTGTAGGGTTTTGTGGGTGTTTAAGGTTTTTAGTGTCTTTTTTGTTATTGAGGGGTTTTATGGTTTTTATGGTTTTTTACGTTTTCATGATTTTAGGGGGTTTTAGGATTTTTTGGTTTTTAATGTATTCAGAATATTCATGGATTTTGAGGGTTTTAGGGGTTTTCAAGGTTTTTAGGGTATTTTGGGTTTTTAGGGGTTTTTTATTAATTTTTAGGGTCTTATAGTGTTTTTACCATTTTTGGGGTTTTAAGGTTTTTTAGAGTATTAGTGGGGTTTTAGGATTTTTATGGGGTTTTGGGACTTTTATGGTTTTTAGGGGTTTTAATGTTTTCTTGGTTTTTATGGGCGTTTTACATATTCTTTGATTTTTTGAGGTTTATAGGATTTTTATTGGTTTTAGGGTTTGTTAATGTTTTTGTGGGTTTTTACGGTTTTTCCAAGGGTATTTAGGGTCTCTTAGAGTTTTTTATGTTTTTTGAGTTTTTTAAGCAGTTTAAGGTTTTTTAGAGTTTTTAACATTTTTGAGTTTTAAGAGTTTTTAGAGTGTTTTGTGGTTTTTAAGGTTTTATGGGTCTTTGGGTTTTACAAGGTCTTTTAGTGTTTTTATGGTTTTTATAGTTTGATGTGTTGTTGAAATATTGAAATGAGTAAGTGAAGACGAGTTGAGAAATGTATCTTATTAACCATGGCTTAAAGGAAATGCCACTCACAAAGGTTTCTCTATGCTTATGGACAAATTCACCAGCAATGGATTTACACCACCAATTTTGGGCAAATGGAAGAGGCTAAACCAAGAAAGATGCACAACAATATTCAAAATATTGTCACATTGAAGTCTAACCATTATAAAGAGGTGAAAACACATTATAACGAAAAAATAGAGAAAAGAAGATGACTCAAAACGAATTACAATTCATGGGGCACTCAAAGGAGACATAAAATCACAAAAACTACATCCCCATTCAATTTAATGACCCCACTAACTAATGTTGAAAATTTTCTTCTTAGTGATGCTTTTCTACACATCCTATTTAATGACCCCACTAACTAAAGTAGTGATTTTTCTTCTTAATGATGCTTTTCTCCACCTTCAAACTCTTATTTAATGTGCTACTACTAAATTATTTCATTTTCCAAGTAGAGAAGTTATTTTGGTCCCCAAATAACTGTGTTGTGTCCCACCACAGTGTTTGATGTCAAATAGTGTAGGCATATCCAATTCAAATAACAATTTGAATTAAATTTTTTATCAAGCCCAAAATTATTCTCCTTGGGATAAATCTAATCTATATTGGGGATTTTATTTGTTTTTATTCTTTTTTATGTTTTTTATTGATTTCTAGGGGTTTTAAAGATTTTATTTGGGTTTTAGGGTTTTTTAGAGTTTTAAGGGATTTTGAGGCTTGGGGGGGTGGAGGGGTTAAGGGTTATTTTAGGTTTTTAGGGTCATTTTGGGTTTTAAGTGTTTTTTTGAGTTTTTTAGGGTTTTTATGATTTTTAGAGTTTTTTAATGTTTTTAGGGGTTTTAAGGTTTATTTGGGGTTTAGGGGTTTTTAGGGGTTTTATGGTCTTTTAGGATTTTAGAGGGTTTTTAGTTTTTTTCGGTTTCTATGGTTTTTCAATTATTTTACCATTTTTAGGGGTTTATAGGGTTTTTAGAGATTTTAGTGGTTTTAAGGTTTTTATGGGTTTTAGGGTTTCTTACAGTTTTAAGGTTTTTTATAGTTTTCACGGGGGTTTCAATGTTTTTAGGGTTTATTTCATGAATTTTTAGTGGGTTTTTAGGATTTTAATGGTTTTAGTGTTTCTTAGGATTTTAAGGTATTTTGAAAGGTTTTATGGTTTTTCATGGGTTTTTAGGGGTTTTCAGGGTTTTTAGGGCCCTTTTAGGGTTTTAGGGTTTTTTGAGTTTTTAGGCATTTAAGGGTTTCTTCTTTTTTAATTAAAAATTAGGGGTTTTAAAGATTTTAGAGTTTCTGGGGTTTTATTGGTTTTTAGGGAAATTAAAAGTTTTTAATGGTTTTTTAGTTTTCAGGGTTTTTTACGTTTTTATGGATTTTTACTGGTTTTTAGAATTTTTATGGTTTTTATGGGTTTTCAGGGTTTTTAAGGGTTTTTAGGTTTTTTAAAGTTTTTATGGATTTAATGTTTTTTTTCTATTTTTAACATTTTTAGGGGTTTAAAGGTGTTTTAGAGTTTTAGTGTTTTTTTTGGGTTTTTATGTGTTTTTAGGATTTTTATGGGTTTTAGGGGTATTTATTGTTTTTAGGTGGTTTTCAAGGTTTTTATGTTTTCATGGATTTTTAGGGGTTTTTATTATTTTTATTGTTTTTATGTTTCTTAGGTTTTTAGAGATTTTGAGGTTTCTTAGTGAATTTTAGGGGGTTTTACGTTTTTTTTGGGATTTTTGGGTCTTTTGTGTTTTTAGGGTTTTTTCAGTATTTTAGTGTTTTTTCAGTATTTTAGGGTTTTTTATGGTTTTAGAGTTTTTTAATCATTTTTAGGGTTTTTACAGTTTTTGGAGTTTTGAGTGGCTTTTTAGGGTTTCATTGATTTTTAGGGTTCTCAAAGGCTTTATGTGTCTTATTGTTTTCAGGGGTTTTTCAGGGTTTTCATGATTTTTTACATCTTCATGGAATTTTCAAGGATTTTATAGGGTTTATAGGGTTTTCATGATTTTTTACATCTACATGGAATTTTCAAGGGTTTTATAGGGTTTTTAGGGCTTCCACATATTTTTTTTGGGGGGGGGGGGTTTAGGATTTTTTATAGGTTTTAGGTTCTTTTCGGTTTTTATGGTTTTTTGAGTTTTTTTGGGTTTTTAAGGTTTTATAGAGTTTTTACTATCTTAGGTGTTTTAAGGGTTTTTAGAGTTTTTTTGTGGTTTTTTTTGATTTTTATCGGTTTTATGAGTTTTTTTGGGTTTTTTAAAGTAAGTTAAGAGTTTTTAGGTTTTGAAGGGTTTTCAGGGTTTTTTGGGTTTTTTACATTTTCATGGATTTTTTTTGTGTTTTTTGGATTTGTATGGATTTTAGGGTTTTTATGGTTTTTAGAGTTTTTAGGGATATTTATGTGTTTTAGGGTTTTTCAAGGGTTTTTAGAAATTTTCATGGTTTTTAGGGTCTTTTAGGGGTTTTGTGATTTTTTTTATTTTTATAGGGTTTTTATGTTTTTTACAGTTTTTATCATTTTTAACGGTTTTAAGCATTTTTAGGGTTTTTGTTGGGTTTTTAGTAATTTTATGGGTTTTTAGGTTTTTTTACAATTTTTAGGGTTTTATAGTATTTAGGGTTTTTTCCAGGGTTTTTAGGGTTTTTTAAGATTTAATGGAATTTTAGGGGGTTTTAGGGATTAATGATTTTTAGGGTTTTCTGGTGTTTTTTAGGGTTTTAGGGTTTTTTAGGTTATTATGGTCTCTTGTGGGTTTTTAGATTTTTTTAGCTATTTTGTTTGTTTAAGTCTTTTAAGAATTTTTTAAACATTTTTAGGGGTTTTTAGGGGTTTTATAGTTTTTTGTGGGATTTAGAATTTTATGGTTTTTTTAGTGTTTTTAAATATTTTTAAGGGTTTTTTTGTCTTTCAGTGGGTTTTTGACGGTTTTTAGGGTTTTTTATGTTTTCATGGATTTTTAGGATTTTTAATGGTTTTAGGGGTTTTTAGGGGTTTTATATATTTTTAGGGTTCTTAAGAAATTTTAGGGGATTAGGGTTTTTAGGGTCTTTTGGGGTGGTAAATTTTTACCCAAATACCCTAAAGACCTTTCTTAATGATTTTTGATAACCCCCCTTTCAAGGGATTAAGGGAACCTTTAAAAGTCTAGTATTCTTAGAGATTAAATGGCCCGTATACTTATGAGACATTACATGACCCGAAGGTATTAAGAAATTAAACCAAACTATAACTACAAAGAACTGCCACTCCCCTGCATATTAATCATGATGTTTGATCTCTACCATTGCATGGTCATCCGGCTAAGCATTCCATATAAGCGTAGGCTGGTCATGATGGTATTGCCATACCCTCTCATTCTTCCAAATCCGATGGTTTTGCTCTAGTGGGTGCACCTGCTCTGAATCCTCCTCTAGGGCTGCTTCTTTTTTGTAGAGTCTGTCTGGGGAAACACCATTAATCATTTGTCTTGAAGGCCTTATGGTGGCCCAAAATCATTACTGTTTAGAAGACATTGGGTGGCCCAAAGTTCTTGAAAGACTCGAAGACCAAACCGGTTGCCCGAAGGCCAAAACAGGTGAATATTTTCAGTTGTTATAGTACCGAACAATAACTTCTACAGTAATTCTACAATACTGCTATAGTACCCAAAAATTACCCCTCATCATGGTTTTGGTCTGAGGCATCTTGGATGCACTTGCTGAGTCCTCACAAACTGGGTTGAGGCTCTTGCGCAAGGGTCTTTTTGGGTTTTTAGGTTTTTATGACTTTCTAGTATTTTAAATGATTTATATAGTTTTTTAAGATTTTATAGGGTTTAAAGGGTTTTATAAGTTTTTAGTGGGTTTTAAGGTTTTAATGGGTTTTTAAGATTTTTAGGGGTTTTATGGTTTTCAGGGAGTTTTTAAGGTTTGGGGTTTTTTTATGTTCTCATGGATTTTTAGGGGTTTTTATGATTTTTAAAATTTTAGGGTTTTTTTTATTTTGAGGGGTTTTAGGATTTTTCAAGGGTTTTAATGTTTTTTCAGGTTTTAGGGCCTTTGGGGGGTTTTAGGTTTTTTTAGTGTTTTAGTGTTTTTAACGTTTTTTGGAGTTTTTAAATGTTTTTAGGCATTTTAATAGTTTTTAGTGTTTTTAGTTATTTTTAGGGTTTTCTTTGGTTTTTACTATTTTTTAAATTTTCGGGGGTTTTATGGATTTTAGATGTTTTCTAGGGTCAATAAGATTTATTATGTTTTCATGGATTTTTGGAGGGGTTTATGTTTTTTTTTGGTTTTTAGGGATTTTGATGGTTTTTATAGTCCTTTAGGGTTTTTAAGGTGGGGGTTCAGTTTTTAGAGTTTTTTATGGTTTTTTGTGTTTTTTGGGGTTTTTATTGTTTTAGGGTCTTTTGGGGTTATAGGGTTTTTTGAGTTTTTTAGGGTTTTAAGGGTTTTTAGATTTTTTTAAAAAATTAGGGTTTTAAGGGTTTTGAAAGTTTTTAATGGAATTTAATTTTTTATGGGTTTTAGAGTTTATAAGGTTTTTATGATTTTTCATGGGTTTTAGGAATTTTTTCGGGGTTTTAGGGTTTTTTTCATTTTCATGGAATTTTATGGTTTTTTTTGGTTTTTTATGTTTTTTTCAGGGTTTTATGGGGTTTTTATAGTTTTTAGAAAATTTGAGTGGTCTTTTGGGTTATGAGAGTTTTTTGGGGGTTTTTGGGTCTTCTGGGGGTCTTTGTTTTTTTTATGTTTTTTAGGGTTTTAAAAGACTTTTAGAGTTTTCTAACATTTTTAGGGGTTTTAAGGGGTTTTATAGTTTTTAATGGTTTTTAGTGTTTTTATATGTTTTTAGGTTTTTAGAGGTTTTTAGTAATTTTATGTTTTTCAGGGGCATTTCAGTGTTTTTAGGGGTTTTCAGGGTGGCCTTTTGGGTCTTTAAATTTTTTTTTTGACTTTTTAGGGTTTTAAAGGATTTTTATAATTTTTATCATTTTTATTGGTTTTATGGGATTTTTATGTTTCATGTTGTTTTAGGGTTTTTATGGGTTTTCTAGTATTCTGGTTTTTTAGGTTTTTTAAATTTTTATTAATTTATTGTGGTTTTTAGGGTTTTTATGGTTTGTTGTGGTTTTAGGGATTTTGAGGGGTTTTCGGGGATTTCATTATTTTTAGGGTCTTTTTGGGATTTTAGGGTTTTTTTAAGATTTTAGGGGTTTTAATGTTATTTAGAGTTTTTAACAATTTCAACACTTTTAGGGGTTTAGAGTTTTTAGTGGTTTTGAGGGTTTTTATTGGTTTTTAGGGTTTTTTTAGGGGTTTTATAGTTTTTATGTTTTCATGGATTTTTTGGGGGGTTTTAATGATTTTTATGGTTCTTAGGTTTTTTAAGGTTTTAGGGTCTTTTTGGATTTTCAGGGTTTTTAAAATTTTTAGAATTTTTTAGAGTTTTTAGGTTTTTTGTGTTTTTATGTTTTTTTTATTTTCTTAGGGATTGTTAGTTTTTTAGTGGTTTTCATGTTTTTATGTGTTTTAAGGGTTTTTAGAGTTCATAATGGTTTTTAGGGTTTCTATGGGGTTTTATGGGTTTTATGGATTTTAGGGGGTTATCAGAGTTTTTTGGGTTTTTTTACATTTTCATGGATTTTTAGTGGCTTTTAGTTTTTTTATGGTTTTTAGGTTTTTTTAGGATTTTTAGGGATTTGGATACTTTTTAGGAAATTTTAATGGTTTTTACTGTAATATTTTATCGGTTTAAGGTTTTTATGGTCTTTTGGGTTTTTTGAGTTTTTTTGGTGTGTTTTTTGCAGTTTTCAGGGTTTTCAGGGTTTTTTTGCATTTTTAGGGGTTTTATGGGTTTTAGCCTTTTTAGTGGTTTTTTATGTTTTTATGAATTTTAGTGGTGTTTGTGGTTTTTAGGTGTTTTTTGGGGAAAAGGTATTAGTGTTTTTTTGGGGATGATGGTAGAGGTATTTTTATGAAAAAGGTTTTTTGTATTTGGGGACTCAGTGTTTAGGATTTTTTTGGGCTAAGGGTTTGGCGTTTTTGGGGATAGGGGATTAGGGATTTTTGGGGATGAGGGTTTTGGTTTTTTTGTATGAAGGTTTAAGAATTTATTTTGATGGGTGATTGGGGTTTTTTTAGGGATGGGGGTTCAATATTTTTTCGGTGAGGGTTTAGGGTTTTTGGGGCGGGTGGTTTTGGATTCTCTATGTTGAGTGTCTGGGGATATTTGGGGTTAAGTAAGTATAATTTTTTTGGGATTGAGCGTTTAGGGTTATTTTGGATAAGGGTTGATTATTTTTTAGGGCTAAGGCTTGTGGGTTTTTTTGGGGATGAGGGTTAATGGTATTTTGGGGTTAGGATTGAGGGTATTTTGGCTCTCAAGTATGAGGGTTTTTTGGGGATGAGTTTTAAGGGCTTTGGGGTTAAGGGTTTAGGGCTTTTCATGGCTGATGGATTATTGTTTTTTGGGGTTGAGGGATTTTATGGGCTGAGGGTTGAGGGTTTTTAGGGGATGAGGTTTGGGGATTTCTTAGGACCAAGGGTTTAGTGTTTTTTGGGATGAGGGATTATTCCTTTTTTGGTTATGCGGGTTGATGATTTTCTAATGATGAGGGTGTAGGATTTTTTTGGAATAAGGGTTTAAGGTTTTTTAGGCATAGAATTAAGGGTTTTTTGGCTATGATTGTTTTATTTTTTTTGGGGCAGAAGGTTGAGGTGTTTTTGGGATGAGGGATGAGAGTTTTTTGGGTCTCTTGGTTTAGTGTTGTTTAGGGATTAACATTTTGGTTTTTGGGGGGATGAGGGTTTTGGTTTTTTTGAGGATGAGAGTTGAGTTTTTTTAGGGATGAGGGTTGAGGGTTATTTTTGTGGCTAAGGGTTGATGGTTTTTTGGGGCTGAGGGTTGAAGGTGTTTTGGGACATATGGTTTAGGTTTGTCAGGGATGGGGGATTATAGTATTTTAGGTCTATGGGTTTAGGGTGTTTTGGGGATAATTTATTAAGTCAACTCAAGGTTAAGGGGTAAGGGTTTTTTGAGGGTGAGGGTTTAGGGATTTTTAATGTTAAGGGTTTATGATTTTTGGGGATGAGGGTTTAAGGATTTTGGGGCATTTTGATTAGAATTTTTTAGGGTTGAGTATTTATGGTTTTTTTATGATGATGGTTTAGTGTTTTTTGGGAGTGAGGGTTGAGTATTTTTTATTGCTAAGGGGTTATGGTTTTCTGGGGTAGATGGTTGAGGATTTTTTGGGGAAGATGGTTTAGGATTTTATGGGGCCGGGGGTTTTGGGTTTTTTTGGATAGAGTGTTTTGGGTTTTTTGAGACATAGGCATTGTGTTTTTTGTTTTGATGAGGGTTTAGGTATTTTTCGGACATGGAGTTTATGGGTTTTTTGGGGATGAATATTTTGGGTTGGCAGAGTGTTTATGGTTTATTGGGATTGAGAGTTGAGGGTATTTGGGATAGAATGTTTATGATTTTTAAGGGCTGTGGGTTCAGGGTTTTGGGGGCTAATGGTTTAGGGTTTTTTTAGATCTAAGGGTTGATAGTTTTGGGGGGATGAGGGTTTAGGATTTTATGGGGTTGAGGTTGTTGGTTTTTTGGTGTTGAGGGTTCATGAATTTTTGGGGATGATGGTTTAGGGGTTTTAGGGGCTGAGGGTTTAGTTTTTTTAGTTGAAGATTGAGGGTTTTTCTAGGATGGGGGTTTAGTTTTTATTGGGTCTGAGGGTTTAATATTTTTCGGGGATAATAGTTGAGGTATTTTTTGGGGCCGAGGGTTAAGGTATTTTTTAGGATGAGGGTTGATGACTTTTTTGTACTGGATATTTTGGGTATTTCGAGATTTAGGGTTTTTTGTTTTTTAGGGATGAGTGTTTATGGTTTTTTTTGGGTTAAGTGTTTGGGGAACTTTTGGATTGATGTTTTATGATTTTTTGGGGCTTAGGGTTTAGGGTTTTATGGGTAGATCATTGAGGCTTTTTTAGGGATGAGGGTTTAGTGTTTTTTGGGGAAGTGTGTTTTGGTTTCTTTGGGATGAGGATAAAGGGTTTTTTGGGGCTGGGTGTTTGGATTTTTTGGGGTTAGGGGTTTAAGAATTTTTAGGAATAAGTGTTTAGGGTATTTTGGGGATGAGGGTTTAGTGTTATTTGGGGATCAGGTTTGAGGGCTTCTTGGGAATAAGGTTTTAGGTTTTTTTGTGTTGAGGGTCCAGGTTTTTTAGGGACGAGGGTCTAGGTATTTTGGGATGATGATCTATAGTTTTTTTGAGGTTAAAGTTCTAGTGTTTTTTGGTGGTAATGTTCAAATGTTTTATTGGGATTAGGATCTATAGTTTTTTGGGGTTGAGGGTATAGGGTTTTTTGGGGATGTGGGTTTATGGTTTTTTAGGGATAATGGTTTAGGGTTGTTTGTAACCTAGGAATTACGGTTTTGGGGGGATTATACTGTAGGGTTATTTTTGGTTTAGGGTTTTGTGTTTTTTTGGGTGAGGGTTTAGTGTTATTTGGATTTAAGGGTTTACAAGTTTTCATGTCTGAGTGTTGAGGGTTTTTTTGGGATGGGGGTTGGTGTTTTTGTAAGATAAGGGTTTTGGATTTTTTGGGATTGCGGGTTTAGGTTTTTTTAGGGATGAAAGTTTTTGAATTTTTTGGGATGAGGATTTATTGTTTTTTGGGGCTGAGGGTTGAGAGTTTTTTTGGGACTGAAGGTTTAAGGGTTTTTGCAGAAGAGTTTGAGGGTTTAGGGCATATTGGGTCTTAGTGCTTATGGTAATTTGGGGATAATGATCTAGTGTTTTGGTGTTTAGGGTTTTCAGTTTTCTATTGTTGTGGGTTTGATGTTTTTTTTGTGAATAAGGGTTTATGGTGTTTTCTTGGAAGAGGGTTTAGGGTTTTTTGGGGATTAAGGTTTAGTGTTTTTTGGAGCTAAGGATTTAAGATTTTTTGGGAATGAGTGTGTAGGGTTTTTTAGGGATGAAAGTTTTTGGTTTTTTGGGGATGAAGATTTGGTATTTTTGGGGGCCGAGGGTTTACGATTTATTGGGACTGTGGGTTGAGGTTTTTTTTAACTAAGATCTTACAGTTTTTTATAGTGGATTTAGGGTTTTCTTGGGGCTGAGGATATCAGATATTTTTTGGTGGATGGTTAATTGTATTATGGGTTAAAGGGTTTAGGTTTTTCTGGGACTTAGGGTTATGGGTTATTTGGGATTGATTGTTTTGGTTTTTTTAGGGCTGAGGGTTCATAGTTGTTTAGCCATGATGGTTTTTGGTTTTTTGGGATTGAGGGTTTAGATATCTTTTTGGATAAGTGTTGAGGGTTTTTTTGGGTGATGAGGGTTGATGTTTTTTTGGGTTTGAGGGATGGGGGTTTTTTTGGGATTAGGTTTGACGATATTTTGGGGGTGAGGGTATTAGATTTTTTAAGGATGAGTGTTTAAGGTATTTTGGGGATGAGTGTTTATGGTTTTTTAGCGGTGCGATTTTTGGGATTTTGTTGCTAATGGTTTTTTAGGGCTGAGGGTTGAGGTTTTTTTTGTATTAGGGTTTATTGTTTTATGGGGTAAGGGGTTTTGGGTTTTTTGTGGATGAGGGTTAAGGGTTTTTTTTGGATCAGGGCTGAATATTTTTTTAGTGATATTGGGTGTTTTGATTCTACAAGTTTACGGTTTTTTTGGGTTGAGGGTTTTTTGGGAATGATTTTTGATGTTTTTTGGTTATATTGAGGGTTTATAAGGCTAAGAGTTGATTGTTTTTTGGGATCAGGGTTGAGGGTTTATTGGGGTTGGAGGGTTTTTAGTGATGAGGGTTGAGGGTTTTTTGGGGATGAGGGTTGATGGTTTTTTGGATATTTTGGTTAAGGGTTTCAGGAGGATTATGATTGAGGGTTTTTTGGGATGATGATTCATGGATTTTTGGGGCCTAAGGTTGAGGATTTTTTTGTGCTCAGGGTTGAGGGTTTTTGGCGGTGAGGGTTTAAGGTTTTTTAGGACATAAAGATGATATTTTTTTAGAGATGAGGGTTGAGGGTTATTTTTTGCCAAGAGTTGAGTGTTTTTTAGGACTAAGGGTTTAGGGTTTTTTATGGCTCTGGGTCGAGGGTTTTTGGGGTTATCGGTTGAGGGGTTTTTAGTGGCGAGAGATAGAGTATTTAGGGTTGTGGTTTTATGGTTTTTAAAGGATGAGGTTTTAGGATTTATTATGGGATAATAATTTTGGGGTATTTAGGGATGAGAGATTTAGATTTTTTGGGACAGAGATATTTGGATTTTTGGTATAATGGTTTATATTTTATAAGGTTAGAGGTTGAGGGTTCTTTTGGGTGGAGGGTTTTCTATTTTTTGGGATAGAGGGTTTAAGATTTTTTGCAGCTGTGGATTTAGGTGTTTTTTGTTGGATGGTTAAGTGTTCTTTTGGGACAAGGGTGTAGGGTTTTTGGGGTATTGAGTTAAGGGTTAATTGGGATAGAGGGTTTATGGTTATTTGTGGTATAGGTCATAGGGGTTATTGGGGTTGAGTGTTGAGTGGTTTTGGGGCTGATGGATGATAGTTTTTATGGGATGGGGTTGAGGATTTTTTTTGGGATGAGGTTTTTGTGGTTTTTTTTGGAAAATTGTTTAAGATTTTTTTAGGATAAGGGTTTAGTGGTTTTTTGGACTGAGAGTTTTTGATTTCTAGAAGTAAAGGTTTAGGGTTTTTTAGGGATGAGGTTTTAAGGATTTTTTAGGAAAAGGGTTTTGGGTATTTTTGGGGAAGATGGTTTAGGGTTTTTTTGTAGATGAGGGTTCATGTTTTTTTGGGGAAAGGGTTTTTGATTTTTTATGGATGAGGTTTTTAGGTTTTTTGGTACAAATGGTTGATGGTTTCTTGGGTTGACTGTTGAGGGTTTTTTGGGGTCTAAGGTTTGATGGTTTTTGGGGTTGAGAGTTGATGGGTTTTTGTGGATAAGGGTGGAGTGTTTTTGGAGAGTTTGGTTGATAAATATTTGGGGTTATGGGATGTGTTTTTTTTTGTTTTGAGGGTTCAGGGTTTTGTGGATTAGGGTTGAGGGTTTTTTAGAGATTTAGGTTGAGGGTTTTTTAGTGCTGAGGGTTGAGGTTTTTTTGGGGATGGGGGTCAAGGGGTTTTAGTGATGAAGGTTTATGATTTTTTAGGGATTAGGGATGTGGTTTTTTTAGAGATTATTACTGAGGGATTTTTTTGTGTCGAGGGTTGAGGATTTTTTGTTGCTGAGGGTTGAGGGTTTTTTGGGGATGAGGAAATAGTTATTTTTGGTGTGGAGAGTTAAGCGTTTATAGGGGATTAGGGTTGAGGGTTTTTTCGATGTCGATTTAGTGTTTATTAGGATGATTGTTGAATGTTTTTTGAGGGTTGATGGTTCTTTTGGGATGAGGGTTTTTAGTGATAGGGTTTTTGGAACTGAGGCTAGATGGTTTTTTGAGTGGTTAGCGGATTTGGTTTTTTTAGGGATTAGGTTTTATGGATTTTTTGGGCAGAGGGATTAGGGTTTTTTAGGGAATAATGTTCATGGTTTTTTTAGGCAAGTGGGTTTAGGTTTTTTTGGGGTGGAGAGTTTTGGGTGATTTGGGAATGGGGGTTTAGGATTTTTAAGGATTTGGGTTTTGGCCTTTTCGGGGCTATAGGTTGAGGGTTTTTTTGGTCTAAGATTTGAGGGTATTTTTAGGCCAGAGGGTTTAGGGTTTATTAGAACTGAGGGTTGAGGGTTTTTTGAGGCTGATATATTAGGGTTTTTTTACGGCTGTCGGTTGAGTGTTTTTTTTGGAAATGGGTGTCTGGTTTTTTGGGGGCTTAGGAGTTAGAGGTTTTTTTTGGATGATGGTTATGGTTTTTTGGGCCAATGGGTTTCTTGTTTTTTAGGGTAGAGGGTTTAGGGTTTCTTATATTTGAGGTTTTAGGGTCTTTTTGGTTGAGGTTTGTGGGTTTTTTGGTGCTGAGGGTTTACAGTTTTTTTGGGTTTGATAGTTCAACGTTTTTTGAAGATATGGTTTTATGGTTTTTTGGGATGAATTTTTATGCTTTTTTGGGGATGGGGGTTTTGGTTCCTTTGGGGCTGAGATTATAGGGTTTTTTATCATTGTATTTGGGGTATTTTAGAGGTGAGTGTTTATGGTTTCTAGGGCTGTGGGTTTAGGATTTTTTTGGATGATGGTTTAGGGTTATTTATGGTTCAGGTATTTGGGTTTTTGGGGTATAGGTTTAGTGTTTATTGGGGATGTGGGTTTAGTGTTTTTTGGGGATGAGGGTTTAGGGTTTCTTGGAGTAGAGGGTTGATTGTTTTTTGGTGATAAGGGTTTTGGGAATTTTAGGGATGATGGTTTAGGGTTTTCTATGGCTGAGGGTTCAGTGTTTGTTTTGGGCTTGGGGTTTATATTTTGTTGGGGTTGAGTGTTGAAGGTTTAGGGTTTTTAGGGATGAGATTTTATGGTTTTTTGGGGATGATGGTTTTGGTTTTTTGGGGGCTTAGAGTTGAAGGCTTTTTTGGGGTTAAAAAATGATGTTTTTTTGTGGTTGAGGGTTTAGTGTTTTTTGGAGTGAGGGTTTAGAGTTTTTGAGGGATTAGAATTAAGAGTTTTTCAGGGAAAGAAAATTAGGTTATTTTTTATGGGTTGTGGGTTTAGGGGTTTTTAAGATGAGTGTTATCTGGGGATATGGTTTGAGGGTACTTTTATGACTGATGGTTTAGGGTTTTGGGGGGAGAGGGTATCAGGTTTTCTATTGCATGGAGTTTAGGGTTTACTAGGTCTATGAGATTAGGGGATTTTTTGGGATGAGGGTTTAGTGTTTTTGTGGCTGAGGGTTTAGTGTTTTTTGGGGCTGAGGGTTTAGGTTTTTTAGGGTCTGATGGTTGAGTGGTATTTGGGCCTATGGTTTTATCATTTTTTAGTGATAGCGATTAGGGATTTCTAATGACAATGGATGAGATTTTTTTGGGGATGTGGCTTTAGGGATTATTAAGGCTGAGTGTTTAGTGGTTTTTTGAGATGATAGATGATGGTTTTTAGGGACTTAGGGATGAAGGTATTTTTGGGATAAAGGATTTGTGTTTTATAGGGATGAGGGATTAGGGTTTATTGGGGATGAGGATTTAGGTTTTTTAGGACTGAGTGTTTAGGGTTTTGGGAGATGAGGGTTTATGATTTTTTGTTTCCAATGTTTTAGGTTTTTTTGAGGCTGAGGGGTTAGGGTTTTTTATAGAAGAGAGTTATGGTTTTTTTGAGGCTATGTGATGATAGATTTTGGGGGATAAGGATTCAGGGTTTTGGGGGAAGAAGGTTGAGCTATTTTTTGGTTTGAGGGTTAAGGGTTTTTTGACGCAAAGTGTTTAGTTTTTCATGGTGATGTGGACTTAGGGTTTGGGGAAAGGGTATAGGGGTTTTTGGGGCTGCAGATTGATGTTTTTTTGGGACTTATGGTTTATCGGAATTTCAAGATTTGGCTTTTGGGTATTTTTATGAGGTTTTAGGAATTTTTGGGGTTCAGGGTTTATTGTTTTTTAGGATAGGGAATAAGGTTTCATGGGGTTTATGGTTTAGGGTTTTTTGGTGAAGAGGGTTGAAGGTTTTTGTGCTAAGGGTTTAAGATTTTTTTGGGATGGGGTTTTAGCATATTTTTCCCATAGTGTTGAGGGTTATTTTGGGATGAGGGATTATTATTTTTTGGGGATGTGGGATTAGGGTTTTTTGGGTTTGTGGGTTTAGGGTTTTTTGGGGATTAGGGTTTAGGTTTTTTTGGGGTTGAGGACTCATGGTCTCTTAGGGATGAGGGTTTAGGGTTTTTTAGGGTTGAGGGTTCCGGTTTTTTTAGAGTTGATGGATAAGGTTATTATGGATTCATGGTTATGGTTTTTTGGGCTAAGGGTTTAGGATATTTTGAGGCTAGGATTTTATAATTTTTTGGGTCTTAGGGTTGAATGTTTTTTAGGGATGATGGTTTAGGGTTTCAGGGCGCTAAGGGTTGAGGATTTTTTGGGCTGAGGGTTTAGGGTTATTTGCATCTAAGGGTTCATAGTTTTTTTTAACGATGAGGTTTTATGGTTATTGGGTTCTGAGGACTATGTGTTTTATAGTGTTTAGGGTTTAGGATATTTATGGGATGATTGTACGGAATGTTTTGGGGAGGAGGGTTAAGGATTTTTTTCGATGATGGTTTATGGTTTTTTAGGGAAGAGGGGTTAGGGTTTTTATGGCATAGGGTTTAGGATTTTTTGGGGATGAGGATTTATGGTTTTTGGGTTCTATGGGTTGAATGTTTTTTTGGGCATTGGGTTTTGATTTTTTTTGGCTAGGGATTGATGGTTTCTTAGGCCTGTGAGTTTATCATTTTTAAGGTTGAGGGTTTTAAATTTTCTTTAGTTGGGATTTTTGATTTTTTATGGTTAAGGGTTTGGAGTATCTTTGGGGCAATGATTTTAGTTTTTTTAGGTCTAAGAGTTTAGGGTTTTTTGGGATCGTGGGTTTATTATTTTCCAAGGAAGAGGTTTTGTTGTTTTTTGGTGTTGAGGGGTTAGGGTTTCTTGGGGGTTAGGTTTTAGGGTTTTTTGGGGCTAAAGGTTTAAGGGTTAAGTGTGTAGGTTATTTTTAGGATTGGGTTTTGTTTTTTTTGGTGCTGAAGGTTTCAGTTATTTTAGGGTTGAGGGATTTGGGTTTTCTTTGGTCTTGGGGTTTTGGATTTTTTGGGATGAGGTTTTAGGGATTTTTTTATATGAGGGTTATGGTATTTTGGGATTGAGGGTTTAGGTATTTTGTGGGATGAGGGTTTAGTTGTTTTAGGGATGAAGGTTTTGTGTTTTTTAGGGATGAGGATTTAGGGTTACTGGGTCTTAGGGTTTAGGGTGTTTTAAGGATGGGTATTTAGGGGTTTTGGGGCTAAGGGTTTAAGGATTTATGGTGTGAGAGTTTAGGTTTTTTGGTTGATGGTTTAGGGTTTTTTGAGGATGAGATTTTATATTTTTTGGGGGTTTATGTGTTTTGGGTTTTTTGGGACTGAGGGTTTATGGTTTTTTGTGGATGCGGGTTTAGGGCATTTTGAAGATGTGGGTTCAGTGTTTTTTGGGACTGAGTGTTTAGGTTTTTTTTGGACAGATGATTTTGGGTTATTTGGGGTGGAGGGTTAAGGGTATTTTTGTATCAATGATTTAGGGTATTTTAAGGATGAGGGTTTAATATTTTGGGGGGATTAGGTTTCAATGAACTTTGGGTATGAGGATTTAGCATTTTTAGGGTTTGGAGTTTAGGGTTTAGGTTTGTTTGGGGATTAGGGGTTAGGGATGAGGTTTGATGTTTTTGGGGGGCTAGGATTGAGGGGTTTTTATTGATGTGATTTGTGGGTTTTTTGGGATCTGGTTTGAGGGCCTTTTGGAGGGCATGGGTCTTGGAATTTTTAAGGCTGAGGGTTGAGGGATTTGGGGACTTAGGTCTATAGGTTTTTTGGGGATGAGGGTCAAGTGTATTTTGGGCTTAGGGTTGGGGTTTTTTGGGGTAGTGGGTTAATGGTTTTTTAGGGGGTGAGGTATGAGGGGATTTTGGGGTTGAGGGTTGTGGTTATTTGGGGGTTAGGGGTTTCTTTGGGATGAGGGTTGTGGTTTTTTTGTAATAAGGGATGAGGGTATTTTTGGTCTATAGGTTGAGGATTTTTTGGGGTTGGAGTTGTAGGATTCTTATAGTTGATGGTTGAGGGTTTTCTTGGCTGAGGGTTGAGGGTTTTTAGGGATGACGGTGGAGGGTTTTTTGGTGTTGAGGGTTGAGGTGTTTTGTGGACGAGGGATTAGTGTTTTTTAGAGATGAGGGTTTTTAGTTTTTCAGGTTTTAGGGTTGAGGGTTTTTAGGGATTAGGGTCTACAGTTTTATGAGGGTGATTGTTGATAGTTTTTTAGGGATGAGTGTTTAGGGTTTTTTGGGGTTGTGGGTTTATGGGTTTTCTGTTTCATGTGTTGAAGTATTTTTTGGGGTGATGGTTTATTGTTTTTTTTAGGATAAGGATTGAGGTTTTTTGGTGTTTACATTGGGTTTTTTGGGGCTAGGGGTTTAGAGTTTGTTGGGGCAGAGGTTTCAGTGTTTTTTTGGATCTGTGGGTTCATGGTTTTTTGGGTATGAGAGTTTAGGGTTGTTCGGGTCTAAGTGTTTAAGTTTTTTTATGGATGAGGGTCTATGGTATTTTTGGGAATGAGGCTTTATGGGTGTTTAGGGAAGAGTGTTGTGGTTTTTTGGGGATGAGGGTTGAGTATTTTTTAGGGAGAAGGGATGAGGATTTTTTGGTCAAGGGATGGTGGTATTTTGGGGTTAAGGGTAAAGGGTTTTTTGGGGATGAGGGATGAGGTACCTTTAGGTATTAGGGTTGAGGTTATTATTGGGCTGAGGGATGAGTGTTTTTTGGGGTTGAGGGTTTTTTCTGGGGTGAGGGTTGAGGGTTTTTTTGTAGATGACAGTTAAGGGTTTTTTAGATTATGGTTTAGTGTTTTTTGGTGTTGGGGTTTTATGGGTTTTTGGGGATGAGGGTTTAGGGTTTGTTATAGTGAGGGTTTAGGGTTTTTTTCGAGGGTTTAGTGTTTTTGGGAAATTGGGTTTATGGTTTTTTCGGTGAGTGTTTAGGGATTTTTGGGGTAGAGGGTTTATGGATTTTTTGGGATGAGTGTTTAGGGTTTTGGGTGGATAAGGATTTAAGGTTTTTTGTTGAGGGTTTATTATTTTTTGGGGATGGGGGTTTACTATTTTTTTGGGTGATGGTAGAGCTTTTGGGGTAGAGGGTTTATGAATTTTTGGGGATGATTGTTTAGGGTTATTGAGGGATAAGGTTTTATGGTTTTTTAGGGCTGAGGTTTGAGGGTATTTCAGGCTTGTGGGATTAGGGGTTTTTATGGATGAGGGTTTAGGTTTTTTTAGGGCAGACAGTTTAGGGTTCCTTGCGGAAGAAGTTCCTGGGTTTTTTGGGGCGTAGATTTTAGGGTTATTTAGGGATGAAAGTTTAGGGTTTTTCGGCTTGAGGATTTAGGGTTTTGTAGGGTTTAGTGTCCAAGGATTTTTAGGATGAATGTTTAGGGTTTCTCTCATATGTGGTTTTAAAGTTTTATTGTATGTGGGTGTAGAGTTGTTTGGGGTTGAGGGTTTAGTGATATTTATGGATGAGCGTTTTGGGTATTTTGGGGCGGAGGGTTTAGGGTTTTTTTGTGGATGAGGGTTTAGGGAATTTGGAGGTTGTGGGTTCAATGTTTTTTGGGATTGAGTGTTTAGGTTTTTTTGGACTGATGATTTTGGGTTATTTGGGGTGGAGGGTTTAGAGTATTTTGGGACTGAGGGTTTATGGTTTTTTGTGGATTAGGGTTTAGGGAATTTTGAGGATGTGGGTTCAGTATTTTTTGGGACTGAATGTTTAGGTTTTTTTGGGCTGAGGATTTTGGGTTATTTTGGGTGGAGGGTTAAGGGTATTTTGCGGTCAAGGGTTTAGGGTATTTTAGGGACGAGAGTTTATTATTTTTTGGGCGTTAGTGTTTAATGAACATTGGGTATAAGGATTTAGCCTTTTTTATGGTTTAGGTTTTATGGTTCATTGGGGTGAGGGTAAAGAGTTTTTTGGGGCTGATGGATGAGGGCTCTTTAGGTATTAGCGTTGAGGTTATTATGGGGATGATGGATGAGTGTTTTTTAGGGTTGAGGGTTTTTTGGGATGATAGTTAAGGGTTTTTTAGATTATTGTTGAGGGTTTTTTTTGGGTTTGGGGTTGATGGGTTTTTGGGGATGAGGGTTTAGGGTTTGTTATAGCAGGGGTTTAGGTTTTTTCGTGTTGAGGGTTTAGTGTTTTATGGGGAAGGGGGTTTATTGTTTTTTGTGTGAGTGTTTATGGATTTTTTGGGCAGAGGGTTTGCCGATTTTTGGTGATGAGTGTTTAGGGTTTTGGGTGGATAAGGATTTAGGGTTTTTTTGTTGAGGGTTTAGTGTTTTTTGGGAATGGAGGTATACTATTTTTATGGATGAGGGTAGGGCTTTTGAGGAAGAGGGTTTATGTCTTTTTTAGGATGATTGTTTAGGGTTTTGGAGGGCCAAGGCTTTAGGGTTTTTTGGGGTAGAGGTTTGAGGGTATTTTGGGCTTGTGGGATTAAGGGTTTTTTTGGGGCTAAGTGTTTAAGGTTTTTTTGTGTTGAGGTTTCATGTTTTTTTCTAGATGGGTGTTATTATTTTTAGGGATAATTGTTTAGTGGTTTTTAGGGATGTGGGTTTAGGTATTTTTAGTGCTGACTGTTTATGGTTCCTTGGGGAAGATGTTTTTGGGTTTTTTTTGGGGCTGGGAGTTTTGTGTTATTTAGGGATAAAAATTTAGGGTTTTTCGGCCTGAGGGTTTAGGGTTTTGTGGGGTTGAGTTTCCAAGGATTTTTAGGATGAGGGTTTAGGGTTTTTATCAAATGGGGTTTTAGGGTTTTTTGGTATGAGGTTTTAGGGTTGATTGGGGTTAAGGGTTTTGTTTTATTTTGGGATGAGTGTTTTGGGTATTTTGGGGCAGATTATTGAGAGTTATTTTGGGGATGAAGGTTGAGGGAATTTTTGGTATGAGGGTTGATGGTTTTTGGGGCTGAAGGTTGAGTATTTTTGGGGGATATGGGTGGTGTTTTTTGGTGGATGACTGTTGTAGCTTTTTTGGGCTGAGTGTTTACGGTTTTTTGGGGTTGATGTTTAGGGGATTTTTGGGATGATCATTCATGACATTTAGGTGATGAATGTCGATAATTTTTAGTTTTTAGGGCTGATGGTTTATGATTTTGTATGGATGAGTTTTTATGGTTTTTTGGGGTGAGGGTTTATAGTTATTTTGGGTTGAGGTTTTTGGTTATTTCACAGCTGAGGGTTATGGTGTTTTTTGGGATGAGGGTTTAGGGTTTTTCTGGGCTAGGATATTGGTTATTTTTGGGGTTTAGGGTTCAGGTTTTTTTGGATCAAGGTTTAGGGTCTTTTTGGGATGAGAGTTTATTGTTTTTTTTGGAATGAGGTTTAAGGTATTTTTAGATGAGTGTTTATGGTTTATTCAGCACATATGTTTAGGGTATCTTGGGGATGAGTGTTTTGAATTTTTTGGGTGTGGGTTTAGTGTTTTTAGGGTCTAAGGGATCAGTATTTTTTAAGACTCAGTGTTTAGGTTTTTCTTAGGCCCAAGTGTTTTGAGTTTTTTATGGATGGTAGTTTCATGTTTTTTTGGGGATAAGGGTTTAGGTTTTTTGCAGATAAAGGTTTAGGGTTTTGGGCTCAAGGGTTTTTGTTTTTTTTTTGGGTGGAAGGTTTAGTGTTTTTTTGAGCTAATGTTTTAGTGTTTCTTGTGCCTATATGTTTAGGGTTGTTGGGGGTAAGGGTTTCTTGTTTTTTAGGGAAGAGGGTTTGGGGTTTTTTAGGGTTGTGAGTTTTTGGATTTTTTGTTCTAAGGGTTAGGGATTTTTTGGTAATGGGGACATGTATTTTTTAGGTCTAAGGGTTTGGGGATTTTTTCTCTGATTATATTGGGTTATTTGGGTTTTTATGATTATGTTTTTTTGGTCATGAGGGTTTAGGTTTTATTGGGGCAGAGGGGTTAGGGATTTTGGGGAAATGGGTTCATTGTTTATTTTTTGTCCTGAGGGTATACATTTTTATGGGGTGAGGGTTCAAGGTTTTTTATGGCCAAGGGTTTAGAGTTTTTTTGGTGCCAAGGGTTTAGGTATTTTTGGGATCATGGGTTTAGGGGTTTTTTGGGATGAATTTTTATGGTATTTTAGGGCTGAAGTTTTATTGATTTTTGGGAATATGGTTTGCTGTTTTTTTGGGATGAGGGTTTAGAGATTTTTGGTGTCGAGGGGTTAGGGATTTTTAGGTCCAAGGGTTTCGATTATTTTGGGATGAGGTTTTATAGTTTTTATGGAACAAAGGTTTTGGATATTTTTGGGCTGAGGGATTATCATCCTTAAGGGTCCGGGTTTGGGGTTTTTTTGGGAATAAGGGTTTAGGGTTTATTGGGATTGAGGGGTTTAGTGTTTTTTGGGGCTGGGTGACTGGAATTTTTTGTACTAAAGGTTTAGAAATTATGGGGGATTAGGGTTTGAAGTTTTCCATGGCTAATGTTTTGGGGTTTTTGGGATGTTGGTTTAGGGTATTTTGGGGATGAGGGTTTTGGGTTCTAGGGGAATACGTGTTCTGGTTTTTTGTAGCTGAGGGGTTTATGTTTTTTGGGGTTGAGTGTTTAGGATATTTTGGGTTTGAAGGTGTAGGCTTTTGGGGTTTTAGGGTTTCTTGGGTCTATGTTTTTTGGGTTTTTTTGGGCCGATGGTTTAGGGTTTCTTGGGGATGTGGGTTTATGGTTTTTTGATGATGACGGTTAAGGGTTTTTTGGGGCTGAGGGTTCAGGTTTTTTTAGATAAGTGGGTTTATCATTTTTTGTGGATGAGTGTTAGGTTTTTTTAAGGTTTTGGGTTAAGTGTTTCTTGGGGATGATAATTTAGGGTTATTTTTGGTTTAGGGGTTGTAGTTTTTTTTGGAATTAGGATTTAGGGTTTTTTAGAGATGATTTTTTGGGGTTTTGGGGGGCTATTTTTTTTTGGTTTTTTGGGTTGAGGGTTGAGGGTTTTGGGTTTTTTTCTGTATGTAGGTTTTTTATTTTTTGGTGCATATGGTTTAGGGTTTTTTAGGGCTGAGGGTTTGGTCTTTTTGGTTGAGGGTTTATGTTTTATTTGAGTATGAGGGTTTATGGTTTTTTTAGGGTGGTAGATTAATTTCTAGGATGAGGGTTTTCGATTTTTTAGGGTTTTGGGTATATCTTTTTTGGTGATTTTTGGGGGTGTGGGTTTTGGATTTTTTGTGGTTAGGACTTTGGGGTTTTTGCGGTTGTGGGATCTAGGTTTTTTGGGGCTCTGGGTTTAGGGTATTCGAGGATGAGGGTTTATATTTTCTAGGGTAGAGGGTGTCAATTTTTTTGGGTCAATGGTTTTGGGTTTTTCAGGTCGATGGTTTAGTGTTTTTGGCGCTGAAGGATTATTTTTTTGGGCTGAGGGTTTATTGTTTTTAAGGGATAAGGGTTTAGTGTTTTTTGGGGGTGAGGATTTCATGTTTTTTGGGCTGAGGTTTTTTGGTTTTCTTAGGTTTAGGGTTTCTTGGGACTGTGGTTTAGGGTTTTTTAGGGATGATAGTTTACCTTTTAGTTTTTCACTGAGGTTCTAGTGTTTTTTGGGGATACGGAATTAGGGTTTTTAGGGTAAAAAATTTGGGTTTTTTTGGGGAAAAATGTTTGGGGTTTTATTTTTCAAGGGTTTGGGTTTTTTTTAGGCTAAGGGTTTGGGTTTTTTGCGGATGAGTGTTTGGGGTTTTTGGGGATGAGGGTTTTGGGATTTTTCAGGGCTTATGGAATTAGCTTTTTAGGACAAGGGTTTATGAATTTTTTGGGGATGAGGGCTTTGGATTTTCTAGACTTCTGGGTTTAGAGTTTTTTGGGGATAATGTATTATGTATTTTTGGAGATGAGATTTTAGGGATTAATGGTGAATGGGTTTTGGGTTTTCTGGGGTGGATGGTTTAGGTTATTTGAGGGCTGAGGGTTAAGGGTTTTTTGGGGATGAGGGTTTATGGTTTTTTGGGGATGATTGTTTTATATTTTTTTGGGCTAAGGTATTGGTTTTTTTTGTGCTAAGGGTTTTTATATTTTTTTGTGGACGGGGATTTAGGATCATTTTGGGAAAGGGGTTTAAGGTTTTCTATGGATAAGTGTTTAGGGTTTAGGGTTTTTTGGGTTGGGTTTTAAGATTTTTTGGGACATAGGTTTTATAGTTTTTTAGATATGTGGTTTCAATTTTTTTTGGGTCTGAGGGTTTTGTTTTTTTTAGGATAAGTGTTTCAGTTTTTTGGGGGTTGAAAGTTATAGAATTTTTTGACTAAAGGTTTATGGGTGTTTGGTGTGATGGTTTAGTGTTATTTATTATTGGAGGTTTAGAGTTTTTTGGGGTATAGAGTTTGGGGATTTTAGGGGTGAGGGTTTCATGTTTTTTAGTGTTTTGAGTTTAGGGTTTTGGGGGGCTGAGGGTACAGATTTTTTGGGGGTGTCGGGTTTCTTGTTTCTTTAGGTTGAGGGTTTTGGGGTTTTATAGATTAGGGTATGGGGTTTATTGGTTGTGAATATTTTTTCTTTTTGGGGATGTGGGTTTAGTGTTTTTGATGCTGATATTTTAAGGAATTTTTCAAGCTTAGGGTTTGGCATTTTTGGGGGCTGAGGATTTAGAATTTTTTGGGATGAGTGTTTAGATTTTTTGGGGGCTAAGGGTTTGGGATTATTTCGGGCTAAGGGTTTCAAGTTTTTTTGGGATGAGGGTTTAGGTTTTTTTGCGGCTGTGGCTTTTTGGTTTTGGGGGACTCTGGGTTTATAGTTTTATATGGATGAGGGTTTGGGGTCTTTTTAGAAATGATGGATTAAGGGTTTTTAGGGATGAGGGTTTATGGTTTTTTGTGGATGAGAGTTTTTGGTTTTTGTTAAATTTATTATTTAGTTTTTTTGGTGCCAAGGGTTTAGGGTTTTTTGGGGCTAATGGATTTCGGGTTTTTGGGGGTGAGGGATTAGGTTTTTATTCAGATGGTTTGGGGTTTTTTGAAGCTTAGAGTTTAGGAATTTTGGGAGTTGAGGGTTTGGGTTTTTCAGGGCTGAGGTTTAGGGTTATTTTGGGGATGAGGGTTTAGAGTTTTTTATGGATGAGAGGTTGGAATTCTTTTCGACTAAGGGTTTGGGGATTTTTGTGGATAAGGGTTTAGGGTTTTTTTGGGGGTTAAGGTTTTGGGATTTTTATGGAATGAGAGGTTATGTTTTTTTGGGGGATAATGGTTTAATTATTTTTTGGTTTGAGTGTTTTGTGTCTTTTGGGGATGATGGTTTGTTGTGTTTTTTGGGGAAAGGGATTAGTGTTTTGCGGAAGAGAATTTTGGGTTTATGGGGCCAAGGATTTATGTTATTCCATGGATAGGGTTTTAGGTTTTTTTGGTGATGAAGTTTTAAGGATTTCGGTGTTTAAAGTTTTATTGTTTTTTAAAAGGGTTTTGTGATTTTTGGAGATGATGGTTTAGGTTTTTTATTAGGATAAGCGTTTTTGGTTTATTTGGTTGAGGGTTTGTGGTTTTCTGTGGCTGAGGGTTTGGAGTTTTTTCATGCTGTGCGTTTAGGTGTATTTGGGGATAAGGATTTAGGGTATTTTGAGGCTAGTGTTTAGGGTTTTTTGGGCCTGATGGTTTATGATTATTGGTGGATGTGGAATTGGTGTCTTTTGTGGCTGAGGATTTATGGTTTTTTAGGGATGAGGGTTTGAGGTTTTTGGACTAGTAGTTTGGGTTTTTATGGGGCTTAGAGTTTAGGGTTTTTTGGGGATGATGGTTTATGGGTTTTGGGGGATAAGGTTTTATGGTTTTGGGTGGATGGTGGTTTAGAGTTTTTTTATGTTAAAGGTTTTGGGATTTTTTAGTCTAAGGGTTTGTTTAATTTTTGGGGCTAGAGGTTTAGGGTATTTTCGAGTTTAGGGTTTGGTGTTTTTAGGGCCTAAGCTTTAGAGATTTTTTGGGGCTGTGGTTTGGATATTTTTTGGTGATGAGGTTTTAGGGTTTTTTGGGGATTAGAGCCTAATTTTTTTTTGGGTTGAGGGTCTAGGTTTTTTTGGGGATGAGTGTTTAGGAATTTATTTGGGGATGAGGGTTTTGTGTATTTTAGGGATACAGTTTAGGGTTTTTTGGGTCATAGGTTTTTTTGGTTTTTTGGTGATGGGTGATTTTTGATTTTTGTGTGTGAGGGTTTAGGGGTTTTGAGGATGGTTGTTTAGTTTATTTTTTTAATGTGAGTTTTTTTTTTGGGGATACATGTTTTGGGTTTTTAGGGGATAAGGGATTAGGTTTTTTTGTGGATAAGGGTTGACAGTTTTTTGGGGATGAGTGTTTAGGGTTTTTTGAGACTAAGGGTTAAATATTTTTTGGGATAACAGGTTTAATGATTTTTAGGGTCTATGTTTTAGGTTTTTTTGGAGAGTTTCAATTTTTTGAGGATAAGGATTTAGAGGTTTTTAGGGCCTAGGATTTTGGTTTTTTGGGGTAGAGGGTTTAGGTTTTTGTGTATTCAAATGTTTAATGTTTTTAAGGTATGAGGGTTTATGATTTTTTGGGGTCCAAGGGTTTAGTTATTTTCAGTTGAGCATTTAGAGTTTTTTTTTTGGATGAGCGTATAGGGTTTTTTGGGCATATTTATTAGGGTTTTTTAGGGATTTGGGATTGGGGGTTTTTGGGGATTTGGGTTTAGGTTTTTTGGGGATATAGTTTATAGATTTTTTGGGCTGAAAGATTAGGTTGTTATGGGGATAAGGGTTTATGGTTTTTTTTTGTCGAGGGATTAGGGTTTTTTTTGGATAAGGGTTTAGGGTTTTTTGGGGGATGAGGGTTTATGATTTTTTGTACTGAGGTTTGAGGGTTTTTTGGGGATTCGTATTATGGGTTTTTTAGGAAGTAATGGTTTCGAGATGTTTGTGGAAAAAGATATAGTCTTTTTTGGGGATGATGGTTTAGGGATTTTTAGACCTCAAGGTATAGGTTATTTTGGTGCTGAGGGGCATAGGGTATTTTTTTCTGAGGGTTTAGTGTTTTTTGGGATGAGGGTTTTGGGTTTTTTTAAGCTAAAGGATTAGGGTTTTTGAGTTTAGGATTTAGGGTTTTTTGATGCTGAGTTTTGAGGGTTTTTTGAGGATGGGGGATTTGGGTTTTTGGGGTTGATGGTTTATGGGTTTTTTGGGTGAGGGATTAGGTTTTTTTGAGGATGATGTCTTAGGGTTGTTTAGAGAAAAGAATTCAGGGTTTATTAAGGCTGAGGGTTTAGTGTTTTTTTAGGATGAGTGTTTAATGTTTTTTAGCGCTCGAGGTTTAGGGTTTTTTCTGGATTATGGTTTTAGTTTTTTTAGGGATGAGGGTTTAGGGTTTTTTTGGACTGCTCATTTCATGTTTCTTGGGATTGAGGATTTATAGGATTTTTTGGTTGAGGTTTTGGTTTTGTTTTATGGGGGATGACGGTTTAGAGGTTTCTTTTGAATGAGGCCTTAGAGATTTTTAGAGATGTGAGTTTAGTGTTTTTTGGCGTTTAGGGTTTTTTGGGGATGATGGTTTATAGTTTTTTGGGGCTGATATTTTAGGTTTTTTTGAGGATGAGGGTTTAGGGTTTTACTGGGGATGAAGGTCTAGGATTTTTATTGGAAAAGGGTTTAGAGTTTTTTTGGATAGAAGATTTGGATTTTTTGAGGTTGAGAGATGAGGGTTTTTTTGGGATGACTTTTTATGTTTTCAAGGGGATGAGTGTTTAGGTTTTTAGAGGGATTGTTGTTTAGGGTTTTTGGGGGTTAGGGGTTTTTGTTTTTTAGGTTTTAGGGTGTAGGTGTTTTTTAGGCTAAGGGATTAGGGTTTTTGTATAAGTGTTTATGTTTTGGGGGAGTGGGGTTTTAGGGTTTTTTGGGGATGTGGGTTTAGGTATTTTGTGGGACGGGGCTTTAAGGTTTTATGGGGATAATGACTTAGTGTTTTCTAGGATGATGGTTTAGAGTTTTTTGGTGGTGAGGGTTAGGGTTTTTTTGGCTAAGGGTTTGGGTTTTTTTGGGACTGGGCTTTAGGGTTCTTCTAGCCAGAGGGTTTTGGGTTTTTAGGTGATGAGGGTTTTTGTTTTGTTGGGTATGGGTTCTTAGATTATTGGGGGATTAGGTTTTATGGTTTTTTTAGGATTAGGGTTTATGTTTTTTTGGGGTTGAGGGGTTATGGTTTTTTGGGGTTGAGGGTTTTCTTATTTTTGGGAGAAGGGCTTAGGGTTTTTTAGGAATGAGATTTTAGGGGTTTTGTGGGTTGTAGGTTCAGGTATTTTGGGGGATGATGGTTTAGGGTTTATTGGATAAGTGTGTAGTGGTGTTTTGGCTATGGTTTTTGGGGTTTTGGAGGCGTGTGTTTATTTTTTTCTTGGATCAGGATTTAGGGTATTTTTTGGTTGATGTTTTAGGTATTAGTGATTTAATGGTTTTATTTTTCCTGCAGAAAAGGTTATAGGGTTATAAAGGCTATTGGTTTAGAGTTTTTGGGTGATGAGGTATCATGTGTTTTGGGTATGAGGGATTAGGGTATTTTTGAAATAGATGGTTTTGGGGAATATTAAGCTAAAGGTTTATGGTTTTTTGGGATGTGGTTTTAGGGTTTTTTAGGTAAGAGAGTTTTGGATTTTTTTGGGTTGGGGGATTATGGTTTATTAAGGTTGTTGGTTTTGTGGTTTTGGGGATGAGGGTATAGGATTTTTGGGATTGTGTGTTTTAGTGGATGAGGGTTTGGTATTTTTGGGGCTGTGGGTTCAGTTGTTTTGGGTATGAGTTTTTTAGGTTTTTTATTTCTTAGGATTTAGAATTATAGGGGCGTAGGATTTAGGGTTTTTTGGGGCTATGTTTTTAGTGTTTTTTGGGGCTGGGGGTTTAAGGTTTTTTGGGGCTGATGGTTTTGGGTTTTCTATAGCTAAGGGTTTTTGGATTTTTTCCTAATGGATTAGGGTCTTTTGGGTATTATGATATAGTGTTTTTTAGGGCTAACGGTTTAGGTTTTCTTGGCTATGATGATTTAGGTTTTTTAGAGCTGAAGTTTTTGGGTTTTGGGGGTTGTGGGTTTAATTGGTTTTTTGGAGTTGAGGGTTTAGGATTTTTTGGGGGTGAGTGTTAATAATTTTTTGGGTATGAGGATTTATAAGATATTTGTGATAAGATTTAATGGTTTTGGGGGGGAGGGGGTTTAGGTTTTTCGAGGGAAATATGTTTTCTATTTTTTATGGCTGATGGATAAGGATTTTTTGGGTCTGGGTGTTTAGGATTTTTTCAGTCTAAACATCTAGGGTTTTTTGGGGCTGAGGATCAATTGTTATTTTAGGATGAGGGTATAGTAGTTTTAGGAAATGAGTGTTTAAGTTTTTTGGGGGTTTAGGGTTGCATGGTATTTGGGGAAGAGGGGTTTGGGTTGTTTGGGGTGAGTATTTTTTTGGGTATGAGGGTTTATAGAGGATTTTAGGGTTTTGTAGGTATTAGGGTTTAAGTATTATTATGTAATGGTGTTTAGGGTTATTTGGGATGAGGGTTTTGTTGTTTTGGGGTCCTGGGATTTAAGATTTTTTTGGGGCTAAGTGTCCATGATATTTTGGGCCTAGGGTATAAGGGGTTTTGGGGCTGAGGGTTTTGGTTTTTTTGTGTGGCTGTGGGTTTATTGGTTTTTGGGGTTGAGAGTTAATGGTTTCTTTAGGATGACGATTTCAGGTCATCAGGTTATATGGTTTAGCATTTTTTGGCGCTGAAATTTTAGAAGTTTTGGGGATGAGTGTTTTAGAGGTTGTAAGGAGAAGTGTTTAATGTTTTTTGGGGTTGAGGGTTTAAAGTTTTTTGGGGTTGTTCATTTATGGTTTTTCAGGGTTGGGATTTTTGGGTTTTTTTGTGATGAGGATTTAGGGGTTTTAGGGGATGAGGTTTTAGGGTTTGTTAAGAATGAGAGTTCAAGTTTTTTTAGGGATGAGGGTTTAGTGTTTTATGAGGTATAAAGTTTAGATGTTTTTGGAGCTAAGGGTTTAGGGTTTTTTTGGGCTAGAGGTTTATGGTTTTTTGGGGGACTAGGGTTTAGCATTTTTTGGGGGTGATGGTTTATGGTTTTTTTTGGGATGAGTGGTTATGGATTTTTTCAATATGAGGGTTTTAGGGTTTTTGGGGCTGAGGTTTAGGTATTTAGGGATTATATTTTAATGTATTTATGGATGAGGTCTTAGGATTTTGGGGGATAAGGTTTCTTGGGTGTTTTATGGCTGAGGTTTCAGTGTGTTTATGGTTTAGGGTTTAGTGATTTTTGTGGCTAATGTTTTATGGTTTTTTGGGGTTGAGGGTTTAGGTTCTTTTAGGTAAGATGGTTTAGGTTATTTTAGGGATGTGGATTTAGGGGTTTGGGGTTGAGGATTTTGATTTTATAGGGATGAGTGTTCTAGGTTTTTTGGGGATATGGTATTAGGTTTTTCAGAAATAGGTTTTAGGGTTTTTTTTGTGTCCAAGGGTTTAGTGTTTTTTTGGATAATGGTTTTGTGTTTTTTAGAGCTGAGGGTTCATGGTTTTTATAGGATGAGGGTTTAGGGGGTTTTTGGTCTTAAGGTTTTTGGTTTTTTAGGGCTTAAGGTTTAGTATTTTTTGTGGATTAGGGTTTAGGGGTTTTTAGGGCAGAGGGTTTAGGATTTTTTGGGCTGAGTGTTTAGATTATTATAGGCTTTAGGGTTTAGTGTTTTTTGGGGATGAGGGTTTATGGATTTTTGGGTCCTAGGGTTTTGTGTTTTTTGGGCCTGAGGGTATAGGGTTTTCTTGGGGGGGAGGGTTTATGACTTTAGGAGATAGGGGATTAATATTTTTGAGGGATGATGTTTTAGGGTTTTTTAGGTATTATGGTTTAATTTTTTTAGGCTGAGGCTTTAGTATTTTTTTGGAAAGAGCGTTTAGGGTTTATTGGGCTTGAATGTTTTTATATTTTTAGGGATAAGGGTTGTGGGTTTTTTTAGGGATGGGGTTTTTATGGATTTTTGGTCAAAGGGTCTAGAATTATTTGGGGTTGAGGGTTGAGGGTTTAGGGTTTTTTATTACTGAGGGTTTATGGTTTTTTTTGGCTAAGGGTTTTAGGCTTTTTTGGATGAGGGTTTTGGGTTTTTTGAATATCTTGGTTCAGGGTTTAGGGTTTTGGGGGGCTGTGGGTTTCTAACATTTTTGGGGTTAATGGTTTATGTTTCATTGTGGTTGAGGGTTTGTGGCTTTTTGGGGCTGAGCTGTTAGGTTTTTCGGGGGATGAGGGTTTAGGGATTTTTCGGATAAGGGTTTAGGGAATTTTGAGGGCTGAGGGGTTATAGTTACTGGGGAGGAGGGTTTAGTGTTTCATATAGATAAGACTATATGGTTGTTTGGGGATTATGTTTTAGGGTTTCTTGAGGCTCATGATTATTTTTTTGAGGTCGAGGGTTTTGGGTTTGGGGTTGAGGGTTTAGGTTTTTTATGGTTAAGGGTTTAGGGTTCTTTTGTAGATGGGGGTTTATGGATTTTTTGGTAAAGGGTTTAGGGTTTTTTGGGGTATAGGGTATATGGTTTTCTGAGGTTGAGGGTTCATGTTTTATTTTGTGTGTAGGATTTAGGGTTTTTTGGGTGAGGGTCTATGGCTTTTTGATGGTTGAGGGTTTATGGTTTTTTGGGGATGATATTTTAGACTTTTTGGGGATATAGATTTAGGTTATTGATCAGATCAGGGTTTGGGGGTTTGAGGGATGGGGGATTAGTTGTTTTTGGGGATGTGGGTTTTGGGTATTTTTTGTCTTAGGATTTTTGGGTTTGTTGGTTAGAGGTTTGAGGGGTTTTTGGGGTGAATGGTTTAGTTTTTTTAGGGTTAAGGGATTGATGTATTTTGGGGATAAGGGTTTATGGTTTTTTGAGGCTGCATGTTTATGGGTTTTGGGATTAGTGTTTTGGTATTTTGGGGGATTAGGGTTTTGGGGTTTAGGAGATGAATGTTTTTGGGTTTGGGGATAAGGTTTTAATTTTCTTAAGGGTAGTGGTTTAGTTGTTATTTAGAGATTAGGGTTTAGCATATGAGGGATGGGGTTAGGGATTTTTGGGGCTGTTGGGGATTTGGGGTTGAGGGTTTAGGGGATTCTGGGAATGAGGGTTTCACGTTTTCTCAGGCATTGTGGTTAGGGTTTTTTGGGGATACAGGTTTAGGGTTTTAGGGATGATGGGTTAGGGTTATTTTTGGATAGGTTTTTAGGGTTTTTTGGGGATAAGAGTTTAGGGTTTTTTGGGTTGAGTGTTTTGGATTTTTGGGGATAAAGGTTTAGGTTTTTTTAGGCCTGAGGGATTATGGTTTTTTATGAATGATGGTTGGTGGTTTTTTTGAGTTTTGAGGGTTTTGGTTTTTTAGGGATGAGGGTTTATATTTTTTTAGTGATGAGGGTTTAGGGTTTTTTTGTTTTGAGGGTTGAGGGTTATTTGTGGATGAGGGTTTTTGTTTTTTGAGGTATAAGTGTTTTGGTGTTTTTTTTGTGATTGAGGGGTTTTTTTTCTGGGTGAGGGTTTAGGTATTTGTGGGGTTAGGGTTTTAGGGACTTTTGGGTATGAAGGTTTAGGGTTATTTTTCCTAAGGATTTAGGGTTTTGGGGGTTGAGGCTTTTAATATTTTTAGGGAAGAGGGTTTAAGGGTTCTTGGGATCTTGGTCTGGGATTTTTTGTAAATGAGGGTTTATATTATATTGGGACTAAGTGTTTAGGGTTTTTTCAGGATGAGGGTTTATTGTTTTTTAGGTATGAGGTTTTAGAGTTTTTAGGGTCTGAGGTTTTGGGGTTTTTCAGGGAAGATGGTTTAGGTTTTTTTTGGTTGAGGGGATATGGTATTTGGGACTAAGGGTTTGGGGACTTTTGGGAATTTTTGTTTATGGGTTTTGGGGGATGAGGTTTTAGTGGTTTTTGGGGTAAGGGTTTTGAGGTTTTTTGGGATGAGATTTTAGTTACTTTTGGAGTTGATTTTTTTTGGTTTTTTTGATGGAGAGGGTTTCTGGGATTTTCAGGTAGGGGGTTTATGAATATATGGGATAAGGGTTTAGGGTTTTTTTGGAGATAAGGGTTTTGGTTTTTTATGGAATAAGGGTATAGGGGTTTTTTGGTAGATGATTTATGGTTCGTTGGGGTTGAGGGTTTTGGGGTTTTGGGGGATAGATGTTTAGGGAGTTGGGGGGTGGGGGCTGAGAGTTAATAGTTTTTTAGGTATGGGGGTTTAGGGGTTTTTGGGGGCTAAGTGTTTAGTGTTTTTTTGGTATGGGGTATAGGTTTTTTTGATTCCTCGGGTTTATGTTTTTTGTGGGATGGGGGTTTAGTGGATTTTTTTGGATTAGGGTTTTGAGTTTTTGGTGGATATGGGTTTAGGGTTTTTTAGGATCTTGGTTTAGTGATTTTTTGGGCCCAGAGTTCATGGTATTTTTGGGTTGAGGGCTTCAAGTTTATTGGTTATGAGGATTGAGGGTTTTTAATGGAAGTGTGTTTTTTTTGGGGGTTGAGGCTTAGTGTTTTTTTGGGGAGAGGGTTTAGGGTTTTTTGGGGATGAAGTTTCATTTCTTTTATGGTTGAAGGTTTAGGGTTTTTTGGGGATGAGGGTTTGAGGGTTTCATTGCTGAGGGTTTATAGTTTTTTGGGGATTATGGTTGGATTTTTTGGGGATGACAATTTGTGTTTTGGGGGGATGGAGTATTGGGTGTTTTAGGGATGGATGTTTAGGTTTCTTTGTGGATGATTGTTTAAGGTATTTTAGACCAAGAGGTTTATCATTTTTTTTGGAAGAGGGTTTTAGGCTTTTTTGGGGATTAGTATTTTGGGGTTTTTGATTAACGTTTTAGGTTTTTGGGGATGAAGGTTCAAGTTATTTTGGGGATGAGTGTTTATGGTTTTAGGAGCATAAGAGTTTATGTTTTTTTGTGGGATGAGGTTTTGGGGTTTTGTGGGTCTAATGGTTTAGGGTTACTTATTCCTTAGGGTGTAGGTTATTTTAGAGATGAGGGTTTAGGGTTTTTTGGAATTCGGGTTTAGGGTTTTTTGGGTGTGAGGATTTAGGGTTTTTTGGTGATGAGAGTTTTGTGTTTCGTTGGGCTGAGAGTTTAGAGTTTTTTGTGTCTGAGGGTTTAGGGTTTTTGGTACTGATAATGAAGAGTGTTTTTCTTCTAATGGATTAATGAATTTTGGGGAGTGGGGATTATATTTTTTTTGGGATGAGTGATTCGTATTTTCTATGATGTATGGTTTATGTTTTTTTTGGGGCGAGGGTTTAGTTTTTTGGGGGATAAGGGTTTTGGGGTTTTGGGGACTCTGATTTGAAGGTTTTCTTAGGAACTTAAGTTTTATGTTTTTATATGGTTGAATATTTAGGTATTTTGAGGAAGTAGTGTTAGGATTTTTTGGTTCTTAGTTTTTAGGGTATTTTTGGGGATGATGGTTCAAGGATTTTCGGCCTAGGGGTTCATAGTTTTTTTTGGATTTAGGTTTTACAATTTTTAAGGGATACGGGTATAGGGTTTTTTTTCTTCTGAAAAATGGTTTAGGATTTATTTGGGGATAAGGGTTTAGGTTTTTTTTTGATTTGAGGGTTTTGTATTTTTTAGGGCTAATGATTCACGATTTTCTAGGTTTAGGGTTTAGGGTTTTTTTGGGACTGAGAGTTTGGGTTTCTTTGGGTCTGAAGGTTTTGGGTTTTTTGGGGTTGAGGTTTTAGGGTTATTTTAGGCTAAGACTTTGTGGATTTCTATGGGTGAGGGTTTAGGTGTTTTTTATGCTGAGGGTATAGGGGTTTTTTGGGCTGAGGTTCTAGGAGTTATTTGGTCTAAGGGTTCAGTGGTTTCTTAGGGTGAGGGTTTGAGTTTTCTAGGGCTATGGATTTAGGGATATTTTGTGTTGGGGGTCTAGTATTTTTAGGGATGAGGGTTTCAGGGTTTGTGGGGCTAAGTTTTTAGTGTTTTTTGTGGATGAGGTTTTAGGGTTTTTTGGGGATGTGGGTTTTCAATATTTATGGGATGAGGGTTTAGAGTTCATGGGGACATGGGTTTAGGGTTTTTTTGTGGAGATTTATAGGTTTTTGGGATGATGGTTTAGAGTTTTTTTGGAGATGTGGGTTTTTGGGATTTTGGGGATGAGGTTTTTGGGTTTTTTATGGATGAGGGTTTAGGATATTTTTGATACTAGGCTATGGGGTTTTGTTAATGGGGTTTTATAGTTTTTTGGGGATGAGGGATTATAGTTTTTTGGGGTGAGGTTTTAGGGTTGTTTTGAGCTGAGGGTTTAGAGTTTTTTTGCAGATGATGGTTTAGGTGTTTTTGAGGTGTAGTTTTAGAGTTTCTTATTCCAGAGGGTTAATGTTTTTTTAGTGATTAGGATATAGGTTTTTTTGTTTTTGAGGGTTTAAGTATTTTTGGGGTTGAGTGTATAGGGTTTTTTGGAATGGGGGTTTAGTGTTTTTTAGGGATGATGGTTTACTAATTTTTTGGCCTGGGAGTTTAAGGGGTTTTTGAGATAATGTTTTTGGGGTTTTTAGGATGATGGTTTATGTTTTTTTGGGGTTTATCATTTAGTATTTTTTGGGATGAGGGTTTATGGTTTTTTGGGTTTGATGGTTTTGGGTTTTGGGGGATGCTAGTTTAGAGTTTTTGGGGATAAGTGTTCAGGTGTTTTGGGGTTGTGGTTTTAGAGGTATTGGGTGTTGAGGGTATATAGTTTTTGGATGAGGGTTTAAGGGTTTTGGTGATGAGGGTTTGTGGGTATTGGGGTTAAGGGATGGGTTTTTTGATGCTGAGTGTTTTGGGTTTTTTGGGGACGAGTGTTTGAGGTTTTTTTGTAGATGAGGTTTTAGGGTTTTTTGGGGTAGTAGGTTTTTGGATTTTACGGGTGTGGGTATATGTGTTTTAGGGATGAGGGTTTTGGGGGTTTTGGGGTTGAGGGTATATGGTTGTTATGGATGAGAGTTTAGAATTTTTTTTTCTAAGGGTTTAGGGGTTTTTAGATGATGGTTTAGGGTTTTAGGAGTAGAGTGTTTAGGGTTTTAGGGGATAATGGTTTAGGGTTTTTTGGTACAGTGTTTTTTGAGTTTTTTGGAGATGAAGTTTTAGGGATTCTTGAGTATGATGGTTTAAAGGTTTTGGGGTTGGGGGTTTTGGGCCTTAGGTTTTAGGGGTTTTGGGGATACGAGTTTAGGGCTTTTAGGGATGAGGGTATATGGTTTTTAGGGATGATGTTTTAGGATTTTTTTTGATAAGGTATTAGGGGGTTTGTGGATGATGGTTTTGGGGATTTTGTGAAATGGGTTAAGGAGTTTTTTGTGTTGAGTGTTCAGAGTTTTTTTTAGGATTAGTTTTTTTGGGGGGTGATGGATTAGGGATGTTTGGGGCTTAGAGTATAAAGGTTTTGGAGGTTGTGGGTTAAGGGGTTTGGGGAAAGGGGTTTAGGGATTTGGGGGATGATGGTTTAGGGTTTCTTTATGGTCGAGGGTTTAGGGTTTTTTTGAGTATAAGAGTTTATGGGTTTGTGTTCTTAGGGTGCATGGGTTTTTTGGATGAGGCTTTATGTTTTTTTGGGATGAGATTTCAGGGGTATCTTGGGTTTTTGTTTTTGGGATTTTTGGGGATGAGGGCATAGGGTTGTTTGGGAATGATTTTTTAGGGATTTTGGGGGATGGGGTTTCGGAGTTTTCAGGTATATGGCTTAAGGTTTTTTTGAGTATGAGGGCTTTGGGTTTTTTGGGGATGAGGGTTCAGGTTTTTTGGGGTTGAGGTTTTATAGTTTTTTGGATATGAGGGATAATGAGTTTTGTGGTTGATGGTTTAGAGTATTTTGGGGATGGTATTTTATGATTTTTTTTGGGATGATTGTGTTAGCATATTTGTGAATTAGGTTTAAGGTTATTTGGGGATGAGGGTTAAGGATTTTTTTGGACTTATGGAATATGTATTTTTGGTGTTTAGGGTTTAGTGATTTTACCGGCTGGGGGTTTTGGGTTTTTTAGGGTTCTAGGTTTAGGGGTTTTTGGGATGTAGGGGTTAGGGTTTTTTGTGGATGTGGGTTTAGGGTTTTTGGGAATAAGGGTTGAGGGTTTTTTAGGAATGGGGTTGATGTTTTTTGTTGGATGAAGGTTTAGGGATTTATAAGGCTATGGTTTCTGGGTTTTTCTGGGGATGTGGGTATAATGAATTTTCGGGTTTATGGTTTAGTGTTTTTCGGGCAATGTTTTTATATTTTTTTAAGGCTGATGATAAAGGTATTTTTGATATGTTGATTTAGTGTTTTTTGGGGATGACGGTTTAGGTATGAGTGTTTAAGGTTATTTGTGGTGGGTTTTTTGGATTTCTGGTTTTGAGGGTTTTGGTTTTTTATAAGTCAGTGGGTTTAGGGTTTTTTGGGAATAAGGGTTTAGGGTGTTTTGGTTCTGGAAATATAGTATTTTTTCGGTCTAAGGGATTTGGGTTTTTTGGAGATAAAGTTTTAGTGTATTTTTGGACTGAGGGTTTATATTTTTTGTGGGCTGAGAGTTTAGTGGTTTTATGTCATTAATGTTTATTTTTTTGTGATGAGGTATTTGGGGTTTTAAGGGATGATGGTTTAGGGTTTTTGGGTGCTAAGTGTTTTGGTTTTTTCGGTGATGAGGGCTTAGGATTTTTTGGGGATAATGAATAGGGGTTTGGGGGTTAAGGGTTTATCCTTTTTTGGTGATGATGGTTTATGGTTTTTTTGGGGGATATGGGTTTTGGTTTTTTTTTCGGGATGCGGGTTTAGGGTTTTCTTAGGTTGAGTATTTAGGGGTTTGGGGGTTTGAGGGGTTAAGGATTTTTTTTGGATGAGGGTTTAGAGTTTTTGGGTGCTAGTGTTTAGGGTTTTGGGGGGCTAAGAATTTATGGGGTTTTTAGTTGAGGGTTTTGGGTTTTTTGGGGATGTGGGTTTAGGGGTTTTCAAGGATGAGGGTTTATAGGGATTTTTTTGGGATGGGGGTTTAGGGGTTTTTTTATGTTAAGGGTTTAGGGGTTTTTGGGGCTTAGTGTTTATAGTTTTTTAGGGATTAGGGTTGGGGGTGGATTTTGGGTTTTTTGGTTCATAGTATTTAGGGTTTTTCTAGGCTAAGGGTTTAGGGTTTTTAGGTGCTGAGGTTTAGGGTTTGTTGGGGATGCATGTTTTGGGGGTTTTTGGGTTAATGGTTTAGTGTTTTTTGAGGTTGAGGTTTTAGGGTCTTCTTGGGATTAAGTTGTGGTGTTTTCTTGGTATATTTTTATAGTTTTTTGGGGATGAGGGTTTAAGGTTTTTTGTGGTGAGGGTTTAAGATTTTTTACAGCTTAATATTTAGGGTTTATTGGTCATGGTGGATTATGTTTTTTTAGTCTTGAGAGTTTTATGTTTTTTGGTACTAAGTGTTTATGGTTTTTGTGTTTTAGTGTTTAGGGGTTTTTTGGTGAAGATGGTTTTGGGTTTTTTGAGGTTGACGATTTAGGGTTTTTTGGGGTTTTGGGTTTTGGGTTTTTGGACTGAGGTTTTAGGGTTTTTTAGGGCTAGGGGTTTAGGATTTTTTATGGCTTATGGTTTTGGGGTTTATTGGGACATGGTTTTAGGTTTTTTTTGTAAATGAGGGTTTAGGGGTATTTAGTGTTGGGGGTTTAGGGTTTTTTTGGTGAAGATGTTTTTTGGTTTTTTGGGGGTGAGGGTTAATGGATTTTTGGGGTTTAGGGTTTTTTTGGGATGAGGGTTTAGAGTATTTGTGGCTGAAGGTTTGGGTTTTTTGGGTGATTAGGGTGATATGGAAAAAATTCAACCAAAGGAGATTACTTTTGGGCTTGATAGGAATTGTAATCCTAATTGTTATTCGAATCGGACAAGCCAACTCGTTTTGGAGTCCAACACAATGGTACTCCACAACACACATAGTTGGGGGCCCAAAAAGGTATATCCTTAATGAAGATGTAGTTAATTCATAGAATCTCATTAAATAGGAGAGAGAACATGGAGAAAAGAATCATTAAGAGGGAATATTTCTAATTTAGTTCGTAGGTTCATTATTTATCATGGTAAAGTGGGTTTTGTGGTCTTTATGTGAATTTTAAGTTACCCGATTCCTTATAATTCTATTTGGATCATTACCCATACTTTATTTTTTCTTTATAATGTATTTTTACTCTTCTATAATGGTATAAATTTAATATTTTTGAATTTTTAAGCTTGTTGTGAAACATTATTGCTTTATCCTCTTCCCTTCGCCTAAAATTGGCAGAGCATGACCATTTCTAGTGACATAGTCTTTAATATTTGAGAAACTTTTACATGCGATGTTACCTTTAATACTTTATTATTCAGTTAAATTTCATTTTTACATCTTTAATTACTTGTTTCATGCTTCCAATGACACATCTTTTTAATATGGGAGGTGTGGTTACTATGAGTATATTCTTCACCATTCCTCTTACTAATCTCTAGAAAAAAAGTATCCACAATGACTCACAAAAGAAGATCTTATAATCCTCATTCTCTATGGTAAATATCCAACACATAGCTGCAACCACAAATTACTCAAGTTAGTGAGAAACATTCTCAACTTTTGGGAGCATAATGACATGATTCCCCACTACCACTAAATCATCCATAGAATCTATCTCTACATAATAGGTGAAGTTCGATACTATTTTTTAAACATCGTAAAAATGATGATGATTACAGCATTGCATAGGTGGATATGAAAAGAATTAGAGATGATGAAGATGTTGAATGAGGATTGAAGTTTGAAAATTTATATTTTTATGGGAATATGAATCCAAAGGATTTTTTAGATTGGCTATGGGAAATTGAAGGATTCATTGAATTAAAGAATTATACTGATGAGAAGAAGTGAAAGGTAGTAATTCTTAAATATAAATATTATGCATTTATTTGGTGAAAAAATATGAAGAAATAGAGGTAATGTGATGGGAAAGAGAAAACACAATCACGAGAGAAGTTTAATTTTTTTGAGAATATGATTTCATCACGAGAATTATAATCAGGAGCTTTATTTTTGAATTCATAGCTTGCAACAAAGAGATAAATCTATTGAAGTTTACATTCAAGAGTTTGATTTTTAATTAATGTGAGTGATGTTCCAAAATAAAAGGAGAAAACAATAGATTTTTTTTATGTCGATTAAATGGAGAAATTGTAATACTAGTCGAGTTACAACCATTCTATTCACTTTATGATGTTTTCAAGATGGAAATCATGGTCGAAACCCGACATTTTACCTCAAAGGAACTAGTGATCATGAACTAAAGTAGAGGTATGTCTATTTATAAATTTATTTTATCTAATAAATATGGTGTTGGTTATAATGAATTCATAAGGAACAAGATGCTGGATAAAGGGAAATAGAAGGCTATGGAAAAACCTAATTGAAAATGAAACTCATTTGAACATGGGAATATAAAGTGATTGAAATGTCATGGTTATCGAAATTTTTAGAAAAATTGTCTTAAAATTTGAATTATTACTATTAAAAGGATCAATGAGATTGAAAAGGATATCGATGTTCATGAACATGGTGATGAATAATTTTAAAAATTAAGACCATGTTGTGGAAGATAATGATGTGGGTAACATGCTTCTTCTGTAATTTCCACCATTTATATACATTGAACACAATATTGATATTGTCTTAATGTACAATTTCTTAAAAAAACCAGTGTATTAGTGTAATCCATAGGAATGAAAGTAATTACATAAGAAAGTGGATGAATTGACGTATCAACGCTTTATCAGCTGAATCATAAGACCATATTTTGTTCCAGAATTATTAGTGAAAGTGAATGATTGTACCTATCACAGGTGTATTTATAGTAAAGCTATCAATAATATTAAAATCAAATACATGTATGAAATTCCACCACTCAATGATATGATCAATGAATTCCATGGGTTATTAGTATTTTCAAAGGTTGATATTTGGAGTGGATACCACCAGATTAAAATGAAGAAAGGGGATGAGTGAAAAATGGTATTGAAAACCAAATGTGGAATTTTTTATTTGTTGGTCATGCCATACAACCTCTCAATTTCTCATAATACCTTCATGTGACTCATGAATGAAGTTTTTAAACCCTTTATTGGAAAAAATATTGTTTATCTGGATTATATTTTGATATACCGCAAGGATGTGGAGAGCCATGCAGATCATCTTTGGAATTTATTTGGAATTCTACGGGAAAACAAGCTATATGTAATGTTCAAAAAGTGAGAGTTAATTTCACCATAAGTGATATTTTTGGGATATATGGTATCAAAAGTAGGAATAATAGTGTATAAATCAAAGTTAGAATCAATAATGTTCTATAAATTATTAGAATCCATCACATAAGTAACGATTTTTCATGGGTTTTTATCATTTTATAATTTATTTGTTTCTAATTTCAACACAAGCAAGGAACCCATCATTGAATGCTTGAAAAATGGGAAATTAGAGTTTTTAATGGAAAAAATGTTGAATTAGAAATCATTATGATTTTTTTCTAAGAACCATTTATGGAATTAGATAATTTTGATCAAGACTTTGATGTGGATTTTGATGTAAGTGGAGTTGGGATCGACATTGATCTCATCCAAATAAAGGGTCCCATTTCATATTTCAGTGAGAAGTTTAATGATTCAATGAGTAATAACATCACAAATGAGAATGAATTTTATTTGATTATGATATCCCTAGATCTTTTATCTAATTATTTGAGACTATAATAGTTTTTTCTTCATTTTGACCATCATGAATTAAGATTTATCACTGGTAAACACAAGCTAAGTTAGAGGCTTGTAACATGGGTGAAATTTTTTCATTCATTCTCATTTTATTTTAAAAAAACTGAAGGGGAAATATACCCCAGTGGAATATGTTTTATCTCAAAGGTATGTATTAATTACCATTCTAGATGCCTAAAATCCTAAAATTCAACTTATGAAATAGGATTATTAGCATGATATGGATTTAAATGCAATTTTAATCCACTTTCAAAATATACTTTTGGAGGTTCATTCCATGAATGATGGGTTTCTCTTTAAGAGAAACAAGTTGTGTGTTCTAAAGTGTAATTACAGTGAATTTCACATCTCGGAGACTCATGAAAGAGGAATTAGTTTCATTTTGGAATCCACATAACCTTGGATATACTAAAGGATAATTTCTAATTAAAAAATTTCCTATCAGATTTCCAATAGATTCATTCAAAGTACATGACATGTCAAAGAGAAAAGTGTCATTTCAAGCCTAGTTTATACACTCCATTACCGAATCTAGAGTATCCATGAGAATATCTTAGTATCGATTTCATTATTTTATTAACAAAGACTCAGAAAGAATTGGTTTTCAAAGATATTTTTCAGCTTTGTTGTATCCTAGTAGTAGTGTTTCAGATAGAGACACATAATTTCTATACCATTTTTGGTGGTCACTTTGGGGGAGATGTGATAGGAATAATCTTTTTAGAACATCCCATAAACCACAAACTAAGGGGAAAATGGATGTTACAAATCATACTTTGTGAACTATTTTTAGAACATTGGTGAAAAATAATATGTGATATTTGGGTTTACAAAATTCACATGCTAAATTTTCATACAATAAATATCCAAGTGCTACAAATAACCATTATCTATTTGAAGTGGTTTGTGGAATAAAAACAATCACACCTATAGAATTATTTTATTTGGGTCTTGATTTTCATGTGAATATTTATGTTGAGAAGAAGGAAAAATATATTAATAATCTTATTGAATTGATTCAAGATCAAATACAGAAGTATAATGAAACATATATGAGGCATGGTAACAAGAATAAAAAAAATCCATTTTACAACATAGAAACAATGTGTGGATTTACCTTCATTTTTTCATCATAATGGAAGAGAAATATAGAACCACAATAAGGGTTTATAATCAAGGTACTCAAACAATTTGGAACCAATTTCTATAAGATCTACTTACTCGATTATTTTAGTTTTGTTTCTGCAGGATTCATATTTGGGGATTTATCTCTATACATTAAAGAATATGATTCCATGGATTTGATGGAAAATAAAACCCAACGTAAATGGAATAATATGGAGAAGATTCTAGCAAAGGATAATACTTTTGGGCTTGAGAAAAATATTAAGCCCAATTGTTATAATAATTGGACCAGCCTAAATTTTTTAGAAACCAACGTAATGGTGGGACACAACATAGGTATTTGTGGCCTAAAATGACATACCCACGTGTAAAACGAATGAAATTCATATATTCGCATTAAATAGGATAGAAAAAATGGAGAAAATAATAATTAATAATGAGTATTTCTACTTTAGTTATAGGGATCATTAATTAGTATGTGAATGTTGTTTTTGTGATTTTTATGTGACCATGGAGTTCCCCATGCCTTATAATTAGATTTGGGTAATTACCCTCACTTTATTTTTCCTTTATAAATCATTTTCACTAATTTTTATTTGATACACTTGAGTCCTACTAATTTTTATTTTTTTCCAACATTCTTTCATTTTCCATTTCCCTTTTCCCAAAATGTTTGGTGCATCTCCATTAGTGATGTGTTATTATTTAAGCCGTAAGAAGCATTTTTAGGTGGTGAGGACTTAAATACTTGGTCATTTAGCTATATTCTTCACTTACACATTTCGTATTTCAAATTATGCATCATAGGGTATGGGATTTCTTGGGGGTGAGGGTTCCGGGTTTCTTGGGGATATGGGTTTTGGGTTTTTTGGGGATAATGTTTGGGGGTTTGTTGGCGATGAGGCTATATGGTTTTTTGGGGCTTTGTTTTGGGGTTTTTTTGGGATGAGAATTTGAGGTTTTCGAGAAAAGAGAGATTAGGGTTATTTTGAGCTAAAGGTTTTGAGATTATTGGGGGTGATGGTTTAGGGTTTTTGCGGGGTGTTAGTATATGTTTTTTTGTCTTAGGTTTTTGGGGTTTTTAATGATGAGGGTTTAGGGTTTTTTTGGGTTTGGGTGTTTAGATTTTTTTGGTGATGAGGGTTTATATTTTTTTAGGGATTAATTTTTAGTATTTTTTGGGAGGAGGGTTTGGGGTTTTTTGGTGATGTGGGTCTAGGTATTTTTTTAGGATGAGGGTATAGGGATTTTTGGGGCTTAGGGTGTAATGTTTTTTTGGGTTTATGGATTATCGTGTCTTTATGGCTGATGGACATGTGTTTTTTGGGGATGAGTGTTTGTGGTTAAGATTTTGGGACTATGGGTTTAGGGTGTTTTGGGGATAAGAATTTGGGGTTTTTTTGAGTAAAAGGGTTTATGTTTTTTGGGATTGAGGGTTTGGGTATTTTGTGGCTGATTGTCTAGTTTTTTAGAAGTAACAGTTTAAGTGATTTTTTAGTTGAGGCTTTACAGTTTTTAGGGGAAAGGGTTTAGAGTTTATTGGGATGAGAGTTTTGGGTGTTTTAGGGAAAAGGGTTTAGGTATCTTTGAGGATGAATTTTTATGATTTTTTGGGGATTATGGTTTAGAGTTTTTATGGGAATAAGGGTTTAAGTATTTTTTGTGTTGGGAGTTTTGGATTTTTTTTGGGGATGAGGGTTTAGTGTTTTATGTGGTTATGGTTTTATGGTTTTTTTAGTGAAATAGGTATATTTATTTGTTTGGATGAGGGTTTACAGTCTTTTGGGGTAAAGGGTTTAGGAATTTTTGGGTTTAGGGGTTTCAAATTTTTTGGGGGGAGGGTTTGTATTTTTTGGGGATTGGGGTTTGGGTTTTTTATGGTATAATGTTTTTGGGGATTTCCTAGATTGTGGGTTTTGTGATTTTTAGGGATTATGGTTTGGGGTCTTTTGGGATTGAGGGTTTAGAGTTTTTTGGGGATGAGGGTTCAGGTGTTAACAAGGATATGGTTTTGGGGATTTTTGGGGATGAAGGTCTGGGGTTTTTTGGGGTTGAGGTTTTGGGGTTTTGGGGGGTTTAGGGTTTGGGGTTTCTTGGGGATTAGGGTTTTGGGTTTCTGAGGATGTGGGTGTTGGGATTTTTTGGGGTTGTGGTTTTGGGTTTTCTAGGGTAGGGGTTTAATGTTTTTTGATGTTAAGGGTCTAGGGTGTTTCAGGGATTTAGATATAGGGTTTTTTAGTACTAAGTTTCTATGAGGTTTTTTGGGGTTGAGGGGTGAGTTTTTCTTGGTCTGAGTGTCTTGTATTTTTGAGGGCCAAGGGTCTATTGTTTTTTGGGACTGAGGGCATAGGATTTTTATGAGATTAGTTTCTAGGTTTTCATGTGGAAATGGGTTTAGTGTTTTTTTTGGGTTGATGGTCTAAGAGTTTTTGGGAATGAGAGTTTATGGTTTTTTGGGGATGATGTTCTTGGGTTTTTTGGGGGTGAGGGTATATAGTTTTGGGGGGTTCAAACTATAGGGTTTTTTGGGAATTGAGGTATAGGTGTTTTGGGGGATGAGGGTCTAAATTTTTTTTGGGCTAAGCATCTAGGGTTTTTAGGGGATGAGGTTTTAGTTTTTCTAAGGGATGAGGGTATCATGTATTTTGGGGTTTAGTGTCTAGGTTTTTTTGGGAACATGGTTTAGGGTTTATTAGGGATGTTTGATAAAAGTTAATCTTGTCGAGGGTTGAGGATTTTTTTATTTCTAAAGGTCTAGTGTTTTTCAAGGTTGACGATCTATGGTTCTTTCAGGGATGAAGGTTTAGGTTTTTTTGGGGGCAGTGAGTCAAGGGTATTTTAGGTATGGGGGTCTAGGATTTTATTGGGGCTCGGGGAATAGGGTATGTTGGGGTCGAGGTTATATCATTTTTGGGCTGAGGGTCTAATTGTTTTTGGGGCTGAGGGTATAGATTTTTTAGGGGTTGAGGGACTAGGGTTTTTTGGGGATAAGTGTCTAGGGATTTTTGTGGCTGAGTGTCTAGGGTTTCTAGGTGTTTAGGGTCTAGGGTATAATGGTGATGAGTGTCAGTTGTTTTTTGGGGTTGAGAGTGCGGGTTTTTTTGGAACTCAGGGTCTTAGGTGTTTTGGTTTCGAGGCTCTATGGTTTTTTGGGGCTGAGGGTATATGATTTTTTGGGCTTAGGGTCTAGGGTTTTTTAGGGAAAAGGGTCTATGAATTTTTGGTGCTAAAGGTTAATGGATTTTTTGGTTTGAGGGTCTAGGGTTTTTTGCGCTATAGGCCCCAGGGTTTTTTGGGGCTAAGCATCAAGGGTATTTTGGAGATTGGGGTTTATGGGTTTTTGGGGATGAGGTTTTAGGGGTTTTTTTAGAATTGGGGTATACTGTTTTTTGGGTATAATGGTTTAGGTTTTTTGGGACTGAGGATTTAGGGTTTTTTGGTGTGAGGGTTTAGGTTTTTTTATTATTGAGGGTTTAGGGTTTTACATGGATGTGAGTTTAGTGTTTTTTGGGGCTATGAAATTTGGGTTTTTAGGAAGATGGGTTAATGAATTTTTAAGGATGATGGTTTTGGTATTTTTGTTGATGAGGGTTTAGGATATTTTGGGACCAAGGGTTTAGGTTTTGGGGGGATCAGGGACCAGGGTTTCTTATGACTGAGGGTTTAGGGTCTTCTAGGTTGATGTTTTAGGGTTTTTTGGGGTTGATGGATGGGGGTTTGGGGTTCTTGAGGGATGTTGGTAGGGTTTTTCTATTGTGGGTTTAGTGGATTTTTTGGGGTTGAGGGTTGGGGGATTTTTAGGGATATGGGATGGGCGTTTTGATGGGTATGAGGGTTGGGGGTCTATTTCTGCTGACAATTGAATTTTTTGGTCTAAGTATTTGGGGTTAGTGGGGATGAGGGTCTGGTATTTTTTGGGGTTGAGGGTTGAAGGTTCTGGGGGTAAGGTTTGATGGTTTTTTGTGGCTTAAGATTGTGGATTTTTTTTAGGGATGAAGTCTAATAGTCGCTTTGGGATGACGGTTGAGGGTTTTTATAATGAGGGTTGGGGGGTTTTTGGGATGAGGGTAGGTGGTTTTTTGTGACTAATGATTGGGGGTCTTGACAGGTGATGGTTGGGGGTTTTTGGGGATGAGGTTTACGGCTTTTGGGGTTGAAGGTTTTGGATTTTTTGGTGTTGAGGGTTTATGTTTTTTCATGGATGATGGTTTTGGATTTTTTTGGGGATGGATAGTGACATATTTTTAGGGGTGAGGGTATTTTTGGGGATGAGTGTTGAGGGTTTCGTGTTATTTGGGGTTCAGGGTTGAGTGTTTTTCTATGCTGAGGGTTTAATTTTTTTAGGGTTGAGGGTGTAGGTTTTTTTTGGGCTGATGGTTTAGGGATTTTGGGGAATTAGGGTTGTGGGGTTTTTGGGGTTGAGGGTTTATGGTTTTATGGGGATAAGGGTTTAGGATTTTATGGGGATAAATGTTTTTGGTTTTTTGGGGATGAGGATTTAGGGTTTTATTGGGTAGATGGTTTAAGGTTTTTTGGGATTGAGGGTTTAGGGTTTTCTTGGACTAGTGGTTTATGGTTTTCTAGGAATGAGGGTTTATGGATTTACAAGGTTGAGGTTTTAGGGTATTCTTGGTTTGAGGTTTTAATTTATTGTTTTGTTGGGTGTTTAGGTCTTTCTAGGGATGTGGGTTTAGTTTTTTCTTGGGATGATTGTTTAAGCTTTCCATAGTTGAATAAATTTGGGTTTTTTATGGATGAGGGTTCATGATTTTTTTGGGTAAAGGGTTTATGTTTTTTGGGCTGTGGTTTTTGTGTTTTTTGGATTTGAGGGTTTAGGGTTCTCATGGGTTGAGGTTTAGTTTTTTTTCAAGGTTTAGGGTTTAGATTTTTTTGAGACTGAGGATTTCATATTTTTTAGTTATGAGGGTTTTGGGTATTTTAGGATTGATGATTTAGGGTGTTTTTGGAAAGAAGGTTTAGGGTTTTTTTGGGTCTATGTGTTTTGGGTTTTTTGGGGATGCGGTTTTAGGGTTTTTAGGGTTGATGGGCTAGAATCTTTTGGGATTTGAGGGTTTAGGGGTTTTCTGGGGGATGATGGTTTTTGGTTTTTTAGGACCGTTGGTTTAGATTTTTTTTGGAAATAGGATTTAGGTTTTTTAGGGCTGAGGTTATAGGGGTTTCAAGGGATGAATGTTTAGTATCTTCTTGGTCTAGTAAAATAGGATTTTTTGGTGATTGTGTTTAGGTTTTTCTATGGAATGTGTTTTGTGTTTCCTTGTGATGGGGGTTAAGGGATTCATAAGGCTGGGGGTTTAGGGTTTTCTGGGATTTAGGGTATAATGTTTCTAGGGAATGAGGGTTTAGGGTTTCTTAGGGTAGAGGGTTTAGGGTTTCCTATGGATAAGTGTTTAGGGTTTCCTAGGGTGGATGTTTCAGGGATTCCTAAAAATTAGGTTTTAGGGATTACTGAGGATGATGTTTTTTGGATTATTGGAGTTGAGGGTTTAGGGATCCTTGGGATGGGTGTTTAGGTTTTTCTAGGACTGAGGGTTTAGGGATTTTTTGGGGATGAGGGTTTAGGGTTTTTTGGATGATGGTTTAGAGATTTTTACGATTGATGGTTTAGGGTTATTTGGGGATGAGGGTTTAGTGTTTCTTAGGGCTGGGGGTTTATGGTTTTTTTTGTTCTATGGGTTTATGATTTTTGGGATGCGGGTTTTTGGAATTTATTGATGAGGTTTTATGGTTTTCTAGGGATAATGGTTTAGGGTTTTTTATGGGTGAGAGTTTAGGGTTTCCTAAGGTATAGGATTTAGGGTTTTCTAGGGCTGAGGTTTTAGTGTTTTTTTTGGATGAGGGTTTAGGGTTTTTTGGGGGTGACGTTTTAGGGATTTCTAGGTATGTGGTTTCAGGGTTTTCTGGGGAAAACCTTTTATGATATTTTGGGGATGGTATTTTTGGGTTTTCAAGGGAAAAGGGTTTATGGATTTCTGGGGCCGAGTTTTTAGTGTTTTCTGATTATGTGTGTTTAGGGTTTTATGTGGATGGGGTTTAGGTTTTTGTTAGGGATGTGTGTTTTTAGTTTGTTGGTGCTGGGGGTTTTGGATTTTCTAGGTATGTGCATTTAGGGTATTATACGTCTAGGGTTTTAGGGTTTTCTAGTAATGAGGTATTTTTTATTTCTGGGTTAGTGGATTTTGATTTTCTGGGGCTAGTGGTTTACAATTTTCTAGGGCTAGGTGTTTAGGGTTTTCTAGTGTGGGTGTTTATAGTTTATTGGTGATGGGGGTTTGGGGTTTTTTGGTGATGAGTTTATATAGTTTTCTACGGCTCTAGGTTTAGTTTTTTAAAGGTCTGTGGGTCTCCGATTTCCTAGGGTTGGGGATTTGTGGTTTTCTATATTGGGGTTTTTGGTTTTTCTCAGGTAAGGGGTTTATGGTTTTCTAGGCCTGAAGATTTAGGATTTTTATGGAAAAAGGTTAAGTTATTTCTTGGCATGAGGATTTTGGTTTTTCTTTGGATGAAGGTTTAGGGTTTTCTACGAATGATAACATATGATTTTATGGGGATGAGAGTTTATGGGTTTTTATAGACACGAGTTTAGGGTTTTATGGGGCTAAGGGTTTATGATTTTCTAGGATGCAAGTTTTAGGTTTTCTATGGATGAGGGTTTAGGGTTTTCTATAGCTGTGTGTTTAGGGTTTCTTAGGGCAATGGTTTTTAGGTTTTCTAGGGCTGAGGGTTTATGGATTTTTTTGGGATGTGGGTTTAGGGGTATTTTTAAATGAGGGTTTAGGGATTTAAAGTTATTATGTTTTTGGGTTTTATGGGGATTATGATTTACTGTATTTTGTGGTGAGGTTTTACGGATTTATGGCGTTAAAGGTTTAGAGTTTTCTAAGATAAGGGTTTAGGGTTTTCAATGGCTGGAGGTTTAGAGTTTTCTAGGGATGTGGGTTTTGTGTATTCTGGGAGAGAGGGTATGGGTTTTTTGGGGATGATCGATTATTGTTTTCAATGGTTGTGGTTTTAGGTTTTATTGTAGATGAGAATTTATGATTTTCTAGGGATAAGTGTTTAGGGTTTTCGTAGGATGAGGATTTAGGGTTTTTTGGGGATGGGGTTTTCATGTTTTCTAGATCATATGGATTAATTTTTTATAGGGATAAGTGTTTATCATTTTCTTGGACTGATGGTTTAGGTTTTCTTGGGCTGAGGGTTTAAGGGTTTTCTAGGATTGAGGGTTTTGAGTTTTCTAAGGATGATGGTTTTGTATTTTCTAGTTTTGAGGGTTTGGGGTTTTTTGAGGGTGAGGGTTTAGGGTTTCTACGGTATGAGGTTTAAGGGTATTCAAGGGATGAGGGTTTTGGGTTTTGGGGGTGTGGGTATAGGGTTTTATAAAAATAGGGGTTTAGGGTATTCTAGGTTTAGGGATTATGATTTGTTAAGGCTGATGGTTTATGATTTTCTAGGGATGAGGGTTTTGTGTTTATTGGGGTGATGGTTTAGGGACTTTTGGAGATGGGGGATTAGTTTTTTCTCGTGCTGATGATTTTGGGTTTTTTGGGTATGAGGGTTCTGAGTTTTCTAGTGTTGAGGGATCAAGTTTTTCTTAGGTTGAGGGATAAATGTTTTTTTCTGCTGGGGGTTTAGGGTTTTCTAGGGTTTGGGTGTCAACATTTTCAATTACGAAGGGTTTAGGGTTGTCTATGGATGGGGATTCCATATTTTCATTTTTTAGGAATCAATATTTTATAGGGATAAGGGTTTATGGTTTTCTAGGGATGACGTATTGGGTTTTTATGGGAGTGAAAGTTGATTATTTTATAAGGATAAGGGTTCAAGGTTATCTAGAGATTAGGGTTTATGGTTTGTTATGGTTGGGTTTATGGTCATTTGGTGTTGAGGTTTCAAGGTTTTTTGGGGATGAGGGTTGATGATTTTCTGGGACTGAGGGTTAAGGGTTTTATAGGAACTTGAAATGAGTTTTCGGGAGGATAAGGGTTCAGGGATTTAAAGGGATGAGGGTTTAGGGTTTTTTGGGAATAACGGTTTAGGGTGTTATGGGGTTGAGTTTTGTGTGTTTTTTGGGGATAAGTGTTTAGGATTTTCACGGGATGTGGGGTTAAGGTTATTTGGGGCTGAGGGTTTGGGATTTTGGGGGTTATGGACTTGGGTTTTTTTGGTGATAAGGGTTTTGGGTATTTTGGAGAGGGGGGTTTAGGGTTTTCTAGGGATGAGGCTTTATGGATTTGGGGGGATGGGGGTTTAGTTTTTATTTGGTATTGAGGAATACAGATTTTTTGGGGTGAGGGTTTACGGTTTTTTGGGGATGAGGTATTAGGGTTTTCTAGGGTTGAGGTTTTAGGATTTTTTACTACTAAGGATTTTGGGATATCTAGTGATAAAGTGTTTGGATTTTCTAGGGTTGAGGTTTTAGGGTTTTCTAGGGCTGAGAGTTTAGGGTATTTTGGGGATGATGGTTTAGTGTTTTCTATGGGTGAGAGTTTATGGTTTTTTTGGTTAAGAGTTTAGGGTTTTTTAGGGCTCATGGTTTTTCATTTTTTGGGTATAAAGATTTAGGGATTTCAAAGGGGGAGGTTTTAAAGTTTTCTGGCATCGAGAGTTTAGGTTTTTCTAAATATGAGGGTTTAGGGTTTTTGGAGATGGTGGTTTAGTGTTTTATGGGGTGAGGGTTTAGGGTTTTATAGAGATGGTGGTTTAGGATTTTCTGGGATTGTGTGTTTAGGGTTTTCTAAGGTTGGGGTTTTATGTTTTTTTGGGGCCTGGTATTTTGGGTTTTTGGGGATGGTGGTTTATGGGTTTATGGGGATAAGGATTTATGGATTTTTGTTACTGGGGGATTTGGTTTTTTAGGGATATTGGTTTTTTTCTAGGGCTCAAGTTTATCCTTTTATCGGGCTGGGGTATTATGGTTGTTTGATGTTTCTGATTTATCCATTTTTTGTGCTATTGGTTTAGCATTTTATTTGGATTGGATTTTAATGTTTTATAAGGTATTGGGTTTAAGGTTTTTTGGGATGGGTGTTTGGGGATTAATTGATTGGGAATTTAGATATTTCACAAACTAGGTGTTTTGGGTTTTGTGGAGCTAATATTTTAGGATGTTCTGGAGTTATTGGTTAAGGGATTTCTTATTATGAGGGTATATGGTTTTCTTGGGATTAGTTTTTAGGGTTTTATGGTGATAGGGACTATATTTTTAGGGAATTTTGGATTTATGGTTTTCATAGGAAGGGGTTTAGTGTTTTCTCCTGATTAGGACTTAGAGTTTTTTGGTGATGAAGGTTTAAGGTCTTCTAGGTCTAAGGGTTTGTGGCTTTCTAGGGGTTAGGGTTTAGGGTTTTGGGGGCTATGGGTTTGTGGTTTTCTAGATCTAAGGGTTTAGAATTTTCAATGAATATAGGTTAAGTGTTTTTTTGGGCTTAGGCTTTATGTTTTTATGGGTATCAGGGTTTATGGTTTTTTAGGAGAAGTGTTCTGGGTTTTATATGGATGATGGTTTCATGTTTTCTAGGGATCATGGTATTGGGTTTTATGGGGATAAGTGTTTAGGGTCTTGTGTGGCTAAGTGTTTAGGGTTTTTTGGTGGTGAGGTTTTAGTGTTTTCTAGGGATGAGTGTTTAGGTTTTTCGAGTTCTAAAGATTTATGGTTTTCTTTGGATGTGGGTTTAAGGGTTTTTGGGTGTGACGTATTTGGGTTTTATTGTGATTAGGTTTGAGGGATAGTTGAGGAATATGGATTAGGGTTTTCTGGGGATAAGTGATTAGGGTTTTCTTGGGCTGAGGTTTTAGGGTTTTTAGGGATAATGATTTAGGGTTTTGAGGATGAGGGTTTAGGGTTTTCTATGGATGAGGTTTTAGGGATTTGTAGGGTTGAGAGTTTAGTGTTACCTAGGATGAGGGTTTATTTTATTCTAGGGATGAGGGTTCAGTGTTTTCTTAGACTGGCAGTTTAGGGTTATCTAGGGTAGTGTGTTTCAGTTTTTTTGTGGTTTTGGGTTTTGGGGTTACTGGGGATGATGGTTTTGAATTTTTTGGGGATGAGGGCTTAACTTTATTTGGGAAATAGGTTTTATGGTTGTCTTGGGATATGGTTTTAGGGTTTCCTGAGGATGAGGGTTTATCATGTTCGATAGAATAGGGTTTAGGTTTTTCTAAAGATAAGGGTTTACGAGTTTCTGGAGATTAGTGTTTAGTGTTTTCTATGGCAAATGGTCTATGGTTTTCTGGTGTTGATGGTATAAGGTTTCTTAATAGGATGGTTTAGGGTTTTCATAGTCTTAGGATTTAGGGTTTTATGGTGTTGAGGGTATAGGATTTTCTACACTTTAGGTTTATGTTTTTTTGGGTATGAGTGTTCATAGTTTTCCAATCTAAGGGTTTAGGGTGTTCTAGGGTTTAGGGTCTAGGTTAATATGGGTTTGAGGGTTTAGGGTTATCGATTTCTATGGGTTTAAGGTTTTCCATGGATAAGATTTAAGGGTTTTCTAGGGTTTAGGGTTTAGGGTTTTATTGGGGTGAGAGTTTAGGGATTTCTTTTGTTGAGGGTTTCATGTTTTCTTAGGCAAAGAGTTTTTGTTTTTATGTGGATGAGGTTTTATGGTTTTGTTGTGTTGAGGGTTGGGGTTTTGTGGTGATGAAGGTTTAGGGATATTTGCGGTTAATGATTTATTTTTTTTTGGATGTTGGTTTAGGGCTTTTAGGGGATGTAAATTTACGTATTTCTAGGTACGAGGGTTTTGGATTTATAGGTGATGAGGGTTTATTGTTATCATGGGCTAAGTGTTTAGTGTTTTCTAGGGCTATGGATTCTGGGTTTTTATTGGATGAAGGTTTAGGGATTTTTGGGTTTGTTGTTTTGGGGTTTTTAGGGATTATGGTTTAGGTTTTTTTATGGAGGAGGGCTTAGGGTCATATAGGGATTAGGGTTTAGTGTTTTATGAGCCTAAGGGTTTACGGTTTTCTAGGGATGAGGGTTTAATGTTTTTTTGGGATGAGGGTTTGGGGTTTTCTAGGGTTTTGGGTTTATATTTTTCTAGGGATAAGGGTATATGGATTTATAGGCTAAGAGTTTAGGGTTTTCATTTGTTTAAGTGTTTGGTACTTCTATTAATGTGGGTTTAGTGTTTTCAGAGGTAATTGTTTAAGGTTTTCTGAGGCTGAGGGTTTATGGTTTTATAGGGATGTGGATTTAGATTTTTGGGGGATGAGGGATTATTTTATTTTTGGTGATGAGGTTTTAGGTTTTTCTAGGGATTAGGGTCTAGGGTTTTTGGGGGCAGACTATTTATGGATTTTTTGGGATGACGGTTTAGGATTTTATGGGGATTAGTGTTAGTGTTTTCTAGGGATTATTATTAGTGTTTTTTGGGATTGGGGATTTTGGGATTTTGGGGCTGTGGGTTTATGTTTTTATAGGGATAAGGTTTTATGGTTTTTGGGGATAAGGGTTTATGGTTTTATTTCAATGAGGGTTTAATATTTTTTGGTGATAATGTTTTAGTTTTATACTAATTATGTTTTACGGTTTTCTAGGGATGGTGCTTTAAGGTTTTCTAAGGATGAGGGTTTTGGGTATTTTGGGGATGAGGGTTTATGGTTTCCAGGGGCGGAGTGTTTATGTTTTTCCACGAACGAGGGTTTATTATTTTTTGGGGCTTTGTGTTTATATTTTTCTAGGGATGATGATTTAAGGTTTTTGGGGATTGTAGTTTAGATTTTTTTAGTGTTTGGGGTCTGTGCTTTTATCATGGTGAGGGTTTAGTGTTTTTTTGGGCTTAGGGTATACGGTTTTTTTTGTGGAAGTTGGTTTAGGGTTTTCTTGGCCTAAGGGTTTTGGGTTCTATAGGGATAAGGGTATAGTGTTCTCTAGGGCTGAGGGTTTGTGGTTTTTTGGGGATAAGGGTTTAGGTGTTTCTAGGATCGAGGGTTTATGATTTTTTCATGCTGAAGTTTTAGGGTTGTTTAGGGATGATGGGTCATAGTTTTTTAAGGATGTGGGTTTAATTTTTTGTGTGTTGAGGGTTCATGGTTTTTAGGGCCTCAGGGTTTGATATTTTTTTGGGGATGAGGGTTTAGAGTTTTTTGGGGCTAAGGGTTGAGATTTTTTTGGGGATGAGGGTTTAGGGTTTTATGGGGCTTAGGGTTTTTTGTTTTTTGGGGCTGAGGATTTAGGGTTTTGGGGGTGAAGGGTATATGTTTTTTTGGGATGAGGCTTTGGGTTTTTTTTGGGTTAAGGGATCAAGGTTTTTTTAGGTAGAGGGTTTAGAATTTTTTGTGGTGAGTTTTTAGGTTTTTTTGGAAGAGGGTCCACAGTTTTTGGGGGCGTGGTGTCTTTTGGGGATGATGGTTTTAGTATTTTGGGCCAAGGGTTCAAGGTTTACTAGGTCTGAGGGTTTGGGGTTTTTGGGGGCTGTAGATTTAGGATTTTGGGGGGTTGAGAGATGAGTTTTTTTGGGATGAGGGTTTTGGTATTTTTGGATGGATGGTTTAGGGATTTGTTTGGCTTGAGGGATGATGTTTTTTGGGGATAAGGCTATAAGGTTTTTTTTGTTTGAGGAGTTAATGGTTTTTTGGGGCTTAGGTTTTAGTGTTTTTTAGGGATGAGGGTTTAGGATTTTTTGGGGATGAGGTTTTGAGTTATTTTTATTACTGAGTATTCAGGGTTTTTGGGTGATAATGATTCCGGATTTTTTATGGAATATGGGTTTGAGGTTATTTTGTGCTGAGTGTTTAGGTTTTTTTGGGGATGAGGGTTTGGTATTTTTTAGGCTGGGGGTTTAGGGTTTTTTTGGATGAGGTTTAGGGGTTTTTTACTTCTGAGGGTTTATATTTTTTTGGGCTTAAGGTGTTAAGGTTTTTTGGGGATGAATTTTGTGGGTTTTCTAGGGATGGGGGTTGAGGGATTTTTATAGATGGGGGTTTAGGGTTATTTTGGGGTGAGGGTAGATGGTTTTTGGTTACTAATGATTGGGTGTTTTTGGTGGATGAGGGTTTTTATATTTTAATCCCACTATTTTATTGTTTTTTCAGGATAAGTGTTTAGGGTTTTTTAGGGATGAGGGTTTAAGGGGTTTTGGTGCTAGGGGTTTAGGTTTTATTTCAATATTGGGTTTAGGGTTTTTAATGAATGGGGATTGATGGTTTTTTGGAATTTAGGGTTGATGATTTTTTTGGATAAGGGTTTATGGTTATTTGGAGCCCAGGGTCGAGTGTTTTTTTGGCTGAGGGTTGAGGGTTTTTTAGGGCTGAGGGTTGAAAATTTTTTGGTGCTAAGGGTTGAGTGACTTTTGGGGATAAATGATTAATTGTTTTTAGGGATTATGATTCATTTTTTTGTGATGATAGTTTTGGGTTCTTTTTAGATGAGGGGTGAGGGTTTTTTGGGGGTGAGGGTTGATGGGTTTTTTATGATTATATTTTAGGGATTTTGAGGTTGAGGGTAGGGGTTTTTTTTGGGGCAGTAGGTTGAGGGTCGTTTTTGTGTAAGGATTCAGGTTTTTTTGTGTTTGAGTGTTTATGTTTTTTAGGGATGAGGGTTATGTGGTTTTTTGGGATGATGGTTGAGCGTTTTTTGGGGTTCAGAGTTTAGGGTATTTTAGGGATGATTTTGTAGGGTTTTCTAGGGATGAGGGATGAGGGTTTTATAGGACAGAGGGTTTAGGTTTTTTTATGAGGGTTTAGTATTTTTTGGGGTTAGGGTTTGATATTTATTTTGGGTTGAGGGATGATTGTTTTTGGTTATTAGGGTCTAGGGTTTTTTGGGATGAGGTTTCGGGTTTTCTATAAAAAATGGTTGAGGGTTTTTTGGGTATAAGGGATTATGGTTTTCTGTGGAATAGGGTTGAGTTTTTTTGGGGATGAGGGTTTATGGTTTTTCAGGGTCGAGGGTTGGGGTTTTTCGTGGATGATGGTATATAGTTTATTTTGGGATGAGGGTTTTTTGGGGATGAGGGTTGGGCATATTTTAGGGTTAAGTGTTTAGTGTTTTTTTGGGATAATTTTTTAAGGATTCTTGGGGATGAGGTTTTAGGGATTTTTGGGGTTGTGGGTTTAATTTTTTTTGGGGTTCATGGTACTTGATTTTTTTGTTCTAAGGGTTTAGGGTTTTGTAAGGAAGTGGGTTTAGGGTTTTTGTGGGCTGAGAGTTTATGGTTTTATGGGGTTGAGGGTTTAGGATTGTTTGGGGATTAGGGTTTATGATATTTTGGGCAGAAGTTTTGTGGGTTTTATGGTATTGGGGTTATAGGTATTTTTAGGCTTAGTGTTTAGGGTTTTTTTAGACCAAGGGTTGAGGGTTTTGGAGGAAAATTGTTTAGGTTATCTTGTGGTTGAGGGATGAGGTTTACTTAGGTTGAGTTTTTTAGGTTTTATTGAGATAAGGGGTGAAGTGTTTTTGGTGTTCATGAATGAGGGTTTTTTATGATGAGGGTAGAGGGTTTTTTTGGTGATAGGTTTAAGGGTTTTTTGGAGTTGAGGGTTTTTGCAGATAAGGGTTTTTTGGTGCTAATGGTTGAGGGTTTTTTAGAGTTTAGGGTTTGTTGCAGTTGAGGTTTAATGTTTTTTTTGGGGGGTGAGGGTTGAGGGTTTTTTTGGATAAGGGTTTAGGGTTTCATTAGTAATGAGTGATTTTGGGGATACGTTTTGAGAGTTTTGGGGTAGAGGGTTTATTTTATTTTGGTGTTTAGTGTTTAGGGTTTCTTGGATTAGGTTTTTTAAGGCTATGGATGACGGTTATTTCTGGCTGGGGTTTGTGTGTTTTTTTGGGAATAAGGGTTTTTTGTGGATTTGGGTTTAGTGTTTTTCGAGTGTGATATTTTATGGTTTTTTGGGGATTATGTTTTAAGGAGTTTTGGGTTGAGGTTTTGGGTTTTTTTGGGGGCTTAGGGTTGAGGATTTATTCGGGATGAGGGTTGAGGTTTTTTGTTAGTTGAGGGTTTAGGGTTTTTTGGGTATGAGGGTTTAGGGTTTGTTGGAGATGAAGGTTGAGGTTTTTTTTATGTTTAAGGTTTAGGTTTTTTTAAGGTATTGGATGATGGGTTTTTTGGGCTAATGGTTTAACATTTTATGGGGCTGAGGGTTGAGGGTATTTTTGGACGAGGGTTGATGTTTTTTTAGCATTGAGGGTTTTTTGGGGATGAGTGTTGAAGGTTGGTTGGGGTTAAGGATTGATATTTTTTTGGTGGCTGGGGGTTGATGGATTTTAGTGGATTTGGGTTGGGGATTTTTTGGTTGAGGGTTAAGGGTGTTTTGGGGTTCAGGGTTTTTGGTTTTCTTGGGGGTTGGGGATTTGGGGTTTTTTAGTGATGATGGTTTAGAAATTTTTAAGGCATGGGATTTAGGGTTTTTTTGGGCTATGTGTTGAGGGTTCATTTGTGGCTGAGGGTTTATAGTGTTTTGAGGTTGAGTGTTTAACGTATTTAGGTTCAACAAGTTTATTAATTTTTGAGGCTAAGTGTTTAGTATTTTTTGGGGTTGAGAGTTTAGCATTTTTTCGGTAGAGGGTTGAGGGTTTTTTATAGTTGAGTGTCGAGTAATTTTTTGGGTTCAGAGTTTATGATTTTTTGGGGATGATGGTTGTGGGTATTTTGGGGATAATGGTTTAGGTATTTTGGGGATGAGAGTTTTCGGTTTTTAAGGGTGAGGGTTAGGGGTTTTTTTGGATGATGGCATCAGATTTTTTAGGGGTGAGAGTTGAGGGTTTTTTTGGTTGAGGTTTTTTTAGGATGAGTGTTTACCATTTTTTGGGATGAGGTTTGAGGATTTTTTGAGGAAATGTGTTGATAGTTTTTTGGGTAGAGGGTTTAGTATTTTTTTGGGATGAGGGTTTTGGGTTTTTTGGGGATAAGGGTATAGAATTTTATAAGGATAAGGGTTGAGGGTTTTTAAGGGATTAGAGTTTAAGGTTTTTTTGGTATGAGGGATTCAGGGTTTTTTAGGAAAAATGTTTTTGGGGATTAGTGTTTATTGGTTTTTTTGTGATGAGGGCTTATATTATTTTTGCATTTAGTTTTGATGGTTTTTTGGGGATGACGGTTGATGGTCTTTTGGGGATGAGGATTTAGAGTTTTTTGGGCCAAGGTTTGAGGGATTTTTAGAGATGACAGATGATTATTTATTAGGGAATAGGGTTTAGGGTTTTTTTGGAGTTGAGGATTGAGGGTTATCTATATTTGATGGTCCAGGAATTTTGGGGGATGAGGGTTGTTGGTTTTTTAGAGATGTGGGTTGAGTGTATTTTGGGGGTGAGGATTGGGGGTGTTTTGGGGATGAGGGTTTGTGGACTTTTGAGGATGAGAATATAGGGTTTTTGGGATTTTATAGATTTGAGTTTTTTGGGGTTGAGGGTTTACAATTTTTTTGGAATGAGAGTTTATGTTTTTTTTGGGTTTTTTCATTTAGGGTAATTTGGGGATGAATGTTTATGGATATTTGGGGCTTAGAGTATATGGTTTTTTGGGGTTGATGAATTAGGGATTTTTGAGGCTCGCGTTTGAGGGGCTTTTGGGGATGAGTGTTAAGGTTTTTTATGTCTAAGGGTTTAGTTTTTTTTTGATCTAAAGGTTCAAGGTTTTGGGGGCTGAGGGTTGAGGGTTTTTTAGGGATGAGGGTTTTGGGATTATTGGTGTTGGATAGAGGTTTAAGGATTTTTTGGGATGAGGGTTTTTTTGGGGGATGATGGTTTGTGGGTTTTTGGTGCTAGGGGTTTAGGTTTTTTGGGTATCTGAGGGTTGATGGTTTTTTGGGATAGGGGTTTTGGGTTTTGGGGTGCTGAGGGATGAGTGTTTTTTTGTGGATAACAACTTAGGGTTTTTTATCGTTGAGTGTTTATGGTTTTTTTTGGTTGAGAGATTTTTGGGAATCAATGTCGAGGGTGTTTTGGGGATGTGGTTTTAGGGTTTTGAGGGCTAATGGTTAATGAGTTTTTGGGGATGAGGGTTGAGGGTTTCTTGGGGATGAGTTTTGAGGGTTTTTTTGGATAGGTTTGAGGGTTTATTATGGAAAATGATTTATATTTTTTTTGGGTATGAGGGTAGAGAGTTTTTTGGGATTTAGGTTTTAGGGTTTTTATGGTTTAGGGTTTAGGTTTTTTATGCTGATGGATGAGGGTTTTTAAGGATGAGTGTTTATATTTTTTAGGGTATGAGGATATAAGGTTTTTAGGGGATTAGGGTTTAGTTTATTTATAGGGATTTTTGTTTAGGGAATTTTGGGGATGAGGTAGGAAGGTTTTTTAGGGTGAGGGTTTATAGATTTTTTTTGGGATGAGGGTTTAGAGTCTTTTGATTTTAACGGTTTAGGGGTTTATAGTGGTTTGGTTTTAGGGTTTTAAGGTGTCGTTTTTGGTATTTTTGGTGCTGAGAGTTTAGGAATTTTTTGGGTTGAGGGTGTATGGTTTTTAGGGATGAGGGTTTTGAGTTTTTTTGCTGAGGGTTTAGGATTTTCATAGGATGAGAGATTAGGATTTTTTAGGGCTGAGGGTTGAGGTTTTGAGGGTTTAAGGTTACTTGGGGGTGAGTTTTGATGGTTTTTTAGGGCATAGGATTGAGTGTTTTTCAAGGCTACATGTTGAGGGTTTTTTGGGGATGATGGTCTAGGGTTTTTTGGGGGATGAGTGTTTCAGTTTTTTGGGGGGTGAGGGATTAGGGTTTTCTAGGGAAATGGATTGTTGTTTTTGGGTCTGAGGTTTGGGGGTTTTTTGAGGCTAAGGTTTAAATTTTTTTTTTGACTGAGTGTTGAGGGTTTATTTGGGATGATGCTTGATGGATTTTTAGATCTGAGGGTGCCACATTATTTAAGGACACAGGTGGAGGGTTTTTTGGGAATGGGAATTGGGGGTGTTTTTGGGGAGGAGTGTTTAGGTTTTTTTTGGATGAGTTTTGAGTATTTTTTTAATTACTGTCATGGGGTTTGGGGGCTGATGGTTGATGGTTTTTTGAATATGGATGTTTAGGGTTTTTTTGGTTTCAGTTTTTTTCTTTTTGGGGGCTGAGGGATGGTTGTTTTTTGGGATGAGGGTTTATGGTTTATTTGGGTGGATGGTTTAGGAGTTTCTGGGGCCGACGGTTGAGAGTTTTTAGTTGGTGTGGGCTGAGAGTATTATAGGGCTGAGATATTAGGGTTTTTGGAGATGAAGGATTATATATTTTTTGGGGATGAGTATTGAAGGATTTTTTTGGTTGAGGTTTTAGGTTTTTTTGGTGATGAGGATTTATGGTTATTTGGGGTTGAGGGTAATGTTTTTTTGGGGATGAGGGACATGGGTTTATAAGGCTAGGGTCTTGGGGTTTTTCAGGATGATTTTTTGGTGATTTTTTGGGTGGAGGGATTATGGTTTTGTGTATAAGTGTTTAGGGTTTTTTAGGGTATAGGATTTTGGGTTTTTTTGGTGTTGAGGGTTTAGGGTTTTTGGGGGTTTATGGTTCAAGATCTTTATGGGATGAGTGTTTAAGGTTTTTTGAGGATAATGGTTTATGGTTTTTTATTCCGAGAGGTTAGGTATTTTCATATTTATGATTTGGGGTCTTATGAGGATGAGGGTTGAGAGTTTTTTAGGGTTGAGTGTTTAGGGTTTTATAGTGATGAGGGTTCAAGGTTTTTTGGGGATGAAGGATTAGGGTTAAGGGTCTTTTAGGGATGAAGTTTGAGAATTTTTGGGTCTTAGTGTTTATGGTATTTGGGACCGAGTGTTATGGTTTTGAGAGGGGGGGGGGTGGGATGGGGGTTTAAGGTGTTTTGGGGATAAATGTTTATGTTTTTTGGTGCTGAGATTTAATGATTTTTTGGGGATGAGGGTTGAGTGTTTTTTGTGGTCAAGGATTGATGGTTTATTTAGTTTCAAGGCTTGATAGTTTTTTCATTATAAGGGTTTAGGGTTTTTAGGGTTGATGGTTGATGTTTTTTAGGGATGAGGGATGAGGTTTTCTTAGTGGTTAGGGTTGATAGTTTATTTTATTATCTAAGGGTTAATGGTTTTTTGGGGATAGGGATTATGGTATTTTTGTGTCTAACGGTTCATGGTTTTCTGGGCTTGAGTGTTCAGTGTTTTTTGGGTATGAGGGTTCATGATTTTTTTGGGCTGAGGGTTTTGGGGTTTTTTGGGGGAAAATGGTTTGTGTTTTTCTAGGAATATGGTTTAGGGTTTTGGGATGTGGGATCTAGGGTTTCATAGGATGAGGGTTTAGGGGTTTTTAAGATGAGATTTTATTCATTCTAGCAATGAAGGATGAGGGGTTTTTAAGGTTGAGGGTTTAGGGTTTTTTATAAATGATGTTTTATGGTTTTTAAGGTATTAGGGTATAGGATTTTTTGGTGATGGGTGTTTAGGGTTATTGAGGAATGAGGGTTTAGAGATATTTTGGGATGGCAGTTTAGGTTTTTTTTGTGGCTTACTGTTTAGGGTTTTTTTGGATGAGGATTTATGTTTTTTGCGGCTGAAGGATTATGATATTTTAGGGATAAGGGTTTATGGTTTTTTATAGATGGGGATTTAGTGTTTTTTTGGTTGAAGGATTTGGGGTTTTTAGGATGAGGGTTTATATTTTTTGGGGGATAAGTGTTTGGGAGTTTTAGGGGTTATGGGGGTAGGATTTTATGCAGGTAGGGTTTAGGATTTTTTGGTGCTGGGGATGATGGTTTTTTCTAGGAATGGGGTTTATTGTTTATTATGACTGAGGGGTTAGGGTTTTATAGTTTAGGGTTTATGGATTTGGGGAATAGGTTTTAATGTTTTTTGGGGCTTTTGGTTTATGGTCTTTTAGGTTTGAGGACATAGGGTTTATTTGGGGGTAATTGTTTAGGTTTTCTTAGGGCTGGGTGATTAGGGGTTTTTAGGGATCAGGGTTTATAAAATTTTTAGTATGCAAGTTCAAGTTTTTTTGAGTATTATGGATAGGTTTTTTTGGGTTTGTGGTTTCTAGAGATAAGGAATTAAGGGTTTTAGGGATTCAAATTTAGTAATTTTGGTTTTAAGGGTTTAGGATTTTTTTGGGACTAAGGCTTTAGTGTTTTTTTGGGGATGAGGATTGAGTGTTTTTTAGGGACAAGGCTTTAGTGTTTTTTGGGGATGAGGGTTTCTGGGGTTTTTATCTTGAGTTTTTGTGGTTTTTGGGTTTAGTGTTTTTTGGTGGTAACTATTGAGGGTTTGTTGGGGTTGAGGTTTGAGGGTTTTTTGAGGACGAGGATTGAGGTATTTTTTTTTTGAGGTTTTTTTAGGGAAGGAAATGGGGGTTTATTGGGATAAGTGTTTAGGGTTTTTTGGGGATGAGGGTTTACGGTTTCTTAGGGAAGATGGTTGAGGTTTTTTGGAGCAAAGGATTTAGGGTTTTTTGGGGATGAGGGTTTAGGGTTTTTTGGGTTGAGGTTTTTGGGTTTTTGGGGTTGAGGGTTGTGGTTTTTGGGGGGATACCATTTTGGGGTTTGTGGGGATGAGGTTTTAGGTTTTTTAGGGTTGAGGGAGTTAATTTATTTTTGGGGATATAGGATCATGGTTTTTTATGGATGATGATTTAGGGATTTTTGGGTATTAGAGTTCATTTTATTATGTACGAGGTTTAAATGTTTTTTGGGGATGAGGGTTCAAGGTTTCTTGGGATGAGGTTTGAGTATTTTCTAGGCTGAGGGTATATAATTTTTTCAGGATGAGTGTTTAATGTTTTTTTGTTGATGAGGGTCACTACTGGGAATCCATGTTTTCCCAACGATTTTAAACCATTGGGAAAGTCCCTCAAACCATTGCGAAATCTTATCCCAATGGTTTCTAAAATCATTGGGATGTGTGGCATTGGGAAAACCTTTTCCCAGTGGTTCAACGCGAACCGTTGGGAAAAGGTTTTTTGGATCCTATTATACCAACGGTTCAGCTGAACCATTGAGAAAATCAATAAGCCAATGGTTTTAAAACCGTTGGCATAAACATATGGGGGGGGGTATAACCCAATGGTTTTGAACCTTTGGGAAATGCAGCAGCACATGGGGGTATAACCCAATGGTTTTGAACTGTTGGGAAATGTATCAGCACACCTTTCTAACCCAGTGGTTTTTGAAACCGTTGGATTAGACCCCCATTTATTTAAAATGAAATAGCCTGCAATCAACTACAGGCTGCAATGAATACTGTGTGAAAAACTCACAAAAATACACTGAAATCACAAAAAAAACACTCATTCAATGTGTTTAGGAACACTGCAATCTTCAAACACAGAAAACACACTGCACACATAAAAAACTCACATAACCTCACTTCAATCACCTGAAATCACACAAAAAACACACAAGAAACACATAGAAATAATCATCTAATTTTTGAAGGCTTACTCACATCCCTTCCCCTTGTATGGTTCACATATTGATGTGGTAGAGAGACCAAGAACCAAAAAAATGTTGTCTTGTTGGTCAAATAGGAAGGGGGATATTGGAAATTCAAGTTTATAACTCATATATGAAGAATCCCCTGCCTCAATCCTGATTTATCGGATAAGGGATATTGGTTTTGATTACTCCAGGATAAATTTGATCTTTTTTCAATGAATTTAATCATTCAATATACTCACCTAAAAGGATATTTACACTATGACAATTATAACCCTTTTGGTCCTAGAGTATAATGATGGGGGAATCATATTCTATGGGGCAATGACTTCTATAATGTCAAGAGATTTAGTTATATTGTTGCATTTATCAAGGTATTTGTTTGTGATTAAGAGAGGGATATTGGTCAGGCTTCTATGACACATAGATTCTATGAGGATAGATATTTACTTGATTCATGATAGATATCACATGCCTAATTTTCAAGGGGATCTTCTATGATGACATCCAACATCGTGTTTGTCAGTGGTTATGAATCATTTACATCATCTGTTGGGCTCACTTTGAAAATTTTCTATCATATTCAAAGAGGATAAGATTACAAGGTAATATTCTATCCCCAATCTGTAATGCAAACATTCAGATAATCCTCCATGACAATCCGGTAGATTACTACATGAATTTTAGTATATACCTTTCATAGATGATTTTTGTATCCATTGAAATTTGAATGATGATTCATAGGGAGAAGCATAAAAATTAACCATTTATCACATGGGATCATGGTCCTCATGGTGGTACACTAGATGGTGAGCTATGATATGGACCAAATTCCCTTATTATATCATACACATGTTGTGTGACAAATTCTAACTAGTAGAGTGAAATATCTTAAGGAATGAAAACACCTTGAGTGATTAGGTGTTGGAAGGACACTTACATGAGTGATAATGATGATATCATTTTATATAAATGATATCTAACACTAACATGATTGATAAGGCAGGGGGAATAGGTTCTAAGTGACTAGAACCTTGTACCTATCTGGTAAGCTATGATATGGACCAAATTCCCTTGTTGTTATTTCATACACATGTTGGGTGAGAAATTCTAACAAGTATAGTGATTTATAATAAGGAATGACAACACCTTGAGTGATATGGTGCTAGAAGGACCCTTACTTGAGTGATAATGAAGTTATCATATTATAACATGATATCTAACCGTACCATGATTGATAAGGTAGTGGTCAAAATAATGGCCTCACCTTGAGTGATAAGGTTCTAGATGAACCCAACAATGAGTGATAATGGAGAGTTTGGAATTTTATATTAGTCCTACCATGGTTAATATGGTATTATTTCAGAAAATATATTTACATTGATCATAATGTATTAACATGGATTTTTTTTGAGTGAGAGGGTTGGTATGTGATATATAGTTGTATGTGACACTACCTTTAGAAGTATGGAAGATGTTGGGAGTTGAGTGATGAGCTATATTGAGTTAGAAGTATTAGTCTAGGGCTTTGATAAGGGTAAAATTAGTGGATACATATAAATATGATGGGCTAGAAAATACATTTGTGATGATAATTTACTATTTGGAAGTGGTAAATTACTACTTGTGTAGAGGTAATAAAGAGGTACATCAGGGAAAATATTGATACTTTCCATTTTTTACTTAGAAGTAATGAGACATGTGGAACTTTTTTGAGGACATGAATTGATTATTTGAATGAATATATATATATGATTTCGTATTACAAATGGGGTGAAAATTAGTAAGGCATCTTCTATACAAATCTTGACTTTCCGTTCATTTTTAAAATTAATCCAATGGTGTTCATGGATCTCATGAATGAGATCTTCCATACATATCTCAACTCACTCATTTTGGTGCTTATTGATGATATCCATATATACTCACTGACCATTGATATACACATTGGACACCAATAGATTTTTTTGTACACTTTGACCACATTATATGTTTTATAAGATCTCAAAGTGTCACTTATGCTTCTATAAAGTATGTTTTCTTAGGCACATAATCAATAATGTGGGAATTTATGTGGACCCAAAGAATGTATAGGTTGCGGTGTCATGATAAGGCATACGAAACATGTTTGATATTGTGGGTTTACTTTGTTTATTCGGGTTTTACATATGGTTCATTTAAATCTTTGACCCTTTAGAAGTTATTAGGACTAGGATTACTAAGAATGTAGTTATGTATGAGTGGTTAGAAAAGTTTAAAGAGGCCTTCCTAAAAAGTCAATGATTTTGTGATCCTACTGAATTACTATAAATTATGATTCATAAATGAGGTCTCCAAATTGATCCCTAAGCATGAATTGGACTTATGGACATTTCTTGCATTGGACACAGAGCTGTAGTATCTATGTGGAAGGTTCTATACTGTCCTCATCATATCACATATGATAATGTGAGAAACATTGGAATGATATTAAATCAAAAATCAAAGTCAATGTAATATTTTCAAATATTGATAACATTTATCATTAAATACAAGTACAAGGGTCTAATGTTTCTCAACATAATGACGTTTTAATCTTGATCTATGATGGATATAACATTAATACATTCCATAGTAATTGTACCTGGTTGGATTATGCATGGGGATTTTCCTTCAATTACTAGACTCACTAAATGGGTCTTCCACGGTTTCTACAACATTGATAGTCTAAGTTGGGACATGGCTAGAATTTTAGATTCTTCCATGAATGTGCCTAATCCGATATACTCGGGTCCTACGAAATCATTATGTAGTTCCCTAATTGAGTTCATGGAACTCAAGTTCATCTCCATACTCATCCACCTGCCCAACCCCCCACTACCCCACCTGCACAGCCACCACCCCACCCGCACAGCCACCACCCCACCTACATAGCCCCCTGCCCAGCCCCCCTGCCCCTGCCTAGCCTAGCCTAACCCCTGCACATCCCACCCCCTCCCCCACCAGCCTAGCCCCCCTCTTCCCTGCCAAGTCTAACCCCTGCACATCCCACCCCTCCCCCACCTGCCCAACCACCTCCCCCTACCTATCCTAACCCCCTGCACATCCCACCCCTACCCCCAACTGCCCATCCCCCTCCCCCTGCCTAGCCTAACCCCTAAACATCCCACCCCTCCTCCAACCACCCAGCCTCTTCCCCCACCTGCACAACCACCACCACCCACCTGCACAACCCCCTTGCCCAGCCCCCTCCCCCATCTGCCCAGCCCCCCACCTGCACAACCCCCTCTCCCCCCTGCACAACCCCCTCCCCTGCCTATCCTAGCCTAACCCCCTGCACATCCCACCCTCCCCCACCTTCCCAGCCCACCACTACCCCACCTTCCTAGCCACCACCCCACCTACAAAACCACCTTGCCCAGCCCCCCTCCCCCTACCTAGCCTAACCCCCTGCACATCCCACCCCCTCTCCCACCTGCCCAGCCCCCCTCCCCCATCTGCCCTGCCCCCCCCCCCCCCCCCACCTACACAACCACCCCCCACACCTGCACAACCCCCTCCCCCCTGCCCAGCCAACGCCTCACCCCCACCCCCACCCCCAGCCCAGCCCAATCCCCCCACCAAACCCCCTACACAGCCCCCCTCCTCCTCACCTCACCCCCACCCAGCACCCCACCACCCCCACAAATTCCCATAGGGTAGTTGATTTTAAGTTTTAATTGTATTTTTTGGGTTTTTGGTGACCCATTCAGGATTCAATCTATGGATACTTTGGAGAAATTAGGTGTTTTGGGATATTGGGGGGGGGGGTTAGTTTGGGAGAACTCATGTATATGATGTGTAGTTTTGAGAACACACATCATGTGTTCTTTGTACATGGGAATGATGGGTTTTGGGAACTAAAAGATTTATACAAGGGGTTGGGTTACATGCCATGTAGTGGTGACTCGGGGTGTGCTAGTGGTAGATGACCATGTAGGGTATAAAGCTATATCTAGTGCGAGGTACATGGATAGACATTATGTGTGGGTAGACCTTGTATGGAGGGGATATATGGATAGGTACATACATGGGAACCACATGTGGGGAAAATATTGTGTATGGGGTGATACATTCCACGTAGTAGGAATTTTTTCATGCTAAGTGGGGCTTTGTATGTGAATGTACCCAGGTGGGGGTAAACATCTTATACCGGAACACATGATGTGTACTTTGGAAAAGTACACACTGAGCAGTCTATGTCACATGGAACGAGGGGACATTTTGGGTTACATATCATGTACCTAAAGTACAGGTTGGGTACTTTATTCTCCTTGTTATGTTTACCCTATTTTAACCCTGGAGTCAGAATTCAACTTTTGAGTATTCATTTTTGATCAGTTTTTCATATAAATTTCCATGGTGGAATACTTTATGTGTTTAAATTTGGTATTTATGATGTTATGCACTAAAATAATTCTTTATCCGGATTTCTTGAAGGATTGGATTCATAATCCTCCAGCAGGTTGGGTTGTGAGATGAGAATCATGTGTGAGCGTTATGAGATCATTAGTTGGAAAGGATTGTGAAATATAAGTTAGTTTTGTTCATTGTTCTTTCAGATTGGTCCTGAAAATTATAATCAAGTAATATATATGAAGAGATATTGTTTTATCTTAAAATGTTGGTAGCTATTTATCAAGGTTAGAACATTTGTGGATTACCTCCTTTTTTTAGGATTGGAACTATTGGAACCATTGGGATGGGATGATGTTGTGGGATAGAAGTTATGGTCAGATTTACTTAAGACATTTATATACATCAAAGGGGCTCATGAGGATACCATAGTGGGCTTGTTACTGATTGAGTGACCAGTGTTTTCTATAGCTGTTAATTAATAATGCTCATGTGGAGTGGTCAATCTTGTACTATAGAGCCCTTGTAAGGTAAAAATTTTATGATTGTCATGAGGACCATTGATAATTCATTGGTTATTCATTTCTTTTATATACCCCATTGGGTGCGTTGTTGATAGATGATCTGTTGGAGACGTTGTTGATCGATGATAAGTTGGAGGCCATTTAGGGGCATTTGGGATATTTCTGCACTGGGTGTGTCTTCTTCTTTGGATGTAATAAAGGTACCCCTCATAGGGTTTATGTTCTTACTGTGGAATTTTTCCCATTTGAGGTTTTTTTGAATGGTTTGGGCCAAGATTTTGGGTTCACCTAAGGACGCTATAGTTGGAAATCACTTTATATTGTCACATTGAGGAACATGGGAGCCCTGTGTTTTGGTTTGGCACTAAGGTGGATTGAAGAGAGACAATAGTGGCTGTTTTTAGAGGATAATACCCCAAGGACTGTTATTAGAGAAGATTATCGAATTCTGACAGGACTGCGAACTGCCGCGGGATGTCATCCTGGAGCAGGGCCAAATCACGGCGTGACCGCGACATGACCGCAGTGTGGCCGCGGCGTGAACACGGCATGACCGTGGTGTGACCACGACGTGAATGCGGCATCACCCCAATGTGGTCGCAGCGTGACCGCGGCGTGTTGGCCTAGTCCAGCGACATCTGCGGGGCAACATCTTCCATCTAGGAGCGAAGTGAGTGGGAGGAAGTGGGGAAACATTCTGAACATCTCCTCCCTAACCATTATCTATTGGTGGGTAATGTATCTAAAACTCTATTTTGGTATCATACATCAAATTTTGATAGGACTGCGAACCGCTGTGGGGTGTCATCCTGGAGCAGGGCCAAATCACGGCATGACCGCGGCGTGACTGCGGCGTGACCCCGGTGTGACTGCAGTGTGTTGTCCTGGTCCAGAAACATCTACAGGGCAACATCATCCAGCCAGGATTCCAAATAAATCCTATGTAGTTGTGCTTCACATTATAGAAACCGATCTTATGTTATAAAAAACAGACTCTTGATTCAGGATTGTGGTATGATAAATATTTATATTTTATATTAGTTGTTTTTAAATGTCGTTTTATTATAAAAACATGAAGTTATTTATCAAATGAAACAATTATATTAAAGAAAACTTATTCAATATATGAAATTCAATATAATTAAGCATAATTAATAAAGAAGCTAAATTCAATTTAAAGAATTCTTAAATTAAAGAGGCTACGAGAGGGACTTTACCTCAAGGTGGAACCAAGCAGTCCACTTCGACTCTTGGAGCTTTCTAACTAAAAGCTTCTACTCCCCCACTAGGTATACGCACCTTCACACACATGCAAGGACACCTATCCCCTATGCACACACCCGCATGGCCATGAGAATGTGCAACGGGATCCTTAAACATATATTTATATGAATATACCAGTCTCTACTCACCTGCTTATGAATTTATATATATATACAAGGGCACACCTAGCCCCACACATGTATAATCATTTCCACGGTTGACTATACACATAACGGGGGAACCCACATACATATACTTACTTACCTATGCACACGCAGGCGGGTCACTCTTGACTTGGTGACTCGAAACCAACGAGCATGGATCAACACACTACACAAAGGATATTAAGAACCTTAAAACACATAAAGGACCCTACATAACCAGAGAAAAACCAACCAACAACATTAAAGCCTTACCTCAGTTGGAAAGAACCAAATCCACCTGAACCAACACAAAATGATCCAACGCCCTACCAAAAACATAATATGGAGTCAAAAACATTGAAATCACCAAAATATATGAGGTGCAAGACAAGTAGTAATCATAGAATCTTACCTCGGATCAAAGCTGACGGACTGAAACAATCTGAACCCCTTCTAGCCTCCTTCGTAGAATATAACTACTCCCTATCCATAGAAACCAGTAAAAGACCTAAGTGGACAATGCGATAAAGAAAATAAAATAAAAACTAAACTAAAACATACTTGTCTCCTGTGACTATACATGTCACCGCCCAACATATAAGAACCACAATGCCACATGGCTTAAATCATGTTCCTGAAGCAAGGGGAAAAAATCCATGTTTCAAAATGATAATATCAAAAAGTATATTCCTATTAATTAAAAATTAATCTTCCTATAAATGGTATATAATTAGTTTGTCTCGAGTTTCAGCTTAGTTTGGTTTTGTTCAATACAAGTTTGTTTGGGAAATTACATGGCTACACCTTTACTAAAGGGTCAAGATAGGTTGTGGTGTAAAGTTATTGTGGAATGGAAAGATGAAAACATTATTAGAAGTGATTCCAACTAATCTTCAATGACAAAAACTTCCTAGATGAGTATAAACAAGCTAGATCTTGAGATCTATTAGATATTGAGTAGGAAAAAATGATAGTGATTGAATATGAATCAATATTCACTAATCTGGTATGTATATGTCAAAACATATGATTAATATAAGGCTTAAGGCATGAATATTTGTGATTAAGCTATGACTAATGATGTGATCATGGACTAGTCTTCTGATTTTTCTCACATATATATTTGTGGTTAGTATGATGTCTTTGGAAAATATAGGTTTTACAGGAACATGGAAGGGGAGTTATTTAATTCCTTATTCAGGTGGAGGGAATACATCATTTAGCAGTTAGAAGATGAAGTATAAGCACCTCCATGGGTGATAAACCATTACTTAAATTAATTGTTTCTTTAAATATGGATTATTATGTATATAAAGACAGTATTAAGAGCCTCGATATACCCTTAAACACTAACTTTATTATTTGATCATAGATTTCCAAGGGATTGATTATAATTATGTTCCATGGGAGTCATGGATTCTAAGTATGGTAAATGAAAGTAAATAGATTAACATAGTAGACCTATAGATATGGTGTTCAAAAGCCTCCATGGTTTAGATAAAATTCTTTAGTGATTATATGGAAATGAAATCACCCTGTCACTAGGTCTCCAATTCGATAAGATATCGATTGGGATATGAGTGGTCTCACATATGTCTTATAATTTGGATGATATGTGTATAGACTGGATAAGGGTTTAGATCAAGTAAAATATCTTGAAGAGGATTGGGCCTTATGGTGATAGATGTGGCAATTTTATGTCTAGTGTTTGATGAGGAAATAATTATGAGGACGGTTTGGGCCTTATCTAGGTATCATACATCAAATTTCTACAGGACTGCGAACCACCGCAGGGTGTCGTCCTGGAGTAGGGCCAAATAACAGCGTGACTGCAGTGTGACCGTGGTGTGACCACGGCGTTTTGGCCCGATCCAGCGACATCCACAGGGCAGCATCTTCCAGATAGGAGCGAAGGGAGCGGGAGGAGGCAGGGAAACATTCCGGCCGTCACCTCCCTCAAGGGAGAAACAATTCCATTTAAGAACCACACCGCCCCAATGGGTCAAATCATGTTCCTGCAAGCAAGGGGGAAACAGTTCCATTTAATAATCTCTTCATTTTTCATTATGTTCTTTATATATCATGTTGTTGGAAACACCATACTGCTACACTTAGCTGTTGAATATGAACCTATGATACATTAGTTGAGTTGAAGATTGTGCACATAACCCTGCTAGAACCCCCGCCGTGTCACACCGTGATCCATGATTGACTACAAAACCATGTGTATATTTAAGTAGTCAAACATTAAAAAATCCCAAACCAAAATTAAGAAACAATTCTAATAGGGGAGGAGGTATTAAAGGAATTAGAGGTCCTTATATGAGGTTCTATGTTGTTGGGTTCTCCAGTTCCATCACATTCTGTAACAAATGGGGCCAATGATTAAAATGGATAGAAAATAATGACAGAGAAGAATTTATTTGATAAAATAGTTGTCTGGAACTTTTTTTAATGAGGTAATGAAATGACAGATAATGACATCCCAAGTCATCTAATTTCCTATTTCTTTGACCCTATAAATTAGTGTTGTAGACAACCTTGAGTTCTCACAAGCTAATTGGACTCTCTCGAAAAATACTTGAATTCGGTTCGGATTTTTTCAAGCTCAAGCTGTGAGTAGTGAAGCCTAATTCAGTGTTATAATAACAAAATCAGGTCGGTCGCAAAGGCTAATAGAACATGTAATATTTTAAAAAGTTATTTTTATTCAATATGTGTGTATTTAATTTCAAGCTGAAGCTCGAATTCTAGCAAGATCTTGTAATTATAATTATGATAAAACAACTTAATCAAAACAAGTCGAGCCTAATTGAGTAGCTCGATCAATCTTGAGGTCAAGCCGGTAATTTGATGCTCGATCGAGCACTGAGTATAATAAAACCATTTCATTTCACCATAACTCAAACATTCAATTAAGTTCTATTCCATTGTATAAAATCTCTAAAACATAAATGAAGGTAAGATGGGAGTCATGGAGACATACCTATAAACAGCACCCGACCATCTCTGTGACATGTGAGGCATCTATCCACAACATCCCTGGTGAGTTTAGAGGGTTCTCTCCCACAAGGAAAACTATTGAGTTTCTGTAGCATGCAGGAGCTCCGTACACATTATCCCATCATCAGGGACACCTATCATGGCCTATAATGATCATTGAAAATATAACAGAAATGACCTTTTTGGATTAAACAACACTAAAACAACAACAAATTCGTTGTTTTATAGTAGAAAAAAATGTAGATTCCAAAAATGCTGGGAAAAAGCAGACATTTTCCCCATTCCAGTAGTACCAATAGAATAATCTCCCCAAAGCCAAGGCTTAGACCTCCCAATCATCTAAAGATGAAAGCCACCCAGATGCGACTCCACCATAGCTACTCTAGCTATTGGGGGGTAGGGGTCGGCCCCGACAATCTTATTTCCCAGGCGGGAGGAGAGGGAGATGAGAGAGGGGGACGTCCCGTGGGGTGTTCGGCTATGGGGGTCTCGCGCGCGATTGGAGAGGGTTTTGGGGGATGTCGAAGGAGGAGATTGAGCTCGGATGTCACCAAGAGAGGGAGATGAGGAGGGGGGTAGAGGGTTAAGGGTTTTTTGGGGTTGAGTGTTGAGGGTTTCATGCTATTTGGTGTTTAGGGTTGAGTGTTTTTTTTGTGCTGAGGGTTTAGATTTTCTTTAGGGTTGAGGGTGTTGGTTTTTTTGGGATGATGGTTTAGGGATTTTTGGGAATGAGGGTTGTGGGTTTTTTGGGGCTGAGGGTTTATGGTTTTCTGGGGATAAGGGTTTAGGATTTTATGGGGATAATGTTTTTTGGTTTTTTGGGGATGAGGGTTTAGGGTTTTATTGTGTAGATGGTTTAAGGTTTTTTGGGACTAAGGGTTTAGGGTTTTCTTGGACTAGTGGTTTATGGTTTTCTAGGAATGAGGGTATATGGATTTACAAGGATGAGGTTTTAGGGTATTCTAGGTTTGAGGTTTTAGGTTTTTCTTAGGTTGTGTGTTTAAGTTTTTTTAGGGATGTGGGTTTAGTATTTTCATTGGATGAGAGTTTAGGCTTTCAGTGGTTGAAGAAATTAGGGTTTTTTATAGAGGAGGGTTTAGGATTTTTTGGGGTAAAGGGTTTAGGTTTTTTTGGGCTGTTGTTTTTGGGTTTTTTGGACTTGAGTGTTTAGGGTTTTCTTGGGATGAGGTTTAGTTTTTTCTGGGTTGAGTGTTTAGGGTTTTTTGAGACTAAGGGTTTTATATTTTTTAGCTCTGAGGGTTTAGGGTATTTTTAGAATTGATGGTTTAGGGTGTTTTGGAAAGAAGGTTTAGGGTTTTTTGGGTCTATGGGTTTTGGGTTTTTTGGGGATGAGGTTTTTGGGTTTTTAGAGTTGAGGGGCTAGAATCTTTTGGGATTTGAGGGTTTAGGGTTTTTTGGGGGGATGAGGGTTTATGGTTTTTTTGGACTGTTGGTTTAGATTTTTTTGGGAATTAGGATTTAGGTTTTTTGGGGTTCAGTTAATAGGGGTTTCTAGGGATGAAGGTTTAGGATCTTCTACGTCTAGTGAAATAGGATTTTTTGTGATTGGGTTTAGGGTTTTCTATGGAATGTGTTTTGTGTTTCCTTGGTATGAGGGCTCAGGGCTTCATAAGGCTGGGTGTTTAGGGTATCCTGGGATTTAGGGTATAGTGTTTCCAAGGAATTAGGGTTTAGGGTTTCTCAGGGCAGAGGGTTTATGGTTTCCTGTGGATAATTGTTTAGGGTTTCCTAGGGTGGAAGTTTCAGGGCTTCCTAGGAATTAGTTTTTAGGGTTTACTGGGGATGAGGTTTTTGGGGTTATTGGGTTTGAGGATTTAGGGATCCTCAGGATGGGGGTTTAATTTTTTCTAGGTCAGAGGGTTTAGGTTTTTTGGGACGATGGTTTAGTGGTTTTTAGGATTGAGGATTTAGGGTTGTTTGGGGATGAGGGTTTAGTGTTTTTTAGGGCTGGGGGTTTTGGGTTTTTTTTTGTGCTATGGGTTTATGATTTTTAGGATGAGGGTTTAGGGTATTTATTGATGAGGTTTTATGGTTTTCTAGCAATGATGGTTTAGGGTTTTTTATGGGTAAGAGTTTAGGGTTTCCAAAGGAATGGGATTTAGGGTTTTTTAGGGCTGAGGGTTTAGTGTTTTTTTGTGGATGGGGGTTTAGTGTTTTTGAGGATGAGGTTTTAGGGATTTATAGGGATGGGGTTTTAGGGTTTTCTAGGGAAAACCTTTTATAGATTTTTGGGGATGAGATTTTAGGTTTTTTAAGGGATAAGGGTTTATGGATTTATGAGGAAAAGGGTTTAGTGTTTTCTGATTTTGTGGTTTTAGAGTTTTATGTGGATGGGGTTTAGGTTTTTGTTTGGGATGGGTTTTTTGGTTTGTTAGTGATGAGGGTTTTGGATTTTCTAGGTATAAGGATTTAGGGTATTCTAGGTATAGGGTTATAGGGTTTTCTAGTGATGAGGTATTTTGTATTTCTGGGTTAGTGGATTCAGATTTTCTGGGGCTAGTGGTTTACAATTTTCTAGGGCTAGGTGTTTAGGGTTTTCTAGTGTGGGTGTTTATGGTTTTTCGGTGATGGGGGTTTGGGGTTTTTTGGTTATGAGTTTATTTAGACTTCTAGGGATCTAGTTTTGGTTTTTAAAGGGTTGTGGGTCTCTAATTACCTTGGGTTGGGGATTTGTAGTTTTCTAGGTTGGGGTTTTTGGTTTTTCTCAGGTACGGGGTTTAGGGTTTTCTAGGTCTGATGATTTTCGATTTTTAGGGAAAAATGTTAAAGTTTTTCTTGGCATGAGGATTTAGGTTTTTCGTTGGATTAGGTTTTAGGGTTTCCTATGAATGAGGACATATGATTTTCTGGGGATGACAGTTTATGGGAATCTATAGATGAGGGTTTAGGGTTTTATGGGGCCAAGAGTTTAGGATTTTCTAGGGATGAGGGTTTTTTGGTTTTCTAGGGATGAGGGTTTAGGTTATTCTATAGCAGTGTGTTTAGGGTTTCTTAGGGAAATGGTTTTAATGTTTTCTGGGGCTGAGGGTTTATGGTTTTATTTGGGATGTGGGTTTAGGGGTATTTTTAGATGAGGGTTTAGGGTTTTCAAGTTATTATGTTTTTGGATTCTATGGGGATTATTGTTTAAGGTATTTTGGGGTGAGGGTTTACGGCTTTATGGGGTTAAAGTTTTAGAGTTTTCTATGATAAGGGTTTAGGGTTTTCAATGGCTGAAGGTTTAGAGTTTTCTAGGGATGTGGGTTTTGGGTATTCTGGGGGAGAGGGTATAGGGTTTTTTGGGGATGATCGATTAATGTTTTCAGTGGTTGTGGTTTTAGGTTTTGTTGTAGATGAGGAATTATGATTTTTTTAGGATAAGTGTTTAGGGTTTTCTTAGGATGAGGATTTAGGGTTTTTTGGGGATGAGGGTTTCATGTTTTCTAGAGAATATGGATTAATATTTTCTAGGGATAAGTGTTTATCATTTTCTGGGGATGAAGGATTAGGGTTTTCTTGGGCGGAGGGTTTAAGGGTTTTCTAGGGTTGGGGGTAACAGGTTTTCTATGTATGAGGGTTTTTGTATTTTATAGTTTTGAGGGTTTGGGGTTTTATGAGGGTGAGGGTTTAGGGTTTCTAGGGGATGAGGTTTAAGGGTATTCAAGGGATGAGGGTTTAGGGTTTTGGGGGAGTGGGTATAGGGTTTTTGAGAGATAGTGGTTTAGGGTATTCTAGGTTTAGGGATTAAGATTTGTTATGGATGATGGTTTAGGATTTTCTATGGATGTGGGTTTTGTGTTTCTTGGGGATGATAGTTTAGGGACTTTTGGAGATGAGGGATTAGTTTTTTTCAGTTTTTATGGTTTTGGGTTTTTTGGGGATGAGGGTTCTGAGTTTTCTAGTGTTGAGGGTTCATGTTTTTATTAGGTTCAGGGATAAATTTTTATTGTGGCTGAGGGTTTAGGGTTTCGACATCTTCTATTACGGAGGGTTTAGGGTTTTCTATGGATAGGGATTCTGTATTTTCTTTTTCTTAGGAATCAATATTTTATAGGGATATGGGTTTATGGTTTTTTAGGGATGGCGGATTGGGGTCTTATGGGAGTGAGGGTTGACGACATTATAAGGATAAGGGTTCAGGGTTATCTCGGGATTAGGGTTCATGGGTTTTTATGGTTCGGTTCAAGGTTTTTTGGGGATGCGGTTTCAAGGTTTATTGGGGATGAGGTTTGAAGTTTTCTAGGACTGAGGGTTAAGGGTTTTATAAGAACTTGAAATGAGGTTTCGGGAGGATAAGGGTTCAGGGCTCTAAAGGGATGAGGGTTTAATGATTTCTGGGAATACGGGTTCAAGGTGTTATGGGGTTGAGGTTTGAATGTTTTTTGGGGATAAGGGTTTAGTATTTTATAGGGATGTGGGGTTAACGTTATTTGGGGCTAAGGGTTTGGGATTTTTTGGGTTTAGGGACTTGGGTTTTTTGGGGATAAGGGATTTTGGTATTTTGGAGAGGGGGTTTAGGGTTTTCTAGGGATGAGGATTTAGGTATTTGGGGGGATGGGGGTTTAGTTTTTATTTGGTATTTGGGATTAGAGATTTTTTCAGGTGAGGGTTTAGATTTTTTGGGGGATGATGGATTAGGGTTTTCTAGGTTTGAGGTTTTTGGAATTTTTACTACTAAGGATTTTGGGATTTCTAGTGGTATGTGGTTTGGATTTTCAAGGGATGAGGTTTTAGGAATTTTTATGGATGAGAGTTTAGGGTTTTTTGGGGATGATGGTTTCGGGTATTCTATGGGTGAGAGTTTATGGTTTTTTAGGTTTAGAGTTTAGTGTTTTCTTGGGCTCAGGGTTTTTTGTTTTTTTTGGGTATAATGGTTTAGGGATTTCTAAGGGTGAGGTTTTAGGGTTTTCTAGCAGTGAGGGTTTTGGGTTTTCTAAAGATGAGGGTTTTTTTTTTGGGGATGTTGGTTTAGTGTTTTATGAGGTGAGGTTTTAGGGTTTTATAGGGATGGTGGTTTAATATTTTCTGGGTTTGTGTGATTAGGGTTTTCTAGGGTTGGGGTTTTATGGTTTTTTGGGGCTTGTTATTTTGGGTTTTTTGGGGATGGTGGTTTAGGGGTTTATGGGGATAAGTATTTTTGGATTTTTGTTACTAGAGGATTTTATTTTTTAGGGATAGTGGTTTATTGTTTTCTAGGGGTCAAGTTTTTCCCTTTCTCGGGCTGGGGTATTATTGTTGTTTGATGTTTCTGATTTATTCTTTTTTTGTGTTGTTAGTTTAGCATTTTATTTGTATTGGAGTTTAATATTTTATAAGGTAGTGGGATTAAGGTTTTTTGGTATTGGGGTTTTGGGATTAATAGATTGGGAATTTAGATTTTTCTCAAACTAGGTGTTTAGGGTTTTATAGAGCTAAGAGTTTAGGATGTTCTAGAGTTACTCGTTAAGAAATTTCTTATTATGAGGATATAATGTTTTATTGGGATTCGTTTTTAGGGTTTTATGGTTCTAGGGACTATATTTTTATGGATTTTTGGGTTTAGGGTTTTCATAGGAAGGGGTTTTAGTGTTTTCTATTGTTGTGGATTTAGAGTTTTTTGGTGACGAAAGTTTATGGTTTTCTTAGTCTAAGGGTTAGTGGATTTCTAGGGGTTAGGGTTTAGGGTTTTTTTAGGTTGTGGGTTTGTGGTTTTTTAGTTCTAATGGTTTAGGGTTTTAAATGACTATAGGTTAAGGGTTTTTTTGGGCTTAGGCTTTATGGTTTTCTAGGTATCAGGGTTTAGGGTTTTTTGGGAGAAGAGTTTTCGGTTTTCTATGGATGAGGATTCATGTTTTCTAGGGATCAGGGTATTGGGTTTTATGGGGCTAAGGTCTTAGGGTCTTATGTGGCTAAGTGTTTAGGATTTTTTGGTGGTGAGGTTTTAGTGTTTTCTAGGGATGAGGGTTTAGGTTTTTCTAGCACTAAAGCTTTAGGGTTTTCTAGGGATGTGGGTTTTGGGGTTTTGGGGGTGATGTATTTGGGTTTTATTATGATTAGGTTTGAGGGTTTGTTGAAGAAGATAGATTAGGGTTTTTTGGGGATAAGTGATCAGGTTTTTCTTGGGATGAGGTTTTAGGGGTTTTTAGGGAGAATGATTTATGGTTTTTGAGGATGAGGGTTTAGGGTTTTCTAGGGATGAGGTTTTAGGGATTTGTAGGGTTGAGGGTTTAGTGTTACCTAGGATGGGGTTTTATGTTATTCTAGAGATGAGGGTTCAGTGTTTTCTTAGACTGGAAGTTTAGGGTTTTCTAGGGCTGTGTGTTTCAGTTTTTTTGGGGTTTTGGGTTCTGGGGTTGCTGGGGATGATTGTTTTGACTTTTTTGGTGATGAAGGTTTAACATTATTTGGGAAACAGGTTTTATGGTTATCTTGGGATATGGGTTTAGGATTTCCTGGGGATGAGGGTTTATCATGTTCTATAGTAGAGGGTTTAGGTTTTTCTAGTGATAAGGGTTTCAGAGTTTCTGGAGATGAGGGTTTAGTGTTTTCTATGACTAATGGTCCATGGTTTTCTAGTGTTGATGGTATAGAGTTTTCTTATAAGTATGGTTTAGGGTTTTCTTAGTCTTAGGATTTAGGGTTTTATGTTGTTGAGGGTTTATGATTTTATAAACTTTGGGTTTATGTTTTTTTGGGTATGGGTGTTCATAGTTTTCCAATCTATGGATTTAGGGTGTTCTATGGTTCTGGGTCTAGGTTAATATGGGTTTGAGGGTTTAGGGTTATCGAGCTCTATGGGTTTAAGGTTTTCCATGGATTATATTTAAGGGTTTTCTTGGGTTGAGGGTTTAGGGTTCTATTGGGTTGAGAGTTTAGGGATTTCTTTTGTTGAGGGTTTCATGTTTTCTTTTGCTAAGAGTTTTTATTTTTACGTGGATGAGGTTTTATTGTTTCATTGTGTTGAGGGTTAGGGTTTTGTGGTGATGAGGGTTTACGGATTTTTGGGGTTAATGATGTATTTTTTCTATGGATGTTGGTTTAGGGTTATTAGGGGATGTAAATTTAGGTATTTCTAGGTATGAGGGTTTTGGATTTATAGGTGATGAGGGTTTTTTGTTCTCTTGGGCTTAGTGTTTAGTGTTTTCTAGGGATAGGGCTTCTGGGTTTTATAGGGACGGGGTTTAGGGTTTTTTTGGGTTTGTTGTTTTTAATGTTTTAAGGGATGATGGTTTAGGTTTTTCTATGTAAGAGAGCTTAGGGTCATCTAGGGATTAGGGTTAAGTGTTTTATGAGCCTAAGGGTTTACGATTTCTAGGGATGAGGGTTTAATGTTTTTTGGGGATGATGGCTTTGGGTATTCTAGGGTTTAGGGTTTATATTTTTCTAGGGAAAAGGGTATATGTATTTATAGGCTATGATTTTAGTGGTTTCATGAGTTTAGGTGTTAGGTACTTCTGTAAACGTGGGTTTACTGTTTTCAGATGTAATTGTTTAGGGTTTTCTTGAGGTATAGGGTTTAGTGTTTTATAGGGATGTGGATTAGGTTTTTTGGGGATGAGGGTTTAGGGATTATTGGGATGCGTGTTTATGTTTTTCTAGGGAAAAGGTTTTATGGTTTTTGGGGATAAGGTTTTATGGATTTATTTCATAGGGGGTTTAAGGTTTTTTGGTGATAAGGGTTTTAATTTTATACTAATAAGGGTATAAGGTTTTCTAGGGATGATGGTTTAATATTTTCTATGGCTGAGGGTTTAGGGTATTTTGGGGATAAGGGTTTATGGTTTCCTGGGGCGGAGTGTTTATGTTTTTTCACAGATGATGGTTTATTATTTTTTTGGGCTCAGTGTTTATATTTTCCTAGGGATGATAATTTAGGTTTTTTGGGTAATGTATTATAGGTATTTTTAGGGTTGGGGGTCTGCGATTTTATCATGTTGAGGGTTTAGTGTTTTTTGGGGCATAGGGTTTAGGGTTTTTTTTGTGGAAGTGGGTTTAGGGTTTTCTTGGCCAAAGGGTTTAGGTTTCTTTGGGGAAAAGGGTATAGTGTTCTCTAGGGCTGAGGGTTTGTGGTTTTTTGGGGATAAGGGTTTAGGTTTTTCTAGGATCGAGGGTTTATGATTTTTTCATGCTGAAGTTTTAGGTTTGTTTAGGGATGATGGTTCATAGTTTTTTAGGGATGTCGGTTTAATTTTTTTTTTTGGGTTGAGTGTTCATGGTTTTTAGGGGCTCAGGGTTTGTTATTTTTTTGAGGATGAGGGTTTAGAGTTTTTTGTGGCTAAGGGTTGAGATTGTTTTGGGGATGAGGGTTTAGGGTTTTTGTTTTTTGGGGCTGAGGCATTAAGGTTTTTGTGGTGAAGGGTATATATTTTTTTTTGGATGTTGGTTAGGGTTTATTTGGGTCAAGGGATTAAGGTTTTTTTTGTATGAGGTTCAGTATTTTTGGTGGTGAGGGTTTAGGGTTTTTTTGGAAGAGGGTCCACAGTTTTTAGGGGTGTAGTGTCTTTTGGGGATGATGGTTTTAGTATTTTGTGCCTTGGGTTCAAGGTTTACTGGGTCTGAGGGTTTGGTGGTTTGGGGGGATATAGATTTAGAGTTTTTGGGGGTTGAGAGATTATGTTTTCTTGGGGATGAGGGTTTTGGTATTTTTGGATGGATGGTTTAGGGATTTTTGGGGCTGAGGGTTGATGTTTGTTTGGGGATAAGGCTATAAGGTATTTTGGTTTAAGGGTTTAAAGTTTTTTTGGTGCATAGGTATTAGTGTTTTTTGGGGATGAGGGTTTAGGATTTTTTGGGGTTGAGGTTTTTTGTTTTTTTGTTACTGAGTATTCATGGTTTTTGGGTGATAATGGTTCATGGTTTTTTTGGGATGTTGGTTTGTGGTTATTTTGGGATGGGTGTTTTTATTTTTTTCGGACTGAGGGTTTAGTTATTTTTTAGGCTGGGGGTTTAGGGTTTTTTTGGATGAGGTTTATGGGTTTTTTACTTTTGAGGGTTTAGATTTTTTTTGGACTTAAGGTGTTAGGGTTTTTTGGGGATTAATGTTGTGGGTTTTTTAGGGATGAGGGTTGAAGGATTTTTATGTAAGAGGGTTTAGGGTTATTTTGGGATGAGGGTAGATGGTTTTTGGTGACTAATGATTGAGTGATTTTGGTGGATGAGGATTTTTATATTTTAATCCTACTGGTTTATTGTTTTTTCAGGATAAAGGTTTAGGTTTTTTTGGGGATGAGGGTTTAGGGTTTTTTTGGGTCTAAGGGTTTAGGTTATATTTCTATATTGGGTTTAGGGTTTTTTAGGATTGGGGATTGATGGTTTTTTTGTAATTGAGGGTTGATGATTTTTTTGGATAAGGGTTTATGTTTATTTGGAGCCCAGGGTCGAGTTTTTTTTTGGTTGAGGGTTGAGGGTTTTTTGGGCTGAGGGTTGTGGATTTTTTGGTGATGAGATTTGAGTGTATTTTGGGGATAAGGGATTAATGTTTTTCAGGGATTATGATTCATTTTTTTGGTGATTATAGTTTTGGTTTTTTTGCAGATGAGGGGTGATGGTTTTTTTGGGGGTGAGGGTTGATGGGTTTTTTATTATTATAGTTTAAGTATTTTGAGTTTGAGTGTTGAGGGTTTTTTGGGGCAGTAGGTGGAGGGTTGTTTTTGGGTAAGGATTCAGGGTTTTTTGTGTTTGAGTGTTTATAGTTTTTATGGATGAGGGTTATGTGGTATTTGGGTATGATAGTTGAGCATTTTTTGGGGTTCAATATTTAGAGTATTTTAGGGATGATTTTTAGGGTTTTCTCTGGATGTGGGATGAGGGTTTTATAGGACTGAGGGTTTAGGTATTTTTATGAGGGTTTAGTTTTTTTTGGGCTTAAGGTTTGATAGTTATTTTGGGCTGAGGGATGATTGTTTTTTGGTGACTAGGGTCGGGGGTTTTTTGGGATGAGGTTTGATTTTTTTTATAAAAAATGGTTGAGGGTTTTCTTGGTATAAGGGATTATGGTTTTATGTGGAAGAGTGTTTAGTTTTTTTGGAGCTTAGGGTTGATGGTTTTTCAAGGTTGATTGTTGGGGTTTTTTAGATGATGATGGTAAAGAGGTTTTTGGGGATGAGGGTTTTTTTTGGGGATGAGGGTTGGGCATATTTTAGGGTTAAGTGTTTAGTGTTATTTTGGGATAATGGTTTAGGGATTCTTGGGGATGAGGGTTTAGGGTTTTTTTAGGAATGTGGGTTTAGGGTTTTGGGGGGCTGAGAGTTTAGGGTTTTATGGGGTTTAGGGTTTAGGGTTTTTTTGGGGCTAAGGATTTATGATATTTTGGGGTGAAGGTTTATGGGTTTTAGGGTATTAGGTTAATTTTTATTTTTAGGCTTAGTGTGTAGGGTTTTTTAGGACTATGGGATTATGGTTCTTTTAGACCAAGGGTTGAGTGTTTGGGGAGAAAATTGTTTAGGGTATCCTGTGGTTGAGGGATGAGGTTTAGTTAGGTTATTTTTTTTTGGGTTTTTTTGAGATAAGGGGTGAAGAGTTTTTGGTGTTGAGGGATGAGGGTTTTTTACGGTTAGGGTAGAGGGTTTTTCGGTGATAGGTTTGAGTGTTTTTTAAAGTTGAGGGTTTTTGAGGGTAAGGGTTTTTGGGTGCTGACGGTTGAGATTTTTTTGGAGTTTAATGTTTGTTGCAATTGGGGGTTAATGTTTTTAGGGGGGTGAGGGTTGAGTTTTTATTTAGGCTAAGGGTTTAGGGTTTCATTGGTAATGAGTGATTTTGGGGATGATTTTTTAGGGTTTTGGGTTAGAGGGTTTATGGTATTTTGGTGTTGAGTGTTTATGGTTTTTTGGATGAGATTTTTTAAGGCTATGGTTGATGGTTATTTTGGGCTGGGGGTTGTGAGCTTTTTTGGGAATAAGGGTTTTTTTGGGGATTTGGGTTTAGTGTTTTTCGAGTATGATACTTTAGGGTTTTTTGGGGATTAGGTTTTTAGGAGTTTTGGGTTGAGGTTTTAGGTTTTTTTGGTGATTAGGGTTGCGAATTTATTAGGGATGAGGGTTGAGGTTTTTTGTTAGTTGAGGGTTTAGGGTTTTTTGGGTATGAGGGTTTAAGTATTGTTGGGGATGAAGGTTGAGGTTTTTTATGTTTAGGGTTTAGGGTTTTTTTATGCTAAGGGTTGATGGGTTTTTAGGGCTATGGGTGTAACATTTTATGGGGCTGAGGGTTGAGGGTTTTTTTGGATGAGGGTTTTTGTTTTTTAGCATTGAGGGTATTTTGAGGATGAGTGTTGATGGTTGGTTGGGGCTGAGTATTGATATTTTTTTGTGGCTGGAGGTTGATGGATTTTAGTGGATTTGGGTTGGGTTTTTTTTGGTTGAGGGTTAAGGGTGTTTTCGGGTTGACGGTTTGGGGTATTTTGGGGGGTTGGGGATTTGGGGGTTTTTAGTGATGATGGTTTCTAAATTTGTAGAGCATAGTATTTAGGGGTTTTTTGGGCTAAGTGTTGAGGGTTAATTTGTGGCTGAGGGTTTATAGTGTTTTGAGGTTGAGTGTTTAGGGTATTTAGGTTCAACGGGTTTATTATTTTTTGGGGCTAAGTGTTTAGTATTTTTGGGGGTTGATGGTTTTTTAGAGTTGAGTTTCGAGTATTTTTTTGGGTTCAGAGTTTATGATTTTTTTGGGATGATGGTCGGTGTATGTTGGGGCTAATAGTTTGTTTATTTTGGGGGTGAGGGTTTTGGATTTTTAAGGGTGAGGGTTAGGATTTTTTCTGGATGATGGCTTCATATTTTTTTTAGGGGTGAGAGTTGAGGATTTTTTGGTAGAGGGTTTTTTTATGAATGTTTACCATTTTTTGGGATGAGGGTTGAGGGTTTTTTGAGAAAATGTGTTGATAGTTTTTTGGGGTAGAGGGTTTAGTATTTTTTTTGGGATGAGGGTTTTGTGTTTTTTGGGGATAAGGGTATTGAATTTTATAGGGATAAGGGTTGAGGGATTTTTGGGGATTAGAGTTTATGGATTTTTTTCTATGAGGAATTTAGAGTTTTTTGGGAAAAAGGTTTTTTGGGATTAGTGTTTATTATTTTATTTTGTGATGAGTGCTTATATTCTTTTCGCACTGAGTTTTGACGGTTTTTTGGGGATGAGGATTGATGGTCTTTTGGGGATGAGGATTTAGGGTTTTTTGGGGCAAAGGGTTGAGGGATTTTTGGAGATGATAGATGATTATTTATTAGAGAATAGAGTTTAAGGTTTTTTTTGGAGTTGAAGATTGAGGGTTTTCTATGTCCGACGGTTGAGGATTTTTTGGGGCTAAGGGTTGCTTGTTTTTTAGAGAAGTTGGTTGACTGTTTTTTGGGGATGAGGATTGGGGGTGTTTTAGGGCTGAGGGTTTGTGGACTTTTGAGGATGGGAATATAGGGTTTTTGAGATTTTATAGATTTGATTTTTTGGGGTTGAGGGTTTATAATTTTTTTGGGATAAGTGTTTAGGTTTTTTTGGATTTTTTTTATTTAGGGTTATTTGGGGTTGAATGTTTATTGTTATTTGGGGTTGTGTGTATATGGTTTTTTGGGGTTGATGAATTAGGGATTTTTGAAGCTGGCATTTTAGGGGATTTTGGAGATGAGTGTTGAGGTTTTTTATGTCTAAGGGTTTAGTTTTCTTTTGGATCTAAAGGTTTAAGGTTTTGGGGGTTGAGGGTTGATGGTTTTTTAGGGCTGATGGTTTTGGGATTATCGGTTTTGGATAGAGTTTTAAGGATTTTTGGGGATGAGGGTTCATGGTTTTTTTTGGGGGATAATGGTATTGTTGTTTTTTTGTGATAGGGGTTTAGGTGTTTTGGGTAGCTGAGGGTTGAGTGTTTTTTGGTATAGGGGATTTGGGTTTTGGGGTGTTGAGGAATGAGTGTTTTTTGTGGCTAACAGTTTAGTGCTTTTTTATCGCTGAGGGTTTATGGTTTTTTTGGGTTGCGGGATTTTTGGGAATCAATGTCAAGGGTGTTTTGGGGATGAGGTTTTAGGGTTTTGGGGGTAATGGTTAATGATTTTTTTGGGATGGGGGTTGAGGGTTCCTTGGTGATGAGTGTTGAGGGTTTTTTAGATCAGGGTTGAGGGTTTATTATGGAAAATGGTTTATATTTTTTTCGGTATGAGGGTAGAGGGTTTTTTGGGGATGAAGTTTTAGGGTTTTTATGGTTTATGGTTTAGGTTTTTTCATGCTGATGGATGAAGGCTTTTAAGGATGGGTGTTTTGATTTTTTGGGGATGAGGATATAAGGTTTTAGTATATTACGGTTGAGTTTTTTTATAGGGATTTGGGTTTAGGGAATTTTCGGGGTGAGGGATGAAGTTTTTTTTGGGTGAGGGTTTATGGATTTTTTTGGATGAGGTTTTAGGGTCTTTGGATTTTAAGGGTTTAGGGGTGTATAGTGGTTAGGTTTTAGGGTTTTATGGTGATGTTTTTTGGATTTTTGGTGTTGAGGGTTTAGGAATGTTTTGGGTTGAGGGTTTATTGTTTTTTAGGGATGAGGGTTTGGTATTTTTTTGTGCTAAGGGTTTAGGATTTTCATAAGATGAGGGATTAGAATTTTTTAGGGACGAGGGTTGAGATTTTTTTCGTGTTGAGTGTTTAGGGTTACTTGGGGATGAGTTTTGATGGTTTTTTAGGACTTAGGGTTGAGCGTTTTTCAAGGCTACTCATTGAGGGTTTTTGGGGGTTGATGGTCTAGGGTTTTTTGGGTATGAGTGTGTTAGTTTTTTGGGGGGTGAGGTATTAGGGTTTTCTAGGGAAAATGATTGATGTATTTTGGGTCTGAAGTTTGGGGGTTTTGTGAGGTTAAGGGTTTCAATTTTTTTGTGACTGAGTGTTGAGGGTTTGTTTGGGATGAGGCTTGATGAATTTTTAGAGCTGAGGGTGCCACATTTTTTTGGGATATAGGTTGCGGGTTTTTTTGGGAATGGGAATTGGGGGTGTTTTAGGGGAGGACGGTTTAGGGGTTTTTTGGGATGAGTTTTGAGGTTTTTTTCAATTAGGGTTATGGGGTTTGGGGGATGAGGGTTGATGGTTTTTGGAAAATGGATATTTAGGGTGTTTTTGTTTGAGTTTTTTTCTTTTTGGGGGCTGAGGGTTGGTGGTTTTTAGGGATGGGGGTTTATGGTTTATTTGGGTGGATGGTTTAGGAGTTTTTGAGGCTGACGGTATGGAGTTTTTTGTTAGTGAGGGAAGAGAGTATTATAGGGCTGAGATATTAGGGTTTTTGGGGAAGAAGGTTTATTGATTTTTGGGGATGAGTATTGAAGGATTTTTTTGGGTGAGGTTTTAGGTTTTTTTGGTGATGAGGATTTATGGTTATTTGGGGATGAGGGTATTGTTTTTTTGGGGATAAGGGACATGGGTTTCTAAGGCTAGGGTCTTGGGGTTTTTTAGTATGAGGTTTTGGTGATTTTTTAGGTGGAGAGATTATGGTTTTGTGGATAAGTGTTTAGGGTTTTTTAGGGTCTAGGGTTTTGGATTTTTTTTGGTGTTGAGGGTTTAGGGTTTTTTGGGTTTTATGGTTCAAGTTCTTTATGGGTTGAGGGTTTAGGGTTTTTTGTGGATAATGGTTTATGGTTTTTTATGCAGAGAGGTTAGGTATTTTCATATTTTTGATTTGGGGTCTTATGAGGATGAGGGTTGAGGGTTTTTTAGGGTTGACTGTTTAGGGTTTTATAGTAATGAGGGTTCAATGTTTTTTGGGGATTAAGGTTTAGGATTTAGGGTCTTTTAAGGATTATGTTTGATGTTTTTTGGGTCTGAGTGTTTATGGTATTTGGGACTGAGTGTTATGGTTTCGGGGGGATGGGGGTGTAAGGTGTTTTGGAGATAAATGTTTAGGTTTTTTTGGTGCGGAGATTTGATGATTTTTTGGGGATGAGGGTTAAGGGTTTTTTTGTGGTTGGATTGATGGTTTTTTTGGTTCAAAGGCTTGATTGTTTTTTCATTCTAAGGGTTTAGGGTTTTTAGGGTTGATTGTTGATGTTTTTTTAGTGATGAGGAATGAGGTTTTTTAGTGGTTAGGGTTGATAGTTTGTTTTATTGACTGAGGTTTAACGGTTTTTTGGGAATAGGTATTAGGGTGTTTTTTTGTCGAATGGTTCATGGTTTTTTGGGATTTAGGGTTCAGGGTTTTTTGGGTATGAGGGTTCATGATTATTTGGGGCTGAGGGTTTTGGGTTTTTTTGGGGAATATGGTTTGTGTTTTTCTGGGAATAGGGTTTAGGTAATTTGGGATGAGGGTCTAGGGTTTCCTAAGATGAGTGTTTAGGGGATTAAGGATGAGATTTTATTCTTTCTATCAATAAAGGTTTAAGGGGTTTTAAGGATTAGGGTTTAGGGTTTTTTTATAAATGATGTTTTATGGTTTTTTAGGTTTTAGGGTATAGGATTTATTGGTGATGGGAGTTTAGGATTATTTAGGAATGAGGGTTTAGAGATTTTTAGGGATGTTAGTTTAGGTTTTTTGTGGCTTAGGGTGTAGGGTTTTTTTAATGAGGATTTAGGTTTTTTGCGGCTGAAGGTTTAGGATATTTTGGGGATAAGGGTTTATGGTTTTTTATAGATGAAGATTTAGGGTTTTTTTGTGGTTGAAGGATTAGGGTTTTTTAGGATGAGGGTTTATATTTTTTGTGGTATAAGGGTTTGGGAGTTTTAGGGGTTATGGGTGTAGGATTTTATGCAGCTGGGGTTTAGGATTTTTTGGTTCTGGGGATTAGGGTTTTTTTCTTGGAATGGGGATTATTATTTATGGTGACTGAGGGGTTATGGTTTTCTAGTTTTGGGTTTATGGATTTGGGTAATAGGATTTAATGTTTTTTTGGGGCTATGGGTTTATGGGTTTTCAAGGTTTATGACATAGGTTTTATTTGGGGGTAATTGTTTAGGTTTTATTAGGGCTATGTGATTTGGGGTTTTTAGGGATTAGGGTTTATAACATTTTTAGTATGTGGTTTTAGGTTTTTTTTAGTATTAAGGATTGGTTTTTTGGGGTTTGTGGTTTCTAGTGATAAGGGATTTTGGGTTTTTAGGGCTTAAAATTTAGTATTTTTTGTTTTTAAGGGTTTAAGGTTTTCTGGGACTAAGGGTTTAGGGTTTTTTTGGGATGAGGATTTAGTATTTTTAGGGACAAGGGTTTAGTTTTTTTTCCGATGAGGGTTTTTGGGGTTTTTGTCACAGGGTTTATTGTTTTGGTTTTTTTAGGTTTGTTGTTTTTTGGGGCTAACTATTGAGGGTTTTTTGGGGATGAGGTTTGGGGGTTTTTTGAGGACGAGGATTGAGGTATTTTTATTATTGAGGTTTTTTGTTTTTTAGGGTAGGGGGATGAGGGTTTATTGGGCTAAGTGTGTAGGGTTTTTTTGGGATGACGGTTTAGGGTTTTTTGGGGAAGATGGTTGAGGTTTTTTGGAGCCAAGGATTTAGGGTTTTTTGGGGATGAGGGTTCAGGGTTTTTGGGTTGAGGTTTGAGGGTTTTTTGGGGTTGAAGTTTGTGGGTTTTGGTGGGATACCATTTTGGTGTTTGCGGGGATGATGTTTTAGGTTTTTTTAGGGTTGAGGGAGTTAATTTATTTTTGGGGATATAGGATCATGTTTTTTTATGGATGACGATTTAGGGATTTTTGGGTATTATGGTTCATGTTTTTTATGCATGAGGTTTCATGGTTTTTTGTGGATGAAGGTTCAAGGTTTCTGGGGATGAGGATTGAGTGTTTTCTAGGCTGAGGGTATATAATTTTTTTCAGGATGAGTGTTTAAGGTTTTTTTGGATGAGGGTTGATTTTTTTTGAGTTATAGTATTTATTTATTTTTTGTAGGTATTGTTTGAGATTATTTATGGATGGGGGTTTAGGTATTTTGGGGTTGAGTTTTGTGGGTTTTTTATGCTGAGCATTGATCATTTTTTGTGTGTGAGGGTTTATAATTTTTAGGGACATGGAGCGAGTTTTTTTAGGGATAAGGGTTTAGGGTTTGATAAGGATGAGGGTTTAGAGTTTTTTGGGGATAATAGTTGAATAGTTTTAGGGGCTTAGAGAATAATGTTTTTTGGTTCTGGGTGTTGAGGGTTTTTTGACGCAGAGGGTGAAGGTTTTATTGTATCGAGGATTGTGTGGTTTTTTTGGGGCTGAGGACTGAGGGATTTTGGGGGATGAGGATTTTGGATTTTTTGGGGCTGGGGGTTGAGTTTCTTTTGGAGATGTGGGTTGAGTGTTTTTTAGGGATAATGTTTTAGGGTTTTTTGTGATAAAGGTTTAGTGTTTCTGGGTGCTGTGGGTTTCAGATTTTCTGGTGTTGTGGTTTGATGTTTTTTGGGACTAAGGGTTGAGGGTCTTTTGGGGATAAGGTTTGAGGGTTTTGGGGGGATGAGGGTTGGGGATTTTTGAGTTTAAGGGTTTAGTGTTTCTAAGGGCTTATGGTTGAGTGTTTTTTGGGGATATGGGTTGGTTGTTTTTTAGCTGTGTATTGTATGTTTTTTGCAAATAAGGGTTGATGATTTTATAGGGATGAGGGTTGTGGGATTTTTGGGTTTGTGGGTTTAGTGTTTCTTGGTGATGAGGTCTAAGGGTTTTTGGGGCCATTAGATTAGATATTTTGGGTATTATAAAATAGTTATTTTTAGGATGAGGGTTTATATTTTTCAGGGCTGGGGGTTTAGGGTTTTTTGGGGATGTCAGTTTTGGGGTTTTTTGAGGATGAGGTCTTGAAGGTTTTTTGTGTCAAATATTGCGGTTTTAAGGGGATAATGGTTTAGGTTTATATTTGGCTGAGGATTTATGGTTTTATAGGGATGAGGTTTTATGGTTTTTTTGAGTATGAGGGTTGATGGTTTTTTGGGTCTTAGAGTTGATATTTTTTGGGGAAGGGGGATGAGGTTTTTTTTTGAGATAAAGGTTGAGGGTTTTTTCGGGCTTAGGGATGGGGAATTTTTGGGGTTGAGGGATTATGGTTTTTGGGGGTTGATGGTAATTTTTTTTAGGTATGAGGGTTTTAGGTTTTTTTTTGGGTTGAGGGCTGAGATTTATTGTGGTTTAGGTATTGGGGTTTTTTTGGATAAGGGTTTTGGGTTTTGGGGAACAAGTGAATATTGTTTTTTGGGGATGAGGGTTGAGGGTTTTTAGGGGATGGTTGTTGAATATTTTTTTAGGCTGATGGTTGTGGGTTTTTATGGGATATGGTTTTAGTGTTTTATGGGACTGGGTGTTGAGGGTTTTTTGGGGTTGATAGTTGATGGTTAATTGGGGATCATGGTTTTTAGTTTATTGTGTCTTAGGGTTGAGGGTTTTTGGGGGGCTAAGTTTTGAGGGTATTTTATGGATGATGGTTAGGGTTTTTTGGTGATGTGGGTTGAGCGCTATTTGGGTTGGAGGGTTTTTTTAGGGGATTAGGGTTTAATGTTTTTTAGGAATTAGTGTTGAGAGTATTTTGGGGTTGTGGGATGAGTATTTTTGGGTATAGGTTTAATGGTTTCTTGGGAAGAGGGTTTCAGGGTTTTGTTGATGAGGGTTGAGGTTTTTTTTGGGTTGAGGGTTTTTGGGGGAAATGGGTTTATTGAATTTTCAGACCAAGTGTTTAGGGGTTTTGGGGTTGAGTGTTTATTGTTATTTTGGGATGATGTTTTTGGGTTTTTTGGGGCTGTGGGTTTATGGTTTTTTGGTGATGAGGGTTTATGGTTTTTTAGGATGGAGAGTTGATTTTTTTTTTGTGGATTTGGGTTTAAGGTTTATTGGGGATGTGGGATGGGTAGTTTTTTTGAAAATATTTTATTGGGTTCTTTAGGGATGATATTTGGGGTTTTATTAGAGTTTCGGGTTTCGGGTTTTTTGGGGCTAAGGATTGATGAATTTTTTATTATGAGGTTTGTGGGTTTTGGGGGTTTTAGAATTTAGGATTTATTTGTCGATGATGTTTTTTAGTTTTAGGGGGATTTGGGTTTATGTTTTTTAGGTATGATTGTTGAGGGTTTTTTAGGGTATTGGTTTTATGGTTTTAGGAATTAGAATTTTTAAGAATGATTGTTTATAGTTTTTTGGGGATAAGCGTTTAGGTCTTTTAGGGGTCTGACAGTTGAGGGTTTTTTGGGGATGAGGATTTATGGCTTATTCAAGATGATAGTCGAGGGATTTTGGGTGTAGAGAGGGTTGAGGATTTTTTGGGGATGAGGGTTGAGCATTTTTATCGGAATGAGGGTTTAGGTTTTTTGGGGGATCAGGGTTGAGGGTTTTTAGGGATGGGGAATGAGGGTTTTTTGGGGTTTAGGGTTTAATGATTTTTTGGGATAATCCTATAGAATTTTTTTGAGGTTGATGTTTTTGGGGTTTTGGGGATGAGGGTTGAGGGTTTTTTGGGGATTAGGGTTGAACGTTTTTTTGGATAGGAGTTGATTGTTTTTTGGGTAGGAGGGTAAAGATTTTAATGGGGTTTATGGTTAAGAGTTATTTAGGGATAATGCTTTAGGGTTTTTTAGGGGTGAGGGTTTAGGTTATTTGTGTTGATGGTTTAGTGTTTTGGGGGGATTAGGTTTTATGGTATATTAGAATTGAGGGTTGAGGGTTTTTTAAGCATGAGTGTTTAGGCATTTTTGGTTCTGAGTGTTAGGGTTTTTTGGGGATGAGGGTTTATGGTTTTTTAGGGTAGATGATTTAGGGATTTTCTGGGAATGAGGGTTGAGGGTTTTTTCGGATGAGGGTTTTGAGTTTTTTTAAGAATTTTGGGTATATTGGGGATTTTGAATTATAATAGTTTTGGTATTAGGGTATAGGGTATTCTAGGGTTGAGTGTTTTAGGTTTTTTTATGGAAGAGGGTTAGATTTTTTGGGTATGAGGTTTTTGGAATTTTTGGGGCAGGTGGTTTAGGGTTTTTTTTGGGGATAAAGGTTTAATGTTTTTTGCGGTTGTGGGATTAGGGGTTTTCAAGATGGAGAGTTTAGGGTTTTATAAGGATAATGGATGAATTTTTCTGTGTAAGATTATTTATGGATTTTTTGGCTGATGGTTTTGGTTTTTAGGGGGGTTTAGGTTTTAGGGTTTTTGGGGGCTGATGATTTAGAGTTATTTAATTATGATATTTGAGGTTATTTTGGGGAAAAGGGTTTAGGGTTTTTTGGTGCAGAGGGTTGATGGTTTTTTGGGGCAGGGGGTTTTTGAGGTTTTTGGGGATGATGGTTGAGGCTTTTAGGTCTAAGGGTTGGGGGTTTGATGAGGTTGAGGGTTGATTTATTATGTAAGAGAGTTTAGGGTTTCTTAAGGATGGAGTTTTAGGATTGCCTAATGTTGAGGGAATAGTGTTTCTTGGGTATGAGGTTTTATGGTTACTTGGGGTTAGTTTTTTTTGGTTTCTTATTGATAAGGTTTTATGGTTTCTTTAGGATGAGGGTTTTGGGTTTTTTGATGATGATTGTTTAGGATTTTTTCAGGATGAGGGTTTAGGTATTTATGGGTTTAAAGGTTTATAATTTATAGGGGATGATGATTTAGTTGATTTTTTATGGATAAGGGTTTATGTTTTCTTATGGATGAGGGTTTAGGGTTTTTTTGGGGAAGATGATTTATGGATTTTTTGGGGATAAGTGTTCAGAGTTTTTTAGTGTTGAGGATTTTGGGTTTTTTAGGGTTGAGGGTTAATGGTTTTTTGGGGATGATGGTTTATGTTATTTTGGAAATAAGGGATTAGGATTTTGGGGGGATAAAGGTTTGGGGTTTTTAGAGCTGAGAGTTTATTGTTTTTGGGAGTGGGGGGTTTGTGGGTTTTTTGGATTTGAGATTTGATGGTTTTTTGGGGGTTGAGGGGTGAGGATTTTTTGGGGCTGGGGGATGAGGGTTTTTTGGGGTTGAGTGTTTCAGGTTTTTATAGTCCATCATTTTATGTTTATTTGGGGTTGAGGATTTATATTTTTTTAGTGTTGAGGGTTTTTCAGTTTTTGTGGGTTGATGGTTGAGTGTTTTTTGGGGCTGGGGGTTTATGGTTGTTTTTGGGAGACAATTGATACTTTTTTTAAGGCTAATGGTTGGGGTTTTTTGGGGGGATGAGGGTTTTGGGTATTTTAGGTATGAGGTTTTGGGGATTTATGGTGTTGAGGGTTGATGTTTTTTTGGGGAAGAGGGATGAGGGTATTTTAGGGTTGTGGTTTGGAGGGTTATAAATCTTAGGTTTTAGTCTTTTTAGGGTATTATGGTTTAGGGTATTGATTGTTTTTTGGATAAGAGTTTAGTTAGATTTGGTGATGAGGGTTTAAGGTTTTTTGGGTTAAGAGTTGAGTGTTTTTTTTGGGTTTGAGGGTTGAGGATTTTTCTATGGGTTTATGATTTTTTTAGATGATAGTTTAGGGTTATTTGGAGCAGAGGTTTTAAATTTATGTGGGGTTTAGGATTTAGTGTTTTTTGGGGATGAGGTTTGATGTTTTTTTTGACATTAGGGTTTAATGTTTTTGGTTGGGGGGGGGGGGGTTGATGGGTTTTCCATGGATGAGGGTTTTTGGTTTTTTAGGGATGAGGGTTGAGGGTTTTTTTTGAAGAAAATGGATGAATGTTTTTTGGGGTATGAGATGATGGATGTTTTGGGTCTAAGGGTTTAGTGATTATTAGAGCTAAGATTTTAAGGAATTTTAGGAATGATGGTTTATGTTTTTTCAGGCTAATGGTTTAGGGTTTATTATGGTTTAGGTTTTAGTTATTTCTAGGAATGAGGGATTAGGTGTTTTGGGGATGAGGTTTTATTGATTTTTATCATTTAATGTTTATTATTTTATGGGGATCCGGGTTTAGGGGTTTTGTGGGCTAACGGTTTTGGTTTTTTTAGGAAAATGATTTTTCATTTTTCTGGGTATGAGGGTTAATTATTTTTTTGGGCTAAGGGTTTAGATTTTTTATGGTTGATGGTTTATTGTTTTTTTGGGAAGGATAAGGGTTTATTGTATTTTGGGATTGAGGTTTTAGTGTTTTGGGGAGCGAAGGGTTTAGGTTATTTTGGCGATGAGGGTCTAGGGATTTTTAATAATGAGTGATAGGCTTTTGGGGGGATGAGGTTTTGTTGTTTTGGGCCTGAGGGTTTAGGGTTTTGGTGGCTAAGGGTTTAGGGTTTCTTGTGGTTGAGGGTTTCTGGATTTTCAGGGATGAGGGTTTATAGTTTCTTGGTTCTATGTGCTAAGGGATTTTTAGTAATGAGGTTTGAGGGTTTTTTTGGGGTTGAGGGATAGGGGTTTTTGGGGATTGTCGGTTGATTATTTTTCTGGGAAGATGGTTTTTGGTTTTTTTCAGGATGAGGGTTTATGGTTTTTTGGTTGAGGGATTAGGGTTTTTTGTTGGTGGGGTTTAGGGTTTTATAGAGCTAAGGAATTAGGGTTTTTTGTGCTAAGGATTTATGTTTTTTTTTTGGATAAGGGATTAGTATTTTTGGGGGATGATGGTTACATGTTTTTAGATGTGAGAGTTGGGTGTTTTGGGGGGTTAAGGGTTTATAGTTTCTTGGGGAAGAGGGTTTAGAGTTTTTTTGGGATGAGGGATTATGGTTTTTAGTTGATGAGTGTTTAGGGTTTATTAGGAATTTGGATTTAGGTTTTTTGTGGATTTAGGGTTTAGGGTTTTTTTGTGGTGAGGGTTGAGGATTTTATGGGGATGAGGATTGAGAGTTTTTTGTGCTATGGGTTTTTTGTTTTTTGGGTTGAGGGTTTAGGATTTTTTGGGGCTGATGGTTTGGTTTTTTGTGAATAAGGGTTTAAGTTTTTTAATAGGAAGATGGATTAAGGTTTTTTGAGGTTGAGGGTTCGGGGATTTTAGAGGTGGGTTTGAGGATTTTTTTAGAGTGTGGGTTTAGGTATTCTTGGGGTTGAGTTTTTAGGGTATTAGGTGGATCAGGGTTAAGGGTTTTTGGGGGGGATTAGGGTTTAGGGTTTCTTTTCACATTGATTATAAGTAATTTTTGGGATTATGGTTAAGGTTTTTTGGATTAATGGCTAAGGGTTTTGTTGAATAAGGTTTGAGGGTTTTTTTGGGGATAAGGGTTTGTGGTTTTTTAGAGCTGAGGGGTAAGGGTTTTTTGGTGCTAAGGGTTTAGTGTTTTTTGGGGATAAGGGTTCAAGTGCTTTGTGGTGAGGGTATAGAGTTCTGTGGGTAGAGGGTTGGAGGTTTTTTTTGGGTTTATAGTTTTTTAGGGCTGAGGGTTTTAGGTTTTGGTGGGATTAGGGTTTAGGGTTTTTTTTACGTTGAGGTTCGAGGTTTTTTCTAGGGCAAAGGGATTATGGTTTGTTGGGACTGAGGGTTGAGGGTTTTTTAGGGATTCAGATTTTGTTTTTTCTAGGGATGGGGGTTTAAGGTTTTTTTGAGAATGGTGGTTTAATGTTTTTTGGGGCAAGGCGGTTTAGGGATTTTGGGGATAACGGTTTGGGGTTCTTTGGGCTTGAGGGTTTATGGTTTTTTGGGGCTACGGGTTTAGGGTTTGTTGGGGATGAGAGTTTATGGGTTTTTTGGTGATGAGGGTTTATGATTTTTTTTTTGTGATGTGGGTTTAGTGTTTTTGAGGTATATGGGTTTAGGGTCTCCTAGGGATGATGGTTTAGAGGGTTTTTTCAGTTGAGATTTTATAGTTTTACAGTGCTATGGATTTAGGGATTATTTGGGAAAAAGGATTCAGTTTTTCTAGGGATGAGGGATTAGGGTGTTTTTTTTGTGAGGGTTTAGTATTTTTAGGGATGGGGGTTTATGAATTTTTGGGTTGGACTATTTAGGGTTTCTTGGGTATGAGGGTATAGGGTTTTGGAGGATGAGGGTTTTGGGTTTTCGGGGGATGAGGGTTTTGGGTTTTTTGGGGCAGCGGATTTTTTGTTTTTTGGTGCTGAGAGTTAAGGGTTTTTTTTTCATTGAGGATGTAAGGTTCTTTAGGTTGAGTCTTTAGGGGGTTTTTCGGCATTGAGGGTTTAGGTTTTTTTCGAGTTGTGGGATTAATATTTTTTTGTGCAGAGGGTTTAGAGTACTTTGATGGTGACTGTTTTAGTTTTTTTCCAAAGGAGGGTTTAGGATTTTTGGGGTATGTGGGTTTAGAGTTTTATGAGGATCATGTTTTATGTTTTTTTTGTGTGGTTTAGGTTTTAGGATTTCTTAGGGCTAATTTTTTTTTGTTTTCTAAGTTTGAGAGTTTCAGGGATGATGGTATAGGGTTTTTGGGGATTAGGGTTTTGGGTTTTTTGGGGGTTATGGTATTGGGTTTTAGGACCGTGAGTTTAGTTTTTTGGGGGTTAAGGGTTAAGGGTTTTTTGGGACTGAAGATTAAAAGTTTTTAGGCTGATGTTTAATAGTATTTTGGAGTTGAGGATTTTTGGTTTTTTGGGGATGATGGCTTATCATATTTTTGGGGTTAAAGGTTTAGGGTTTTTTGGTGCTGAGGATTTAGGATTTTTCAGGGATGATTGTTTAGGGATTTTTGGGGATGAGTTTTTATGGTTTTGTGAGGATGTGGATTTAGTGTTTTTTGGGACTGAGGTTGTAGTATTTTTGGGTCCATGGGTTCAGGGTATTTTGGGACTGAGGGTATATGATTTTTTGGTTCCTAGGGTTTAGGGTTTCTTGGGGCTAAGGGTTTTTGTTTTTTCTGGGGATAAGGGTTTTGGATTTTCTTAGGGATGAAGGTTTATGGTTTTTTACAGTAGAGGATTCAGGGTTTTTAGGGTGTAAATTTTAGGGTTTTTTGGGCTTATGTTTAGGTTATTATGTGTCCAAGGCATTAAGGTTTATTGGTTTTTAGGGTTTATGTTTTTTTAGGGATGAGATTTTAGGGTTTTTTAGACATAAGGGTTTATGGTTTTTTTAGTATAAGGGTTTAGGATTTTTTTAGGATGATGGTTTAGTAATTTTTTAGGGTCGAGGCTTTAGGGTTTATTGGCATAGAGGGTTTCAGTTTTTTGGGGGATAATAGTTCAAGATTTTTGGGGGATATGGGTTTTGAGTTTTTTGGTTTTGAGGTTTTAGGTGTATTTTGGGGCAAAGTGTTTCAGAAATTTTTGGGAAAATGGTTTATGATTTTTGGGTATGAGGTTTTAGAGTTTTTTAGAGTTTCAGGTTTTTCATTTTTTGGGATAAGGGTTTACGGTTTTTAGGGCCGAGGGTTTATGGTTTTTTTTGGATTGAGGGTTTATGTTTTTTTGGGGATGAGGGATTATGATTTTTTTGGCTGAGGGTTTATTCTTTTTTAGGGATGATGGTTTTGGTTTTTTTGGTGGTTGAGGGTTAATAAATTTTTTGGGGCTGATTGTTTTGGGTTTTTTAGGGTCAATGCTTTAGGCTTCTTTGGGGATATGTGGTTTGTGTATTTTAGGACTGAGGTTTTGGAATTTTGTGTCTCAAGGTTTAGGGTTTTTTGGGGAAAATAAATTAGGGTTTTTTGGTGATGAGGGATTAGGGGTTTTTAGGGCTAAGGCCTTGGGGATTTTTAGTTTAGAGTTCTTGGGGATTTTTTGGGTGAGGGTTTAGGTTTGTTATGGGTGAGGGGGGGCTATAGTTTGGGGGGTTTTAGGATAAGGGTTTTTTTTATAGAATAGTGTTTTTGGATTTTTTTGTATTAGTTTATAGGTGTTTTGGTGTTGAGTGTTTAGGGGTTTTTTGTGATGATAGTTTTGGTTTTTTAGGGGCTGATTGTTTGGGGTTTTTAGGGCTGATGGTTTAGGTTTTTTTGGTGCTGATGGTTTGGTTTTTTTTGAGAGATTGGTGTTTATTGTAGATGAGGGTTCTAGTTTTTTAGGGATAAGGGTTTGGGGTTTTGGGGTGCTTAGGGTTTTGGGTTTTTTTGGGATGAGGGTTTGGAGTTTCATAGGGTTGGGGGTTTGTGGTTTTTTTGGGGTTGAGGGTTTGGGGTTGTTTTGGGTTGTGGGTTTCAGATTATTTGGACCTGATGTTTTTTGGGGTTTTTATTATTGGGGGTTGAGGTATTTGGGTGATGAGGGTTTAGGGTTTGTTGGGGATGTTTCATTATGTTTTTTGAAGTTGAGGGTTTAAGGGTTTTTGGTGTTGAGGGTGTATGATTTTTTTGAGGAATATGATTTAGTAGCTATTTGGGGTTGGGGATTTATGGTTTTTTGGGGATGAGGGTTTGGGTTTTTTTAGTAATGAGGGTTTGGTGTTTTTTTGGATGAGGATGTGGGGTTTTTTAGGGTTGTGGGTTTGGGGTTTATTATGGCTAGAGGGTAGGCTTTTTGAGGGGATGATATTTTTAGGGTTTTTGTGGTGAGGATTTAGGGTTTTCAGGCTGATGGTTTCATGTTTTATGGGGTTGAGATATTGGGGGTTTTGAGGGATGAGGGTTTGGGGTTTTTTTGGGCTTAGTGTTTATTGTTTTTTGGTGCTGAGGGTCTCATGTTTTTTGGGGAAGAGGGTTTAGTGTTTTTGGGGTTGAGGGTTCTGTGTTTTTTTGGGAATGAGGGTTTAGTGTTTTTAGGGTCTATGAGTTAAGGGATTTTTGAGTGAAGGGTTTAGGTTTTTTGGGGATTGTGGTTTTGGGGTTTTTTAAGTTTAGGTTTTGGGTTTTTTTGGGGGATGAGGGTTTGGGATTTTTTGGGGAAGAGGATATATGATTTTTAGGGATAAGAATCTAGGTTCTTTTGGGGATGAGGGTTTAGGAATTTTGGAGGCTTAGGTTTTTTGGTTTTTTAGGGGATGTGGGGTTGGGGTTTTTTTAGGGATGAGGGTCTATAGGTTTTTGGGGATGAGTTTTTATTGGTTTATAGGATGAGGTATAGAGTTTTGGGGGATATGGTTTTACGGTTTTTTCAGGATCATGTTTTTGGGAGTTTTCGTGTAGAGGATATAGGTTTTTTTTGGAGATGAGGGATTCTATTTTTTAAGGGATGAGGGTTTTGGTATTTTTGAGATAATTTATTAGGTGTTTTGGGGGATTAGTGTTTATGGTATTTTTGTCATTAGGGTTTATGGTTTTTTTAATGATGGTTTATGTTTTTTGGGACTATGATTTAGGGTCTTTTGTGATAAGGGTTTAGGGTCTCTTGGGGTTTAGTGTTTAGAGTTTTGTGGGGTTGAGGATTTTGGGTTTTGTGGAAGTGAGTGTTCATGGTTTTTTAGGGTTGAGGTTTTTGGGTTTTGGGGTTGTGGTTTTATGTGTTTTTGGAGCTAAGGGTTTAGGGTTGTTTCTGGATGAGGGATTAGGATTTTCTATAAGAATTTAGGGGTTCTGTGGTATAGGTTTTAGAGTTTTTTGGGGATGGCAGTTTAGTGTTTTTTGGGGCTGAGGGTTATGATTTTCTAGGGATGAGTGTTTAATGGTTTTGGGGATTAGGTTTTAGGGGTCTGGGTAATGATTGTTTAGGTTTTTTGGGTATGTGGTTTTATTATTTTTTATGGTGAGGGTTTTTGGGTTTTTGGGGCTAATGATTTATGGTTTTTTTAGACTATGGTTTTAGGGTTTTTTTCAAACTGAGGGTTTAGGGTTTTGGGGGGATGATGGATTAGAGTTTTTGAATGCTAATGGTGACATTTTTTTGGTTGGGTGTTTAGGGTTTTTTTAAAGATAAGGATTTTGTGTTTTTTTGTGGATGGGGGTTTTGGATTTTTTTAGGATGCGTTTTTGGGTATTTTTGGGGCTTTAAGATTATGGCTATTTAGTGCTTAGGGTTTAAGGTTTTTTAGAGCTAAGGGTTTTTGTTTCTTTGGATTGAGGGTTTAGGATTTTGGATTTTTGTGAGCTAATGGTTTAGGATTTTTTGATGTTGATGGTTTAGTGTTTTTTGGAACTGATGGTTTTTCATTTTTTGGGGGATGTGGGTTTAGTGTTTTTTGGGATAAGGGTTTAGGGTTTCTTGGGGTTGAGTGGTTTCAGTTTTTTGAGGATCAGGGGTTATGATTTTTTGGGACTGTGTGTTTAGGGTTTTTTCTGTAAATGTCAGTTTAGAGTTTTTTTGGACTGATGGTTTAGGGTTTTTTAGTGATGAGTGTTTTTATTATTTTGTGCTGAAGGTTTTGGGATTTTTGTGGCTCTGGGTTTATGTTTTTTAGGGGATAAAGGTTTGTTAGTTTTTGCAACTGAGGGTTTAGATTTTTTGGGGGATGAGTGTTTTGGGTATTTTGGGACTAGAGGTTTCTGGGTTTTTTGGGTTAAGGGGTTATATGTTTTTAGGGTAGATCATTTTTGGTTTCAAGGTTAGGAGGTTTTGGTTTTTTGGGAATTACGGTCTGGGGTTTTTTGGGGCTGTGGTTTTGGGGGTTTTTAGGGTTGAGGGTTTGAGTTTTTTTGGGTCAAGGTTTAAGTATTTTTTTTTTGGGCAGGATGATTTGCGGTTTGTTTTGGGTTGTGGGTTTGGGACATTGTTGGGAATTTGGGTTTAGGTTTTTTTGGGGATGAGGGTTTAGGGTTTTTTGGGTCTTAGGATAGAAGATTTTTTGTAGCTAAGGGTTGATGGTTTTTTGTGGTTGATGGTTTAGTGTTATGGGGGATAAGGGTTTATAGATTTTTGGGCATGAGGGTTTATTGTTTTGGGGAGTGAGGGTTTAGGACATTTTTGGGATGAGGGTTTGGCCTTTTTTTATGTTGTGGGTTTAGGGTTTTTTCTGTATAAGGTTTTATGTTTTTTTATGTCAGGTTGTTTCAGGTTTTTTATATATGATGGTTTGTGGTTTTTTGAGGCATAGTTATATGGTTTCTTGGGGTTGAGGTTTTATGATTTTTTATGGTTGATGGTTTTTCTGGTTTTGTGGTTTTAGCTTTGGGTATTTTGGGGATAAGTGTTTTGGGATTGGGGCTAACATATTTTGGTTTTTCGGATCATAGTGTTTTTATTATTTGGGGGGGGGGAGGTTAAGGGTGTCAGTTTTTTGGGGGGATGAGGGTTTAGGTTATTTTGTGGTGGATGTTTTAGAGTTTTTATGGTTGAGGGTTTCAGTTATATTGATGATAAGGGTTTGGGTATTTTTTAATATTAGGGTTTAGGGTTTTATTGGGGATGAGGGTTAAGCGGTTTATTGGGGCTAGGGTTTTAGGGTTTTTTAGGGTCGAGTGTTTAATGTTTTTGGGGGATGACATTTAGGATATTTTGGGGATGGGGGCTTAGGGTTTTTTGGGGATGAGGGTTTAGGTTTTCTTAGGGATGGGGGTTTTGGTTTTTTTGGTGTTGAGGGTTAATGGGTTTTTAGGGAAAAGGGTTTAGGGTTTTTTTGGAGATGAGGGTTGAGGTTTTTTGGGGGTTGATGATTTAGTGTTTTTTATGGCCTACAGTTTTGTGTTTTTTTGGATGAGGGTTTAGGGATTTTTTGGGATAATAAATGAGGATTTTTTTGGTGCTGAGTGTTTAATGTGTTTTTAGGATTAGGCTCTATATTTTTTACGGTTTAGGGTTTATGGTTTTTTTAGGTTGAGTGATTAGTATTTTTTCAAGGTTAAGGGCTTAGGGTTTTTTGACTGGGGGTTAATGTTTTTTGGCGATGAGGGTTTTTAATTTTATGGACTGAGGGTTTAGGGTATTTTTTGATTTTTCATTTGGGTTTATTTAAGTCTATATTTTTAGGGTTTTGGGATGGGGGTTTAGGGTATTTTTAGGCCATGGGTTTTGTGTTTTATGGGGTTTAGGGATTAGGTTATTTGGGGTTGAGGGTCTGGGGGATTTTGGGTCTTAGAGTTTGGGGTTTCTTAGGGGTTGATTGTATATGGTTTTTTGGTAAAGAGGGTTCAGTGTTTTTTTGGGATTAGGGTTTTGGTTTTGGGGGGCTAAGGTTTTATGGATTTTTGGTACTAACGGTATTGGGTGTTTTGGGGATGTGAGTTTATGGTTTTTTTTGAGGTTGAGGGTTTTTGGTTTTTGGGGTAGATGGTTTAGGGTCTTTTGGGGTTGAGGTTTTATGTCTTTTTTATTTCTTGGGTTTTTGGGTTTTTTAGGAATTAGTGTTTAGTGTTTTATGGAGATTAAGGTTAGGGTTTATTGGGGATATGGGTTCATGATTTTTTAAGAAGAGAGTTTAAGGTTTGTTGGGCATGGGGATTTAATTTCATTTAAATCCAAGGATTTAGGGTTTTTGTGGACGAGGTTTAGGTTTTTTTGGGGTGGATGGTTTAAGGTTTTTTGTGGTGGAAGGTTTAGGGTTTTTGGGAAGAGGGTTTAGGGTTTTATGGAGATGAGGGTTTACTATTTTTATGGTCAAGGGTTTAGGTTTTAGGTTTTTTTGGGGCCAAAGGTTAAGGATTTTTTTGGTGTTTAGGGTTTATGGAATTTTGGATCCAAGGTTTTAGGGACGTTTGGAAATAATTTTATATGAGTTTTAAGGGATGAGAGTTTAGATTTTTTTTTGTGTCCATGGGTTTATGGATTTTTTGGGCTAATGGTTTAGTCTTTTTTGGTCTAGAGGGTTTCATTTTTCTGGGACTAGGGGTTTAGGGTTTTATGTGGTGAGGGTTTATGATTTTTTGGGGGCATGGGATTTGGGATTTTTAGGGATTAGAATTTATGGTTTTTTGGAGCTTAAAATTTATGGCATTTCTGGGGTTGCAGGTTTAGGGTTTTTTAGGGACAATGGTTCTGGGTTTTTGGGTTTGAGTGTTTAGGATTGAAGGTATTTTGGGGCTGAGGGTTTTTGGGTTTTTTGTGTTTGAGTGTTTAGGATTTTTTTGGGATCAATGTTTTTGGGTATTCTATGTGGGGAGTTATGATTTTTTTCTTGGTAGTGGTTTTAGGGATTTTTGGGGGAAAATTTTATTATTTTTTGGGGTGATGTATTATGGTTTTTAATGGACAAGGGATAAGGATTTTTCAGTGTCGAGGGCTTATGGGTTTTTAGGGATTGGGTATAGGAAATTTTGGGGAGGAGGGTTTTATGGGTTTTTTTTGGGATGAGGGTTTGGGGGTTTTTAGGGGCAAGGGTTCTGGTTTTTTATTGATGAGTTTTTTGGGTATATTTGGGATGCAGTTTTAAGATTTTTTTTGTGGATGGGTTTAGGTTTTTTTGGCATGTGTGTTTTTTTATCTGGGTGCTTAGGGATTTTAGGGATAAGGGTTTGGGGTTTTTTTGAGTGGTTATATTGGGGATTTTTGTGAATGAGGTTTAGGGTTTTTTGGGGCTAAGGGTTTATGTAGTTTTGGGATTATGGTTTTGGATTTTTGGTTATTGAGGGTTTACAATTTTTTTGGGAAGATAGTTTAGGAATTTTTGTGGCCAACATTTTATGCTTTTTGGAGGATGTGGGTTAAGGGATTTTTGGGATTGAGGGATTATGTGTTTTTTGGGCTGTGTGTTTAGGGTTTTCTGGGGATCAGGGTTTAGGGTTTTATTTGTGGATTATGGAAGAGGTTTTGTTGGTACATAGGGTTTAGTGTTTTTTTGGTGATAATGGTTTTGATCTTTTGTGGTGATAGTTTAGGGATTTTTTGGGATCGGGGTTTAGGGTTTCATGGGGTGAGTGTTTATGGATTTTTTGGGATGAGGGTTTAGGGTTTTTGGGGGTTAGGACATAGGGTTTTTTAGGGATTGGGGGAAAGGGTTATGGATTTTTTGGGGGATGAGGGTTTTAGGTTTTTAGGGGTTGAGGTTTTAGGTTTTCATGGGTTTGAGGGTTTATGGTTTCAAGGGGATTAGGGTTTATGGTTTTTTGGGGCATAGGGTTTAGGGGTTTTTGGGACAGAGGGTTTAGGGTTTTTCTGGGATGTGGGTTTATTGTTTTTTGTAGCTGATGGTTTAATTTTATTTGGGGGATAAGGGTTTATGGTTCTTTTGGGGATTAGGGTTTAGGGTTTTTTGGTGTCGAGGGTTTAGTGTTTTTTGGGGCTAAGTGTTTATGGTTTCCTAGGACAGAATTTTTAGGGTTTTATATTCCTAAGGGTTTATATATTTTTGGATAGAGTGTTTAGTGAATTTTAGGCTGAGGATTTAGATTATTTTGGGGAAGAGGGTTTATGGTTTTCTAGGCTAAGGGTTTAATTTTTTTGGTGGATTTGGGCTTATGGTTTTTTTGGGGACTAGGGTTTAGTGTTTTGGGGGGAGATGGTTTATGGTTTTTTATAGCTAATGGTTTAGGGTTTTTTTGATGGTTTGTGGATTTTTGGATTAAGGGTTTACAGTTTTTCCAGCTTAGAATTTTTTTTTATTTTAGGGAAAATGTTTTATGGTTTAATGGGATGAGGGTTTAGGGGGGTTTCAGTTTTGGTTTTTTGGTTTTTTGGGGTTATGGGTTTTGGTTTTTTGGGGTTGATCATAAAGTGTTTTTTGGCTCTGAGGGATTTGAGTTTTTTTTCGGAAGAGGGTTTAGGGTTTTTGGGAATGAGTGGTTAGAATTTTTTAGGGAAGTGAGTTTACTTTTTGCGGGGCTAGGGGGTTAGGTTTTATTTGGGATGATGATATATGGTTCGTTAAAGATGGGTGTTTAGGTTTTTCTAGTGCAAAGGGTTTATATTTTTTTCGGTTGAGGGTGTAGGGTTTTTGGGTCTTAGGGTTTAGGGTATTTTAGGGATGAGGGTTTAGGGTATTTTTGGTCTAAGGGTTTTTTTCAGGATAAGGTTTATGTTTTTTTTAGGATGAGGATTTTGTGTTTTTTGGATAATTGTGTTTCATGTTTTTGGGGTTGATGGTTTACGGTTTTGGGGGATTTAGGATTTAGGGTTTTTTAGAGTTGAGGGTTTAATGCTTTTTTTTGCACTGAAGGTTCAGGGTTCTTTGGAGTTGAGGATTTAGGGGTTGGGGGGTTGAGTGTTTGGAGTTTTGGGGGATTAGGGATTAGGTTTTAGGGTTTTTGGGGAAGAGGGTTTATGGTTTTTTTGTGCTTGAGGGTTTAGGGTTCATTGGGGATGAGGGTTTAAGGTTTTGGGGGGATGAGGTTTTAGGGTTTTTTGGAATTTGGGGGTTTAGGTTTTTTTGGAACTAAGGATTTATGATTTTTTGAAGTTGTGTGTTTAGTTTTTCTTGGGATGAGGGTTTAGAGTTTTTTTGGGGCTAAAGGTTTAGGAATTTATGGTTTTGGGGTTTTAGGGTATTTAGGGTTGAGGTTTAGTGTTTTTGTGGGTTGATGGTTTAGGATATTTTGGAGTGGTGGGTTTAGTGTTTTTTGGGGAAGAGTTATTATGGTTTTTAGTGGCTGAGGTTTTATGTTTTTTTTGCTCTGAGGTTTTAGAGTTTTCTAGGTGTAAGAGTTTAGTTCTTTTTTGGTGGAGGTTTTAGGGTTTTTTTGGTTGATTGTTTTGGGTTTTCTATGGATATGAGATTAGGGTTTTTTGGGGTTGGAGGATCAGTTTATTATTGGGATGAGGCATTAGGGTTATTTTGGGGGTAAGGATTTAGTGTTTTTTGGGTATTATAGTTTGGTGTTTTTTTGGGGCTGATTGTTTAGGTTCTTTTAGGGATCGAGGTTTTTGGTTTTTTGGGAATAGGGTTAAGTGTTTATTTGTGGGATGATTGTTTAGAATTTTTTCAGGATGAAGGTTTAGAGTTTTTTGGGATATTGGGTTTGGGATTTTTTTGGGGCTAAGGGTTTTGGGTTTTGGGTTTTGGGGTTTAGGGTTTAGGGTTTTTTTTGGAATGACGGTTTAGTGTTTTTCGAGGATGAGTGTTTATGGTTTTTTATGTCCAAGGATTTAGTGTTTTCTTGGGATGTGTGTTTAGGGAATTTTTGTGGATGAGGGTTTAGTTTTTTTGGGGGATAAATGTTTTGGGGTTTTTGGCTATAGGATTTAGGGTTATTTGTGATAGAGGGTTGACAGTTTTTTTGGGCGTGATGGGTTAATGGTTTTTTAGGGATGCAGGTTTGAATATTTTGTGGCTGAGGGCTTAAGATAGTTTGGGGATGGGGATTTAGGGTATTTTTGGGATAAGGGTTTATGATTTTTAAGGACTATGGGTTTAGAGTTTTTTTGGGTTTAGGGTTTAGGGTTTTTACGGAAGAGGGTTTACTGTTTTGGGGGCTAATGATTTAGTTTTATGGGGGACAAGGGTTTAGGGTTATTTGGGGCTGAGGGATTTGGTATTTTTAGTGCCAATGGTTTAGGAATTTTTGGGTATGGGGATTAGGGTTTTTTGGGTCCAAGCATTTATTATTTTTTAGGGATGAGGGTTAGAGTTTTTTGGGACTGAGGGATTATTATTTTTTGGTGCCATGGGTTTATGATTTTTTTGTAGACAAGGGTTTAGGGTTTTGGGGGGCCGATGGTTCTAGATTTTTTGGGGTCAAATGTTTTTGGTTTTTTGGGATTTGGGTTTGGGGTTTTTTGGGGAATTGGGCATTATTTTTGAGGGTTGAGGGTTTAAGGGTTTTTAGGGATTCCAATTTATAGAATTTTGTGCTTTGGGTTTTAGTTTTTTTAGGACATATGTCTTTGAGGTTTTTAGGGCTAAGGTCATTTAATTTTTAGGGAATAAGAGTTTTTGGTTTTTTTGGGTGGTGGGATTAGGGTTTCTCAAGGAGGAGGATTTGGGTTTTTTCCAAGACATGTATTTATATTTTTTTTATGAGGGGTTTGGGTGTTTTTTGGATGAGGGTTAAGGTTTTTTTGGGATGATGGTTTAGGTTTTTTAGGGAATTGTGTTTAGTGTTTGTTGGAGTTGAGTGTTTACGGTTTTTTGGGGATGAGAGTTTGGGGTATTTTGGACTTGAAGGTGTGGTGTTTTTTAGGTAGGAGTGTCTATGATTTTTTTTGGACCGATGGTTTAGGGTTTATTGGGGCTAGGATTTTGTGTTTTTTATTGGGGTTGATAGATAAGTTTTTTTTATGAAGGTTTATTTTTTTAGGGATGAGGGTTTAGTATTTTGGGTATTAGAGTTAAGGATTTTTAGGCCATAGGTTAAGGGTTTTTGGGGGATTAGTGATTATTAATTTTTTGGTATGGTGGTTTTGGGTTTTTAGGGATGAGTGTTCAGTGTTTTTTGGGTCTGAGGGTATTGGGTTTTTTGGGGATGAAGATTTAGTTATTTTTAGCACTATGAGTTTTAGGATTTTATGGGCCGAATGTTTACTAAATTTTTTGGGTTAAGATTTAGGGTTTCTTGAGGTTTAGGGTTTATGTTCTTTTTGGTGATGAGGATTTATTTTTATTGGGTTGGGGGTTTTAGGTTTTTTGGGGATAAGGTTTCATGATTTTTTGGGAAAAGTGTTAAGGGTTTTATTTGGTGATGAAGGTTTATAATTTTTGGGGTTTAGGGTTTATGGTATTCAATGGATCAGAGTTTTGAGTTTTTTAGGGTAGAGGGTTTAAGGTTTTTTGGGGATGAGGGATTAAGGATTTTTAGGGCTAAGAGTTTAGGGTTGTTTGTGGTTGGAGGTAAATTTTTTTCAGGGGGTTAGGATTTAGGATTCTTGGGGTTTGAGGGTTTATGGTTTTTTGGGGGTGATGGTTTAGGTATTTTTGGGGTGGTGGGTTTATGGATTTATGGGGATTAGTGTCTAGTGTTGTTTGCGGTAGGGTTTATTGTTTTGGTGTTTGAGGGTTTAGGGTTTTTTTACTAAGGGTTGAGTCTTTTTTAGGGCATAGGGATTATTGTTTCTTGGGGAGAGAGTTTTGGGTTGGGGGGATGAGGGATTAATGTTTTTTGGGGGATTAAGGTTTAGGGGTTTTTTATACAAGGTTTTATGGCCTTTTAAAATGGGGGTTTAGGTTTTTTTAAGGATTAGGGTTTAGGATTTTTTGGGATCAAATTTTATGTTTTTTAGGGATGAGGGTTTATGGTGTTTTGGGATTTAGGTTTCACATTATTTTGATCTGAGGGTTTATTGGTTTGGGGGTTGAGGGTTTAGCGTTTTTGGATTTTAGGTTTATGTTTTTTTTACTAAAGATTTTTAGGTTTTGGGGATGAGATATTATGATTTATTTGGTTTGATGTTATATGATTTTTGGGTTTGAGGTTTTAGGGTTATTTGATCATTTAAAGTTTATCATTTTTTGGGGTTAAGGTAATTGAGTTTTCTAGATATGAGGGTTTAGGGTATATTGGGGATGAGGGTTTTTGAGTTTTTTGGGCTAAGGGTTTTGGGTTTTTTGGGCTGAAGGTTTTGGGTTTTTATGGGGGCTGAGGTTTTCGGGTTTTTCACTTCTGACTTCATATTTTTTTAGAGTTTTGGGTTTCTGTTTATCTGAGGATATGGGTTTTGTGTTTTTTGGAATTGAGGTTTTGGTTCTTTTTGGTGTTGAAGGCTTAGGGTTGTTTGTGGTTTGGGATTTATGTGTATCCTATGGGTGAGATTTATTTGTTTTAGGTATGAGGATTTAGGATTTTTTGGGGCTAAGGGTTTTTCATTTTAGGACTGAGTGTTTAGGGTTTTTAGGGTCTGGAGGTTTATGGTTTTTTGGAATGAGGTTTTATGGTTTTGGGGGGATACGTGTTTTGGGTTTTTGGGGATGATGTTTTAGTAGTTTTTTCAAGGTATTTAGGGATTTTTAGGGTTGAACCTTTAGTATTTTTTGGGGAAAAGGGTTTAGGTTTTTTTTTGTGGCTGAGGGATTAGTGTTTTTTGGGGCAGAGGGTGTTGGGTTTCTTGAGGCTATGTGTTTTTTTAGATGAGTGTTTTGAGGGTTTTAGGGCTGTGGGTTTAAAGATTTTTTGGGTTGAGGGTGGAGGGTTTCTTAGGATGACAGTTTTGGGATTTTTTTGTGATATGGGTTTAGGGTTTACGGGGTTTAGGGTTTAGGGGTTTATAGAGATGTGTTTATGGGTATTTTTGGGTTTAGAGTTTAGGGGGTTTTGGGATGATGTTTTAGGGCGTTTTAGGGTTTCAGGGTTTAGGGATTTTTAGGGCAGATGGTTCAGGGTATTTTTTGGTTTAGGTGTTAGTGTAATTTTTGGTTGAGGGTTTTGGGTTTTCTTGGGATTAGTGATTATGGTTTTTTGGGGTTGGTGTTTTATATTTTTTTAGGGTTTGATAGTTTAGAGTTATTTGGGGATGAGATTTCATTGTTTATTGGGGCTAAGGGTTTAGTGTTTTTTTGGGCTATGAGTTTTGGATTTTTTAGGGCTGAGGGTTTAGTGTATTTTGGGGTTGTTCATTTAGGGTCATTAGGAGATGAATTTTTAGTGATTTTTGGGTATGAAGGTTAATGGTTTTTTGGGGAAGAGGGTTTAGGGATTTTTTATATTTGAGGTTTAAGGTTTTTTTAGGTTGAGTGTTCAGAGGTTTGTGTTAAGGAACTAGTGTTTGTTGGGGATTTGGGTTTATGGTTTTTTTGAGTGTTGGGTTTATGAATTTTTTAGGATGATGGTTTTGGGGTTTTAGGTATGAGTGTTTAGGATTTTTTTGGTGTTGATGGTTTTGGGTTTTTTTGGGATAAGGGTTTAGGGTTTTTTCGGGATGATGGTTTCAGAGTTTTGGGGGATGAGGGTTTATGTTTTTTTAAGGCTGAGGGTCTATAGTTTTTGGGGGATGAGGGTTTAAGGGATTTTTGTGCTGAGGCTTCAGGGGTTTTTATAGAAGAGGGTTTAAATTTTTTAGGGATGAGTTTTTAGGGTATTCTTGGGATAAGGGTTTATGGGTTTCTTTGGATAATAGTTTAATGTTTTTTATGAATGAGGGAGTCAGGTTTTTTGGTACCATGGTTTAGGGTTTTTTGGGAGATCATTTAGGTTTTCTTTGGGCTGAGGTTTTATGTTTTTTAGGGATGATGGTTTAAGTTTATTTGGGAGAGAGGGTTTACGTTTTTTTAGGGCTAAGGTTTTAGGGTTTTTATAGGGATAAGGATTAATGTTTTTTTTTTGGTTTTAGGGTTTATAGATTTCATGGATGGGAGTTTAAGATTTTTTATGGTTGAAGGTTTAAAGAATTTTGGGGTTGAGTGTGAAGGTTTTTTTCCAGTAATGGGACTAAAGATTTTTTGGGGTTGAGGGTTAGGAATTTTTTGGGTTCGGGTTTTAAGGTTTTTTGGAACTAAGGGTTTTCTGGAGATATGGTTTTTTAGGTTTTTGGATTTGAGGCATTATTTGTTTTTGTGACTGAGGGTTTTGGGGTGTTGTGGAATGAGGGTTTAGGGTGTTTTGGTGCTGAGTGTTTAGGGGTTTTGGGAGCTGTGTATTTAGTTTTTTTAGGGATTATGGTCTATTGGTTTTGAGGGATGAGGTTTTATGGTTTTTTTGGCTAAGGTAATGGGTTTATTTGGTTCTAAGGGTTAAGGATTTTTTTAGGATGAGGTTTTAGGGTTTTTTGCTGCTGAGGATATATGGTTTTTTTGGAGATGCGGGTTTCTGTTTTATAGGGGATGAGGGTTTTGGGTTTTTTGAGACAAAGTATTTAGGGTTTTCATGCTAAGTGTTTATGGTAGTTTTTTATTTAGGGTTTATGATTTTTTTTCTTAGGGTTTAGGTTTTTTCGGGATGAGGTTTATAGCGTTTTGTGCTTAGGGTTTAGGGACATTTGGGGATTTGGGTTTAGTGTTTTTTGGGGCTAATGATAAAGGGTTTTCTGGTAGTAATGGTTCAAGGTTTTTTGGAGATGAGTGTTCAGGTGTTTTGGGGATTAGGGTTCATGGGTTTTTGGTCCTGAGGGTTTAGGGTTTTTTGGGGATGAAGTTTTAGTATTTTTGGGGGATGAAGATTTAGGGGTTTTTTTGTATAGGTTTTAGGGTTTTTTTGGGGATGACGGTTTAGTTTTTTTTGGGTATGGGGGTTTGGTTTTATTAGGGATAAATATTTAAGGGTTTGGGGATTAGGTTTAATTGGTTTTGAGGTTTAGGATTTAGTATTTTTTGGGTTTGAGGGTTGAAATATTTTTAGGGATGATGGTTTAGGGTTTTTTTATGGTTGAGTTTTAGTTATTTTTAGGGATGTGGGTTTTGGATTTTTGGGGTAAGGGTTTATTGGTATTTGAGGATAAAGGTTTATGGTTTTTTGGGCTGTAGTTTTAGGGTTTTTTCAAACTGTGGCTTTAGGGTTTTTTGGGGATTATGGGTTATATTTTTTTGGAGCTAAGGGTGATAGTTTTTGGGGTTCAGTGTTTAGGGGTTTTTCAGGACAATGGTTTAGTGGTTTTGGGTGATGATGGTTTTGGGTTTTTTTGGATGAGGTTTTTTTGTTTTTTTTTTGAACTTTATGTTATGGGTTTTTATGGATTAAGGTTTAAGGCTTTGGGTGATGAGGGTTTATGGTTCATTGGATTGAGGGTTTAGGATTTATTATTTTTTGGTGCTAAGGGATTAGGATTTTTTTATGGTGAGGATTCAGGGTTTTATGGGACTCATGATTTTTAGTTTTTTAGGTCTATAGGTTTAGGGTTTTTTAGATGAGGGTTTAGGTTTTTTTGGGGATGAGTTTTTTTTCAGATTTTTGAGGATGTGGGTTTAGGTTTTTTTAGAATTGGGAGTTTAGGGTTTTTCTGGGACTCAGGGTTTAGAGTTTTTTTCGGATTATGGTTTAGATTTTTTTAGGGATGAGTGTTTTTAGTCTTTTAGGAGGAAGGGTTAGGGTTTTTTGGGGTTGAGGGTTTATGTTTTTTCCGAGCAAAAGGGTTTAGTGGATTTTGTGACTAAGGGTTTAGGTTTTTTGTGGGTGAAGGGTTTTGGGTTTTTTGGAACTAGAGGTTTAGGGTTTTTTGGGTTATGGGGTTATGGATTTTTGGGGATGAGGATGATGTGGACCAGATTCAACCCAAGGATTATTATTTTGGGATCAACAATAATTTCAAACCCAATTGTTATTAAAATTTGACCATCTTTAACTTTCTATCATCAAACACAATAGTGGGATAAAATACACTAATTTGGGGCACAAAATGACATATGAACATGGAAAAGGGAGAAAATTTATAGTATCACATTAAAAAGGAGTGAGAACATGGAAGAATTCATCAATAAAAATGAATCTAGATACTTAATCAGTGGGGTTATTATTTAGCATAAAAAGTATTTTTTGTTCTTTTTATGTGACCTTTAAGTGCCACCATGAATTGTAATTTGATTTGGGTCATTACCATCACATTATTTTGAATTTGAAATCTATTTTTACACTTTCGTAACGGTTACATTTCAATCCTTATAATTTTGAATCTTCCATTTAAATTTTTTTATTTTTGCCTCTTCCCTTTGCTTAGAATTGGTTACACATCTACATTACTAGTGAATGAGTCTTTAATCCTGTAGAAACCTCACTGATTGTGTTACCCTTAATAATATTTAATTTGGACACATTTCACTATTACATATTCAATTACTAATTTTTTTCTTCTGGAGACACATTAGTTTGGTATCAGATCTACTGTTACTATGAATATATTTTACCACATTCTTCTTATTAATATCCAACAAAAAACCTCTCCACCATGTCTCAAACCATATCTTCTACTCATCCTTCTCCATGTAAAAGAGCCAATGTGTAGCTACAATCACAAACTACTCATATTATTGAGGAACTTTCTCAATAGTTGAGAGCATAATGACATGATTCCCCTTCACTATAGTGACATCCCTAACGTCCATCTCCACATAATTGGTGCAATCCAACATCATTTTATAAAAATTATACAAATGGTGATGATTAAAATGATTCAAAGGTGGATATGTGAAGAATAATAGACTATGAATATATTTAAAGAGGTATAAAAATTTACATTCTAGATTAATATTGGATTATCAATCCATATGATATTCTAGATTAGATATGGGAAATCAAAAAATTATTCAGATTTATGATTTTTTAATGACAAGAATATGTTCAAGGTTTCAATTATTAAATTCAAATATTATGTATCTATTATGTAAAAAAAATAAACAAATAGTTGGTATATTATGGGAAATAAAAGTATTCTCATGGGATTAGTTGAAAAAGATTTTAAGAAGTGGGATTTTTCATGATAATTATAAGAAATATCTTTATTTCTCAATAAATCACTTACAACATGGAGATAAATCTATTTATGAGTAAATTCCTAAGATTGATAATTTATTGATATGAATTTATTCTCAAGAATACAAGTAAAAAATGGTTGTATGGTTTTTGGATGTTTTAAATGATGAAATTGCACATTCAATGGAGTTACAACCACTATGTTCACTTGATGATGTTTTCACGCCAGAAATCAAGGTGGAAATAAAAATTAAGAACATAATGTTTTTATATATCATGAACTGTAAGAGAGTTAAAATTTTTTATAAAGGTATTTCCTATAATAAATCTGGTGTTGGTGATAAGGAATTTATAAGGAATAAGATATTGGAAAAATGGAAAGAGAAGGTTATGGAACAACCAAAAGGAAAATTCAACTCCATTGAGTGTGGAAGTCAAAAGAGCATAAAATTTCGTGGGTATGGTAATTTTTTTCCAATTTCAAAAATAATATAATTAATAATACAAATTTTATTGAGTATATTGAAAGTTAAATTGATGGTGATTAACATGGTGGTGAATAATCTAAAAATAAAGATCATGTTGTTGATGAAAATGATGTGGGTAATTTTTTTGTGCTACAAAGAGATGCAAGATCAAATCATCCCTCAATAAGATCAATAATAAAACTTTTTCAAAACTTTTTTCACCATAAATCAGTGAGTCTACATGTTGATAATTTATAGTGGTATTTGTACAAATGTTTCGTCAAACACACTAGTGGATAAATTAATGATTCCAAATCAGATTCATCCTTGTTCAAACAAAATAAAATGGTTGAACAATGAGAGGATACTTCAAGTCAAAATACTTGTATATATTTCATTTTAAAATGGTAAGAACTATGTTTATGAAGAATTTTTTAACGTTATTAAAATGGATTTTTCTCACTTGTTATGGGGAAGGCCTTAATTTTTGGATAGGGAGGTGATATATGATGGGTGGAATAACACATATTCCTTTTGAAAAAGGGAAAAAAACAATACACATGTTAATTTGAATCCATCGTAGATTCAGAAAGAAAATGTTTTCCTAAAGACACCAATTGTAGCCTCTTTATCAATAAACTCTATTGGAGAAATAAATCCACAAACACAAGCCTGTTTTTGTTTTATTGATGATAGAAAAGTCATTACATGTAGAGAAGAGTTGACTACATTCAGCATCTCATTATTTTATTGGGGAATATCATGATATTTTTCTAATTATCTTCCAGGTGTATTACCACCCTTTGGAGGCATTGAAAACCTTATTTATCTTGTACCAGAACCTAAATTTCCTAATAAACTAGAATATTCATGTAATGCTGAGGAATCAATTGAATTACTTAATAAGGTGTATGAATTGATGGATCAAGGCTTTATAATGCCAAACATGAGCCCTTGATATGTTCCAACATTATTAATCCTAAAGAAATATGGTATCTATTTCATGTGTTTTGATAATAGAGCTATCAAAAATATTTCCATAAAATATAGGTATACAATTCCATGAAAATATAATTTTCTCAATGAATTAATTGGGTCATCAATCTTTTCAAATTTTGATATTTGGAGTGGATATCATGAGATTTGAATGAAGGTAGGGGATGTGTATAAGACAACATTCAAATCCAAAGGTGGATTTTTTTTAGTTTTTGGACATTACATTCGGGCTCCCAATGCTCCTAGTACAATCATGTGACTTGTGAATGAAGTTTTGAAATCATTTATTAGTAAATATATTACTATTTATATGGATGATATTTTTATTTACAAAAATTATATGTTGATCCATGTGGATCATCTTCTCAAGTTACTTAGTATTCAGTGTGAACAAAATCTATACGGAAGGTTGGAAATTTTTGAGTTATTTTAAATAGAAGTGGTGTTTTCATATATATGGTATCCAAAGAAGGAATCATGTTTTATCAATCAAATGTTTATGAAATCAATTCATTGGAACCAATCCAATCCATCACATAAGTTTTATGTTTTCATGGTTTTGCATCTTCTTATAGTCTCTTTGTTTTCAATTTTAGCACTATCATGGAACCCATAATTGAATACTTGAAAAATGAGAAATTTGAGTGGTTAATAAATGAAAATTAAACATTAGAAATCATTAATAAAATTTTCTGTGAAGAACCAATTTTGTAATCATATGATTTTGGTTGTGTCTTTAATGTAGAGTGTGATGCAAGTGGAGTTGGGATAAGAGTTGTTCTCATTGAATGTAAGCATCTAATTTCATATTTTTGTGATAAGTTGAATGATTCATGGATGAATTATATCACCTATGATGATGAATTTAATGTGATTGTGATAGATTTAGATCATTGGTATCATTATTTGAGACCAAAATAGTTTTTTCTTTATTCTATCCATCAGGCATTTATATTTATCAACGTTTAGGACACACTGACTTTGAGGGATGAAATATGGGTGGAATTATTGTAATCATTATAATTTTTGTCAAAAATAAATGAAGGGGAAATATTAACTAGTGGAATATAATTTATCTCAATGGTATGCATTAATTATCACTCTAGATACAAGATTTCTTGAATTTTAGATTATGAAAGAGAATTATTAGTTTATAATTGAGTTAAATTATATTTCAATCTAATATAATTTTTTGTAGAATTATTTTATTTGTGGTGGGTTTATCTTCAGTAGATGCGTGTTCTGTGTTCCAAAGAGTAATTTCATCAATTTTCTCATCTTTGAGACTCATAAAGGAGGGGATGCTGGTCATTTTTACATCCATAAAACCATATAGATACTAAAGGATAATTTTTTCATGAAGCATTGTTTTAGATAGAGACAAAAAAATTATTAGCCTTTTTTGGAGATCATTATGGGGGATATTTAGTATGAAACATCTTTATAGTACTTCCCATCACCCTTAAACTGATGGAAAAATTGATGTTACCAATCATACATTGTGAATCACTCTGAGAACATTGTTGAAAATGATTATGAGATATTGGTATTTTCATCTTGCACTAGATGAATTTTCAGACAACATATCTGTAAGTGATACCTATTGAAATTCTTCTTTTGAAGTGGATTATGGAATAAATCCAATCACCCCTATAAAATTGTGTTTTTTTCTACTTTATTTTCAAGTTAAAATTGATATAGAGTAGAAGTAAAGGCAGATAAATATGCTTCATGAATCTAATAAGGATCAAATAGAGTAGTCTAATGAATCATATTGTAGGTGAACTAACATGTATAAGAAGATGACCATTTTATAACATATATAAAAACTGTGGATTCAACTTTACAAGGAGATATTCACATACAAGAAGAATATCATGCTATAACCATGAGAATAAGGTCCATTCAAGGTATTTGAACAAGTGGTAAAGAATGACTACAAGATTAATTTACCTGATGATTTTGGTGGCATTTCACTAATATTCTACATTGGTGATTATCTACATAAATTTAAGAATATGATTCTATATATTTTATGGAAAATAATCTCCATTACATATGAAATACAAAAAACTATATTCATCCTAAGTAGAATACTTTTGGGATTCATAATAATTTTAAGCCCAATTATTATTCAAATGGGACCTACATGAACTTCTTGAATCTAACACTATGATAGACCACAATAAACTTATTTTGGTCCCAAAATTAAATATCCATAGGGAAAATAAATAAAATTTACATCAAAAAATTGAATATGATAGAGAACATAGAGAAAAGAATCATTAAGAAAGCATATCACTACTTAAGTTAGTGGGGTCATTAATTAGCATGGGATGGTGGTTTTTTTATTTTTACATGAACTTGAGTGTAACCTAGCCTTATAATTAAATTTTGGTCATTAATATTAGTTTATGTTTTCTTTATAATTTATTTTCACACCATTTTAATTGTTACACTTGAATCCTATGAATTTTGAAGCTCATTCTTCAACATACTTTCCTTAGACGCTTTGCTCAAAATTGGTGGTGAATCTCAATTTCTGGTGATTTAATCATTACAATTGGAGAAAAAATGGTAGGTTGAATTACCATTATTCCATGTTCATTTAGATAAATCTCTCTATTACTTCAACACATAAATGTTTAGTGCTTTTGGTGATGCATCATAGTGTTTGGTGTTTTTGGGAGATGAGGGTTTAGGTTTTTAAGTGGCTGAGGGTTTAGAGATTTTTATTGTTGTGGGATTATGTTTTTTGGGGTTGAGTCTCTAGGTTTTGATGAGGATAAGGATTTATTGTTTTTTGGAGATGAGGGTTTTTAGTTTTTTGAGGCTGAGGGTTTTGGGTTTTGGGAGGATAAGGGTTTATGGTTAATTTTGGATAAGGGTCTTGGGTTTTGGGTTTGAGGTCTAGGGATTTTTGGGGATGAGGGTTTAGGGTTTTTTGGGACCTAGTTTTAGGGTTTTTTGGGGATGATATTTGAGGGTTTTTTGATGATGAGATTATATGTTTTTTTGGTCTATGGGACTGATTATTTAGGGTTGAGGGTCTGGGTTTTTATTAGTTGAGGCTCTAGGTTTTTTTGGGGTGAGGGTCTAGTATATTTTTGGGGAGTGTTTATTGATTTTTTTGGGACCCAGGGTCTAGTATTTTCATAGGATAAGGGTCTAGGGTATTCTATGGATGAGGGTATAGGGTTTATTGGGGCTTAGTTACTACGGTTTTTGAGGTTAAGGTTCTTGGGTTTTTTTGGGTGGTGGGTCTAGGGTTTTTTGGGGCTAAGAGTGTTGTTATTTTTAAGACTTTGGGTTTAGGGTTTTTTGGACAATGGATATAGGGGTTTTGGGGATGAGGGTTCATGGATTTGGTGGTATATATTCTAGGGTTTTTTAGGTCTTAGGTTTTAGGGTGTTTTAGGCCTCATGGTATATGGTTTTTTGTGGCTGAGGGTCTAGGTTATTTTTGTTCTGCAGTTCCAGAGTTGTTTGGTTATGTGGGTATATTTTGTTTTAGGGATTAGGGTGTAGTGTTTTTTTGGGCTGGGGGTTCTGGTTTTTTGGGGTTGAGAGTCTAGGGTTTTTTTGGGGCTAGGGGTCTAATGTTTTTGGGGATGAGGGTCTCAGGTTTTTTAGGGATAATGGTATGAGGATTTTTTAGGTAAAATGGTCTAGGGTTTTTTGGGGATGAGGTACAGGGGTTTTTTGGGTTGAGGTTCTTGGGTTTTTGAGGATGTGGGTATAAGATTTTTTGGGGTTGAGGGACTAGGATTTTTTGGCATTGAGGGTTTAGGGACTTTTGGGGATGAGGGTTTAAGGTTATGTGCGGCTAATCATTTAATGTTTTTTGGGGATGAGGGTTTAGGGTTTTGTGGGGATGATTTTTTAGGGATTTTAGGGCTAAGGATTTTCTTGAATATACTTATTTTGTTCCAAAATAACTCGTTTTTATGTGTTTTTATAATTCATAGAATCCCTATTTTTACTCTTATGAGTTTATCTTAAGTGTTTCAAATTATATTATATTGTCAAAAAGTTTTATCTTATCCTGATATAAATGTGGAGAAGAATATTATATTATTGAAATCTAGTTTGGAAAGATTTTCTTCCATATTTTTTGATATATAAAACTTCATGTCCATGATCCATCTTACAATGTAAGATATTTTCTATCGATGTTGTCTATATAGATACATCATGATTAAAAGCTAGATATTTTAGTCAAATATAATAATTATGAAAAGTATTTGTCTTGTGTAAAGGATATTTGGAAAAGATTATCTTGTGAGTGCCAACAGAATTTGAGGAAGTATCACAATTCAGTAACATACATTTCTTGCATAGAGGATTCATGTAACACAAATGTTGAATTAAGTTTATCTTATGCATAAAATAATTCAATGAGATATTATATATTTCAAATGAATTTATCTTATGTTTACAATACTATCAGTTGAATATCTTATGAAGAGATAGTTGTTATGAAGAATTTCATGATTACTTTCATAAACTTGTGAGAATTATTTAATTATTTTGATTCTATTAAAAAACTGAGATTTTGAAATAATGAAATATTTATTTTTTTATAATTTGCATTCTTACAATGAATAGAATGTTCCAAAGAAGAAGAAGATATCTAGCATCTCTACTATAGAAGAACATTATATATTTAGAAGGAATGGACACATGCCATTAAAATCATGTCTTATCAACTCTTCAATAGATTATTCACTCAAAATTTCTGATTATATGATAATCTTAAGTTCAAAATAAAAGATGATATATAATATAAATATATAGATGTTTCATGAACAAGATAAGGGAAGACACATATATATATGTGCACGCACCAAAGAATAATATGATAACACTAATAATGAACACATATACATAGAAAAAACCGCACGTAATATCTCATAGAATATCTTCTATGATTTTATTACAAAATTATTTGTTTTCAATGAAGATAATAAAGAGATATACTCTGAGGAATATCATTTTCTTGGGATTTATCTTCTCCCACTTTCAATTTCTGCTTTCAACTATGTGCTTCGGGATTTCTTTACAAATCCTTTGTCTATGTTTTTTTAAACTCATCGTATGTGTGTTATGGTCATGAATATATCTTGTAAATGGAGATCCTAGATAAAATCTCTTCTAAATTTTAAACAAGTTACAACCACTTTTCCTCTATTTGGAGCCCACAGAGTAGGGTAGTCTTAGTGAAGATCACCCAACTCAAGGAGTACCGTGTTGGTGGAGTGGAATAGAGGATTTCTATTCTAAGAACCACTATAAATATCAATTTTTCAATCTATTTATTAAATTATTTTATAGTTATACTACCTATTCATATTAAAAAAAATATTTGAACTTTCATACCTTGAAGAGGGTTGTTTTAAATAAAGGAAATTTTTTGGAACTCATTTCGCGCCCTCTTGAGTATCCATCAAGAACGTTTTGGGGAAAACAATTGGTAACAAAGCTCATGACTCTTGATTTCACTATACACAATTGTTGGAGTCTAAATATCTCCATTCAAATGGATTATATGTAATATAACATAGAAGGTATGTCAATTATCAGAGCCCCTTACATTAATGGTGAAAATTATGGTTACTGGAATAAAATGACGAATATATATTTGAGGAATCAAACCTTGAAGGTTTATCTCAAAGTAGTAATTCCTTATAATATTATGAGTACACAACCAAAAATGTTTAATGCTAATGATGAAACAAGTTATGATCTGAACTCAAAGTCTATGAATGTGATAATATGTGGACTAGTTCTAGATGAGTTTAATAGTGTTTCTCAATTTCAAATATCCAGTGATATGTAGACAACTATATAAGTTTCTTATAAAGATACTAAAATTTCGAAGGAACTTAGATATGATACATCCAAACACAATTTCAAGTCATTCAAAATTTCTAGAGGGAAAAGGATTACTAAGTTGAATGTAAGAATAAATGAATTTTTAAATATTATTTATACTATAGGAAAACCTATTATGGATCCCAAGAAATCATCGAAGGTTTTAATATATTTACCACCCAAGTGGAGTGGAATGTAAAATTCCATCATAAAAAACTAATATAGTCATGAATTTCAAAATAAAAGATATTATTATAACTCATACAATGAATGATGATGAAATGGAAGCTAAATTTTGTGAATACAAAGTTACTAATATAGAAAATGTTTCCTTAATGGTTTCCGTCTCTAAAGATTACATGATGAAAAAGATTTTATAGATCTATGAGACATCTAAAGAAGAATATTCCTCAGAAAATTATGGAGTGAATGATGAACTTGCACAGTTTTTCTGAATGTTCAGATTGTTATATAAAAAGAGAAAAGGGATCCTAATACCCTTCAACAAGTAAAATAAAGAAGGTGAAAACTATAAATATGTAATATTTTATGAATTCAATATTCTATAATATATCAATCCAGAGTGTCCACAACTTCATGAAAAGAAAAAGTATGACAAAAAGTTCTTGAAGAATACTAAATATAATAAGAAGTACATGAAAGATATGAAAGCCACATGTAGTATGTATGAGGTCTTTATAGAATGTACACATTCAATATTATAATCTTAATATCCAAAAACAAAGGAAAACATGTGTTTTATGAATGAATACTATACCATGTTGAAAAAATAAGTATGAAATAGTGAAAAATAAAAAAAAATCCATAATTATTACAATAAAATTATTAATGAAGTGGTGGATTTAAAAAATTATATTTTAAAAATGAATTGTAAAATTCTATTGCTTAATGAACTGAAGAGATTATCACAATTTAGATCTTATAGAAGGATGTTAAAAACATAAAAGATGATTTAGGTGTTTTTAATAAGGGTGAGGAGTATATACAAAATATTTAGTCAAAAATAACTTAAAAGGAAAAAATATTGAATAAGAATCCATAATGAAAGGCCAAAATTTTAAAAAACAATTCATGCCTAGTTGGAAAAACAAAAACCTTTCTATAGTTACCGATTTCACTATGGAGAAGTAGGTAATTTTACAAATATATGTAATCGGAAAAATCCTCAATTTTTTGGAATTAAAAATTCTATTATTATAAAAAATTCCCAAAACTTTTTGTCAATTTTTATAAATAAAGAATAGATTAAGATTCCTATGTTTCTTATATCAATATTTATAGACCCAAAAGATCTTGGGTAGAAAATAATTCTGTTGTTTAATTTTTCATTGTAGGGAACTAGCCACACAAATATAAATGAAAAATGTTTTTTTATATTGGTTGTTTAAGGAACATGGGTGGGGAATTATCCAATTTTCAATCACTAACCAAATTTTATGGAGTCTATGTCACATCTTATGACAATGAAAAATTAAAAATTGTTTGAATTGGATCTATAATAAATCCTCAATCAATTATCATCAACAAAGTAGTATACATTGAAGTCTTGAAGCATAACCTAATAAGTATTACTCAAATTTGTGATGATTATTTTACAATTTATTTTAATAATAATGCATGTCCAAATTTAAAATAAAAATCTCTTTAATTTAAATAACCAATAACAAACAAAATATATAACTATGATCTTAATTCTTCATGTTGAAAAAATCTAAATTGTTTGAATGCAAAAATTGATGAATAATAGATTTCTCGTAGAATAATTGGGAATTTTTATCTTTAATTTTAAAAAATTTATCTCTAAGTCATTTGATTTCTGATTTACTAGCCTTAAATTGGATAAAAGTTAAATATGTGATGTATTTCAAATGAGAGAGAAACACAAGTCATTTTTAAACTTTTTAAATTGGTTTCTACATATAAGTCTCTAGAGCTTATCCACACGGATATTTTTATACATACAAGATCTAAAATACATAAATAAAAATTCTTTTTATATTTTTTTGTTGAAGATTTCATCAGATTTACTGGGGTTCACTTTTGAGGATTTAATGTGAATCTTATTTGTTTTTTATTAATTTCTATTATATTGTGAAATATGAAAAAGATTCCAATATTGTGACCTAGAGAAGTGATCATAGAGGAGAATTTGAGAACTATGAATTTAATTTATACTTCTCAAAACAAGCTATTAAATAGTATTTGTATACCCCTAAGGAACCTTAATATAATTATTTTGTTGAAATGTGGAATAGGAATTTGAAATAAATTTCTATAACCATGTTATGTGAATAATTTTTTTATTAACACATCATGTTATGTAATCAACAGAGTTACAATAAGACATATCATAAAGAAAAGTCCATATGAATTATATAATAATAGAAAACCAAACATATAACACTTTGAAGTATTTCAAGGAAAAGTTTACATCTTAAACACCAAGGAAAATCTTGGAAAATTTGATCCAAAAGTGGTTGAATGTATCTTCCTAGGTTATTCTACAAGTTCCAAAGAATATAGAGTTTTTAAAAAATTTAAGGATTATTTAAGAATCAACTCATTTGGATTTTGATTATAGTTATCCATTTGATCAAAATATTATTCAAGATGGTGAAATAAGTCATTATCATAAGAAAATGTGATCTGAACTTATTTTATCAACAAAAAGGATGATGATTTGGATGTTTATTATCTTAAACCAAATCATGTATGGGTTGATACTAGTGACCAGAAAATGTATAGGCTAGCTAGCCAAGAAATCGTAAAGACCATTCTCTAGAAATAGTTAAAGGATGTTTAGATAAAGTAGTTATAACTAGGTAAAATATAGTAAATATTGTTGAATTATCTTCTTTTATGCCTTATCTATAACCTAAATCATTGGATGAATCCTTAGAATATGAATGCTGGTTTTTAGCCATGCATGATGAATTAATCCTATTCAAGAGAAATAAGGTATGGTAATTAGTTGAAAGGCACTATAATTATCCTATTATTTTTGAAAAATGGGTATTTATCACCAAATAGTATTATCAACATGTAATCATTAGAAATAATGATATATCAGTTGAAAAAGTTTATACTCAAGAAAAAGGTATGAAGATACCTTTTCCCATATTTCTAGATTAGAAGAAACCAAAATCCTTCTATAGAATGAATCTTATTTGAATTTTAAATTATACTTGATGGATAGGAAATATATATTTCTAAAGATAATTTTAATGGAAGAAGTTTGTGTTATACAACCTTCTAGTTTTGAAGACCCTCACATTAACAATTCTATTTTTAAACATAATAAATCTATCTATATATTTAACAAGCACCTACAGTTTGGTATGAATGCCTAATCTCATTTCTTTAATCAAAAGAATTTTCAGTAGGAAATGTGGATCCTACAATATTTAAGAATACTTAATCTTCATATATTTTGTTAGGTCAAATATTTGTTAATGATTTTATTTTTGAATCAATAAATCAAAAATTCTGAAATTATTTTTCAAAACCCATATAAAAGGAATTTTAAGTTAATCTACTTTCTAGGAATTCACATTTGGTAAAGATATTTTTTGAAATTTCATAATCCAATGAAAATACATACTTGATTTTCTTAAAAATTTTGGAAATGAAAGTAGTAATACATATTTATCTCCTATGAGATTCAACATTAAACCTGTTTGGAATGAGGTTGGAAAACATGTTGAAAAAAAGTTGTATATAAGAATAATTGGAAGATTAAATTTATCATACGACTAGTAGACCGGACATTATGTTTTTAGTATGTATTAGTGAAATATTTCAATCTAATCCAGAGGAATCCCATTTAAATGAAACTGAAATGATTTTAATATATTTAAAAGTAGTTGTGTCTCTTTCTCTACTTTTTCCAAAAACTACTGATTTTAATTTAATTTCATATTTGGATGCTGAATTTTTTTGGATGTATGTTAGATAGGAAATGCACCTCAAGAACCTGTCACTTTTTTTGAATATCTCTAGTATCATGGTCAACTAAGAAACAACACTCTATTGCATTATCAATTTTTAACGATGAATATATTGCTATAAGACATTATTATGCACAAGTGTTGTTGATGAATCACACTCTAATGGATTTTGGATTTAATTTTAATTGTTTCCAATCAAATGGGATAATACAAGTGCTATAAACATTTCATGAAATCCAATAAACCATTCTAAAAAAACACATCTATTTAAGGAATCAGTTATTAAGATATCATACACAAAATAGTGATATCTCTTTAGATTTTTTTGATCAAAAAATCAATTAGAAGAAATTTTTATTAAAACAATTATTGCTAAAAAATTTGATTTTATCCAATCTGAATTAGGTTTATTTAATTTTTCTTGATTATTAATTTACTTAAATAATATATTAATTTTATAATTAAGTAAATATTTTATTTTCATTTCATTATTCGAGATTTTGTATGGCTGTTTTAAATGTTATTCTTATCAAATAAGATATGTCAAAAAAAGTTTTCTACAATTACACGACACATTACACAATATTACCCTTTGATTACCACAAAAAATAAGGAATGTTAGTTTAGAGTGTGAAACCCTTATAAGCATCTCAACCTTTGACTCGTTTCTATCCGAACCACTTTTCACTAACCCTTCAATATTTAAAACCTTGTGAAGTATTAACAAACTAATAGAAATAATGGATCATCAAAAAAAGAATCTAGTGGTACGTAACCTCTATAAAAAATCTTTGTGAATGAACAATAGATTTTAGCTGGTTATATGGAATAAACCTATTTCTCAAAAAGGACATTAATCATCTATGATGGAAATTTTTCTTTGATGAAGGATGGACTATTTTTTAATGATGTTATCAAGTTATATGACCTAAACATATTCCATTTTTTTGACAATTAATACCTCATCACTATAACTATAAACCAAAAAAATTTCTATAACTTTAGTAACAATGGATGAAACATTTAAATGTCTTCATGAAGTCTATATAGACTTCAACACTTATTTTATCACTATAAATGATGTGAATCCACCAGAAATAGTGAATTATCTCTTTGGAAAGGTTGATATTGAGACAATTCTAATGAAGGTTTTGGACCCTGAAAGAATGTTTTTTCTAATTTTAATTCAGTCTGTAATTGTAAAACACAACGCCGAGTTTGAAAACGTTCTCATTGAAGATGTTACATGACTGTATTTTTTTATGATTGAGAAGCATGTGAAACTAGATTTTAATATTATTAAATATATGTTTCATATTGAAAATAAGACATCATATTTCTATCCTTTTGGATGGATGCTAAAAATATTTTTTCACAAAATTACTGTTTTCTTGGATAATAATATTGTAGATCATTGTCATGGATTAATGATGTTGAGTGAAAAAATATTAAATTGAAGTGGTTTCTATAAGAATTCATATTTAAATATGTTTCAACCCATTAAATCTAAAGTATAAGTTGAAGTTGGTCCAAATTCAACTCAAGGGGAGTCATCCCACCTTGTAGTTACTAGTGGAGTTGTTTCTTAGGTTCATGAAAATATACCTGTTTTGGAATAAAAACTAGTTTGATATGTTTATGTTCTTGATAATGAATATATAGTTTAATGTAGAATAAGAATAATGGTTGTTATTCAACCTAGAGAGAGAAATACTCCTAAATATAGATCACCTCTAGCTTCTTCTATTCCAGTTTCCATTATTAGAGAAAGATTGGCATTGAGTTTTAAAATGTTGGTTATTGTTGTTAAAGGAAGGAACATTTAAAATATTATTGGTGCAATCTCACTGGTTGAAGTGTCTCCATATGGGACGAAAATATGTTGGTAGAAAGAAGAATAACTATATCACATTATGGTGAAGCACCAATTGTTGAAGCAGTACCTCATGTTAGAGAAAACCAAAAAAATGATGCTCAGAGTGTAGAAGTAAAATAGGAGAAATAATATCCCATTCATATAAAGTGTTGAAATTTATAGAGTCAGGATACTGATAAGAATGTTTTTTAGAGAGCTCAAGAGATATTATCTAAGTTAATGATTCAAGTTGAATTAGTAAAATCTCAATTGATTGAGGCCAGAAATGAGATGAGGGCTCTTCATGAATAGATATCTTCCAAAGACGATGTATAGGAAGTGATGTTTCTAATTCAATAACTGTTTGAAATTTTTTCAAAGGAACCCATATTATAATCCATGAATAAATTGGATATTTAGTGAAGGTTAATAGAAGTGTCTCAAGTAATGGATACAATAACTGCTACTGTTTCTTCATTATAGAGTGAAATTATCTATAGGTAAATGTTTCAAGACATTCAAAGAGATATAATAGATAAAGATATATGGTTTCCAATGTTTCCACAAGCATCACTTATTTTAATTAATCAATCTATAAATTTGATCATCTCTTAATTAAAATTAATGGTTCTAAAATATCAATAACTTTTGTATCATCTACAAAAAGATACCAGTTTCATCAACACTGGTTTGAAAAGAATGGATTTATATTTTGAAAATAAGATCAATGTTTTAGAAATGATGTATTAATATTTACATCAGTTTTCCACATGTAGCTTAACACTAGAATCCCCTAAAGATGAAGACAAAAAAAGAGAAAGATGCATTTTTTGAACTACAATGTCTATAAAAGGAAATGAATTAGTATCTATTTATCACAGAGTTTATTATTCAGAAAACCATTCTGAATTTATGAATAAAATAGTTCTTGGATTTCCAATGAAAGGAGATGAAAAAAATTTCTTTTGAAATTTTTCTCAACAGGTCTATAATGGTTTCATAACTCTCAGGGATTACTGTAAGAATGACATGGTGAGAATAATTTATTCTTATACCGACTCTGCATTTGAAATTCAATAAATACATATACTCGTACCTGATATCAATTATAGTTATGTCTCTTCATTATAAATAATTAAATATATATTTTACCCTTCTGTCTTTTAATTAAGGGAAAGTATCTGGTTTGTAGAAGAAATATAAATATATTTACATGAATCATTTAAAAAAAATACTTTGTTCCTGTAGATAAATTTTATATTCCATGGGCTCAGAACACTACCCATAATATTCAAACTACCTTAGTGAGGATTTCCTGAGATGATATATTAGGTATTGGAGGAACTTCACTCACCTTGGCTATTGTTTTTTGAGAGAGTGGTGATACTTCTTTTCCTACATCTTCCATACCTTCTAGAAAACATCCTTCCTTAAAATAACTCTCCAAAAAAAATTTACATGTCAAAAAACTAATACACCAATATATTTTCATCAGTTTGTTGAATAATGTTTTTTAAAAAATTGAATTATTGATTTAAAAACATTTGAATGATCATTTCGCAAAAATTTTCGTGAATGCTTATATTTAAAATTTTTAATTCCCTTTTCCATCATTATTATTAAATTTTAGATTGAATCATTTTATCTACTTTCTTAGTTTTTTAATTTTATTTTTTTTATATCTTTTCTCTTTATTTATTTGGAGATTTTTCTTACCATTTCTTTATTCAAGATAACTTCATGCAAAATTATGTTCAAATTCATTAGTTTTGACTATTTAAATTTTTTCTATGCATTATTAATTATTTTAATATTCATTAGCCTACATATTGTTTATAATAAAAAATAGGGACAAGAAATAGGATAAAAAAATTTATTCAGAAAAGAAAAAAGAATATACAAAAAAGTAATTTTATATTTTGACGTTTCTTTAGTAAATTTTTGTTTTCAATTAAAAGGCTTTTATGATCACCAAATATGGGGAGACTTTTGGAAAGACTTATGTTTTTCCAAAATATCTCAATGTTTATTTAATTTTATGAGGCTGAAAATCACTATTTTTATTCTAATGAGTTTATATTAAGTGTTAAAAAATTTATTTTGTTATAAAATATTTTTTTATTATGTTGAGTCAATTATGAAAAATTATTTTATCTCATGGAAATATAGTTTTGAAAGATTATATTATGTCTACAAAGAGATAGAAAAATTCATGTTAAAGATCTATCTTATGACATATGATATTTTCTTAAGAAGTGGTCATTTTAGCTAGTTCATGATTAATAGTAATATATTTTAGTCAAATAAAATAGTTATGAAATTTATTTATCTTACATAAAAGATATTTAAAAAAATATTATCTTATGGTAATCAAGGGAATTTGTTGAAGTATCACACTTCAATAGTATACTTATATTACACAAAATATTTATGTTATGAAAATGTTGAATTAGGTTTATCTTAAACACTGAAGATTTCAAAGATATATTTTTACTTATAAAAGAATTTATATTACGAGTACAATACTATCGATTGGATAACTTCGGAAGATCTAGTCGTTATTTAAATTGTCATAATGGGAGAAGTTGTTTCATGATTTTTAGTCTATCAGAAAAATAGATATCTAAATAAGAAATGTTTGATTTGTATAATGTATAGTTTTACCAGGAATATAAAGATTCAATGAAGAAGATCCATGACATCATTATTTCTGAAGCACATTCAATACTTATAATAAATGGACACATACCCATAAAATTTAGCTTTATCAACTTTTCAATGGATTATTCACTCGATCATTGTGATTATCTCACATTCTTAATTTCCAAATCAAAGAGATATACAAAGGAACAATTATTTTTGGAATGAACCAGAGGACTGAAGACACACATATATATGTGAATATCCTTAGGAACACTATGATAACCCAAACATCAAACGCGTGTACATAGACAATACCTTACATAATCTCCCATAAAATCACTTTTTTGTTGTGATTATAAAATTATCATTTTCAATCAAAGATCATCATGAGTTGTAATTTGAATACTATCATCTTCTAAAAATATATCTTCACATACTTGTAGTTATTGTTTGTTATTGTGTGATGCAACATTCATTTAAAGATTCACCCATCTGTATTTTTTTACATCTATTATAAGTTAATGTATTAAGTTCATGGATAGGTATTGTAAAGGTATATTCTAGTTTAATGGTTTTATACCATTATAATAAGTAAAAATTAATTTTAATTTGTTGGGAGACTTAATAAAAAGGTCCTTATTAGTGAAAAAATACCAAACTCTTGGACTAGAGTTTTGGTGGAGTGGACTCAAAGATTTTTTTCTTCTGAACCACTATAAATCTCCTCTATTCAGTCTCGTTCTTTCAAGATTTTATATTCCTGATTCTTGTTTTCATTAAGGAAAATATTTGAAGCCACATAACTTGAATATGGTGGTTTTAAAGCATATAATTTTTTTTGGAAAATCAATTCATCCCACTATTGGGTTTTCAGTTATCCATTCTATGGGACAACCAATTAAGGGTATTTTTGGGACTGGTTCAGGTTTTCTTTGAAGTTTTGTAATTATGGTTTTTTCAGATGACATTTTTAGGTATTTTAGTGATAAGGTTTTCAGGATTTTTGGGGTTTAGGATTTAGGGTCTTTTGGGGCAATGGGTATATGGTTTTTTGGGGCTAAGGGTTTAGGTTTTTTTTGTGTTAAGGGTGTAGGGTTTGTTTTGGATTTAGGGTTTACGTTTTTTTGGGGTTGGGGTTTTTAGTTTTTTTTGTTGACATTATAGGGTTTTTTGGTGCTAAGGGTTTAGGATTTTTTGGGACCTAGAGTTTAGGGTTTTTAGAGGCTGAGGGTTTTGGGTTTTTGGGGTTTGAGTGTTTAGGGTTTTTTGTGAATGGGGTTTATGGTTTTTTTGAACTGAGGGTTTTGGGTTTTCTTGGGATGGGGGATTAGGTTTTTTGTCAATGAGGTTTTAAGTAATTTTTGGGATTAGGTTTTAGGGTCTTTTTGGGTTGATGGATTATGGTTTCTTAGGGATCAATGTTTAGGGTTCGGTTCTATCGGGATATGTGTTGAAGTTTTTTGGGGATTGAGAGTTTAGGGTTTTATAGGGCTTGTTGTTTAACATATTTTAGGGATGAGCGTTTAGGATTTGGGGGGGGTGGGGGTTTATCAATTTTTTAGGAGTGAGTATTTAGGGGTTTTTAGGGTGAGGGTTATAGTTTTTTGGGGGCTGAGGGTTGATGGATTTTTGTTCTTGAGGTTTTATGATTTTTTAGGGATGATGGTTTAACATTTTTTGGTGGGTGAGTGTTATGATTTTTTGGGTTTGAGGGTTTTGGGTTTTTTGGGGGATGACTGTTGATAGATTTTTAGTGTTGATGTTTTAGATATTTTTATGGCCGATGGTTCAGGGGTTTTTTCGGCTAATACTTTTGGTTTTTTGTACTGATGGTTGACTTTTTTGGGGTGATTTGGTTTGATTGATTTTTTAGGGATAATCATTTTGTGTTTTTTGGGGCTACGGTTTAGGGTTTTTTGGCTAAAGGTTTTAGGGTTTTTTATGTGATAAGGGTTGTGAGTTTTTGGTGGATTAAGATTTTTATTCTTTTTGGGATACATGTTTATGATTTTTTTGGAAGATGTTTTGGGGTATATTGGGGATGATAGTGTGGGGTGCTTTTGGGAAGAGGGATTAGGGTATTTTTAGGTTGTGGGTTTTAGTTTTTTGGGGCTAAGGGTTCAGGGATTCTTGGGGATGACAGTTGACGTTTTTTTGGGGATGAGGGTATCATGTTTTTATGGCATGAGGGTTGAGGTTTTTTGGGGTTGTGGGTTGAAATTTTTTTGAGGGATGAGTGTTGATTTTTTGTGTGGATGAGTGTTTATAATAATTTAGTGCTAAGGGTTTAGGGTATTTTTGGGATGAGGGTTTAGGGTTTGGGGTGGATGTGTTTTTGGGGTTTTGGGGATGAGGGTTTAGGGGTTCTAGAAGCTATCAATTTAGGGTTTTTTGGGTATGAGTGTTTAGGGTTTTTTGGATTTGAGGGTTTAGTTTTTTATGGCTGAGGGTTGAGGGTCTTTTGGGGTTGAGGGTTTATTATTTTGGATTGAGGCTAAATGATTTGTTGGGTTGGTAATTTAGGGATTTTTTGGGATTGGGTTTGAAGGATTTTTTAGTATGAGTGTTGATGATGTTTTCAGGCTATGGGATGGTGGATTATTGGGTGTGAGGGTTTATGGATTCCTAGGGTTCAGGAATGAGGGTTTTTTGGCATTAGGGTTTGACGTTTTTTGGGGGATGAGGTTTGAGGGTTTTTTGGGAATAAGGGTTAAGGGTTTTTTAGTTCTAAGGTATTTAGGGTGATTTAGAGATTAGGGTTGACAGTCTTTGGTCTTGATGGTTAAGGGTTTTGTTGGGGTTGAGGGATTAGGAATTTATGGGTAGGAGGGGTTATGATTTTTTTGGATGAGGGATGAGGGTGTTTGGGGTGGAGGGTTTATGATTTTTTGGGACTAAGGTTTTAGGGTTTTTTGGGGATGAGTTATCTAGTTTTTGGTGGATGAGGATTTTAGGTTTTTTTGGGGATTATGGTTTAGGGATTTTTGAGGTAGTGGGTTGAGGATTTTTTTTGGACTGAGGGTTGAGGGCTTTTTGGGGCATAGGGTTTAGGGGTTTTGGGATTGAGGGGTAGATGGTTTTTTTGGATTACGAGTTGTGGTGTTTTTAGGGCCGATGGTATAGTGTTTTTATGGATGAGGGTTAAGGGTTTTTTGAGGATAAGGGATGATATTTCTGGGGTTCTAAGGGTTTAGGGTTTTTTGTGTTGAGTGTTTAGGGATTTTGGGGTTTGAGGGGTGAGGGTTTTTTTAGGGTTAATGGTTGAGGGTTTGGTGTATGATGTTTTTGTTTTTTTTTTGGAATGAGTGGCAAGAGTTTTTTTGGGTGTATGGTTGAGGGTTTATTAGTGATGAGAGGTGAGGGTTGAGGCACTACTGAAAATAGGCTTATTTGCGATGGGTCATTTGTGACAGGATACCATTGCAAATGGCCATTTGCGACAGGGGTCCGTCACAAATCGCACGTTGTGAAAAATGGCGTCGCAACTAAATCTATTTGCGACGGAACTGTCGCTAAAAATATTATTAGCGATGAGAATTATTCCTGTCGCTAATACTAGTTGATTTATTTTAGAAAAACATTAAATAATTTTTTGCGACGGGACCGACACAAATGTTATTTGCGATGGGTTCCTCAACCAGTCGCAAAATAAGTGCAAACAAATAAACTTTTGCATCAGGTTACTTATACCGTTGCAAATAAGTATAAAAAATATTCAAAAAATATATTAATAAGTATTTGTGACGGGACCGTCGCAATTACCAGTTGCGACGGGTTCGCCAGCCCATCGCAAATAAGTATAAAATTTAAAATAAAATAAAATATTATCATTATTATAATTCATATTAAATTTTTTTTAATTAAATTAAAATTTTTAATTTTTTTAATATATATAAAAATAATAACTATTATAAAATATGAATAATATTATCAATCATATTAATATTACAATATTATATAATAAAATTAATAATATAAAGAATTAATATTATAATAAATAAATAAAAAATTATAAAAAAATATTAATATTATTATAATATTAATATTATTATAATTCATATTAAAAATAATATAATTAAATTAAAATATTTGAAAATTTTAATATATATAAAAATATTAACTGTTATAAAATATGAATAATATTATTAATCATATTAATATTATAATATTATATAATAAAATAAATAATATAAAAAATTCATATTATTATAAATAATTAAAAAATTATAATTTTACTTAAAATATTTGAAACTTTTTATGTATTAAAAATATTAAATATAATATTATTAAAATGATTAGAAAATAAAAATATAAAAATTTCAAAATTTGCAAAAAAAATAAACAAATAATTAAAATACTAGGTATAATATTATTATTAATAAAATAAATAATAAACTATTAAAAATAAATTGAAATTAAATAATGCAATATATAAGAGAGACTAAATCTTTAAATATAAAATATTATATATTTTGAATTCACAAACTTTATAACTTCAAAAAAATTCATTGATCTGAAGGAGGAGGGGGAGGGGGAGGGGGAGGATCTGTAGGAGATGGTGGAGGAAACTCCATCCCTAATGCACGAGTAAGTCTGCGCATGTACTCCATCTGCTCATGATGCTACTACAGCTACAAACTCATCTGCTCCTTGTGCACCTGCTATTGTTGTCGACGCACCTTCTCATATTGATATTGATGTAGATGAATCTCCTCCTGCTCTTTACAGAGACTCTCTATCAACTCAGTCTGAGATCACAACTGATCCTTATATTGTGAAGTGGAAGATGATGCATGAGCTCCTCTCGAGCTGGACGTCGACATCACAGCAGTGCCATAATAATCTCTGGGTGTCAGTCGACTGTCGATACCAACTTCTCAGCCCTTCTCGAATCCATACTGGGTCGCCTGCATCTAGGCCGCCTCATCAAACTAATGGTAATTGGCCTGATCAGATGTCTCGGTCTGACTCTCAGCCTGAGTCTATGACGCTGCGGCCTCACATGACTCCTGTAATTAAAATTTAGAATTAAAATTATGAATATATTATATGCAGTTAATTTTCAAATTGAAAAACAAATAATACTGACCAAATCTAATGTTGGTGATCACCTCTAATCTCCCTAGTAGCTGGATCAGTATACATCCTCTGATATATGTCGAGCTCCGAAATATCTGGCTGCTCGACTGCCTATAAAAATATAAAATAAATTGTTAATATTTAAAGTTATATAAAATATTAATAAGAAATGTACGTACCAAATACTATCTATGAGTACTGAATGTACGACTCCCAGCTCGATGAGACACCTCCTGTCTCCCTTGATTCTGTCTCCCCATCGATGATCTCCTCTGAAAGCCACCACTCAACCAATGTGAACATAATCCATCCCATACGTGGGATGAAATGTACTCTAGTCTATGCGCTCTACAAGAGTCATCAAACACTGACACTACTACTTTTTCCATGGTATTTCTTCATAAGTTGTGCAAAAATTGAAGAAAGCGATCACGCATGGCCACCATCCATGCGTTGTGGATGGAGTCCCGCATGGTATCCTTGATCGGATACCATAAAGCCTATAAATAATTCAAAATATCTAGTTATAAATGAAATAACATTCAAATTAAAAATTATTTTATGTATGTAGCAACCAATGGTCGAACATGGTCTGCTACACATCAACAGGAATCTGCTCCCATGTGGTCTACGGCTGAGAGAAATAGTTGCGCAACATAGCGTTGTACTGTCCGACTGCTATATGCGTAAAACTATAAAAACAATAAAACATTTATTATGTAAATAGATTAATGAAATCATATTAAAATGCACAGGTTATCATACCTCCATGTGCGTGCATGAAACCCAGTATGTGGACGTCGCTCAGGGATGGGGTCAGGAATCATCAATCAGGCAAGAACGCACCCCCTCCGCATACCTCCTAAAGCGCCTGTTGGATGAGGGTCAGATGCAACCAAATCACCCTCATCGAAAACTAGATCATCCTCCAACAAATCATGAAATTTTTCCGGATCCATCTGAAACAAAAAATAAATATTGTTAGCAAATAATTGAATATTATTATTATATATACATATATATATTAGTTATGATTATATATTACTATCATTGAATTGTATCAATTTTCACCTTCATCATCATCTTCATATCTGACAATGTCATCTTCATATTCCTCCTCAATATCATCGATATCCATTTGACTTCCAGTTTCTTCATCTCTTACCATTTCAAATTCATTTGTGACATCATTAACATCATTGTCATCACTGACTCTTAATTGTAGTGTGTCATCATCGATAATAATGTCTCTTTGTAAAAAAGATTTATTTGGAGTACTCTCTTGAAAAACTTCAATTCCTGGTACTTCAGTGATAGCACATTCACTCTGCCTAAATTGATTGTCTCGAATTTTGATTTTTATTATGCTCCACCAATCAGTCAAGTCTCTTGTCGTAGCACAGAACTTTGTGTAAAAAAATTGATGTGCTTGTTGAGCCAGTAAGAATGGTTCATTTACTGCAAGAACACTTTTAAATTTAATATTGATGATTCCATGAGTCGGATGACCACGCACACCTCTCTCAGTATCCAACCACTGACATTTGAACATCATTATGTAATGGTGTCCTAGATATCAGAGTTCAATAATTTCATCAGGCATGCCATAAAGTCAACTTCATTTTCTCTATGATGAGATCCTCTCAAGAAAACTCCACTATTCATTGTATTTTTTGATTCCCCATATGCATGTGTATGAAATCAAAAACCATTCACCACATATGAATTATAAGATTTAACCATTTTGGACGGTGGGTTACTCAATATACACAACCGTTTGTCAATTTTATCTGCATATCGAGACACCTGAAAAGTTGTGAAATAATTATCAATATACTAAACTATAAATTTAATGAGATGTTAAAACATTAATCATTTATGTTACCGGTTTTTGAAACCACTGAGAAAATTTTTTCTGTCGGCGTTTTTTGAGAGCAACTTCTGTAATTTGTGGAAGTTGTTTCTTGATATGATTATCATATAACCTATAAAAAAATAGTTTTCTATTGTAACATAAATGATAGAAAAATTGATAGAAAAACATATAGTACAAATGATGTCATCTCTTCATAGTTGAGCAGAACATACGTATGAGCTCTGTGATGTCCATCATCTGAAATCCATCGTTCATGAACTCCACCAAAACCAAGCTCTGGCTAGTTAAAAACAGATAATTTATTGTTGCTTTCATCAACATTCATATCATTCCATCCCATGCGGTTGTGTTTGGAGGGATACTCAGATTCAAAATAGTGGGAGAAAAAAAAAGATATTTCTTCTTGAAAATAAGCTTCAGCAATAGATCCTTCAACATATGCTTTGTTACGTACATTCTTTTTCAATTTCTGCATGCATCTTTCGAATGGATACATCCATCAAAATTGTACCGGACCTCCACATTTTGATTCATATGGAAAATTTAATATCAAATGTTCCATTGAGTCAAAGAAATATGGCGGAAATATTTTTTCCAGTTTACATATAATTACAAAAACAACTTCTTCAAGTTTGTTTAGAACATCGTAATCTGTTGTCGCTGCACAAATGTCCCGAAATTTTTTTGATATGTCTATAATGGAATCCTAAATCACGGAATTCAATAGACCTCTCAATCCAATAGGCAGATGTCTCTCCATTAAAACATGGCAATCCTGAATTTTTAATCCGGTAATATGACCATTCTTTACACATCTACCCAAATTTGAAGCACAACCATCTGGAAGTCTCAAATCTGCAATCCACATACAAAATAATAAGTGACTCTTTTTGGATAGTGTATAAGATGCTTTTCGCTTCATTAACTATTCTGTTCTAACATTCTCAAACAATTCGAGTTCTAGACGCCTGCAAATTTTGGCAAGATCTAATCGTGCATTTACATTAGCATTGCTCTTTCCTGGTGTATCCTAAACTATATGAAACAAATTATCAAAATAGTTCTTCTCAATATTCATGACATCCAACATGTGTCGGACCAAAAAATCAGACCAATATGGAAAATCCAAAAATATGTTATGTTTTATCCAATTGTGCTCTTTCCCAAAACCAGAAATTTTCTGTTGTTTTATTGTGGGTCCAAATATAATAGAAGGTAATGAAAATAAAACTGATTTTAACTCCGTACTTGATATAATTTTTAGAGGTCCATCCCTTTTAATTGTGCCATTTCTAAAATGAGATCTGCTTTTGTAAAAAGGATGATCAGCTCGAAGAAATTTGTGATGACAGTTAAAATAGAAAGGTTTTCTTCCATGGACATGCATAAATGCTTTGTTCTCTCCCATTCAATAAGGACATGATTTCGAACCATGTGGACTTCATCCAGATAACATGCCATAAGCTGGGAAGTCACTAATTGTCCACATAAATGCTGCTCTTAGTATGAAATTCTATTTCACAGCAACATCATATGTACTGACACTGGTACTCCACAATAAATTTAATTCATCGACCAATGGTTTCAAATAAACATCAATATTCTTCTTTGGATGTCCTGGAATTAGTAAGGTCAAAAAGATATAGGGTTATTTCATCAACATCCATGGAGGTAAATTGTACGGATTTCAAAAAACAGGCCAACATGAGTACTGACTACCATAAGATCTGAAGGGACAGAAACTATCAGTGGAAAGACCCTGTCGCACATTTCATACTTCTAAAGAAAATGATGGATGTACTCTATCAAAATGTTTCCATGAATCACCATCAGCTGGATGATTCAATCTTTTATCAGTTGAAATATTCATTTTTTTCCATGACATCATTGTCGATGTACTCTTATTGTAGAGACCCGTATCTTGACGTACATGAACATTACATTACTTTTGCGGAATACTTAGTACATAACAAAAACACACACACAAGGATCGTAATAGTTTAGTGTCTTTGGAAACTCGGATCGTAATCTTCTAAACGTGGTGAAAGATCTTCAATATCTCCCATAAAGATCTTCCCCTTTTTTTTACCTAAAACCTTTCTTTATATCCTGGGGAAAAGAAAACATAAAAGGGTGATCTCAAATGCTCAGTAAGGGTAAACAAAGGAAATATCAATCACATAATTTTCATAAGAACATAACATTTTTGGAAATCTTAACCTGCAAAAGAGAGCATAATTTCATAACATGGGATAAATCATAGTAGTGAAATGAAATCATAACTTAAAACATTACTCATTGTGGCATACACACATAATCATAGAGAATCATTTCTTGTTAGTCAAGACTCATTTCCAAGACTATCTTAGTGGACAAAGTCCCTTTCTGAATCGAGTAATCCTCGTTTCAGTCCTGTTTCACTGAACCGGTATAACCTACCATTCCAGCCATGTCTATCTCATGAGATATAAAATCTTTACCCAATGCATTGGAGGGAGATATAGGTCCCACCCATCTCTTAATGAATCCTTTCTTATGTGTGCCACAAAATCATAAATCATTTATCATTGCATAACCCATGCAATAAAAATGGGATTCTTAAACAACATGACATCATAAAACCATTCATATAAGATAAAGGAATTCATAAACATAATTCCATCACAACATAGTCAAATCAATGTAAAAATATGGATAGAAACAGAACCCTTTATTATCTTAGATGGAAAATAATTTTGATAAAACACTTGCATTGAATTCTTGAGGAAAATATCCTTTCTTCTTCAAAATCAATTTCTTTTCACAAAACATCATGCAATTTTAAAAGAAATATATTTTATTGAAAATAGTCATAAAATCTTTTAGAGGAAGCTTCATGAAAATAAGGCTTCATAAAACAGTAGAAATCCGTTCGTGCCGTATAAGTTAAAAAAACATTCTTTTTTACTTTTGTCGAAAAAGTCAAAATGTACCTCGTACGAAAAACGACAAAAGATTCCTTTCATATCGTTTTCTAAAAACTCACCAAAGGGTAAAATTGGATTTAAACAATTGTAGGTGGATGGAAATAATATTACATATTGAAGAAACATGGATGTGGATGGTAAAATACACCCCAGTAAATACTTATAAACAATCTCGGATAAAAATGAGATTGTGATATTTCCCTTACCTTAGGTCCGACTTGCTTTGTAAGTGTCCGAACCTCCTGTATAATGATTTAAATCATGTTATTGACTTATTACAGAATCATATTCATTGTTATGATATCATATATGGTTCACTTATGACATTATATTACCCGTTCTTTTGTAAATTCCATGTTAAAGAAGCGTTTTGGGTAAAATCGTTTCATTTATCGTAGGTGTTTTGACTTGTTTTTCTTGACATCATTATTACTTATATCATGATTTACTTACTTCCAGAATATAAAATATGATTTATATATCATATATATTCAGTATATATATATATATAATAGGTAGATAAATAAAATGAAAAACACCGTTCATGGAGACAGTAGTCCGTACGTACGCATGAACGCTGTTTTCCTTTCCTTATTGTCTTGAAATGGAAGTAAGTAGATGACATACATATGAATATATATACATAAATACAGTAGCTTTATAATGTCATATATTTCATTATTATTTCTTATATATACTTTATAATCATTCTTAAATGGTTAACATGGAGAATGAATCTCATCGCGTCTTGGAGACGGTAGTCCGTACGTACGCACGAGCGATGATATCATTTCAATAAATATTGAATTGAATTGGAGTGGATTATACAATATATCAGAATCAATATGATATTGTAATAACTATGTATAGTTATTCATTACACCATTATACCCATCCATGTAAGGTGGTGGTGGAAAATAGATTACACCACGGCGTGGAGACGGTATTCCGTACGTACGCACGCGCGGTGATTTCTTTTTCCGTAGGATGGATAGATGGTGAAATAGGGTTGTTTCATACTTATAATAACATATCAGTATATGAGTGATACTGATGTTATTACTTCATAATGAAACAACCTAAGAAGAAGAAGTGGAAGAAGAAATAAAGAGGAAAGAATTGGTAACGGTAATTACCTCTTCTTTGAAGCGCCTCTTTGAGACCTCCTCTTAGGGCACTAGAATTGGTCTTTGAGGAAGACCAGAACCTCTAGGATGTTACTAGGGAAGTGGAGAAGAGATTTTGGCAGGGGTTGGCCGAGCTTGAGTGCTCAAATTGGTGTGAGGAGGAGGGGGAGGAGGTGTCCTTTTATAAGGGAGGAGAGGGGCACCTTAGGAATATCTCAAAATATTATTTTATATTAAAGTCAAAATTGGTTTATAATGGTTCCAAAGGGTCTTATTTAGAATCTAAAGTGGGGATGGCTCGAAATCATATCAACCAATAAGATTTAGACAAGTTTAGGGTATTATTTTAACCTTATCAATTAGATTTAACTCTAAGTTAAATAATTTAACTTTTACCGTGTCTTTTTGTTTTCTTTCACTATATGGTAAATACACTTACTATAACATGCCAAACAAACCCCAAATTGTATATTATTAATACATATATCCTTATCTAAGTCATTTGGCCGAACCTTAGATTTTTAGGAATAAAATAACAATTAATAATATAATATTTGATTTAAAAACTATTATGTGTCAATTTTGACACTATTTGATACATGATTTTTGTGAAAGTCATAACAGAATTAAATGTTCGAACCAAGTTGATTAAATCAACATTAATATATCATAGTAACCTAGAAAATTAGTGGAATTCATAAAAAGTCTCAAATTATATTTATTTTGGTGTTTATAACATCAATTATGTCAATATTTCATTAATAAGATAATTACTGCATCATCATTATGTCATAAATAAATTAAATTATTTAATGTCTAAAAATTACAAATAAAATATCATCATGTAGGAAATCTTTTTAGATTTCTAATGAATATTTACAATTGAATTTATCTTATGTATAACCCCATATTAAAAATGATTTACTTATTAAACTTTGATTTTAACTATTTTAACCCTTCTTTAAATAAATTAATAATAAATGTCCTAATCTAATCCAAGTGGGCCTAAATGGTCATATTTTATTCCTAAGTTTGTTTTTGGTCGAATTACACTTGTCCAATAGAATTAGGACATGTGTTAGGGTAATAGTAATATCATATTTACCCTTAGTTACCCTATTTACTATTAACCGCGGTAAAAAAAGTAAAAAGTTACTATTCACCAAAAAATTATTTTCATCTCATTGAACCACATTTTAGTCCTTGATATTAACTGTGTCTCTCGGATTTTCGAAATTCCATTCACAGAAGCGGCAAAATTAAGTTTTATGAAAAATTCAGTTTTTTTAACTACCACTTAGTAGTTTCACTATTCATCAAAAATTGATGTTTTTCAGAACAATGCCAAAATTTCATCCTAAGCTATATTTCATATTCCGAGTTCAAAAATGAAATCTATTTTACCAAATTCATAACATAGAAGTTGCATTAATTAATTTTATAATTAAATCCCGCTGTTAAAATAAATAGCGTGTTTTTAGGAAACAATATATATCAAAAGATTGACACTTGATTATGTCTTGTTTAAATGTGAAATTACAACCAATGACCAACATTGTATTAAATTGTAAAAATATATTCTAAATATACTTTAAAACCACTCAAATTAATAATTTATCACTATTAATTATTTCGATTAAAAAAGTTGTTTTTAATTATAATTTAGTAATTTTCACTATTCATCAGAATATGAAAGTTATCCGAAAAGTACCAAAATTTCACCTTAGGCTAAATTCGATACTCCGAATCCAAAAATGAAGTCCATTTTGAGAGTTAAAATTTCTAAAATTTAAAAAGTGGTTATTACTATTCATAACGGCTAGTTTTAATAATATTTTAATAGCATATCATTGTTTCGTGAAACTCAGGATTACGTACCACACACGCTATCGAGGAAGGTTGTGATTGCGTGTAATGCAAGGCAAGTCAAGGATGCGTGTTGTGCAAGCTCCTTTTGGTGTAGCGTATAACACAAGACATTAGTAAAATAAAAAAGAATATTTTTCATAAAATCTCGGGCTGTTACATTCTACCCCCCTTAAAATGAATTTCGCCCTCGAAATTCGTCGGGGTTATAAATGGTTTACTATTCGAAAGTTTCTTTAATAGAAACCCACATCGTAAAAGGGAATGCCAAAACGTGGCTTTAAAAACTAAAGTATGAAATGTAACGATTACCCAAATAAACTAATCACTGGGTTTCCACATAGGTGAAAATATGGATATGGAAGAGAAATCTAACCATCATGTTCTGATAGAGAGTGGTAGAGAACATGGCTATGGAAAAGCCAGTAATCATAAATCCATAGAGTTGTGATGATATAAGGTACCATCTGATTCATCAGGTATAAGATCATTAGGACAACATTTTTGGTTTTCAAGATCATTTCCCTAAAGTTGAAAATTTGAATTGGAATAAATACTTTCTTTATTTTGGTACAATTTCACTATTGTTCGTGCCTAGAACAATTTCCACTTCATCTCTTAAATAAATGAAGTTGAATTTGTTATTCGTGAAGTGTTAGCAGATCATGTGATAGAATGACGGGTCATTCCATCTGTCTCAAACAAAAGGTTAACAAAAATTATATACATAAGTCGATCTATAGTGAGATTAATCATATATAGTTCCTAAAATGGACTTATACTTCATATATCATACTGCTTAATATAATAAAACTAGTTTCTACTAAACAGGGACTTCCTGTAGGTCAGTGGTAGGCGATAAAGGCCAGTCGCACTTCGGTTGTGGGTTCGATTCCTACAGCCTTGTCCGAAGCGATGGGCTGTCGCCCGTCCTGCAGGTTGTCCCTTTTTCTAAAACTACATTACTATAACATCCCATCAATAATATAGAAAATCTTCTATCCTTAAACAATACTAACTTATGTCCAACATAATCCAGTCTAATCTTTAGGCTTATACATAATACTGCAGTCCACTCTCATAATATAGTGACAACGATCACCAGAGATTTAATACTGTCGTTGATCCCCACATATCATAAGATATGTCTTGTTGGTCACATTCCAAACATTCAAAGTCCTTAATCGTGTATTCTCTTGAATACCTTAGTGAAAACATGAGTGCAGTTAAAAGTTAATACTTTCCATATACCAAAATCCTCAAAATTCTATATACTCAAACCATGATATCACTTAGTCCTTATATCAATCATGATCTCATGAATACTATTAAACATTTCATTTTCTCGTCTTCATTATGCGCATATCATCTTATTTCCAAAAATTCCTCAATCACTTCGAATACCACATTAGAGCAATACATAAATATTCCAATACACCATAAAAGTACCTCAACAACATTATTCTTGAATACCAATACATAAACACTTCAGTCCATCCACTTCAATGACTGTCCTGGAATAAGTCCTTCCTTGATTTAGAAGTATCTTTTTAGGTCAGGGCATTGAGTTGGGTAATGCCCATGTTCTCCACAAATAAGACATTGAACTCCATAACAATCTGTCAATCTATGAACCTTTTCTCCACACAGATAACATCGGTCCCTCCATTTGAGGTATTCCTCAAGGTTCTTCTTCCCTTCTTTAGAAATCTCAATCTTCCTTTCTTTATGATCCTCAACATGCGAACATGCATAATAGTTTATCTTCCTCTTCTTTGATGAATTAGTCATACCACTAAATTTTACCTTGTTAATCATATATCGCGATGACTGATTCGGCATAATCACAATATCTTTATCTTTAGGCATTACACAATTTTGTTGCTCATAGTCACCAATTTGTCCATTGGATTCAATGTTAACCGAATTCCTTCTGGTTCCCTCCATTAACTAAAACACAAAAAGAATTTTGTGAGAGGCGAAATCATGCTAGGGAAGACAACATAGTAAAGGGGGAGCACCCTCAATATCTAACATATTAGGTTAAATTCTAAGATCGTTACCGTAGTTCTAGGAATATATCCTATACGTATACTTATCCTTAGGGACATCCCTAGACATACCTTAGAAATATCTCTAGGGATCTCACTAACGTTCTCACATCCTAGTTTCCAAAGGTTGACTAAACCTTTCCTCTGATACCAACTGTAGAGACCCGTATCTTGACGTACATGAACATTACATTACTTTTGTGGAATACTTAGTACATAAAAAAAACACACACACAAGGATCGTAATAGTTTAGTGTCTTTGGAAACTCGGATCGTAATCTTCTAAACGTGGTGAAAGATCTTCAATATCTCCCATAAAGATCTTCCCCTTTTTTTTACCTAAAACCTTTCTTTATATCCTGGGGAAAAGAAAACATAAAAGGGTGAGCTCAAATGCTCAGTAAGGGTAAACAAAGGAAATATCAATCACATAATTTTCATAAGAACATAACATTTTTGGAAATCTTAACCTGCAAAAGAGAGCATAATTTCATAACATGGGATAAATCATAGTAGTGAAATGAAATCATAACTTAAAACATTACTCATTGTGGCATACACACATAATCATAGAGAATCATTTCTTGTTAGTCAAGACTCATTGCCAAGACTATCTTAGTGGACAAAGTCCCTTTCTGAATCGAGTAATCCTCGTTTCAGTCCTGTTTCACTGAACCGGTATAACCTACCATTCCAGCCATGTCTATCTCATGAGATATAAAATCTTTACCCAATGCATTGGAGGGAGATATAGGACCCACCCATCTCTTAATTAATCCTTTCTTATGTGTGCCACAAAATCATAAATCATATATCATTGCATAACCCATGCAATAAAAATGGGATTCTTAAACAACATGACATCATAAAACCATTCATATAAGATAAAGGAATTCATAAACATAATTCCATCACAACATAGTCAAATCAATGTAAAAATATGGATAGAAACAAAACCCTTTATTATCTTAGATGGAAAATAATTTTGATAAAACACTTGCATTGAATTCTTGAGGAAAATATCCTTTCTTCTTCAAAATCAATTTCTTTTCACAAAACATCATGCAATTTTAAAAGAAAGATATTTTATTGAAAATAGTCATAAAATCTTTTAGAGGAAGCTTCATGAAAATAAGGCTTCATAAAACAGTAGAAATCCGTTCGTGCCGTATAAGTTAAAAAAACATTCTTTTTTACTTTTGTCGAAAAAGTCAAAATGTACCTCGTACGAAAAACGACAAAAGATTCCTTTCATATCGTTTTCTAAAAACTCACCAAAGGGTAAAATTGGATTTAAACAATTTTAGGTGGATGGAAATAATATTACATATTGAAGAAACATGGATGTGGATGGTAAAATACACCCCAGTAAATACTTATAAACAATCTCGGATAAAAATGAGATTGTGATATTTCCCTTACCTTAGGTCCGACTTGCTTTGTAAGTGTCCGAACCTCCTGTATAATGATTTAAATCATGTTATTGACTTATTACAGAATCATATTCATTGTTATGATATCATATATGGTTCACTTATGACATTATATTACCCGTTCTTTTGTAAATTCCATGTTAAAGAAGCGTTTTGGGTAAAATCGTTTCATTTATCGTAGGTGTTTTGACTTGTTTTTCTTGACATCATTATTACTTATATCATGATTTACTTACTTCCAGAATATAAAATATGATTTATATATCAGATATATTCAGTATATATATATATATATAATAGGTAGATAAATAAAATGAAAAACACCGTTCATGGAGACAGTAGTCCGTACGTACGCATGAACGCTGTTTTCCTTTCCTTATTTTCTTGAAATGGAAGTAAGTAGATGACATACATATGAATATATATACATAAATACAGTAGCTTTATAATGTCATATATTTCATTATTATTTCTTATATATACTTTATAATCATTCTTAAATGGTTAAAATGGAGAATGAATCTCATCGCGTCGTGGAGACGGTAGTCCGTACGTACGCACGAGCGATGATATCATTTCAATAAATATTGAATTGAATTGGAGTGGATTATACAATATATCAGAATCAATATGATGTTGTAATAACTATGTATAGTTATTCATTACACCATTATACCCATCCATGTAAGGTGGTGGTGGAAAATAGATTACACCACGGCGTGGAGACGGTATTCCGTACGTACGCACGCGCGGTGATTTCTTTTTCCGTAGGATGGATAGATGGTGAAATAGGGTTGTTTCATACTTATAATAACATATCAGTATATGAGTGATACTGATGTTATTACTTCATAATGAAACAACCTAAGAAGAAGAAGTGGAAGAAGAAATAAAGAGGAAAGATTTGGTAACGGTAATTACCTCTTCTTTGAAGCGCCTCTTTGAGACCTCCTCTTAGGGCACTAGAATTGGTCTTTGAGGAAGACCAGAACCTCTAGGATGTTACTAGGGAAGTGGAGAAGAGATTTTGGCAGGGGTTGGCCGAGCTTGAGTGCTCAAATTGGTGTGAGGAGGAGGGGGAGGAGGTGTCCTTTTATAAGGGAGGAGAGGGGCACCTTAGGAATATCTCAAAATATTATTTTATATTAAAGTCAAAATCGGTTTATAATGGTTCCAAAGGGTCTTATTTAGAATCTAAAGTGGGGATGGGTCGAAATCCTATCAACCAATAAGATTTAGACAAGTTTAGGGTATTATTTTAACCTTATCAATTAGATTTAACTCTAAGTTAAATAATTTAACTTTTACCGTGTCTTTTTGTTTTCTTTCACTATATGGTAAATACACTTACTATAACATGCCAAACGAACCCCAAATTGTATATTATTAATAAATATATCCTTATCTAAGTCATTTGGCCGAACCTTAGATTTTTAGGAATAAAATAACAATTAATAATATAATATTTGATTTAAAAACTATTTTGTGTCAATTTTGACACTATTTGATACATGATTTTTGTGAAAGTCATAACAGAATTAAATGTTCAAACCAAGTTGATTAAATCAACATTAATATATCATAGTAACCTAGAAAATTAGTGGAATTCATAAAAAGTCTCAAATTATATTTATTTTGGTGTTTATAACATCAATTATGTCAATATTTCATTAATAAGATAATTACTGCATCATCATTATGTCATAAATAAATTAAATTATTTAATGTCTAAAAATTACAAATAAAATATCATCCTGTAGGAAATCCTTTTAGCTTTCTAATGAATATTTTCAATTGAATTTATCTTATATATAACCCCATATTAAAAATGATTTACTTATTAAACTTTGATTTTAACTATTTTAACCCTTCTTTAAATAAATTAATAATAAATGTCCTAATCTAATCCAAGTGGGCCTAAATGGTCATATTTTATTCCTAAGTTTGTTTTTGGTCGAATTACACTTGTCCAATAGAATTAGGACATGTGTTAGGGTAATAGTAATATCATATTTACCCTTAGTTACCCTATTTACTATTAACCGCGGTAAAAAAAGTAAAAAGTTACTATTCACCAAAAAATTATTTTCATCTCATTGAACCACATTTTAGTCCTTGATATTAACTGTGTCTCTCGGATTTTCGAAATTCCATTCACAGAAGTGGCAAAATTAAGTTTTATGAAAAATTCAGTTTTTTTGACTACCACTTAGTAGTTTCACTATTCATCAAAAATTGATGTTTTTCAGAACAATGCCAAAATTTCATCCTAAGCTATATTTCATATTCCGAGTTCAAAAATGAAATCTATTTTACCAAATTCATAACATAGAAGTTGCATTAATTAATTTTATAATTAAATCCCGCTGTTAAAATAAATAGCGTGTTTTTAGGAAACAATATATATCAAAAGATTGACACTTGATTATGTCTTGTTTAAATGTGAAATTACAACCAATGACCAACATTGTATTAAATTGTAAAAATATATTCTAAATATACTTTAAAACCACTCAAATTAATAATTTATCACTATTAATTATTTCGATTAAAAAAGTTGTTTTTAATTATAATTTAGTAATTTTCACTATTCATCAGAATATGAAAGTTATCCGAAAAGTACCAAAATTTCACCTTAGGCTAAATTCGATTCTACGAATCCAAAAATGAAGTCCATTTTGAGAGTTAAAATTTCTAAAATTTAAAAAGTGGTTATTACTATTCATAACGGCTAGTTTTAATAATATTTTAATAGCATATCATTGTTTCGTGAAACTCAGGATTACGTACCACACACGCTATCGAGGAAGGTTGTGATTGCGTGTAATGCAAGGCAAGTCAAGGATGTGTGTTGTGCAAGCTCCTTTTGGTGTAGCGTATAACACAAGACATTAGTAAAATAAAAAAGAATATTTTTCATAAAATCTCGGGCTGTTACACTTATACATGATTAAATGCTAAAGTCTGGATGTAAACGGAAAATATCTCAACTATTTTACAGGAATCAAGCCAGACTTCCCATGTTGCGCTTCTTTATACCTTGGTTACCCACATGTGGGACAACTATCCAACAACTGATTTTCCCCAGAATATAAAATGCAATCATTTGAATATGCATGAATCTTCTAACAACTATGTCCCAAATTCCGAACCAACCTCTTAATCTCATAGTAATTTGTAGGAAAAAAATTTCCTTCGGGTAACAATGTTTTAAGGAAAGTAAATATCTGATAAATACAAGTGTTTGACATTCCATTATCTGATTTGATAGCCATAAATTTAGCAACTACTTCTACTTTTCTTATCTTGCAACCAGGATATAATGCATCCTCAGCAGACCTCAACAACTCATAAAATTCAGACGGTTCCAACTTAGTAGTTGAATCAATATCATCATGAGTTTCTATATGTTGAACAGATGGAACTGTAACATCATGTACTAAATTTTGAAACTGAGATGGATCCGAAATCAAGTTAGTATCAACTTCTCTGGAACTGCGTTCACCGTGTTGATACGAAAAAACATAATCCGATTGAAAACCAAAACGCAAGAGATGTCACCCAACTTTTTCAAACGTGTCAAACGTTCTCAGTGAAGATTTTTTCAAAGGACATTTTATTGTGCCTTCTGAAACAAATTCTGAATTTGTTGCCGAAAATTCTAAGAAAGTCTCCACACCCTCAATATATACTGGATTTAAACTAGAACCGTTTGGATTTCTACATTGATTTATCCATACGCAATCTTCTAATAATGATTATTTCCGACTTCATTTTTCTCCATATATTTCTACAAAACATTAAAAAATTACTGGTTTTGAATAATTGGATATTAGAAAAATTTCCAAAAAGAGATTATATTATAATTACTTCTTAATAATTACCACTATTTACAAGCGACATAATTTTCAGTGAAATTACTGCTAATTACTTCTAATTATTGGTAATTAGTATATAGTTAGTATATAATTAGTAACATATCTTATTATTTTATGATTAATATTTATTAAAAATTAATATTAATATTTAGATCATGTTCAATAAAAATGTTGCGTCAGTCGTGTCTAATGTAAACTCAATAATTGTCCTTGCATGATTGATCACCGTGCAAGTAATGTTTCAATAAGATAACCCAAGTCGTGTCCTTCATGTCTCTAAGAATCATCTCGCATTACCATTTACATAGATCATTTTCCCTAAAAATATAATCTCTTAAATTTTCAAGGAACAATGGTATGTAAAGGGTCATAAGATATGATTCTTATAGATGAGAAAAACATGACATGGATCGTCTTACTACAATGCTACTTGCGAGGTGATCAACCAAGCAAGGACAATTATAGAGTTTACATTAGACACGGCTGACGCAAAATTTTTGTTAAACATGACCTAAATATTAATATTATTTTTTCATAAATATTAATCATATAATAATTAACATATGTTACTAATTATATACTAATTATGTTATTAATTAGTAATGTGAAGATTTTCAGAGAGTAGGTGATTAACCACTCGTTCAATAGAAAAGGAAACACGATTGACCACCCATCCACCTCAATTGTCTTTTGATCTATGTGTTCCGCTTGACATGAAACTTCTCTCTCCACATGTAATATTTCCATTCACTGTCAATTGACAGTGAATGAAAATATTACATGTGGAGATAGAAGATTCCTGCGAAGCCTCAACACCTAGATCAAAAGACAATTGAGGTGCATGAGTCGTCAATCACCTTTGTTTTTCCATTAAACGAGTGGTTACTCACGTTTGTTGCTAATCACGTGGTTCATCATGTTTGTTGCTCATAACATTATTTCTAATGACTTTGTTGCTAAAGAATTTGTTGCTAATTATCTTGATAATTATTTTAATTGATTATTTGAATTAAATCACTATTTATGTTAATTATTTGCTAATTATTGGAATAAATCTAATGCTATTTTTTTAATTCCTAATTATTTTAATTAAATCACTATTTATTTTATATGATAATTATTTGAATAAATCTAATGCTATTTATTTTATTTTATTATCATCTTAATTATTTGCTAATTATATTAATTATTTTCTAATTATCTTAATTATTTGCTAATTATCTTAATTAGTTGCTAATTATTTTAAATATTTGATAATTATTTTTAACTATTTGAATCACTTTCTAATTATTTTAATCACTTGATAGTTATTTTAATCACTTGATAATTATTTTAATCCCTCTCTAATTATTTTAATCACTTGATAATTATTTTGATCACTTGTTAATTATTTTGATCACTTCCTATTTTTTTAATTATTTTAATCACTTGCTAATTATTTTAATCATTTGAATTAAATCACAATTTATTTTATTTGATAATAATTTTAATTATTTACTAATTATGTTAATTAATTATTTGAATTAAATCACTATTTATTTTAATTATTTGATAATTTATTGAATAAATCTAATTATTTGAATAAATCTAATTATTTTAATTATTTTAAAATTATATTAATTATTTGAAATTAATTTTAATTATTTTCAAATTTCTAATTAAATATAATTATTACCAAATAAATAAACCCCAAGAGTGTCACGCCAAGAGTGCAGCAAGACCCGTTGTCGTGTATCAGGATACCCCGAGTCAAGCCCAAAACTCCTTGTCAGAGTTTTCACTCCTAGGTACATCTATGCCAGAGCCGCCTCTACTTGTTTGTATCCAGACAATGATTTATTTGATTGATAAATGAAAAACTATACTTAACTACTAATTATACAAAATTAATTATGACTACTTATTACTAATTATACTAAATTAATTAGGGTTCAGGGTTTTGTTGGGGATGAGGATTTTGTGTTTTTTTATGGTGAGGGTTATCTGTTTTTTGGAGTTGAGGTTTCAGGGTTTTTTTGGGATGTGGGTTTTGGGTTTTTTTGGGTTGAGGGTTTTGGGTTTTTTAGGGAAGATTATTATGGGGTTTTTGGTGCTGATAGTTTAAGGTTTTATCAGGCTGAGGGTTTATAGATATTCATGTCTAAGGGATAAGGTATTTTTAGGACCAAGGGTTCAAGGTTCTTTTAGGATGAGTGTTTAGGGTTTTCTAGGTCTATGGGTTTCCAGTTTTTTAGGACTAAGAGATCATGAATTTTGGGGAAATGGGGTTTATGGTTTTCAGGGGTTGGGGGTTTAGGGTTTTTTTGGTATTGGGGTTATGGGTTATTTCTAAATGAAGGTTCTGGGTTTTCTATGAGTGTTTATGTTTTTTTTGGGTCTGTGGGTTTAGGTTTTTTGGGGATGAGGGTTGAAGATTTTATAGGGATAAGGGTTGAGGTTTTCTTAAGGAGAGGGTTTAGGGTTTTTGGGGGAAGAGGATCTAGGGGTTTTTTCATGCATACTGATTATGGTTTTTTAGGGAAAAGGTTGCTGAGTTTTCTGAGGCTCAGGGATGTGGATTTTTGGGGTTAAGGGTTGAGAATTTTTTGGGTTTAAAGGTTTAGGGTTTTCTGTGGCTAAGGTTTTTGGATTTTTGGGTGAGGGTTTAGGGTTTTTGGGGGATGGGGGTTAATGTTTTATTTGGGATAAGGGTTGAGGGTTATGTGGGGTTGAATTTTTAGTGTTTTTGGGCATTATTATTTAGGGTTTTTTAGTGTTTAGGAATTAGGGTTTTTGGGGACTTAGTTTTTAGGGTTTTTTTTGTTCATCGGGTTGAAGGTTTTTTGGGGCTAAGGGTTGAGGGTTTTTTGGGGATGAGTTCGTATTATATTTTCTGGTTGAGGTAAGATGGTTTCTTGAGATGATATTTTAAGGCTTTTTGGGGTTGAGGGATGAGGTTTATTTAGGTATGGTGGTTCATGGTTTTTTCAAGTTGAGCATTGAATGATTTATGGGCTAAGGGTTATGGTATTTTTGGGATGAGGGATTGGGGTTTTTTATGGTTGAGGGTTGAGGGTGTTTTGGGGTATAGTGTTAAGAGTTTTTCTGGGATGATGGTTGAGGGTTTTTTATGGGACTGTGTGTTCAAATTTTTTAGGGCGGAGGGTTCAAGGTTTCTTGGGTCAGAGGATTAGGTGTTTGTTTGAGGCTGAGGGTTCAAGGATTTCTTGGTTTTTAGGGTTTATGTTTTTTTGTGGGGTTAAGGGTTTTGGTTATCTTGGGGATGAGTGTTTGGAAATATTTTGGGTTGAGTTTTGACTATTTTCCTCTTTATGGGTTAGGAGTTTTTGGGGATAAGTGTTTTGGGGTTTTTGAGGATAAGGGATAAGGGTTTCTTGTGACAGATGTTTTATGGTTTTTTATTTCATATGGTTTAGTGTTGTTTAGGGACAAGGTTTATGGTTTTTTGAGGATGATAGTTTCGTTTTTTTAATGAGACATGGTTTTATGGTTATTTTCGGCTGAGGGTTTTGGGTTGGGAGTTAAGGGGTTTTTTAGTAGTGAGGGTGTAAGGGTTGTTGGCGTTTAGGGTTTAGGGTTTTTAGGGACTAAGGGTTTTAGGTTTTTTGTGGCTAAGGGTTTTAGGTTTTCGGGGTCTTAGTGTTTAAGGTTTTTTGGGTCCTATGGGTGGGGGTTTTTTGGGTTATATTTTTTTTGGATGAGGGTTTAATTTTTTTTGGGGCTTAATGGTTTTGGGTTTTTTTGGGGCAGAGTGTTTAGGGATATTTAGGGATGAGGGTTTGGTGTTTGGGGGGGGATGAGGGTTTTTAGGGCTCAGGGATTAGGGTTTTTAGGGATTAAGATTTAGGGTTTTTTTGGGGTTGATGGTTTTGGGTTATTTGGGGTTCAGGGTTTATGGTTTTTTAGGGATAAGGGTTTGAGGATTTTTGGGGGATGAGGGATTAGGGTTTTTTGGGGATTATTTTTGTTGGATATTAGGGAATGTGTTTTTTTAGGATAAGTATTTAGTGTCTTTTGGGGATGAAAATTTATTATTTTATTAGGGATGGGGGTTTAGTTTTTTGGGGTGTTTAGGGTTTAGGGTTTTTTGGGGATTAGGTTTTAGGGATTTTTTGGGGCGATTGGTTCATGGTTTTTTAGTTCCAAGGGTTGAGGAGTTTTTTGGGCTGATGGTTTAGGTTTTTCGGAGATTAAGGTTTATGAAATTTGGGGGCTCAGTGTGGGTGTTTTTGAGTTTGATGGTTTTTTTTAGCACTGAGGGTTTAGGATTTTTATGTTTATGAGGTTTTATGGGTTTTTTGAGCTAAGGGTTTCAGGTTTTTTTGGTGTGCAATGTTTTGGGATTTTAAGAGTGACGGTTTTGGGTGTTTGGGTGTGGTGGTATTAGGGTTTTATTGGGATGATGTTTTATGGTTTTTTGTGATGACTATTTTAGGTTTTATAGCAGATAGTTTATATTTTTATGGATGAGGGTTTAGAGATTTTTGGAGCTGTAGGTTTAGTGTTTTTTGGTGCTAAGGGTTTAGGGTTTTTTTTGTATTAGAAAGTTTACAATATTTTGGGTGGAAGGTTTAAGAGTTTTTTGGTCTAATGGTTTAGAGGTTTTAGGTTTTGAGTGTTTAGAGTTGTTTGGGGTTGAGTGTTTTTGGTTTTGGGGGAATGGTTTTACAGTTTTCATATGCTCTAGGATTAGGAATTATTTGGAGATGAGAGTTTATGGTTTTTGGGGTTGAGGGTTTAGGATTTTTTGGGATGAGGGTCTAGGTTTTTTAAGGATGAGGGTTTAGGGTTTTTTAAGCATGAGGTTTTATGGTGTTTTGGGGCAGTGGTTTTAGGGATATTTGGGAATTAGATTTTAGATATTTTCATGGTTGAGGATTGAGAGTGTTTTGGAGATATTTGGGAATGAGATTTTAGAGATTTTCATTGGACCGAGTCTTACACACTAACATTGAGATTGTCTTTATTGAGACTTACGATATGAATTATATGATCATTGCAACTCCCTAAGACAACATGAGATATGATTTGTGGGGGGAACAAGGGATGGAAAATAAATAATCTCATCACTTATGAATGTGGGATTTATGTACCAGGACCACCCTTTGGATTCTCTATATAGATATCAGGCCTCTGGGAGGCATCTTTTGTATCTTGGTTATGGAAAGAATCACTGACATGTTAGTTCAGTGGATCGGGGCTTACACATGGACATTGCCCTTCTCTTTTTAGAGACTTATTATGTGAATTAAATGATCATTAAAACTCCTTGGTTACATTTGAGATATGCCTGGTGTATGAAACAAGGGATGGGAGATAATCAGTCTCACCACTTATGAATGTGGGATTTACATACCGGGACAGCCCTTTGTATGTTAAATATAGATCTCAGGCCTCAGGGAGGCATCCTATGTATCCTAGTTATGGAAGGAATTGGATTCATCCTAGTTTAGATGATCAGGGCCTACACACCGAGGTTTCCCTTATATACAGGGCTTAGACACTGACGATGAACAAGGTTATCAATTCTTAGGATTCCTAGTGACTGGGTCTGCTTGTCTTCCTGATATGTGTTTGTTTTCCACTCAACATGACTTGATTGTATACTTTGGAATGTTGGAAGATGACTTCCTGACATGTCCATATACAATCTCTTGATCTATTTTATTTTTTCAAGGGACATCATGAGACTTTGACAACATGTCTCAAAGATGTCTCATGATCAAATTTTACTTTTAAAGAGAAAATCACAAGATCTGGATGACTTGTACTAGAATCCATCATAAGATCTTGGTTGACATTCATAGACGGAATGTCACGACCCGTCCTCGGGGCCCGTGCCGTGACTACCCCAAGCCCGCCTTCCATAGGCCAGGGGCTGGCGACTAGCACCAAGGCGAAAAATCCCAGTAAACAGGGAAGGCATTGCCTTTGTAAGTAACAACCACACAGAGTCAGCAAGCGGAAAGTAAAGTGCAGAAAAGTAAAGGGGGCCGGAAATACAAGCCCAACTGTAAAGTACAACTGAAAAGGGAAAAACAGCAACTGTAAAGTAAAGGCCGCTACTCCGAGCTGTCCACTGGAAATCCCACCTGAAGGGTGGGTACAGATAGCTCCTCTGCTCCACGGGTCCCGCCGTCTGCTCCGTGCACGTCCCGCCCAGTGGTCCACCTCCGGGTACCGTCCCGCTGTGCAAGCCTCAGCTAAGGTCAACACTGTCCGTCGTCTGCAACCAACACAACGAAGTGCGGGCGAAGCCCGTGCAGGGGTGAGTATAAGCTACTCAGTAGGGACCCCGAGACCCCTGAAGGTCTCTCAAATCCACAAAGGATAAACCACGAAGAAAAGTACAAACACGAAGTAACAACTGACAGAGCTTAGGTATATGCCCATACATATACCTAAGTCATCAATTAAAATACACTCCAACCTCCGAGCCCAAGTACAACTCAGTCCACGCAGGAAAGTATACGTATTCCACATAGGAAAGCAAAACATAATCCACACAGGATTGCACAACAAAATCCCCACAGGAAAGCAACAGGATTCAGCTCACACAGGTATACTTCTTCAAGGACGATAAAGATGATCACTGATCCATCTAAGTCGTCGGACCCACGAAGGATCGATAGGTAACTAACCCCCGCAGAAGACCCACACAGGATCGGGCTCACACAGAACCTGTAGGCGCTGGCTCACACAGAACCGCTGAGCGCAAGGACCCACACAGGATCGGGCTCACACAGAACCTGTAGCACTGATCCACGTAGGATCGCTGAGTGCTGTAGTCGTCGTCGTCGAATCCACACAGGATCTCTGTACTGTCGTCGTCAAATCCACACAGGATCTCTGTACTGTCGTCGTCAAATCCACACAGGATCTCTGTACTGTCGTCGTCGCAGTCACAGTAGCAGTCGTAGCAGTAGAACAGTCGCAGCCATCACTAGGGTTCCCGCACACAGCAAGCTCGTACGGAGGATCCGCTCCACGAGCCGAGAGGCTGATACATAAACGGTCACGAAGACCGAAGTTGATGTATCCAAAAGTTCCGTATCGTCAACAGGAACTCAACGCAACAGACGGCGCGTCGATCGGACGCCCGGTCTGAGAGTTATTGGCATTTTCGTCTCCGGGGCCCGGTTGGTTTTTAAGGCAAAACCAACCCGACCGTACTCCACCTGCGTCCAAACCTCGGGCGGAGTATGCCAAAAGATCCGTCTCACTAAGAGGAACACTACGCGACTGACGGCACGTCAATCGGACGTCCGTAGCTCAAGATATGAGCGTTTCCGCTCCGAAGGCCCGGTTTGTTTCGTGAACGAACCAACCCGGCCGAACTCAAAGTAAACCGAAACCTTGAGTGCGATATACCGAAACGACCGTCTCGATCCAAGGATCGCGTTGCCGCAGACGGTTCGTCATTCGGAGGTCCGAGGCTCAAGTTATGAGCCAAAAACCGAAACTGGTCCGTAACGGGGGGGTCCGGGTCCGGGTCCGGGCCGACCCGGCCCGACCCCCCCCCCCCCCCCCCGGGGCGGCGCGGCGGCCGGCGGCGGCGGTCGGCGGCGGCGGACGGCGGCGGACGGCGGCGGCGGGCGGCGGCAGCGGGCGGCGCGGCGGCGGCGGGCGGCGGCGGCGGGCGGCGCGGCGGCGGCGGCGGCGGGCCGCAGTGGCGGCGGTGGCGGCGGCGGCGGGCCGCGCTGGTTGGCACGCGGGGCTATGCCCCGCGTTTTTCTTCAAGGCGGCACGGCCTTGAGCCGTGCCTTTGCCAAAAAAAACGGCCCCCGCAAGTGGGGGCCGGCTTGATAAAACCGGGGGGCTGTTGCCCCCCCCCCCTCTTTAATTGAACCCCCCCCCCCCTCATTAAGAGGGGGGTTTGTTGAACCGGCCGGGGGATTTATTCCCCCGGTTTTTATGATATCCGGCCGGCCAGCTGGCCTGCCGGTTTTTACCAACGGGACCGGAATTTCCGATCCCGCCCTCGACTTCCGACGCCGGCGGCCCGGCCGCCGGTCTCCTCTCCCGCCGCGGCCCGAAACCGGCCGCGGTCTTCTCGTCCCGCCGCGGCCCGGAACCGGCCGCGGTGTTCGTCGTCCGGCGCGGTGCGACGGCACCGCGCCCCTTTCGCCTTGCCATGAATCCTTCCAACACGGCGCGACGGCGTCGCGTTCTTGAAGACTCTCCTCGGCGTAGCGCGGCGGCGTTGCGGAAAAATATAAGCATGTTCATCCGCGTGGTGCGACGGCACCACGCCACTTGCTTCCACCCGCATGAATAAAACGAGAACTAAGGAGGGGGGGTTCGGCCGTGTTCATGCGGTCCGACCCCCCTCACGTTAAATAATAACATAACTAAAGAAAATCCAAAAGCCTCACGTTTAGTCATGCTAAAATCCATGATTCAAGAATGGAATAAAATAATCAATAAATAACATCCCCTACTTCTGGTTTGAGATTCAAAGAATCTTCTACGTTCCGCGGAAGACGGCGTCGCGGAAGTCGGGCGTCGCGGTCGTCGTTCGTCAAATCCGTTGACGAAGAGTTACGTCCGATGCGACACGTTGTTGGCGGATCTTCGTTTGCCGACGAAGAAGGCCCGAGGAGGATGCGGCGTTCCCTCTTGTTGACACCGAGGACGAAGAAGAGAGGCGTCGTTCTTCGTCGGAGTTTGAGCGTTCTTCGTCAAGATGAACGTTCTTCGTCAAGATGAAGAAGATGGAGGAGGAGCTCTCAAATGAAATCCACACAAGTTGGCTAACAAAATAAAATAAGGTCTCTCCTTATTTTATTTACCAAGCCTAGGAATTCAAAACTTCAAAATTCAAACATAACACTTAATTAATTAACATGTCATGTGTAATTAATTTGATGTTAAGTTTACAAACAATTAAGAGGGAGAGAGGGGAGTTTAAGGGGGAAGTTGAGAGGTTTAGGTTCGTGTGGGTCCCACCACACTTAATCCTCTCAAAGTAGGTTAAGTGGGTGTGGGTCCCACCCCCAACTCCTTTTGAGAGGAGTTAACCTACAAAAGTGAAATAAAAAGAATCCACATTTTTTTTATTCAACTTTTTATAATTCTCCCAAAAACTAACTTTCGTCCCGCAACAAACACAACTCCCGAAAGGGTCTCTTTAAGCGAATATCGGCGCTGCGAGTTCATCGGTGCCCTCAGATTTCAATTCCGAGCACCGGATCAAAAGTTAGGAATTCTCGCTCGTTCGTTCACTGAACGTACCCGAGCCAAACTTCGGAAATTAATTCCGGGCACTCCGGGCCTCGGAATCAGGTGCCGTCTGAAACCGCGCTCTTGTAAAAATCCAAAGAAAATTAAGAAAAAATTTCCCTTGAATTTTACGGTCTTTACATTACTCCCACCTCAGGGCTTTACGTCCCCGTAAAGATACATCAAAAACTAGGGAAACAAAAGAGGGTACTGAGCACGCATCTGAGCCTCCCTCTCCCATGTGCTCTCCTGGAGATTCCCGTGCTGCCATCTGATGCGCACAAGAGGAATCGATCGCCCACGCAGGACCCGCTCCTGTCGATCCTCTATTTCCACCGGGACCTCCGTAAAAGTCGCCCCATCGTCAACGTCAAGCTTCCCATGGTCAAAGATGTGCGTCGGGTCGTGCACGTATCTCCTCAGCTGGGATACGTGGAAGACGTCGTGCACCCGGTGCAACTGAGGTGGTAGAGCCAGGCGATAAGCCACCTCACCAATCCTGCTGAGAACCTGGAAGGGTCCGTTGAAGCACGGAGATAACTTGCCGCCTTGGCCAAATCTCCGAATACCACGTCGAGGTGAGACCCGCAAGAAGACGTGGTCGCCATCCTCGAACTCCAGTGGCCTCCGCCTCCTGTCAGCATAAGGCTTCTGCTGGCTCTGAGCTGTACTCATCCGCCCCTGGATGACCTGGACCATCTCAGGTCCCACTAGAGCTGCAAGATTTCTCTTTTGCCGAAAAGAGAAATCTAGTCTCATCCCCTGGATGAACCACATTCTTTGCCTAAAACAGTCAATCCTAACATGGATGATACTAATCCATACTAAGGATGACGTCGTAAGGCCTCGACGCTACTACTAAGAGATTCAACCGTTACTCTCGCCTCCAAGGGTTGAGTCACACTGTCGGCATCAGTGTGTGGTAACTGGGTCTCCTCCAGTAGATGTCTCACAAGTGAGGGTCAAGTCAACAGCCAAAACTGGAACCTCTTAGTAACATTACGATAGAGGACAGGAACGAAAACATCACAAGGTATGCGTCTTTTATTATTGCAGCTCGTAATACAAGACGCTACACAAAAGAAACAAGGAACCAGAAGTACAAAGGATGTATCCACTAGTTCTGCTCCTGTCCATCGGCTCCCAGGGCTCCATGATCGAAGGCCTCGGCTGCCTGAAGCTGAGCTCTCCCCTGCGGTCGGGGTGGACCTCCTGGTGGTGGTGGTGGTAGAGCCTCAAAGCGTCGGCCACCACCAGCTGCTCGTCCAGCTCCTCTGCCTCGTCCGCCTCCTCCCTGCGGACCGCCACGGTCGAACCTCTGCCTCTGCCTAGGTGGTTCCTCAACCGTCTGCTGCTCCTCCGCATGGCGGGTCGGGCAGTCACGAGCCATGTGGCCTCGCCCGCCGCATGCATAGCACTGTCTTCCACTCGAAAGACTGGCTCCGCGTTGTGTGCCCTGCACTGCTGAGCCAGTGCCCTGAGGTCTGGTCTGTCTGGACCCCTGAGTCATTCGCCGACTGCCAGCTGTAGATGACTCTGCCACGTGCCATCCTGCGGTGGGTCTCTGTGCTGGTGTAGACTCAGCAAGGAAGCTCTCGATCAGAAGGGCCCGCTCCAGTACTCCTGTCTGAGTCGGTATGCTGAGGGAGATCAGTGATGCCCTGATCTCGTGTCTCAAACCCTGCTCGAAGGTCCGGGCCCGGAAGAATGGGTCCCGTACCATGTCGGTCGAGTAGCGCGAGAGATCGGTAAATCTCGCCGAGTACTCAGCGACCGTCATGCTGCCCTGCCGCAGCTGTAGAAGCTCCTGGATACGCACCGCACGAAGGGTGGCTGGGACGAACTCCGAGAGGAAGATGCTCTCAAAGTCCGTCCAAAGAAGAGATGCCTCATCGTGCACCTGGAGCATCAAGCTCCACCATCGTCCTGCTGCTGCGTGTAGTAGGCTCGCAGCGAGGATCACCATGAGGTCTGCTGGTGTCCTCACTAGCCTAAACACTCGAACCACTGCCTCTAGCCAGTCCTCTGCTGCCTGGGGATCCGTCTCCCCGCGAAACTTGGGCGGTCGCTGGTGCTGAAACTCATGCAGTGCGCTGAGGCGACGTGCATCGTCAGCGGCTGCTGCTGGAAGCATCGGGGGATCGGCGGGTAAAGCTACTGTCGGTGCCACTGCTGACAAAGGGCCCTGCACCGAAGCCTCGTCGCTCGGTGGGCTGTCGTCTCGCTCGACTCTCGGAACCCTAGCTGGCTGCCGTCGTGGGGCCATCCTGAATAGGAAACAGGTGCGCCACGGTTAGAACAGTATACCAGGTGAGCTGATATAAGTAATCACAAAGAAAACTTGAGACTTTCATTAAGCAGATCAGTATACCCGGTGAGCTGGCACAAGTAATCACAAAGAAAACTTTGAAACACACACGCAATCAATGTTTTCGTGCATTAAGTCGGAAATCAGAAGTCAGGGTCCTGGTGTACGGATACGTCGGCCGCCGCACCAACACTGGACTCCCTGGACTGATAACCACACTCAATACGCTAAACATTATTGCTTCACATAGAAAAGATCAGAGTTCGCGGTAGAACCGAACTCCTCTGATACCAATTTGTCACGACCCGTCCTCGGGGCCCGTGCCGTGACTACCCCAAGCCCGCCTTCCATAGGCCAGGGGCTGGCGACTAGCACCAAGGCGAAAAATCCCAGTAAACAGGGAAGGCATTGCCTTTGTAAGTAACAACCACACAGAGTCAGCAAGCGGAAAGTAAAGTGCAGAAAAGTAAAGGGGGCCGGAAATACAAGCCCAACTGTAAAGTACAACTGAAAAGGGAAAAACAGCAACTGTAAAGTAAAGGCCGCTACTCCGAGCTGTCCACTGGAAATCCCACCTGAAGGGTGGGTACAGATAGCTCCTCTGCTCCACGGGTCCCGCCGTCTGCTCCGTGCACGTCCCGCCCAGTGGTCCACCTCCGGGTACCGTCCCGCTGTGCAAGCCTCAGCTAAGGTCAACGCTGTCCGTCGTCTGCATCCAACACAACGAAGTGCGGGCGAAGCCCGTGCAGGGGTGAGTATAAGCTACTCAGTAGGGACCCTGAGACCCCTGAAGGTCTCTCAAATCCACAAAGGATAAACCACGAAGAAAAGTACAAACACGAAGTAACAACTGACACAGCTTAGGTATATGCCCATACATATACCTAAGTCATCAATTAAAATACACTCCAACCTCCGAGCCCAAGTACAACTCAGTCCACGCAGGAAAGTATACGTATTCCACATAGGAAAGCAAAACATAATCCACACAGGATTGCACAACAAAATCCACACAGGAAAGCAACAGGATTCAGCTCACACAGGTATACTTCTTCAAGGACGATAAAGATGATCACTGATCCATCTAAGTCGTCGGACCCACGAAGGATCGATAGGTAACTAACCCCTGCAGAAGACCCACACAGGATCGGGCTCACACAGAACCTGTAGGCGCTGGCTCACACAGAACCGCTGAGCGCAAGGACCCACACAGGATCGGGCTCACACAGAACCTGTAGCACTGATCCACGTAGGATCGCTGAGTGCTGTAGTCGTCGTCGTCGAATCCACACAGGATCTCTATACTGTCGTCGTCAAATCCACACAGGATCTCTGTACTGTCGTCGTCAAATCCACACAGGATCTCTGTACTGTCGTCGTCGCAGTCACAGTAGCAGTCGTAGCAGTAGAACAGTCGCAGCCAGCACTAGGGTTCCCGCACACAGCAAGCTCATACGGAGGATCCGCTCCACGAGCCGAGAGGCTGATACATCAACGGTCACGAAGACCGAAGTTGATGTATCCAAAAGTTCCGTATCGTCAACAGGAACTCAACGCAACAGACGGCGCGTCGATCGGACGCCCGGTCTGAGAGTTATTGGCATTTTCGTCTCCGGGGCCCGGTTGGTTTTTAAGGCAAAACCAACCCGACCGTACTCCACCTGCGTCCAAACCTCGGGCGGAGTATGCCAAAAGATCCGTCTCACTAAGAGGAACACTACGCGACTGACGGCACGTCAATCGGACGTCCGTAGCCCAAGATATGAGCGTTTCCGCTCCGAAGGCCCGGTTGGTTTCGTGAACGAACCAACACGGCCGAACTCAAAGTAAACCGAAACCTTGAGTGCGATATACCGAAACGACCGTCTCGATCCAAGGATCGCGTTGCCGTAGACGGTTCGTCATTCGGAGGTCCGAGGCTCAAGTTATGAGCCAAAAACCGAAACTGGTCCGTAACGGGGGGGTCCGGGTCCGGGCCGACCCGGGCCGACCCCCCCCCCCCCCCCCCGGGGCGGCGCGGCGGCCGGCGGCGGCGGTCGGCGGCGGCGGTCGGCGGCGGACGGCGGCGGCGGGCGGCGGCGGCGGGCGGCGCGGCGGCGGCGGCGGCGGGCGGCGCGGCGGCGGCGGCGGCGGGCCGCGGTGGCGGCGGCGGCGGCGGCGGGCCGCGGTGGCGGCGGCGGCGGGCCGCGCTGGTTGGCACGCGGGGCTATGCCCCGCGTTTTTCTTCAAGGCGGCACGGCCTTGAGCCGTGCCTTTGCCAAAAAAAAACGGCCCCCGCAAGTGGGGGCCGGCTTGATAAAACCGGGGGGCTGTTGCCCCCCCCCCTCTTTAATTGAACCGCCCCCCCCCCCTCATTAAGAGGGGGGTTTGTTGAACCGGCCGGGGGATTTATTCCCCCGGTTTTTATGATATCCGTCCGGCCAGCTGGCCGGCCGGTTTTTACCAACGGGACCGGAATTTCCGGTCCCGCCCTCGAATTCCGACGCCGGCGGCCCGGCCGCCGGTCTCCTCTCCCGCCGCGGCCCGGAACCGGCCGCGGTCTTCTCGTCCCGCCGCGGCCCGGAACCGGCCGCGGTGTTCGTTGTCCGGCGCGGTGCGACGGCACCGCGCCCCTTTCGCCGTTCCATGAATCCTTCCAACACGGCGCGACGGCGTCGCGTTCTTGAAGACTCTCCTCGGCGTAGCGCGGCGGCGTTGCGGAAAAATATAAGCATGTTCATCCGCGTGGTGCGACGGCACCACGCCACTTGCTTCCACCCGCATGAATAAAACGAGAACTAAGGAGGGGGGGTTCGGCCGTGTTCATGAGGTCCGACCCCCCTCACGTTAAATAATAACATAACTAAAGAAAATACAAAAGCCTCACGTTTAGTCATGCTAAAATCCATGATTCAAGAATGGAATAAAATAATCAATAAATAACATCCCCTACTTCTGGTTTGAGATTCAAAGAATCTTCTACGTTCCGCGGAAGACGGCGTCGCGGAAGTCGGGCGTCGCGGTCGTCGTTCGTCAAATCCGTTGACGAAGAGTTACGTCCGATGCGACACGTTGTTGGCGGATCTTCGTTTGCCGACGAAGAAGGCCCGAGGAGGATGCGGCGTTCCCTCTTGTTGACACCGAGGACGAAGAAGAGAGGCGTCGTTCTTCGTCGGAGTTTGAGCGTTCTTCGTCAAGATGAACGTTCTTCGTCAAGATGAAGAAGATGGAGGAGGAGCTCTCAAATGAAATCCACACAAGTTGGCTAACAAAATAAAATAAGGTCTCTCCTTATTTTATTTACCAAGCCTAGGAATTCAAAACTTCAAAATTCAAACATAACACTTAATTAATTAACATGTCATGTGTGATTAATTTGATGTTAAGTTTACAAACAATTAAGAGGGAGAGAGGGGAGTTTAAGGGGGAAGTTGAGAGGTTTAGGTTCGTGTGGGTCCCACCACACTTAATCCTCTCAAAGTAGGTTAAGTGGGTGTGGGTCCCACCCCCAACTCCTTTTGAGAGGAGTTAACCTACAAAAGTGAAATAAAAAGAATCCACATTTTTTTTATTCAACTTTTTATAATTCTCCCAAAAACTAACTTTCGTCCCGCAACAAACGCAACTCCCGAAAGGGTCTCCTTAAGCGAATATCGGCGCTGCGAGTTCATCGGTGCCCTCGGATTTCAATTCCGAGCACCGGATCAAAAGTTAGGAATTCTCGCTCGTTCGTTCACTGAACGTACCCGAGCCAAACTTCGGAAATTAATTCCGGGCACTCCGGGCCTCGGAATCAGGTGCCGTCTGAAACCGCGCTCTTGTAAGAATCCAAAGAAAATTAAGAAAAAATTTCCCTTGAATTTTACGGTCTTTACACGGAATCACAGGATTCAGGTAACTCACCCTATTGTAATCGCTAATGCTGTTTGACACACTTGGAGGGTGTCATAATAGTTAGTGTGACATGTATTAGAGGGTGTATCATGTCCTGGCTGAAATTTCTGGGTGTCATTGTGAGAATCAGAAAATATGTCAAGAAGATGGAAGGAGAGCATGCTGACATACCCATGTGCTATTGTGAGTCTCAGTTGAGATACACCGATGTGTCCATGTGATATGGTTGACATGTCCAATGGACATTCGTGAGGCTAGGATAAAAAACTCGGATAGACCTAAAAGAGTTGTGTGGCATACATGGGGTGCCATGTGACTTGCTATGATATGCTTAGGAGACATTTTTTGATCCATATAATAACCTAAAGAAGAGTCCCATGGTCTGGAAGACATGTCCTGGTGATGTTTCATGATCAGGGTGGTTCATGTGAATCACAAAAGGATCATCGTATATGTTCATTGAAAAAGTATCTCATCTAATAATCTTTCTTCTAGCCTTTATATTGTGGATGACTTATATTATCATAGTGTAAGTTTGTTTTATATGTCACATGATTTTTCAGGTATGCAGGGTGTTCTTCGCGTGTCCTTCCTGAAGTCCATCATATTATCCTTGAGTGATCATGTGAAGTACTCCATGCATGATGCATGATCAGTCCAGTTGTTCTCTAGTTCGTACCAAAGGGGAATATTTTCAAGTCATGATATCCTCTACACTAAGTAATATTCTCTAGATTTCATGACTTTGGATGCAAAAATAATAACCACATATTTAATGTTGTGTTGGGGGATTTATGGACTCCCTACCTTGGTTGTTCACCTCTTCACATAGCATGTATTTCATGAATCTATGATGGAGTTGGTGATGGGATTTGGCATCACATGTCTTCACAATGTCATTCCATAGTTCATTACAAGGTGTCATTTGATTTTCAACGACCATAAGACCATCCCATAAATTCCCCAATAATTGTATTATCGCTAATTGAAGGGGTCTTATTGAATCATTCAGACTCTCTAGGGGACTTTTATATTGGTAATTCAACTTTTCTATGTAGTTGTGTGAGATCAGGATGACTATCAGAAGTTCCTCTCATGATCTTAGGTGGCTTGTCTATATCCTTTCCTAAGACAAGGATAGATTTTAAGATGTCTAATGAGACAATGATGGATTTCATGGGACCTTTTAGAATATGAGACATGAAAGTCATCAAGATCTTATTTTTTCTTGTGAATCACTAGGGGAACATCACCTGAGTTATACGATCGTGAGATCCCCCTTATTACCTATATATTTGCTTTATTTATTTTTCAATGGTTTGGGATTTTGTGAAGTCGCATGAGTGTTTTCTAACAAAATAACTCTACTTCTTGGTAATGCTTTATATGAAAGTTAATTGCCCATAAAGGCCCTATGGATATGCAGAATCACTTCATGGAAAAAACCTATTTCTTTTCCATATGGTGGAAAAGGGGGATCATTAGGACACCTGGACATGTCCAGGACCCCTCGTGTGAAAGGGTGACATGCCTGTGGGTTTTCAGAGATGAGACAAGCATGTATCTGGGTTCTTGCAGCATCTTGAGGACCTCCATGGGTGCATCGTGTGATATTTTATGACTTCAAGAGTCTCCCATCTCATTCCCTTTTTATTTCCATTTCATATTTCACAAAGGATGGTGGATTCAATACTTTTCTTGGTTGTTTTCAAAGAGAATAATTCTACCCATTAATGATGAGTTCCATGAGTTTTATGATAGAAAGAGGCTCCTGAATTTTGGGTATTTTCCTCTTATTTTCAAATGATTTTTAGGGGTTTTCCAAGACACATCTGGTTGAAAGGCCACATGACATGGGGAACATTAATCTAGTTATTTCCACATGATCATCGATTGTTCAGGATGCCTTCATGAAATAATTAGGACTTATTGAAAGTGATATTTGTTATATTCTATGAGTTATGAACTATGAATGATCATCCACATAACCCTCAGTTGGTTATATGATCACAGGCCTCCCGGGGGTTCACATGATCTGCAAGTCTTTGGACACCTTCTTCTTTATTTATTTTGTAGCAAAGATAATACAAATATGAAGTTATTCCCTATTTTTAAATTTTTTGATGCTCATTTTTTGGGAATCAATATAGGGTTTATGGTTATTTGTAACATTAGGTTTAGGGTTTTTATTGTTTTTGAGGGTTTATGGTTGGTTTATTGGGGCTAGGAATTTAGGATTTTTTGGAGATGAGGGTTTATAGATTTTAGGGACATAATTTTAGTGTCTTTTGGGTTCGTGGGTTTAGTTTTTCTTAGGGACAAGTGTTTACCTTATTTTAGTTATGATTGGTTATGGTTTTGTGGGGATGGGAGTTTAGGTTTTTTTGGGGACGAGGTTTTATGGTTTTTTGGGGATAAGCATTTAGTTTTCTTTTTGGATGAGATTTTACGGGTTTTTTGGGTTGAGGGTTCAGGTTTTATTAGGGGATGAGTGTAATGTTTATTTTGGGGAAAGTGTTTTTGTGTTTTTAGGGATGAGGTTATATAGTTTTCTTGGTACAATGGTTTTGGGTTTTTTGGGGTAGATGGTTTTAGATTTTTTAGGGCCATGAGTTAAGGGTTTCTAGGTATAATGGTTTAGGGAATTTTTGGGCAGAGGGTTTAGAGTTTTTGTGTTGAGGTTTAATGGTTTTTTTGTGATGAGTGCTTAGAGTTTATAAATTATTTGGTATAAGGGTTTATTGGTGTCGAGGGTTTAGGGTTTTTTGGGGTTGAGGGATTTAAGACTTCTGTGGGTGAAGTTTGTGGTTTTTTAGGGCCTAAGATTTATGGTTTTTTGCTGAGGGTTTTGGGATTTTTGGGGTTGAGGGACTAGGTGTTTTTTGTGACCGAGGGTTTTGGGTTGCTTAGTGATGATGTTTTATGTTTTTAGGGGTTTAGGGTTTTTTGGGGCAGAGGGTTTTAGTATTTTTAGGGCATATGACATATGGTTTTTTGGGGCTATGGGTGTTGGGTTTTTTAGGTTGGAGGCTTTAGTTTTTTTAGGTGTTGGGGGTATAGTGTTTTTGGTGGTGATGGTTTTGGAAATTTGGGGCTGATATTTTAGGGGGTTTGGGGGTTTGGGGTTTAGATTATTTTGGTTTATTGTTTACATTTTTTAGGTGAGGTGTTCATGGTTTTTCGGGTCGAGGATTTAGTATTTTTAGGGCGCATGGTTTATGTTTTCTGGGGGCTGTGTGTTTAGGGTTTCTGGGGGATAAGGATTTAGGGTTCTTTGGGGCATATGATTTAGGGTTTTTTGGGATGAGGGTTTAAGGTTGTTTGGGTATGAGGGTTAAGGGTTTTTTGGGGATGAGTATTTATATTTTTTGGGGGATGAGGTTTTATGGTTTTATTGGTCTAAGTGTTTAGGGTTTTTTGGGGTGGAGGGTTTAGGGTTTTTGTGTTAGTGGGTTTAGGTGATTTAGTGATGTTGGTTTGGGGTCTTATAGGGATGAGGGTTTATGGTTTTTTGGGGATTATGGTTTATGTTTTTCATGGGATGAGGGTTTAGTGTTTTCTCGGGTTGAGGGTTTCATGTTTTTTGGGTATGTTGGTTTAGTTATTTTTGGGGAATATGTTTAGGGTATTTGGGGTTGAGGTTTGGCGATTTTTTGGGCTGGAGGTTATGGTTTTTTTGTGTTTTATGGTTTATGGTGTTCATTGGCTGTGGTTTTAGGGTTTTTTGGGATGAGGGTTTTAGGTTTTTTGGGGATGAGGGTATATGGTTTTTTAGGGGTGATTGTTTTCGGATTTTTGAAGATGGTGGTTTAGGGTATCCTAGGGATAAGATTTTAGAGCTCTAGGGATGATTTTTTGGAGTTTTCTTGGGATGAGGGTCTTGGGTTTTTTGGGGATATGGATTAGGGTTTTCTTCAGATGAGACTTTAGTGTTTTCTGAGGATGATTGTTTTGTGTTTCCTGAGGTTGAGGGTTTATGTTTTCTTGGGGAGAGGGTTTAAAGTTTTCTAGGGCTGAGGGATTATGGTTTTCTAGGGATGAGGGTTTCATGGTGAAAATGGAATATGGTTTCTTGGGCATAAGTGTTTAGGGTTTCTTAGGGTTGAGTGCTAGGATTACCTAGGTCCATGGATTCTGGGTTTTCTAGGTCTAAGGGTATAGGTTTCTTAGGGGATGAGGGATTAGGGTTTTTAGGTATGTGGGTTTAGTGTTTTCAGGGCTGAAGGTGTTGGGATTCCTAGGGTTGAGGGTTTGGGTTTTTGGGGGGCTAAGGGTTAAGGATTTATTGGGGTTGAGGGTTTGAGTTTTTTATGGATCTGAGGGTTTGGTGGTTGTTAGGTCTATGGTTTTGGGGTTTTGAGGATAAGGGTTTGGGGTTCTGAGGTGATAATGGATTAGGGGTTTTTTGGGGTTGAGTTTTTTGGGTTTTTTGGTGATGAGGGTGTATGATATTTTGGTGATGAGGGTTGGGGATTTTTAGGGGTGAAGGTTTTGTGTTTTTTGGGATTTGGGATTGGGGTTAAGGGTCTATGGTGTTTTGAGATTGAGAGTTTGGCGTTTTTAGGTCTAAGAGTTTTGGGTTTTTTTATGAGTGTTTGGCATTTTAGAGATGTGGGTTTGGGGTTTCTTTAGGCTGCGTTTTTGGGGGGTTTTTATTGATGAGGGTTTGGTTTTTTTTGGTATATGGTTTTGGGGATTATGGGTCAATGGGTTTTTGAATTTGGGGGGGGGGTGCTGATGATTTTTGGGTTTTTTAGGTGAGGTGTTGGTGATTATTAGTAATGAGGGTTTGGGGTTTTTGGGGTGAGGGTTTGATGATATTTTGAAATGAGTGTTTTAATATTTTTGGGGTTGTGGGCTTTGGTTTTCTTGGGGATGAAGGTTTGAGGTTTTTTGGGGGTTGAGGATTTGGTGTTTTTTGGGTGTGATTGTTTTTTTGTATTAAGGATCATGTTTTTTTGGGGGGGGGGGGTTATGTTTTTGGTATTTCGGGGTAGAGATTTATGGTATTTGGTTGCTGATGGTGTAGGGTTTCATGGGTTGGGGGGAGGGGTGGTTAATATTTTTTCAGGATAAAGGTTTATAGTTTTCTGTGGATGAGTTCTTTGAGTTTTCAGGGGAGGTGGGATTGGGGATTTATTGTATATAGTGTTTTGGGTTTTTGGGGTTGAACATTTAATCTATTCTAGGGAATAGAATTTAGGGTTTTCTAAATATGAGGTTTTAGTGTTTTCTAAGGATGATTCCTTAGAGTTTTATAGGGATGAGGGTTTAGGTTTTTCTTGGTAATGGTGTTTCATGTTTTCTAGGGTTGAGGATTTTTTGGGTATGTGGTTTTTGGGGTTTTTGGGGATGATGGCTTTGGGTTTTTGAGGATTAGGGTTTAGGGTTTTGATGGAGATGAGGGTTTGGGGATTTTTTGAGATGAGTTTTTAGGGTATTTGAGGGATAAGGGTTAATTTTGGTTTTAATGTTAAGGGTTTAGGATTTTTAAGGATGATTGTTTAGGGTAATTTGGCTGAGTATTTAGGTTTATTTTCGATTGAGTGTTTATGGATTTTTGGGCTGAGTGATTTAGGTTTTTTGGTTTTTTGGTTTAGGGTTTTCTAGGGATTATGGTTTAAGGTTTTCTTGGGAGGGGTGTAGGGTTTTTTGGGGGAAAATAGTTTAATGTTTTATGGGGCTAAGGGTTTTGAATTTTCATTTTTTGTATATTTAGGTTATTTTGGGGATACGGTTTTTTGGATTTTCAAGGCTAAGGGTTTAGGTTTTTGGGGAATGAGATTTTAGGGTTTTTGGGAATGAGGGTTTAGGGATTTTTGGGGCCAAGGGTTTAGGGGTTCAGAGTTTATGGTTTTCTACCTCTTAGTGTTTAGTTTTCTATAGGGATGTGGGTGTAGGGTCTATTCTGACTGAGGGTTTAGGTTTGATGGGGATTAGGGTTTGGGGTTTTTTGGGATTATGGTTTACAGTTTTCTAGGGATGTGGGTTTTGGGTTTTATGGGGATGATGGTTCAGAGTTTTCTATGGATGATGATTTAGGGTGTTGAAGGTTAAGGGGTTTATGGTTTTATAGGGATGAGGATTTAGGGTTTCTTAGGGCTGAGGATTTAGGGTTTTCTAGTGCTGAAGGTTTATAGTTTTCAAGGATGATATTTTAGGGTTTTTTGGGGTTGAGGGTTTAGGGTTTTGTGGGGTTGAGGGGTTAGTGATTTCTAGGGTAGTATTTTAAATTTTTTAAGGGATAAGGGATTAGTGTTTTCTAGGTATCAGGCTTAAGGGATTTTTTGGTTGAGGATTTAGGCTTCTATAGGGTATTGTGTTTAGGATTTTTTAAATATGAGGGTTTATGGTTTTATGGGGCTATGGTTTTATGGTTCTATAGGGATTAGGGTTTAGGGTTTTTCGGGTATGAGGATTTAGAGTTTTATGGGGCTGGAAGATTAGGGTTTATTGTGGCTAAGGGTTTAAGGTTCTATAGGGTATATAAGGTTTCAGATTTTCTGGGGTTGAAGATTTATTTTTTTGTGGGATGGGGATTCCCATTTTTTGGAGGTAACGATTTAGTGTATTCTATGGATGAGGATATTTTTTAATGAAGGTTTTGTATTTTTTGGGATAAAGTATTTTGGTTTTCTAGGGCTTAGGGTTTAGGTATTTCTACTGATAATATTTTAGAGTTTTGTGGGGTCGATGTTTTATAGATTTCTAGGGAGGAGGGTTTAGTTTATTACAGGGTTAAAGATTTTCTAAGGCAGTGGGATTAGGTTTTTTTTTGTGTTGAGAGTTTAGGGTTTTATTAGGCTAATAGTAAGTGTTTTATGGGGATGGGGGTTTTTGGTTTTGGGGGGTAATGGTTTAGTGTTTTCTTTGGATGAGTGTTTTCGGTTTTCCTGGAATAAGGGTTTTGGGTTTTGGGGGGCTATAGATTTGGGGTTTCTTGAGGATAAGGGGTTAAGGTTTTTTGGGATGAGGGTTTATGTTTTTTCGGGTTGATGGGATTAGGAATTTCTTAAGCTAATGTTTAAGGGTTCTCATGGGATGAGGTTTTAGAGTCTTATAGGGATGTGGGATTTGGGTTCTCCAGGGCTTAGGTTTTAGCTTTTTCTATAACTAAGAGTTTAGGTTTTTCTAGTGACGGAGTTTTAATGTTTTTAGTGATAAATTTTTAGGGGTTTGTTGGATAAATTTTTAGGGTTTTCGAGGTTTCTGGGATTATGTTTTACTATGGATGCAGGTTTATGATTTTCTAGTATTGATGGTTTTGGTTTTCTTGGGTTTAAGGGTTTAGGGTTTTCTAGGATGTAGTGTTGAGGATTTTATAGATATAATCATTTAATGTTTTCTAGGGATTAGGGTTTGGTATTTTCTAGGGAAGTGTGTTAAGGATTTTCAAGTTGTGAGGGTTTAGGGTTTTTGGGGTATAAGGGATTTGTGATTTATGGGCTGAGGGTTTAGGGTTTTCTAGGTCTGAGGGTTTAGGGTTTTGTTTTAAGGAGGATTTATGGTTTTTTGGGGTTGAGGGTCTTGGATTTTTTGGTATATAGGGATTACCATTTTTTGGCGTCAAGGGGTTCAGGTTGTCTAGGGTTGAGGGTTTTGGGATTCTTGGGGCTAAGGAATTATGGATTACTAGGGCTGAGACTTTAGGGTTTCCTAGGGCTCATGTTTAGGGATTTATGCGGATGAGGCTTTAGAGTTTTCTGGGGATGAGTGTTTATGGTTTCTTTGCGATAAGGTTTATAGTGTCCTAGGGCATATGTTTTAGAGTTTCCTAGGGATGTGGGTTCATTTTTCTGGGGGATGATGGTGGAGAGTTTCTTGGGGTTGATGGTTTAGGGTTTCATGGTGCTGAGGGTTTAGTGTTTTATGGGGTTGGGGGATTAGGGTTTTTTGGGGTTAAGGGTTTATAGTTTTTAGTGGATATGGGTTTAGGGTTTTTGGGGCTTAAGGGTTTAGGGTTTTCTGTGGATGAGGGTTCAGGGTTTTTTGGGGTAAGGGTTTAGGGTGTTTTGGGGATAATGGTTTTGGGTTTTTAGGGGAAGAGGGTTTTGGTTTTTTTGGGATCAGGTTTTATGGTTTGCTAGGGATGAGGGTTTATGGTTTACTGGGGATTATGGTTTATGGTTTTATTTTTTATAATGGATTTGTTTTTTTTTTGGTCGAGTTTTAGGGTTTTTTGGGGTGAGGATAATGGGTTTTTAGGGAGGAGGGTTTAGGATTTTAGGGGGATTGGAGAAAAATGTTTGGGGCTAATACCCCCCCAAACATTAATGAAAACAAAAACAAACAGTTAAAAGGAGGGTTTTCATTTACTAGAGTGTATCTCACCCTTCATATCGGAGTCCACATAAGGAATACAATAGGACGGGGCAACCTAGGACCACAACGAGCTCCGTTCCTCAATTGTCTTTTTAAAGAGTGCATCTACCTCTGAGTTGGCCTCCCTATAGAACGTGTGACACATAAACTAAACAACTGTTAGATATTGATGAATTCAATCCATTTTGGTAGAAGCCTCCATGGTAATTCCCTAGATTTGATCTTGAGGTTTTCCACAGTAGGCATCGAGTCAGACTCAATCTAGAGAGAGTTCCAACTAAATTGGGTTGTATATTTATCTATCTTCATCAAGAACCATAACTCCACTTCATAAGCACATACATATCCTATAAAGTGGTAAAATCATCTATTAACAAATCCTCTATAGGTATGAAAAAATCCACCCCACCCCGAGGGGCCAAGAGCACCCAACGTCTCACCATCCACATTGACCTTTATCCATAATGGAATTGGGGGGGGGATCCATCAGATATATTTCAAAACCTACAAATTCTTCCCCTGACAACAACCCCAAGTGATTTTATAAATTCATATCATTAACCACATTGGCCATAAAACCTATTTGAAGATGGGTACTATCTGGATTTCGTTGAGGATCATCACCACTCCACCACGAAATGAGAGAGGTCGGCGGTTAAATTCCATTGCATTTGGAGAATACCAATTATAGTGAATGGTCACTGAAACACCTACAAGAAGTAGGTTGTGAACCTGGTCATTGCATTTCAGCTTCACTGGCCCCCATATGAACCCACATATCGCCCCTGACATGCCACACTTCAAGCCAAAACATTGTAGCAGGTAACTCCAAAGCTCGGCAGCAAACTTACAATGGAATAAAACATGTGAGTTATTCTCCTCAGAATTCATGTAGAAAAAACAAGCAGAGGCAAGGTTCCACCCAACCATATTCGGCTTCTCTTGAAGAGGGGGTATATTTCTCTAGATTTCCATATCAGCACATACTGAGTAGGCAAGATGAAATATGTTCTAAACATTAGCATTCAAGATGGTGAGACAATTCCTTGAGGGAATTTCAACCGGTAGTAGTCACAAGTATTAAACTTTCCAACCATAGTGGGCATCCAAACAGGGGATTAATTTTCCATTAAAACATATTTATGTATTTGAATAATTATATGTTCAAGGATATACATTGTAAAGTCCCCACTTTTCTGAAAAAGGGCAGCAATATACGTGTCCCTCAGCTCATAGAGAGGTGTCACAACATCAGAAAGTGGTTCCTCTAGCCATGGGGTTGTCCAACAATTAAGAGTTGAATACTTTAACACAATCCACTTTAAATGAGAGATAATATCATTTTATGGGGATCTTAGAGTAGGCTAAACCCAGGAAGATAAGTATCTAGTGAAGCCATCAAAAAGCCCATGCGTGAACTACTCAGTGAAAAAATATAGGCCATCATCATGGGGGTTGAGCAAGCTCTATGTGAACTTCCCCAGTAGGGAATCATTAAATCTTCTAAGAAACTTAATACCAAGACCAACCATCTCAACAGGTTTTTTACAATGATTCCAAGCTATAGATATCAACTTTCTTTCACTGATGCATCCTGTACTGACGAAATTTCTATTCCTTATATTCAAACATTTAACAAGACTCACTGACAATATACAGATAGAAAAATCATGGATGAACATGGAGGTGATGAAAAAATTTATTAGAAATACTCTTCCACCTTGGGAGAGGCACTTTCCCATCCATTTGGCAAGCTGATGGGTAATTTTAGATGTGATTCCTTCAAAGTAGCAGCTTTTTGCCTTTCCCCAGAAAAGAGGGACACCAAGGTAGGTGAATGGGAGTGAGAATCTCTTCACTCCAATAAATCCAGAAATGCAGAGAAACCATGAGGGGGATACTCCATTGCCAAAGACAATTGAGGATTTCTTACAACTGATGGTTTGCCCAGCGACACTGTCATAATAGTGAAAGATCATCTTCACTAAGGATAATGTTTTCTTATCACCTTTCCCAAATAGAATAAATTCCTCTGCATAGAGGAGGTGGGACTGAATATAGAGGTACCTTCCTGTCTTAATTGGTAAGTAGAGTCCAGCCTTCACTAGGTAATTAATGCACCAAATCATGTAGTCCTAAAAAATTGAAAATTGAAATCCATAGAGTGGGTCCCCTTTCCAGATACCACGAGAGCATTGGAAGAAATATTTTGGGGATCCGTTGATAAGAATGAAAATTCTAGCACTACTAAGAATAGTATTAATTAGATTGATAAAATTAGAATAGAAACAATAATTTCCAAGAACATTAAAGATAAATCTCTACATTATGGTGTCTAAAGACATTAAAATATCAAGCTTTAGAGCAAAACTCCCATGCTTCATTTCTGTCTTAATAATGTTGATACCCTCTGAGGTAGTGAAAAAGCATGATTGAATGCATCTCCTAGGAATGAACCCAAATCGGTTTGGGGAGATAATGTCCCTCAAAATCTAACCCAACCTGATGACCAGAATTTTTCTTATAATATTAGGAATGGTTTTCCCCATGGAAATAGGTTGGAAGACACCAATCTCAATGGCATTTTCTTTCTTCAAAATCAGAGATATAAAATTGAAATTCACGCCATATGGAATTGAGCCAGAGAGGAAAAATTCCATGACAAAATTGGTAACATCCACATGAAAAATGTCCCAATAAAACAGAAGCCAATCCTATCTAGTCCCACTACACTCTCCATGTTCAATGAGAAAAGGGAAAACTTAACTTCCTCTCTAACGGAGGTAGCCATTATATCCTCATTCTAATGTTAAGAAATTAAAGGTTTTATAGAGTTTGATAGGACGAAGGGATCAATGTCATCTTCCTTATAAATTCCACGAATGTGGTCCACCACACCCTTAAAAATTTCTTCCATTAAGGTGAAGGTGGAACCCCCAACCCAGATAGAATTCAGATTATTCTTATCTCATTTATCTCTGTCAAGGTAATGTAAAATCATGAAGTTTCTATCCCAATACAATTTCCATTTGACATTGAATAGAACCTTTGAAAGCCTCTCCATTAGGGCCACTGACTCATCCATCATGGAATACAGCTGCAGCTTCTCTTGGGAGGGGGTATGTTGTTGCTGATTTTTAATTTGGTAACGGGAAATCTGAGATTCAGTAGTCTTGATGACATCTTCCTACCATGAAAAGGACATTCTGCTCAATTCTATCAAGAGGTGCTTGACTTCTCTATTCTTAGAGACAAAAACAAAATACGGGATTCCAACAATGGTATTGTTCCACCCTTTGATAAACTCTTCCCTACACCCAAAAATTGCGAGCCAAGCATTATTAACTTTGCAAGGCATGCGAAAAAACCCAGTGTTACCCTCACTTAACTCAAATAGTGAAACTAAAGATAGCCATGGGGGAGATCCTATCATTGATTTGAGAGAAACACCTATCCAGATTATTGACTTTTCTACCATTGATAGTGTACCTTCCCCATGTGAAGGTTTCTCGAACAATGTATATCCAAAAAAGATCACATTGATCCAAGCATGATGCAAATTCCTCTTCCACAGTACAAGAAAAGTTAAGGCCAACCTTTTCCTCAGGACTTAGAAAAATATTAAAGTCGCCAATGACAGTCAAATTATAGAAAATGGACTCATTAATCTGAACCAAATCCCTCCAAATAATAATTCTTCTAATGTACAAACATTATGCCTACAGAAAAGAGAGGGTTATGGTGCTAGTGTTGAATCAGATGGTAAGGGAGATCACTTGAGTCCGCACTTCAATTGGAATTACCTAGACATCATTATGCTTCTAGACCCCTAATGTTTCCATGCCAATTTCCTCAATGTTAGATGAAACAAAGGAGTACCCAAGGGTATGCCACTTAAATCCCTTATAGTTTCTAACCATAATCATGTGCTCAGGTAACCCAATTAAAATTTTCATGTGAGAAAGAAAGTGCCTAAATGTTGCAACCATGGGTATATACCTAAGCCCCTGGAAGTTCCAAATCATGATCTTAATTGGTTAAGGGTTTTAATAATGGTGGGGGAGGGAGTGTTTCCCTTCCCATTTCCTTTCTCTCCCTTCTTTTTGGTGTTTACAGTAGACTAATTTGCAGGTTCTGGAGTATGATATTTCTCTACCAGCTTCTTCTTATCATCAAGTTGGTCTTTGGGACCAGGACCAATAGTTGGACCATTATAATTCTAGGCCTGGGAATCCTCAACCATGTTACTCCAAAAGACCCAACTAAATGGGTTTAATTTATTCATTGTGCAGATGTATTCTTTTGAAGGAACACTAGTTGGTTTCCTCAAATCATTTTCTGAAAAAACCTCTATTAAAGATTCAGAATCTTGGTCCATCCCAACTGGTACCCCATGCATGATAGCCTTTTCCACAGGGGGAACTAGAGTTGGTGAGACTAGGACAATAGTGAAAGGGCCATCAAGTGTGCCCTTTCATCAAGAAGGTGAATCAGCATCCCCCCTGGAGATCGGCTGATGAGTCCAAGACATCATCCCTAGCTTGGATCTGAGAGGCTGAGGCATGTACAGTGGGTGAGACCATAGGCACCTGGACCGAGGATACATGGACCAACTCTTGATGTCCCTTCACCTTAGTCTTAATGAATGAGGGCATGGGATCATGAGCCTACATAGGAAAATCCATGGAGCCATCAAGAGATTATGCAGGGTCTATGAAATTAAAGGCACCAAAAGGAGGGGGAGTAGCAAACAGATCAACACTGAATCATGTGTCCTTAGCCACATTAGAGGGATAAGGGGTAGGTCCTAGAGGAAGAGAATTCACTTTAGACTCTGTGATGCTTCCCACAAATCCATTTTACACACCCTTAGGTGTTTAGGGGTCCTTATTGGGCCTAGTTTTACGTTTACCTACCCCACAACTCTTCCGGCAAAATCATTAATCATGCCCCTATTTGATTCAAATAGAACAGGTCTTTGATCTCCTACATTTCGAGAGAGTATGACCAAAAAAATTGCAGGTATGACATAATTTGGGCCTTCTCTCATACTTAAATTCCAAGTTAATGTTTTCCTCAAGGGTTTTAAAAATGACCTCCTCAACCAGGGTGCTCTCCATATCAACTTCAAAAATCACCCTTGAATAGTGCATATACCTTAGGGTTTCTATCTCTTTATCAACTCTTACAGGGAAGAAAATATAAGAGATAATGTCCCTTAGGATTTTATGTTGATAGTAGAACCAATTTAATCTACAAATCTAAATCCATTCCTGTGGAAATGTGTTTTTCACACTGAAAGGGTCAAAATTCAAGTCCCAGTCCTGGATCTAAAGAAGACCTAGCATAAGATTTAGGGAGCCAAAGCTCCAAGCCCTAATTTTCTAGTCATCAAAAGGGAAGATGATGTGATAAAATCCCCTTACCTTGGCAGTCATTTTTCATTCAGTGAACCCCTAGATGTCAGCAATGTGTTTGTTCAAATCACCACTCTTCCAAAGCCACACCCCTTTCTGGACAAGAACCCTTGAAATAATGGAAAAACGACATAAACTAGCACGGTCCTCTATCGCCTCCCAATTTTATTAGACATGTGCCCAATGGACTTTCTTGATCACACTACCAGGGGAGAGAGCACCCAAATCCATGAAGGTAAGAGATTCTGCCAATTTCAGAACATCCACAATGTTTTTCTTGGGTCCCGTCGCATCGGTATCCCCCAAGGGACCTCTATAATTTCCTTCCTAGATCCATAAAGATAAAAACGTTCTTGATTACCAATAGAGTATGATTGTTCCATGGTCGTACCTCCATTTTTTCTATCTGAATAGGTCATGGTCTGAGGTCTCATGGGATCCCCAAGGTCACCTGGTTCCCTTCCTTGCTCTATATTTGGGGGATGGAGGTTTAGTGTTTTCTGGGGTGGTGATTTTAGTTTTTATATGTTGAGAATGTAGGGTTTTTATGGTTTTAGTTTTTAAGGGTTTTGTGATATGGGTTTAGGGTTTTCTATGATTGAATTTTTAGGGCTGAGGGTTTATGATTTTTTAGGGTTTCACGATTAGGGTTTAATGAGGTGAGTGTTTAGGTTTCTCTTAGGTAGAGGGTTTAGTGTTTTTTGGGGCTATGTGTTTAGTGTTTTTCATGGATGAGGGTTTAGATATTTTTTACACATAGGGTTTATATTTTTGTGGGACTTAGTTTTTATTGTTTTTTAGAGTTGAGGATTTCATGTTTTCTGGGGCTACGGTTTTTTGGGGCTGAATGTTTAGGGTTTTTTAGGGAATAGGGTTTAGGTTTTTTTGTGGAAGAGGGGTTAGGGTTTTTTCGGATGTGGTTTTAGGTTTTTTTGGGGATATGGGTTTAGGGTTTACTATGGATGAGGGTTTGGGGTTTTATGGGGATGAGGGTTTATCTCTTTTGGGCGATGAGGGATTCAGGTTTTCTTGGGTTGAGTGTTTAGTGTTTTCTAGGGATAAGGTTTTTAGGTTTTCTGGGGCTAGGGGTTTGGTGTTTTCAAGGGAAGAGTGTTTAAGAAATTTTGGGGATGAGGATTTTGGGTGTTTTGGGGATGATAGATTAGGGTTTTCTTATGATGATGGTTTAGATATTTTAGGGGTTAGTGGTTTAGGGTTTTCTAGAGCCGAGGGTATAAGGTTTTCTAGAGTCGAGGGTTTAGGTTTTTTTGGGATTGACGATTTATAGTTTTATAGGTCTAAGGGTTTATGTTTATCTAGTGTTGAAGGTTTAGGGATTCCTAGGATATAGGGATTTGGGTTTCCTAGGGAAAGGGATTTAGGGTTTCTTAGGGCTGAGGGTTTAGAGTTTTCTAGAATTAAGGGTTTAGGGCTTTTTGGGGATAAGTGATTACAGTTTTATTGGGATGAGGGTTACATTGTCTTGGGGAATATGGTTTTGGGTTTACTAGGGCAGATGATTCAGGTTTTACAAAGGTTGATTTTTGAGAGTTTCCTAGGGCTGAGGTTTTGTGATTTCCTCATACTACGTGTTCAGTGTTTTCTAGGGGTAAGAGATTACAATTTTTTGAGCATGAGGGTATAGAGTTTTTTTAGAAGGAGGGCTTTGGGATTTTTGGGGGTTTATGGTTTTTGGTTTCTTTTTTTATGACATTTTTTGGTTTTCTGGGTCTAAGGTTCGGGATTTTGGGGGTTAATGATTTAGATTTTATGGGGCTGGGGGTTTAGGGTTTTTTGGGACGGGTGTTTAGAGTTTTTTTTGGATTTTGGGTTTATGGTTTTAGGGGAATGAGGGTTTAGGGTTTTTTGTTTCAATTATGGTTTCATGTTTCATAGTGGTGAGTTTTGGGGGTTTATAGGGATGAGGGTTTAGGATTTTTTGGGGATGATATATTGGTATTTTTGGGTATGAGGTTATAGTTTATTTAAGGGATGAGGGTTTAGTATTTTCTTCCAATGAGGGTATTTGATTTTTTGGCTGAGTTTTCAGCCCATTGAGATATAGTTTTAAGTTTATCTAAGGTTTATGGTTTAGTTCTAAGGGTTTAGGAATTCTTAGGGTTGCTATTTTTGGTTTTTCTAGGGTGAGGGTTTATGTTTTTCATGGGTTGATGTTTTAGTGTTTTATACGAAAGAGGTTTTAGGGTTTATATTTTCTCGGGAATAGGGATTATAGTTTTTTGGTGATGAGGGTTGACATTATTTTGGAGCATGGATTTTGAGTCTATGTTTTTCTATGATTGATTATTTAGGGTTTCAAGGGCATATGGTTTAGGGTTTTTAGGGAAATAGAGTTTAGGGTTTTATGGACATGAGGTTTTAGGGGTTTTGGGGGTTAGTTTTAAGGTTTTTTGGGCTGGGTTTATAGTTTTCTAGGGATAAGCATTTAGGGGTTTTTTAGGCCGGCATTTTAGATTTTTGTTGGGATGAGTGTTTAGGTTTTTTTGGGGATGAGGGTTTATGATTTTCTAGTTCTAGAGGTTTAGGGTTTTTTAGGGATGAGGGTTTATGGTTTTTTGGGTCTGAGCTTTTAGGGTTTCTTGAGTAAAGGGTTTAGGTATTTTTGTGGCTGAGGGTCTTGAATTTTAATGGTTCTAGGGTTTAGAGTTTTTTGGGGATGAGGGTATATAGTTTTCTTGGTATAAGTGTTTCGGTATTTCTGTGGAAGAGGGTTTATATTTTTCTAGGGGTGTGGGTTTATAGTTTTTTGGGGATAAGTATATAGGGTTTTATGAGGTTGAGATTTTAGGGTTTTAAGGGGATGTGGGTTTAGGGTTTTTTGGGGAAATGTTTTTCAGGTTTTTTGGGGATAAGGGATTTTGTTTTTCTAGGGATGAGTGTTTAGGGATTTATTAGGTCAAGGGTTTAGAGTTTTTTAAATATGGGAGTTTTCAGTTTTATAGGGATGATGGTTTAGTGTTTGTTGGGGATGAGGGTTTTTTTCTAGGAATGAGGTTTTTGTATTTTCTGGTGATGGGGGTTTGGGGTTTTACGTGACTATGGTTTTGGGTTTTTTAGTGCTAAGGGTTTTTAGTTTTTTAAGTCTGAGGGTTTAGAGTTTTATAGGGCTTACATTTTATAGTTTTCTAGGGAAAAGGGTTTAGTGTTTTATGCAGTTGAGAGTTTATGGTTTTCTTACGGCTTAGTTTTTAGGTTTTTCTATGGCAAAGGGATTATATTTTTCAAGGGATGAGTGTTTGGGGTTTTCTAGGGCTGAAGGTTTAGGGTTTTATGAGAATGAGGGTTCATTTTTTTGTGGTATTGAGGGTTAATGGTCTTCTCAGGATGAGGCTTTGGGTTATTAGGGGTTGTGGATTTAGGGTTTTATGTGAATTAAGATATACTATTTTCTAGGGCATAGGGATTATGGTATAATTGGATAGAGGGTTTTGGGTTTTCTAGGGATGGGGTTTAGGGTTTTCTAGGGATGATGGACTAGGGGTTTCTATGGATGGGGTTTTAGGTTCTTCTTGGTATGAGGCTTCTGAGTTTTCCTGGGATCGGGGTTTAGGGTTTTCTAATTATGAGGTTTTGGTTTTTTCTTGGGATAAAGGTTTATGGTTTTCTAGGGATAAGGGTTTAGGGTTTTATAGGGCTCAGAATTTAAGGTTTTCTAGGGATGTATGTTTAGTGTTTTTTTGGTCTAAGGGTTTATTTTTTTTGGGTCTAAGGTATTAGATTTATCATGGTGTGACTATTTAGAGTTTTTTATGGATAAGGGTTAAATTTATTCAATTCATGAGGGTTTTAGGATTTCTCGGGAAGAGGGTTTCGGGTTTTCTAGGTGTTTCAGATTAGAGTTTTCTAGGGATGTGGGTTTAGGGTTTTCAAGGGAAAAGTTTTTTGATCTTTCCATGGATAAGGGACTGTATTTTCAAGGTATAAGTGTGTAGGTTTTCCTTAAGATTATGCTGTAGGGTATTATAGGGTTTCGTGTTTAGGGTTTTCTTGGGATTAGGGTTTAGTGTTTACTGGGGATAAGATTTTATGTTTTTTTAATGATTATGGTTTTGTGCTTTCTTGGGATGAGGGTTTGGAGATTTTTGGTAATGAGGGATTAGTTTTTTAGGCTATGGGTTTTAGGTTTTTTAGGGATGAGGGTTTACGATTTTCTAGGTTTAATGATTTATGTTTTTCTAGGTTTTAGGGTTTAGGGTATTCTGGAGTTGGGAGTTTATGATTTTCTAGGGAAAAGTGCATAGGGTTTTGTAGGGCTGATGGTTTTTTATTTTTCAAGGGTAGAGTGTATAGGGTTTTCTATGGTTGAGGGTTAAAGGTTTTATGAGGATTTGGGTTTATATTTTGGTGTGGATGAGATTTTTCTGTTTCTCGTGGAAATAGTTTTAGGTTCATCTGGGGTTGAAGGTTTTGGGTTTTGTGCTGTTAATGATTTAGGGTATTTGGGGGATAAGTGTTTATGGTTTTTTGGGACTGATGGTTTTGTGTTTTCTAGGGATGGGGGTTTAGGTTTTTCTAGAGATGATGTATTAGAATTTTATGGGATTGATGGTTTAGGGTTATTTGGGGATGACGCTTTCAGGTTTTCTAGGACTGAGGGTTTAGTGTCTTCTAGTTCTGAGGTTTTGGGGTTTTGTCGGGATAAGGGTTTAGGGTTTTTTGGGGATGAGGGTTTAGGATTTTGGGGGATGACTGGTTAGGGTTTTCATGTGATGAGGGTTTAGGTTTTTCTAGAGTTTTGGGTTTTGGGTTTTCTTGGAATGAGTGTTTAATAATTTTAGGGTTGTGGGTTGAGGGTTTTCTGAGGATGAGGTTTTCAGGGTTTATGTATATAAGAGTATATAGTTTTCTAGGGACGAGGTTTAGGGTTTTACGGGGCTGAGATTTTAGGGGTTTTCAGGATCTATGATTTAGGGTTTATTGGGTTAGATAGTTTAGAGTTTTTTGGGGCTGAGGGTTTATGGTTTTCTAGGGATGAGGGTTTAGGGTTTTGTGGGATAAGGGTTTAATGTTTTTTTGAGATAAGGGTATAAGTATTTTTAGAGTGCAGTTTTTGGGGTTTTATAGGGTTTAGGATTTAGGGTTTTTGGTGTTCATCGTTTATGGTTTTCTGAAGATGGCAGTTTGTGATTTTTTTGGCTAATGGTTTAGGGTTTTCTTTGGATGAGGGTTTAGGGTTTTCTATTGCTATGGATTTATGGTTTTATGGGGTTAGGGGTTTAGGGTTTCTTTGGGTGAGGTATTATAATTTTTTTGGGATAATTGTTTGGGATTTTCTAGGGATGAGGGTTTGGGGTTTTTTTTGGGGATGAGGGTTTATGGTTTTCTTTGGATGAGGGATTCATGTGTTCTGGGGATGAGGGTTTAGTGTTTTTTATGGCTGAGGTTTTATGGATTTCTAGGGATGAGGATATTGGGTTTTCTAAGGAATAGGGTTTGGGGTTTTTTGGGTTGTGGGATTAAGGTTTTCTGGGGAAGATGGTTTCGTGTTTTTAGGGCTATATGTTTATGATTTTTTGGGGCTGAGTGTTTATGGTTTTCTTGAGATATGTGTTTATGGTTTTGTGGGGATAAAGGATTCAGTTTTTTGGGGTGGAGGGTTTATGTGTTTCTAGGGATAAGGGTTTGGTGTTTTATTTGGTATAGGATTTAGTGTTTTCCTAGGTTAGTGTTTAGGGTTTTCCATGGATGAGTGATTATAGTTTTTATGGATGAGGGTTTAAGGTTTTTTGCGGATAAATTTTTAGGTTTTTCTATAAATGAGTGTTTAGGGTTTTCTGGGGATGTTGTTTTTTGGTTTTCTGAGGAAAAGTGTTCAGGATTTTCTCAGGATGAGAGTTTAGGGTTTTATGATGTTTAGGATTTAGGGTTTTCTAGTTATTTGATTTTAGTGTTTCTAGGGATGAGAGTTTATGGTTTTTTGAGGATGTGGGTTTAGGGTTTTGTGTGTGTTAGGGTTTTATATTTTTTAGGGCTGGGGGTTTGGGGTTACATGAGGCTGAGGGTTTAAGGTTTTATATGGATGATAATTTAGAGTTTTCTAGGGCATATGGAATATGGTTTACTGGGAATGAGGGTTTTGGTTTTTGTGGGGATGAAGTTTTAGTGTTTTATAGGGATGATGGGTTAGGGTTTTTTATGGCTGAGGGTTTATAATTTTTTGTAGATGAGGATTTATTGTTTTTTAGGGTTTTGGGTTTTGGGTTTTCTGGGTCTGATGTTTTATGATTTTTCTAGGGATAAGGGTTTAGAATTATGTTGGGATGAGGGTTTAGGGTTTTTGGGATAATGGATTTAGGGTTTTCATGGTATAATGGTTTATGGTCTTTTAGGGATTAGGTTATTGTGTTTTTCATGTCTGATGGATTAGTTTTATCAATGGATAATGGTTTAGGGTTTTATGGGGATGAGGGTATAGAGTTTTCTGGGTTTGGGGGTTTGAGTTTTTCTAGGGCATAGGGTTTAGGGTTTTCTGGGGGTGTTGTTTTATAGTGTTTTAGGGTGAGGGTTTAGCATTTTCTAGGAAAATGTTTTTCTGATTTTTTAGGGTTGAGGGAATTTGGTTTTCTTGGGATGAGTGTTTGTTGTTTTCTTTAATGGATGGTTTAGTGTTTTTTTGGGATGAGTTTTTAGGGGTTTCTAGGACTGAGGGTTTAGGGTTTGTTTGGGCTGAGGTTTTATCCTTTTCTATGTATGAATGTTTTGTGTTTTCTAGGGATGAGGCTTTCTGGTTTTCTAGGGTTGGTGTTTTAGTGTTTTTTGGGGCTTTGTGTTTTGGGTTTTCTAGAGATGTGGGTTTAGTGTTTTTGATGATGTCGGTTTAGGGTATTCTGGGGTTTCAGGTTTAGGTTTTTCTGGATTTGATTATTTTCTATTTTCTAGGACCAAGTGTGTAGGGTTTTTTGATGTTTTGGGTTTATAATTTTAAAGGGATGAGTGTTTAGGTTTTTTTGGGCTAAGGGTTAAGGGTTTTATGAGGCTGAGGATTTTTAGTTTTGTGGGGATGAGGGTTTTTAATTTTCTGTAGCTATGGTTTTTGGGTTATCTAGGGCTGATGGTTTATGGTTTGGGGGATTGAGGATTTAGGGTCTTCAATAGAATAGTTTTTATGTTTTTCTAGGGAAGAGAGTTTCTGGATTTCTGGGGATGGGGGTTTAGGGTTTTTTGGGGATAATATTTTAATGTTTTCTAGGGCTGCGGTTTTAAGGTTTTATGGAGATGAAGCTTTCAGGTTTTCTAGGACTGAAGGTTTAGTCTTTTTCTGTCTATGTATTTTTTGTTTATGAGGGATAAGGGTTTTGGGTTTTCTGAGGGTGAGGGTTTAGGGTTTTTTGGGGATGAGGGGTTAGGGTTTTCTATGGCAGAGAGAATAGTGTTTTCTAGGGCTGAGGGTATAGAGTTTTCGGGGGCTGAGGGTTTAGGGTTTTATAGGGATGAAGGTTTAGGTTTATCGAGGAATTATTTTTCAGGTTTTTCTACGGTTGTGGGTTTAGTATTTTTAAGGGATAAGGGTTTTTGGTTTTCTAGGGCTAAGGGATCAGGATTTTATTGATTTGATTGTTTATAATTTTATAAGGTTTAGGGTTTTGGGGTATTCTAGGGATGAGGGTTTAGGGTTTTTAGTGGATAAGGGTTTTAGGTTTTCTTTGGATGATGGTTTAGTATTTTATATGGCATATGTTTTAGGTTTTCCTGGGGATGAGGGTTTTTGGTTTTCTGGGGTTTAGGGATTTGGATTATTTTCCTATGGGATTAGTGTTTTCTGGGGTTGTGGGTTTTGTATTTTATAGGTCTATATATTTTTTATTTTTTTGGAGAAGAGGGTTTAGGGATTTTTAGAGATGCGGGTTTATGTTTTTATTAGGATGGAGGATTAGTTTTTTCTAGGAATGATGGAATAGGGTTTTATAGGGATGTGGTTTGAGTGTTTTCTATGAAAGTGGGTTTATGGTTTTCTCAGGATTATTGTTTAGGGTTTTCTATCGACGAGGATTTATGATTTTTATGGCTGATGTTTTGGGGTTTTCTGGGGATAAAAATTTAGGGTTTTCTAGGTATAAGGTTTTAGGGTTTTTTTGGGATGGGGGTTTTGGGTTTTTCTAGGATGAAGGTTATGGTTTTTTTTTCATGTTGAGGGTTTAGGGTTTTACGGGGTTTAGGGTTTAGGGTATTCTATATATGTAAGTTTAGGTTTCTCTAGGGTTACGGGTTAAGGGTTTTTTGGGAATGAGAATTTGGAATTTTCTAGGGATAAGGGTTTAAGGTAACCTTTTGTTGAGGGTTTAGGGTTTCCTAGGGATTATGGTTTTGGGTTTCGTGGGACTAAGGGCTTAGGGTTTCTAGGGAAAGTGGGTCTAGTGTTTCCTAATGCTTATGGATTAGTGTTTCTTGGGGCTAATGGTTAAGATTTTCCTGATGCTTATGGTTTGGGTTTTCTTGGATTGATGGTTTAGTGTTTTTTGTAAGGTCAAGGGATTAAAATTTTCAAGGGAAGAGTGTTTAGGATTTTTTGGGACTTAGGTTTGAGTGTTTTGGGGGGATGGGGGTTAGGGTTTTTTGGGCATAAGGGTTTAGGATTTTTTGGGGGCATAGGGTTTAGTGTTTTTGGAGAAGAGGGATTATTTTTTCTCATTATTTAGAATTTTTCTGGGATGAGGGTTTATTATATTCTAGGGCTGGGGGTTTTGGTATTTCTGGCGCTAATGGTTCAGGCTTTAGAGTTTTCTGGGGCCGTGGGTTTAGGTTTTTCTAGAGGTTGAGAGTTTATCATTTTCTAGGGATAAGGCTTTTGAAATTTTAGGGTTTAAGTGTTTTTTCTTTTCTGGGGATAAGGGTTTAGTGTTTTATGAATATAAGGCTCTAGGGTTTTCTAGGGATGGGGGTATATGGTTTTCTAATGATGAGGATTTAGTGTTTTCTAGGGTTTAGGTTTTAGGGTTTTATACCATTGACGGTTTATGTTTTTATGGGCTAAGGGGTTAGGGTTTTATTAGTAAGTGATTTTAGGGTTTTCTAGGAATGATGGTTTCTGGTTTTCTGGGGATGAAGGTTTGGGGTTTTCTAGGACTATGGGTTTAGGTTTTTCTTATATTGATGGTTTAAGGTTTTTTGTGGTCATGGTTTTTATGGTTTTAGGGGGCTATGGGTTTAGGGTTTTCTAGAGATGATGGATTATAGTTTTATATGGCCGGGGGTTTAGGGTTTTCTAGGACTAATGGTTTATAGTATTCTAGGGATGAGGGTCTAGGTTGTTCTGGTGATGAGGGTTCAAGTTTTTTGTGAGCATTAGGGTTTAATGTTTTTTGGGTATAATTGTATAGGGTTTTCTAGGATAGTGTGTTTATGGTTTTCTAGATCTATGTGTTTAGGGTTTTTTGGGGTGGAATGTTTAATTTTTTCTAGGGCTAAGGGTTTAGGGTTTTCATGTGATTAGGGTTTAGGATTTTATTAGGAAGAGGGATTATGATTTTCATAGGGTGAGGATTTGGGGTTTTCTAAGAATGAGGGTTTAGGGTTCATTGGGGATAGTTGTTTTATGTTTTTTGGGGTTGAGCCTTTGAGATTTTATGGGACTGAGGGTTTGGGGTTTTTTGGGGATGAGGGGTTATGATTTTTTGGGGATGAGGGTTTTGGGTTTTCTTGAAACATCCTAGATCATTGTGGTATTTTCAATATTTAATAAATGATTACAATACTGAATAATTTAAAATTTAAGAAAAAACTAACAAATATTTTTTAATAAAGTAGTGGCCTCCAAACATCTTTACAAATCTAGAAACCATGGCTAATTTAGTATTATTTCTATAAGTTCTAGTTATGAAACTAGATCACCCTCGATCAACGTAATAAGGTCGAAGGTATATCCCACATCTCTTGAACCCACCATAACGAGAAAGAAAAAAACAAGGAAAAAACGAAAATACAGTGAATAAGATCGAAGTAGATCACTATTTTGGAAGAAAAAAATAAATTTCAAGTGAATTTGATTTATTTGAATACTTTGAATGCATAGGTATTTATAAGACTTTTTATTTTGACCATTAAAAAATTGTTGTTTTAGTTTTAATAGAGGTAGTAGTTGTTAGTTTATTTAGAAATAAATTTAAAATAATTTTAAGTTAATATATAAAAATTATAAAATAATATTTTATTTAAATTCAATAATGTTACTTTATGGAATAGTATTTTTTGGAAGATAAATCAATATAAATTTAATTTATTAAAATAAGATAAAATATAAATTCTAAAATCCCTTTTTTGAAATTATAAGTATAGAGTTTTAGTTTTGAAAAGTATTAAACATTTAATATATGCATTAAAAAATAAAAATAGTAGAATTTCGTAAATAATATTATTGATAAACTACTTTGTATATTAAATACATGTGCTTATTCGAACATAATAATTGTTATTTTTATTTATAATCTTTATTTTAAGATTATAGTAATAAAATTTGGTAATGAATTAATATATATATATATATATAAAGTGATTTTTTATAAGGAAATAAGTGTTCAAAATTGGTACATAAGAAGGAAATTTATTTTAATTTTAATTTTATCATTTATTTTTTTATGTGAACAAAAATATAAAAAGGGAAAAATTACCCAACCTCGAAGGTTATCTTTGAGAGACCTAAACAACTATTAGGATACCCCAATTTGGGTCAACCACATGTGGGAGGAGTCTACCCAAGACAACCCAAGGTGGAAGGGTGGCATGTTGGTGGATCACAGGTACCACTATTCACGGGTAGACATGTGTATTGGGCCCACTAGGTTTATGGTGAACTTTGCAAGTACCCATAGAACTTATGTTTAAGTATCTTGTGGTGTGAGATTATGATTTTGGGGTTCACCGGTCATAGATTTTATTATAAAGTATCACCATAAACCATTTTTATTTGATGTGGGACATGAGTATGAATATTGTTCACACATGTTTTAAAATGTTAGTTGTAATATGATTTGTCTTCTTGAGTGTGAGTTGGTCTGATCCCTTCACTCATTAATCTGTTATCTTCAACTTAAGACAAATGAAATTGTAAACCCTTGATGTTGAGTTCTCCAACTATCATCGTCTACAACCATCTATGGCCCAATGGATGTCTAACATTCAAATGGTGTGACTAATCTTTAAAGAATATAAATTGATCCCTTGAATCATATATAGGTATCTTTTTTATTTCTTTCCCTCAGATTTAGTGGAAAGATATAATTATTATAAATATATATATATATTCCCCATAATCTCATATAATTCGAACAATTGTGATTTGGGGCCTAATGAAAACATTCGTTCATTCTAGTTTTTTCAAATTTTCAAATCTCATTTTGGATTTTCAAATACAGAAGCCTAAGAAATATAAGATACATAAATATTATCTTAAATATAAAAGAATGTGAATCAAACACTTGGACACCCTAAATAGTTGATATGAATAAAATATATACAATTAAACATATATATAACACCTTCTTCTTCAATCGACCAAAAGTCCTGACTCGCCTCGCCCAAACTCATTATCTTTTTCTTGAGTTTGGAAAATAACATCCTTGAAGTACCTCCACTTAAGGTAAGGGACATCTTTTATTAAAATCAATATTATTTTTTTAATTATTAAAGGATATGGATTTATGTAAATCATTTTGTAAGTGTTATATTTTTTTACAAATTATATATATATATATATATATATATATATTTAAAAATTCTATTATATAAGGATGTTTGTATTTTAAAATTTTATCAATATTATGTTATAAAAAAATTCTCTATTTTGTTTCAAACATTGTTCCGAATTGTAACGCACAAAAAGGAATCATTTTAAATTCAATCATTGATTTTTAAAAGAACTATATATATATTATACATTCTTTTAAACTATTCAAAATGGAATTAATATTATAAATAATTATTCTATGATTTTAAATAATTTATTCATAAAAAATCACAAAGCAATTTTTTATTATTGATTTAATTTAATTTTTTTAAAAAAATTATATATTAAATTTAGAAAAGATACTATTTTATGTAATGAAGATAAGTTATCAATTTATGATTGAAATCTATTTATTGTAAATTTTTAATGATAAAAGTTTTTGGTTTATGTGTGAAATGTTATTTTATGTCCCTGAATTTCATTCATAATTTAGATATTGTCATCATATATAGATATTGTCTACATTTCATGCATTTGTGCACAAGAATTCATTCTAATTTCTATGTAATTATGTTTATGAGTTTTTAAATTAAAAAAATTATATGGAAGTATGGTTTTCTCCAAAACCCTTTATAATTTCTTAATAATAAATTATGCCATGTAAAGCAATTGGAATATTATTTTCTTCTATTAAAATAAATTATATGTGATTTTTAAATTTTTTTGGGTTATGAGTGAGAAAGACAGAATAAATAAATATATTTTCTTGAAATTGGAAACTAGATTATCGAATGATATGATATGGTATGGGGACTTAACCCATGTTTTGAAGGGGATGTTTTCCAACAAGTGATACAACTAATTGGACACATGGTTTTTCTTATGTGATACTTAGTACCATAAATAATCTATAAAAGTGATTATTTTCAAGAATGATAAATCCAAATAAGTATTTTAAAATGTTATTATTTTGGAAACTAAATGGATTTCAAAATAATATTTACTTATTATGAATATTTAGAAAATATTTCAATGATTTAAAAATATTTTTTAGTATTTATTTTATTAAATAATATAGTTGATAAAACTTTTCCAAAGAGATTTATAGCTTTTAAAGAAAAGTGTTTACAAATGATTTTTAAACCCTTACTGGTAAAATTAATGAAAACCAGATGTTTTAAAATATATTTTTTTTGTTTATTATAAATTAAAATGATATATTTTCCTATATGGAGGCATAACACATGATTATAGTTGTATATTATTTGTACATTTCTAAAAATATGTATGGTTTTGTCTAATTTTCCCAAAACTTGAATAAAAAAGGTCATTGAATTTAAAAAGTTCTATGTATTTTCTGTATTCTTTTGTAAATAAAAAAATACAAAAAATTTCTAGTACTGAATCGAGAATTCTGGGTTTGGGGATTTACAATTTATATCAGAGCAACAATATAGATAATTTTGGAAAATAGAACAAATTAATAATTTTAGTATTCCTCCTTGGTAATTTTTTCCATAACATTTTAAGATGGAAGGAATAGGAACACAAAATACTATTTCTTCCAATGTAGATTAGTTTCTCAAAAATATACTTATAAAATAATGCTCAAAGGATTTTGAGTCCTTTTACAGCCTCTAAATCACTTGTAATCATATTTAATTGATACCCAATACATATGATATACTCTAATCCATCCAATGATCACCTTTTGTATACTATTTGATTGTGTATACTAAACTTCTTCCATATGCATAAAAAAGAAAATATTATTAGGTCGATTTAAATTTTTTTACCTTATCTAATCAATTTTAGTCATTAGTATACTTTCTGGATGCTATATATGAGGGTGAATTCCGAGCTACCTATATCTGTTAACCCTTTTGTTTTGGCTTATATAGAATATTAAAAGACATTGAAATTATGAAGACGAGTCGGTTTGACTATTTTATAGAAATCAAGTTCACTCAGATGTCTCTAAATTATATACCCCTTATACATTAGTCTCAGCATCTTATTAATATTTACATGAGTTTAAAATTTCATAATTTGTGTATGGGAAAACTAAGTCAATGAACATGAAGCTTCCATGAGGATTAGTTTTATTGGAAGAAACCTACCTTTTTGTGAGAATTAAAAACATTATATATTCTGCTAGTGGTAAAAAAAATTATGGTAGTACAAACTAGTGATTAGTTATAATAATAATTTTATTTTTGTTTGAACACCAAGGTTATGTTTAGAAGAAGAATATGTGGGGTGTGTCTACGAACGAATTGTGTGGGAACAATTCATTTAATGGGGGAAGAATATAACATCCAGAATATTTTTTGTATTTTGTATTTTAAATAAATTCTATCAATAAATTTGAATTCAAAATTTAAGAAAAAACAAGGGATACATTATTAATAAATCATTTACTTTAATACATATTCACAAAATAAAAAACCACTCCCAATTCAAAAAAAATCTATAAGCACTAGCAACCCAACTGGAGAAAATCTGATAATTGTAATAAGGATAAAGGTATAACCCACATCTCCTAAATCCACCATAATTAGAAATAAAATAGAAATAAAAATAAAGAAAATATAGTGAATAATAGGGAATTATAGAACTATTTTGGAAGGAAGAAATTACCTTCGAGAGATTTTGATTTATTCAAATACATCTAAGTCATAGATATTTAAATGTCTTTTTATTTTGACCATTAGAAAATATTCATTGGAGTTTTAATGAAGGTAGTAGTTGTTAGGTGATTTAGAAGTAAATTTAAAATAATTTTAAGTTATTATTTATAAATTATAAAATAATATTTAGTTTAATTTATGAAATATTACTTTATGAATTATTAATTTAAGGAATGTAAATCAATATAAATGTATTTTTATAAAATAATCCAATATATAATTTCTAGAAGAAATTTTATTAAAATTATAAGTAAATAGTCTTAATATTGAAAAGTATTAAACATTTACTCTATGATTTCTGAAATACTAATATTCAAATGTCCTAAAAATATTATCAAGAACCTATTTTGTATAACAAATACAACATCTTTTTCAAACTTATTAATTATTACTTTTAATTATAAACATTACTTTATGATTCTAATAATAAAATTTGGTAAATATTGTATTTATATTAACAGTTTTATAAAGAAAATAAGTCTAAAATGATAAATAAAAGAAAATATATTTTTTTTTTATTTTATAATATATTTTATTATGCTAAAAAAGGAAATAAATGGTTAACCTTGAAGGCCAACATAGGGACACCTTGACCACTATTAGGAGGACCCACTATAGGTCAACCCCATGGGGTAGGAGTCCACCCAAGCCATACCCATGCATAAGGGTGGTGTGATGGTGGAGAATAGGCACTACTATTTGTGTGTGGACATGTGTATAGGCCCTGCTAGGTTTGGAGTGAGCTTGGGACAGTAGCTCGCATTGTTCATGTGTAAGGCACATGTGGTGGGTGATTAGGATTATGGGGTTCATCTAAAATTTATTGTATTATAAAATATTTCTAGAGGCCATTTAGATTTGATATGATACACGAGTATAAATATAGATCACCTATGTTTTAAAAAACCGGTTATAATCTGATCCAACCCTTCGAGATTGAGTTGATCTAAGCAGTTCACTCTTTTTCTAGTCTTCTTCATCCCAATACACACAAACCAATAAACCCTTGATGAAGAGTTTTCCCATCAATATTGTCTTCATCAACCCATGACCAAATCAACGTTGAGTCTTCCAAATGGTATGATTAATTTAGAAAGAATATAGACTAAACCCTTGACTCAAATTTGTTTATATTTTTTATTTTTCATTCTCTCAGCTTCAGTGGAAATCTATAAGTGTTATATATATATATATATATATATTGACCATCATTTCATATAATCATAAAAATTATGACTATGATATTAACGAACACCATTGAACATTCTAGTTTTTTTCAAAATTTCAAATCTCTTTTCAGATTTTCAAATACAGTAGCGTAAGAAAAATAAAATACCTAAATAATATATCTATTATCAAACAAGATGAATCTAACACTTGAAAACCCTAAATAGTTGATATAAATAAAATATATATAGTGAATTATCCATATAAAACCATATTTTTCAATCATCTAAAAGACCTGACTTGCCTCCCCCTAACTTGTTCTCTTTTTCTTAAGTCCAGAAAACAACAACCATGATGTTCGTGTATTTAAGGTAATGGATTGATTTTATTAAATTAAATTTTATGTTTTAATTTTTATTAGATATTGTCTTATTTAAACCCTTTTATAAGGGTTGTATTTGTCTTAAAAATTTATATATATGTATAAATATATACAAAAATTCTTTAATATACGGATGTTAGTATTTCAAAATTTTAACATGATTATGTTTTACAAAACAATGTCTATATTTTGTTTAAAACATTTATCTAAATTATAACCCTTTTAATGGAATCTTTTTAAATTCAATAATTTATTTTTCAAATAACTCCATATATGTATATTATGCATTATTTAAAACTCTTATAAAGAGAATTAATGTTATAACGAATTGTTATGTGATTTTAAATATGAAATTTTTTTAAAAAATAATATTTTTTTATTTTTTTTCATTAAAATATTTTTAAAAAATTTATATGTTAAATTTTAAAAAGTTATTAATTTATGTAATCAATATAAGTTACAATTTTGGGTGTGCTTTCTATTTACACCAAGTTGTAAATTATAAAATTTATAATTTTAAGTGTGAAATTTTACCATATGTTCAATGACATCATTAATAATTTTGATATGGCCATCATATATAGATATTGTTGACATATCCATAATTTTAGTACAATAATTCATTTTAATTTCTACGAAATTATGATTATGTCTTTTTAAGTTCAAAAATTTATATATAATTATGGATTTCTTCTATATACTTTATAATTTCTTAAAAATAATATTATACCATGTAAAGAAATTGTTACATTATTTTATTTTATGAAAATAATTTATACATGATTTTGAATGGTTTTTTGGTTTTGAGTGATAAAGGCAGGACTATTAATTTTTTTTTTTGAAATTTTGGAACTAGAGTATCAAATGATATGATATGGTATGGAGAGTAAACCCATGAAATCTTGTGGATGCTATTCTATAAGTGATATGACTAAGTGGACATATGTTTTTTTCTAATTTCCTACTATGTATCTGAAATAATCCAGAGAATTTATTATTTTTAGGAAGAAGAAATCCAAAAAACTATTTTAAAAGATTATTATTTTGGAAAATAGATGGTTTTCATAATAGTATGTACTTATCATGGATATTTAGAAATTGATTCAATTCTTTAAAAAACATTTTTTCGTATTTATTTTATCAAATCGGTTTTTTGAAAAAAAATCCAAAGTGATTTATATATTTTAAAGAAAAGAATTTACAAATGATTTTAAAAACATTACTGTAAAAATTAATCTCACAATATGTTTTAAAATAATGTTTACATATTTAGTAGAAATTCAAATGATTTTTGTTTTATATAAGGAGGAACTGCATGCGAAGACAATTGTATATGTTTAGTACAGCTCTGAAAATATGTATGGTTTTGTCTAATTTTACCAAACCAGATAAGAAAAGGTTTTTCAAAGTAAAAATTACTATATAATATTCATTAGTCATTTTTAAAAATAAGAAAATACATATAATCTTTATTACTAAATCTGGAAGTGATGGTTCGGGGTATCACATTTCTATGAATGAGGTTTACTATTTTCTAGGGCTAAGGGTTTAGGTTTTTTTGGGGCAGAAATTTTAGGGTTATCTAGGGTAGAATGCTTATAGTGTTATGGGGTATAAGATTTATTGTTTAATAGGGAAGAGTGTTTAGGGTTTTATACTGAGGGTTTAGAGATTTTTGGGGCAGTGGGTTGTGGTTTTTCAAGGGATTTGGGTTTAGGTTTTCCTAGGGATTTGGGATGATGGTTTTTTAGGGATAAGGGAGAAGGGGTTTCTAGGTCTATGAGTTTTAGGTTTTTAGGGGATGAGGTTTTATGATTTTATTGGGATTTGGGATTGGGTTTTTCTAGGTCTATGGGGTTTTTTGTTTTTTTGGATGAGGGCTTACAGTTTTCTAGGATATGAGTTTATTTTTTTCGGGGGTTGAGGGTTTGTGGATTTCTAGGGCTGAGTGTTTTTTTCAGGGAAGAGGGTGTAGGTTTTTTAGGGGATGTGGGTTTGGGGTTTTTTGTGGATAAGGGTTTCAGGTTTTCAAGGAAATAGGGTTTATGGTTTTGTATGGAAGGCGGTTTAGTGATTTCATGCCTTGAGTGTTTCGGGTTTTCTAGGGGTGTTGGATTAGGGTTTTTTGGTGATGATGGTTTGGGGTTTTGAGGGGATGAGGTTCTAGGGTATTCTTTGTCAGAGGGTGTAGGATTTTCTTGGAATGAACTTTTTGGGTTTTCTAGTGGAGTGGGTTTATGTTTTTTTTGGGGGTGAGGGTTTAGGGTTTTCTGGGTTTAGGGTTTAGAAATATATAGGAATGAGTGTTTAGGGTTTTGGGGGTATGAGGGTTTCCAGTTTAAATGCGATGAGATATTATAGTTTTATGTAGATGAGTGTTTATGATTTTTTGGGGATATGAGCTTAGGGGATTCTAGGGATGAGAGTTTAGGGTTTTCTAGGGATGATGGTTTAGGGTTTCCTGGGGCTCTGGGTCTAGGATTTTTTAGAGATGAGGGTAAAGTATTTCTCAGGTCTGAGGGTTTATCGTTTTCTAGGTTTGATGGTTCATGGTTTCCTTGGGCCAAGGGTTCTAGATTTAATGAGTATACGTGTTTAGTGCTTCATAGGTATGATGTTTTGGGATTTCCTAAGGATGAGGTTTTTAGGTTTCCTGGGGATAGGGTTTAGTGATTCTTGGTTATAATGGTTTAATGCTTCTTGGGGATGAGGGTTTAATGATTATTAGGGAAAAGAGTTTAGGGTGTTATGGAGTTTTGGTTTAGTTTTTTTGGGTGTTGTGGGTTTTTGGTTTCATGGGGCTAAGGGTGTTTAGTTTCTTGGGGCTGATGTTTTAGGGTTTCCAAGGAATAAGGGTTTAGGGTTTCTGGGGACTGAGAGTTTAGGGTTTCTTAAGGTTTAGGGTTTAGGGTTTCCAAGGGATTATTGTTTAAGTTGTTCAATGGTCAAAGATTTAGGTTTTGTTAGTGCTGAGGGCTTACAGTTTCCTAGGGTTTAGGGTTTAGGGTATTTTTGGGAATGAGGGTTTAGGGATTCTTCGAGATGGGTGTTTTGGGTTTCATAGGACTAAGGGTTTAGGGTTTCATATAACTAAGGGTTTTGGATTTCCTATAACAAAGGGTTTAGGGTTTCATGGGTCTTAGGGATTCATGTTTCCTATAATTGAGGTATTAGAGATTACTTGGGATGAGGGTTTAGGGTTTCTTAAGGCTAGGGGATAAATGTTTTTTGGGGGTGAGGGATTTGGGTTTGCTAGGGCTGAGGGTTTAGGTTTTTCTGGGTCTTATGCTTTTAGGGTTTCTTGTAGATGGGGGTTTATTTTATTCTAGTGTTGAGGAGTTAACATTTCCTAGAATATAAGGATTATGGTTTCCTGGGGATGATTGGGTAGGCGTTCTTCGGGATTGGGGTTTAGTATTTCACAGGGTAAAGGTTTTAGGGTTTTCTATGGATGTGAATTTAGGATATTCTAAGGAGGAGGGTTTATGGTTTTATATAGTAGTGGGTTTATGGATTTCCCATGATTAGTGTTTAGGGTTTTCTAGTGATGAGTATTTTAGAATTTCTTGGTATGAGGGTTTTTTTTATTCTATTGCTGAGGGTTTAGATGTTTCTAGGGATAAGGATTTAGGGGTTTCAAGGGTTAAGGGTTTAGGTGTTTATGGGGATCAATTATGGTTTTTGGGTCTGGGTGTTTAGGTGTTTATGGGGATTAGGGTTTATGGTTGTGGGGGATTAGTATTTTGGGGTTTTGGGGGATGAGGTTTTTGGGTTTTGAGGGGATCTGTCTTTATGGTTTTCTTGGTAGAGGGTTAGGGTTTTTTTGGAAGAGGTTTTAGGGGTTTTTAGAGATTAGGGTTTAGGGTTCTTTGGGGGATCCAGATTTAGGGTTTTCTGTGGATAAGGGTTTAGACTTTTCAAGGGCCAAGGGTCTAGTGTTTTATGGGGTTGAGGTTTTAGGGTTTTTTTGTGGTTAAGGGTTTTGTGTTTGTTGGTGTTGACGGATTAGTTTTTTCTGGGTTGGGGGTTTATTGCATTGTGGGAATTAGGATTTAGTGGATTGTGGGGATGAGATTTAAGGTTTTCTGGGGTTGTGGTTTTATAGATCTATAGGGATAAGGGTTAAGTGTTTTCTAGGTATGAGGGTTTAGGGTTTTCTAGGTTCAAGGTTTAGGAGTTTTTTGGGTATGAGGGTTTAGTGCTTTATGGGGATGAGGATCTAAGGGTTTTTTGGGGGTGTGGGTTTTGTGGTTTTTTGTGAATAGGGGTACATATTTTTTGCACCTGATGGTTTATGGTGTTTTTTGGATGAGTTTTTAGGGTTTCTTGGGTTGTGGGTTTATGGTTTCTTGGGTATGTGGGACTAGGGATTTATGGGGATGAGGGTATATGGTTTATGGGTTGTAGTTTTTAGTGCTTTTTGGAGCTTAGGGTTTAGATTTTTTATTGATAAGGGGTAGGATTTTCTGGGGCTCAGGGTTTAATTGATTTCTAGGCATGAGGATTTAGTTTTTTTGGATTAGGCTTTATCGTTTTCTGGGAATGAGGATTTAGGGTTTTCTAGGACTAAGGGTTTAGGTTTTTAAGGGGCTTATGGTTTTGGGTGTTTTTGGATATGTGTTTTGGGTTTTATATAGATGATGGTTTAGGGATTTCTGGGGATGAGTTTTATTTTTTTGTGGGGATGAGGGTTTAAGGATTTGATGGGACGAGTGTTTAAGGATTTTTGGGGATGAGGGTTTAGTTATTTTAAGGATTAGGTAATAAGGTTTTGTGGGGATGTGGGTAAATTTTTTTATTGGGTATAAGATATAGTGTTTTTTAGTGATGGTGGATTAGTGGTTTGAGGTGCTGAGGGTTTTGGGTTTTTTTAGGATTTGGGTTTAGGTTTTTTGGGTATTATACTCCAGGGGTGTTGGGGGATAAGGGTTATGGGGTTTTAGGGAATGGGGGTTCATCGGTTTTGCGGCTAAGTGTTTAGGGTTTTTGGGATGAGGGTTTAGATGTTTTTTGAGATGAGTGTTTATAGTTTTTTATGAAAGTTTAACTTTTTGGGGGATGAGGGTTTAGGGATTTCTTGGGGATAGGATTTAGAGGATTTGGGGATGGAGGTTTATGGTTTTTTACATATGTGGGATTAGTTTTTTTTTGTGATTGAGGTGTTAGGGTATTTTGGTGACGGGGGTCTATGGTTTTCAAGGCCTGGGGGTTTAGTTTGTTTGAAGTTGAGTGTTTTGGAATTTTTGTGGATAGGGGTTCCGGGTTTTTTTGGGGATAACGTTTAGGTTTTTTGGTAATGAGGTTTAGGATTTTTTGGGGATGAGGTTTGATGTATTTAGAGGCTGAGTGTTTAAGTTTTTTGGGGGCTAGGGGTTTCAGATTTTTTAGGGGATGATTGTTTAGGGTTGTATAGGGTTGAGGATTTAGGGTTTTTTTAGGGCTGATGATTTAGTGGGTGTAAAGGATGAGGCTATAGGTTTTTTGGGGTTTAAGGGTTAGTATTTTTTGGGATTTAGGGATTTCTACTGCTTATTGTTTTGGGGGTTTTGTGGCTGAGGGTTTAGGGGTTTTTAGGGTTGATGGTTTAGGGTATTTTTGGTATGAGGAAGTAGAATTTTATGGGTATGAGGGTTTATTGTTTTTTTGGTTGATGTTTTAGGGTTCTATTGGGTAGGGTGTTTAGCGTTTTTTAGTTATTAGGGTTTACTTTTTTTGGGAGAATGGTTTAGGGTTTTTTAGGCCTGAGTTTTTAGGTTTTTCTAGGGATGATGGTTTATTTTTTATGGCATTAAGGCTTTAGGGTTTTCTGGGTATGAGGGTTCATAGTTTTATTAGGCTGTGTTTTTAGGGTTTTTTGGTACCGAGTGTTTAGGGTTTTCGGGGGTTGATGGTTTAGGGTTTTTTGGGTTGAGGGATTGATGTTTATTTTGTTTGAGGGTTTATGTATTTATGGGGATGAGGGTTTTGGGTACTCTGGTGATAAGGTTTTTGGGTTTTCTTGGGATGAGGTTTTAGGGTTTTCTAGGGTAGAGTGTTTATGGTTTTATGGGGCTTGGGGCTTATGTCTTAGGGTTTTATGGGGCTATGGGTTTAAGGTTTTATGGGGATAAGAATTTAGGGTTTTATATGGCTTAGGTTTAAGTGATATTGGGGTTAAGGATTTAGGGTATTTTGGGTCTATGGGTTTTTTGTTTTTGGGTGATGAGGGTTTTTGGTGTTTTGGGGCTGAGTATTTATGTTTTTTTAGGGATGAGGTTATATAGTTTTCTGTAACTGAGGGTTTAGGGCTTTTGGGGGTTGGAAAATTAGGGTTTTTTTGGGCTTATGGTTTATGGATTTTGGGGGATGATGGATTAGAGGTTTTTTTTAGGGGGTGAGGGTTTATGTTTTTTTAGGTTTAGGGGTTTAGGGTCTCTTGTGAATAATTGTTTAGGGTTTTTTAGTGCTGAGGTTTTATGGTTTATTGGGGTTTAGTGTTTAGGGTTTTTTAGGGATGAGGGTTTTGGATTTTTGTGGTTGAGGGATATTTTTTTGTGGCTAAGGGTTTAGTTGTTTTTGGGGCTATAGGTTTAGGGATTTTGGGGTGAAGGGTTTAGGGGTTTTGAGGGTTGGAGTATTATGGTTATTTCTACCTGGGGGTTTAAGAATTTTTATGATTAAGTGTTTGGGGTGTTTTGGAGTTGGGGTTTTATGGTTTCTAAGGCTAAGGGTATAGGTTTTTTTTGGTAATTAGCTTTTATTATTTTTGGGGATGCGGGTTTAGGGATTTTTGGCGATAAAGGTTTTTTTTCTAATTGAGGTTCTAGTGTTTTTTGGGGCCGAGGATTTAAGTTTATATGGGTATATGGGTTTTGGGTTTTATGGGGCTAAGGATTTAGGGTTTTTTGGGGTTAACGGTTTATGGTTTCTTTTGGGATGAGTTATTATGGAATTTTTGGCCGAGGGTTTAGGGTTTTCTATGGTTGATGGTTGAGGGTTTTCTAGAGCTAAGGGTTTATGGTTTTTACTGGCCAAGGGTTTATTGTTTTCTGGGTATAAGGGATTATGGTTTTCTGGGGTGGAGGGTTTAGGGATTTCTTTGGATGAGGGTTTATGGTTTTTTGAGGGCGGGGTTGGGGGTTTATTATTTTTTGGGTGTGAGGGTTTAGGGTTTTTTTGGGATAAGGGTTTTATGTTTTATGGTGTTGAGTGTTTACAATTTTTTAGCACTGAGTGTTTTGGGTTTTCTAGGGATGAGGTTTAAGGGTTATGCATGGATATGGTTTTAAGGTTTTCTAAGGCTAAGGATATAGTTTTTTCTAGGAAACAGGGTTTATGATTATTTAGGGATGGTCATTAGACTTATCTAGGGATGAGGGTTTAATATTTTCTAGGTCTAAGATTTTAGGGATTTCTTTGTCTGGGGGTTTAGGTTATTCTAGGGATGAGGTTTTAGGGTTTTTTCGGGTTGTGCATTTATGGTTGTCATGGGCTAATGGTTTAGAGTTTTGGGGTGGGGTTTTTAGGGTTTTATAGGGCTGATGTTTTTATGTTTTATGTGTCTAAGGGTGTGGGGTTTTCTAGGGTTTAGGGTTTAGAATTTTCTAGGGTGGAGGGTTCAGGTTTTTCTGAGCTGATTTTCTAAGGATTTATGGGATTAAGATAATAGGGTTTTTTGGTGATGAGGTTCAATGGTTTTCTATGGATGAGGGTTTAGGGTTTCTTGGGGATGAGGGTTTTTAGATTTTGGGGGTTAAGGGTTTAGTGTTTTCATGAACTGAGGGTTCATGGTTATCATGGGAAGATGCTTCAGTTTTTTTCATGGGTGTGATTTTATGGTTTTATAGTGCTAATAGTTGTGGATTTTTAGGGGATGATGGTTTATGATTTTCTCAGGTTGATGTTATATTGTTTTGTAGGTATGGGGTTTCATAGATTTTTGGGCATGAGGTTTTAGGTTTTTGTTGGGATTAGGGTTTAGGGTTTTCCAGTTTGAGAGTTTAGGTTTTACTAGGTTTGAGGGTTTAGTTATTTATAGGTATGAGAGTTTAGGGATTTCTAGGGATGATGGTTTGAGGATTTTTCCTGGTTGAGGGTTTTGGGTTTTTTCAGGCTCAAGGTTTGAAATTTTTTTGTATGTTATATTTAGGGTTTTTTATGGATGGGCATAGGTTTCTAAGGGGATGAGCTTTTGATGTTTTCTAGAGATGAGGGTTTGAGGATATCTAGGTATGTGGGATAATGATTTTATAGGGTTTATGGTTTGGGGTTTTATGGGGACGAGATTTTGAGGTCTTCAGGTGTTGAGTGTTTGGGGTTTTCTATGGACAAGGTTTAGAGTTTTATTAGATAAGGGATTAATGTTTTCTAGGTATGAGTATTTAGGATTTCCTTGGATAAGGGTTTTAATGTTTACTAGGTATGAGATTTTAGAGTTTTATGGGGTTAAGGGTTTATAGATTTCTATGGTTGTGGTTTTAGGGTATTCTGGGGATGATGTTTTGGGATTTTCTGGGGTTTAGGGTTTAGGGTTTTTTAGGTTAGAGGGTATACGGTTTTATGGGGATGAGGGTTTTAGGTTTTAATTTATAATGGTTTCAAAAATTTTTTGGGTGAGTTTTTAGGGTTTTGTGGGGTTGAGGTTTTAGGGTCTTCTTAGGCTTTGGGTTTAAAGTATTTTGGGGATTAGGGTTTAGGGTTTTTGGGGATGAAGGTTTAGTATTTTACGTGTTCGGGGATTAGGGTTTTCTACGGATGCGTTTTAGGGTTTTCTGGGATGAGGGTTCAGGTTGTTATGGGGATGTGTGTTTGGGGTTTTCTAGGGCTGATAGTTTAAGGTTTTTTTGGGCATTGTATTTATGGTTTTCTACGAATGATATTTTTGGTTTTATTTGGGATGATGGTTTATGGATTTTGGGGGATGAGGGTTTTGGGTTTTCTAGAGATGAGGGTTTGAGTTTTCTTAGGATGAGGTTTGGTGGATTTTTAGGGCTGAGAGTTTAGGGTTTTATAGGGTAGTGGGTCTAAATTTTTCTGTGGAAAAGGGTTTATGGTTTTCTATATTAATAGTTTGGGGTTTTCTAGGGATAAAGGTCTATGGTTTTTTGGGGATTTGGAATTGGGGTTTTCTAGGTCTGAAGGCTTATGGGTTTTCAGTGATGAGTGTTTATGGTTTTTTACTGCTAAGGGTTCAGGGTTATCTGGGGGTGAGTGTTTAGTGTTTTCTGGGATTGAGGGTTTATGGTTTTTTGCGGATATAGAATTAGGCATTTCTGTAGCTGCGAATTTATGGTTTTCTAGAGATATGGTCGTATGTTTTTAAGGGATGAGTATTCAGGTATTTCTAGGGCTAAGGGTTTAGGGTTTTATGGGATATAACATTTATGTTTTTCTATGGATGGAGGTTTATGGTTTTCTAAGGATGAGGTTTAGGGGTTTTCTCAGGCTAAGGGTTGAGGGTTTTATAGGGTAATGGGATTAGGTTTTTCTATTGTTGATGGTTTGGTGTTTTTTGTGGATGAGGGTATGGGGTTTTTCTATGGATGAGGGTTTTCGATTTTTTGGTTCTAGGGGTCTAGGGTTTATAGGGAAAAGGGTTTATGGTTTTATGGTTCTGAGAGTCTATGATTTTCATTGGAATTGGGTATAGGGTTTTTTGGGTTGATGGTTTAAGGTTTTCTAGGGATGAGTGTATATGGTTGTCTAGGGACGAGGATCTACTATTTTCTAGGGATGAGGGTTTTGTGTTTTGGGGGAATATGGTTTAAGTTGTTATGGGGATAAGGGTTTAGTATTTTGGGTTTGAGGGGTTATAGATTACTATGGATGAGTGTTTGGTGTTTTCATGGGATTATTGTTGATGGGTTTTGGGGTCTGATGTTTTAGGTTTCAAGGGATGAGGGTTTGAGATTTTATGGGTCTGATGGTTTGGTGTTTTATAAGGCTGAGGGTTTTGGGCTTTCTGGGTTTAGGTTTAGGCTTTTGGGGGATAAGACATTAGAGTTTTTTAGGATTGGGGTTTTGGTGTTTTATAGGGATGTGTTGTTAGGGTTTTGTGGGGCTGATGGTCTAGGGTTTTCTAGGGATGAAGGTTTAGATATTTCTAAGGCTAATGGTTTTAGGTTTTTTAGGAATGTGGGCTTAGGGTGCTTCTTAGACTGAGGGTTTGGAGTTGTCCAGGATTGAGGTTTTCAGGTTTTCATGGGCTAGGTGTTTTGGGCTTTCTAGGGATGAGGGTGTTAGGTTTTCTTGGATAGAGGGGTTGGTGGTTTTTTGAGATGAGGGTCCAAGGTTTTCTAAGGTTATTTGTTAATGGATTTCTAGGGAAATGTGATTGTGATTTTCTATAGATGAGGGTTTGGCTATTGTTGGGTGTAGGGTTTCGTGTGTTCTGTCCCTAAGGGTTTGGGGATTTATGGGATTAATGGTTTTAGGTTTTCAAGGGATAAGGTATTAGTGTTTTTTAGGGATAAGGATTTAGGGTTTTCTAGGGATGATGGTGTATTGTTTTATGGGGATGATGTTATAGGTTCATTCAGGGATAAATATTTATAGTTTTATGGGGGGTGTGTGATTAGGGTTTTATAAGGACAAGGCTTTAAGGATTTTTGGGATGAGTGTTTAGGGATTTTTGGGGCCGTGGGTTTATATTTTTGTGGGGATAAGGGTTTGGGTTTTTTTTGGGCTGGCGGTTTCTAGTGATGAAGGATTAAGTTTTTCAATGGTAGTGAGTTTAGATTTTTCTAAGCTTAAGGGTTTAGGAATATATGGACCTGAGTGTTTACAATTGTTTTGGTATGATGTTTTAGGGTTATCTAGGGTTGAGAATTTAGGAATTTTTATGTCTGAGAGTTTATGGTTTTCTAGCGCCTTGTGTCTAGGGTTTTCAAGGGATGGGGATTTAGTGTTTTCTTGGGCTGAGTGTTTAGGGTTTTATGGGGATGAGAGTTTAGGTTTTTTTGGGGATGAGGGATTTGGTTTTTCTGGGGATAAGGGTTTGGGGGTTTTTATGAATGAGTGTTTAGGTTTTTTGGGGATCAATGTTGGTGGTTTTTTTGGTCAAAGGGTTTATTTTTTTTCTTGGTCTAAGGGATCCAGGTTTTTTGGGGATGAGTGTTTTGGGTATTCTAGGCCAAATGGTTTAGGATTTTCTCAAGATGAGGTTTTGGTGTTTTATAGGGTGACAGTTTGGTGTTTTTAGGGTTGTTTGGAGATAATAAAAATTGATTTTATGGGGATGACGGTTTAGGGTTTTTTGGGGATATGGGTTTCGTGTTTTCTAGGGATAAAGGTTTATGGTTTTTTGTTGTTGAGGGTTTAGGGTTTTCTAGGGTTAAGGATTTTTATTTTTTGGGTCTGATGGTTTGGGATTTTCTAGGGAAGAGGTTTGGTAATTTCTAGGATTGATGGTTTATGGTTTTCTGGGGTTGAGTGTTTAAGGTTGTATGGGGTTGAGGGTTTCAAATTTTTTAGAGCTGATGGTTTGGGGTGTTCTAGAGAAGTGTGTTTTGGGTATTTTGGGGCTGAGGGTTTAGATTTTTCTAGCGATGAGAGCTTAGGGTTTTCTAGGTATTAGGGAAATTTTGTTTGACAGGTTTTGGGTTTTCTTGGGATATGGGTTTGGGGCATTCTAGGGTTGAGGGTTTGGGGTTATCTGGTGTTGAGGGTTCAACTTTTTGTGGATGAGGGTTCAGGTTCTTCGAGGGAAGAGGGTTTAGGGTTATTGCTGGCTGAGGGTTTAGGGTTTCTTTGGGATTGAGGGTTTAGGTTTTTCTAGGGCTAATGGTTTATTGTTTTCATAGGTTGAGGTTTAATGTTTTTTAAGGCTGATGGTTTAGTGTTTTTTAGGGATGAGGACTTAGGGATTTCTTAGGCTGAGAGTTTTGTGATTTTTGAGACCGAAGGTCTAGTTTTTTCTAGGTTTGAGAGTTTATTATTTTATAAGGTTGAGGGTTTAGTGTTTTCTAGGGATGAGGGTATTGGGTTTTTTGGGGCAGAGGATTCATAGTTTATGGGCAAGAGGGTACAAGGCTTTCTGAGGATGTGGTTTTATGGTTTCTTTGTGATTATGGTTTAGTGTTTTCTATGTATGAGGTTTTGGGTTTTCTAGGGATGATGGTTTATTATTTTCTATGTTTGTGTGTTTAGGGTTTTGGGGCTTAGTGTTATGGGTTTTCTGTTGTGTGGGGTTTAGGGTTTTCTAGGGTCGCGTGTTTTGGGTTTTATAGGGTTGAGAATTTGTGATTTTTGGGCCTAAGGGTTTATGGTTTTCAGAGGATGAGGGTATACAGTATTTTGGGGATAATGGTTTTAAAGGACATAGTATTAAGGCTTTTATGGGGATGAGGGTGTAGGTTTTTAATGGGTTGAGGGTTTTATTTTTTATGGTAATGAGGTTTTAGGTTTTTTTATGGTTGTGGGTTTATAGATTTTTAGGGCTATGAATTTATGGGTTTTTAGTGCTTAGGTTTTAGGTTTATCTAGTGATGATGACTTTAGGTTTTATGAGGATGAGGGTTTCTGGTTTTCAGGGGCTGATTGTTTGGGGGTTTTTTGTGGCCGAGTTTTATAATTTTTGGGGGTTGAGGGTTTAGGAACATTTGGGTCTGAGGGTGTAGTGTTTTCTAAGGATATGGGTTTAGGGTTTTCTAGGGAAGAGGGTTTAGGTATTCTTAGGGACGGTGGATTATGGTGTTTTGGGATGAGTGTTTGGGGTTTTATTTCACTAAGGGTTTATGGTTTTGTAGGGATGAGTGTTTTGGTTTTTTTTGGGATGAAGGTTTTGGGTTTTTAGGGATTGATTTTTTCAGGTTTTTTTGTGCAGAGGGTTCAGGTATTTCTAGGACTAATGTCTTCGGGGTTTTAGAGGATGGGGTTTTATTTTTTTTGGGGATGAGGGTTAAGGGTTGTTTGTGGATGAGGGTTTAGGGTTTTTTGTGACTGGGGGTGTGGATTTTTCTATGGATGAGAGTTTGTGGTATTTGAAGGGTGAGATTTAGTGTCTTTTAGGGATGAGGTTTTAGGGGTTTTTGGGGATGATAGTTTAGGGTTTTAATTGACTGAGGGTTTAGGGTTATTTGGGAATGAGAGTTTATTGTTTAATATAGATGAGGGTTTTGGGTAATGTGGGTCTGGGGTTTGGGGTTTTATGGGGCCAAGGTTTTAGGTTTCTTTGGGGATAAGTGTATGGGGTTTGGGGGGGGTAAAGATCAAGGGTTTTATAGGAATGAGGGTTTATTATTTTTTTGGGATAATGGATTCAAGTTTTTTGGGGATAAGGGTTGAGGTAATTCTAGGGATAAAGGTTTATGGTTTTATGGGGCATAGGGTTTAGTAATTCATAGAATGGATGGATTAGGGTTTTAGGGGGATGAGGGTTTAGGGTTTTTGGATAATAACGAATTAGGGTTTTTTGGATGATGGTTTAGGGTTTTATAGGGATAAGGGTATTGAATTTTATAAGGTTTAGGTTTTAGGGTTTTCTAGGATGATGGTTTTAGATTTTATAGGGCTAAGGGTTTAGAGTTTTTTTAATTTGAGGGTTTGGGGTATTTTTGGGATGAGAGTTTATTGTTTTCTTAGGATGAGATTTTTCAGTTTTTTGGGGCATAGGGTTTATATTTTATGGTGGATGAGGAAAAAGGGTTTTCTAGTTTTGAGGGGGTAGGGTATTTTGGGGTTAAGGGTTTTTCATTTTGTGGTAAAATATTTTGGGGTTTCCTGAGGTAAGGGTTGAGGTTTTTCTAAGGAATAGAGTTTAGTGTTTTGTGGGATGAGGTTTTGAAGTTTTATGGGTCAGTTGGTTTTATGGTTTTGGGGGGATGAGTTGTTAGGGTTTCTTATGGATGAGGAACTGGGATTTTCTAGGGCTTAGAGATTTTGGATTTTTAGGGATGTGTTTTTGAGGTTTCCTAGGGTTTAGGGTTTTTGTTTTTTGGTTGATGATGGTTTGGGGTTATTTAGGGATGTTGTCTTAGGGTTTTCTAGGGTTGGGGGTTTTCATAATTTTAGGGAAGATAGTTTTTTGTATTTTTCAACTAATGTTTTCGAGTTTTCTGGGAATGAGGTTTTATGGTTTTCTAGGGATGATGGTTTTTGGTTTTGTTGTTTTCTAGAGTAAGGGTTTTAGGGTTTCTAGGGATTAGGGTATAGGGTATTCTGGGATTGAGGTTATTGGGTTTTCTGGCACTGATGATTTATGATTTTTTGTGGTTGAGGGTTTAGGGTTTTCTATGCATAAGGGTTTTGGTTTTATGGGGTTGAGAGTTTAGGGTATTCTATTGCTGAGGGTTCTAGGTATTTTTTGGTTGAGTGTTTCGAGGTTTTTTAGGGATCAGGTTTTAGGGTTTTATATTTCCAATAGTATATGGTTTTTTGTGCCTGAGTGTTTCTAGTTTCCCATGGCTGAGGGTTCAGGGTTTTCAAGGGATTAGGGTAAGGTATTTTTGAGGCTGTGGGTTTAGGGATTTCTAGGGATGAAGGTTTAGTGTTTTTTGGAGATAACAGTTTGGTTTTTATTAGGGATGAGGGTTTTTGTCTGTCTGAGGATGTCGGTTATGGTTTTTATGGGGCAGAGTTTTTGGGGTTTTCTATGGCTATAGGTTTGTGATTTTTTGGGTTGTGGGGTTTTAGTTTTCTGGTAGTGAGGATTTGGGTTTTTCTAGGGATTAGGGTTTACTGTTTTCTGAGAATAAGGGTTCAGGGTTTTATTGGGATTGGTGTTTAGGGTTTTTTGGGGCTGAGGGTTTATGGTTTTCTAGTGAAGAGGGACTGTGTTTCTATGGGGATGTGTTTTTTTGGTTTTCTAAGGTAGAGGGTTTGATGTTTTATAAGAATAACGGTTTAGGGTTTTCTGGGACTGATGGGTAGGGGGTATTTGGGATGGAGGGTTTACGGTTTTCTAGGGATGAGGGTTTATGATTTTCTAGTGGTGAGGGTTTAGGGTTTTCTAGGCATGAGTCATTATGACTTAATGGGGATGAGGGTATAGGGTTTAATTTTTATGGGTGTGGGTTTTGGGGGATAAGGGTTTGGGATTTTCAAGGGATGAGGGTTTTGGGGTTTTGGGGTTGTGTATTTGAGGTTTTCTAGGTATGAGAGTTTAGGGTTTTCTCGGGATTAGGTTTTAGGGTTTTCTGAGGATGACGGTCTATCATTTTATGGGGATGAGGACTTAGTTTTTTATGGGGATGAGGTTTTGGGGTTTTTTGAGCATTGGTTTTATGGTTTTTTAGGGTTTAGGGGTTCGGATTTTTGGAACTCAGGGTTTAGAGTTTTCAGGGGCTCTAGGTATATGGTTTTCTAAGGATCAGGGTTTTGAGTTTTTTGTGAATGAGGGTTTATCATTTTCTTTTGATGAAGGTCTCATGTTTTTGGGGTCTAGGTTTACGATTTTTTGGGGCTAGGAGTTTGAGTTTTTTATGGCATAGAAGGTTTAGAATTTTTTGTTGTTTAGGGTTTGTGTTTTTCTAGGGTTGTGGGTTTAAGGATTTCTAAGGAATACCATTTTCGGTTTTCAATGTCTCAGGGTTTGTGATTTTATGGGAATATGGGTTTGGGGCTTTATTGGGCTGAGTGTTTAGGGTTTTCTAAGGATGGGGGTTTTGAAACTTCTAGGGAATATTTTTAGGGTGTTCTGGGGATGAGGTATTAGGGTTTTGGTATTTTTGGTGTTTAGGGTTATGGGTTATTTGGGATGGGGGTTTAGAGTTTTATTGGGATGAGATATTGGGGTTTTCTTGGGTAAGTTTCTTGGGCTTTTGTGGGTGAGGTTTTAGGGTTTAATGGGGATGACGACTTCGTCCATTATAGGTCAAATAGTTTGTAGTTTTTTGGGGATAAGGGTTTGGGATTTTTTGGGGATGATGTTTTTCCATTTTCTAGGGCTTAGTGTTTAGGTTTTTTATGGATGAGGGTTTTGGATTTTCTGGGAATGAGGGTTTAGGGTTTTATGATATTAAGTGTTTATTGTTTTTTTGGGATGCGTGTTTAGCGTTTTCTAGGGTTAAGGGATTAGGGTTTTCTACTGTTAAAGATATGAGGTTATTTTGGGATAAAGGTATGAGGGTTTCTTTGGCTGAGGGTTTTGGGTTTTCTAGGTCTAATAGATGGGGTTTTTCAGAGATGAAGGTTTTATATTTTCGTAACTGAGGGTTTGGGCTTTTAGATGTTTTGGGTTTTCAAGGGCTATGGGTTTATGGTTATTTATGGCTAAGAGTTTAATATTTTATGGGGCTATGGGTTTAGGGTTTTTAGTGGTGATGTTTTAGGTTATTATGGGTTTGTGGGTAATGGGTTTAGTTGAGATGAGGGTATAGGGTTTTCTAAGGTCGAGGGTTTATCATTTTCTAGGGCTGGGGGTATATAATATTTGGGGGATGAGGGTTTTAGGATTTATGGGGTTATGGTTTCAGGTTTTTTTGGGATGGGTTGTCATTGTTTTGGGGGGGTTTAGGGTTTTGGATTTTCTGAGGATAAGGGTTTAGGAATTCCAAGGGATTAGGGGTTAGGGTTATTTGGAGTTTAGGGTTTAGTGCTTTCATGTATGTGGGATGAACATTTTCCAGGGCTGAGGGTTTAGGGTTTTTTTGGTGTAAGGATTTAGGGTGTTATGGGGTAGAGGGTGTGGGGTTTTCTGGGGAAGATGGTTTGGGGGTTTTTGGGGCTCATGTATTTAGATTTTCTAGGATTGAGTGTATAGAGTTTTCTAGGGCTAAGGGTTTCAGATTTTTTTTGGGGATGAGGGTTTAGGGTTGTATGGGTATGAGAGTTTAAGGCTTCATACGGATGAGTTTTTAGGAGTTTTTAGGGATGATGGCTAAGGTTTTTCTAGGTTCGAGGGTCTAATTTTTTTTCTCATAAATAGGGTTTAGAGTTTCCTAAAATGAAAGTTTAGGTTTTTCTATGGATGAGGGTTTATTGTTTTCTGGGGATGAGGGTTCATGGTTTTTTAGTGCAAAGGGATTTGGGTTTTCTAGGGTTTAGGGTTTAGGGTTTTCAAGGGAATAATATTTAGGTTTTTCTAGGTATGAGGTTTATGGGTTTTTTGAGGATTGGGATTTAGGTTTTTCTAGGGCTATTCATTTAGTGTTTTCTAGAGATGAGGTTATAGGTTTCCTAAGGGATTTGAGTTTATGGATTTCTAGTGATGATGGTTTTGGGTTTTCTTTTCTTGTCTGTTTTGGGTTTTCTAGGGATGATGGTTTAGGGTTTTCTAGGGTGAAGGGTATAGGGTTTTTTGGAGATGGTGTTTAATGGCTTTCAACGGTTAAGGGTTTAGGGTTTTCTGGGGCTAAGTGTTTGTGGTTTTTGGGGAATATGGTTTATGATTTTCTGACACTGAGGGTTTGGGGTTTTTAGGGGATGAGGGTTTATGTTTTTCTTGGGATTATGGTTTGTTGTTTTTTGAGGCATAAGGTTTAGAGTTTTCTACGGATGAGGGTTTAGGTTTTTCTAGGGGTGAGGGTTTAGGGTTTTCTAGGGATGAGGGTGTAGGTTTTTATGGGGTATAGGTTATATGGTTTTATGGGGCTGGTGGTTTTTTGTTTCCTTGGGAAGAGTGTTTAGGATTTTCCAAGGATGATGTTTTAGGGTTTACTAGGGATAAGTGTTTATGGTTTTTTGGGGATAAGGGTTTATGATTTTTAGGGGTCAAGGATTTGGAATTTTTTTGGATGAGTGTTTTTGTTTATCTAGGGTTGTTGTTTTAGTGTTTTTAGGGGTTGGGGGATAAGGGTTTTTAGGGAATAGGTTTAAATGATTTTAGGGTAGAGGGTTTAGAGATTTTTTAATATACAGGTTGAAGGTTTTTTGGGGATGAGGGGTTTTTGGGTTTTTGGACCTAAGAGTTTTAGGTTTTTTGTAGTTGATATTTTATGAGGTTTTGGGGATTATAGTTGAATGTTTTTTTAGGGATGAGGGTTTAGGGTTTTAGGGATTAGGGTTTAGGATTTATTGGGGTTGAGTGTTTAGGATTTTATAGGGCTGAGTGTTCAGGGTTTTTTGTGACTGAGGATTTATGGTTTTTGGGGATAAGGGTTAAGAATTTTTAGTGCTATAGGTTTATAGTTTTTTGGGTATGATTTTTTAGGAATGTTTGGGAATGAGGATTCATTTTATTTTGAATAGAGGGATTAGGGATTTTTGGGGATAAGGAATTATGGTTTTTTAAGGATGGGGATTTAGGGTTTTGGGGGTTGGGGTTTTTGGTTTTGGGAGCTATGAATTTATGTTTTTTGGGTTGAGTTTTGAATTAATTTTGGGGCTAATGGTTGAGAGATTTTTGTTGCTAGGGTTTTTTTGCGATTTTAGTTGAAGGTACATTAGGGATGAAGGTTGAGGGATTTTTAGGGTTCATGGTTTCCAAGGATTGAGGTTTTTAGGTTTCCTAAGATTAGGTATTAGCATCTCTTGGGGATGAGGGTTCAATGTTTCTTAGGGACGTGGGATTAGGGTTTTGGGGATAAGGGTTTAGGGTTTATTTCGGCTTAGGGGTTAGGTTTTCATCGGGATAAGGATTTATATTTTCATTGGGAAAAGAGTTTAGGGTTTATTCAAACCGAGGGTATAGGGTTTATTGAAGCTAAAGTTTTAAGTTTTATTGGTTATGAGGGTTTAGGGTTTCTTTGGGATAAGTGTTTATGGATTCTTGGGGATGAGGTTTTATGGATTCCTGGTGATGATGGTATAGTATTTGTTATGGAGGAGTGTTTAGGATTTTTTGGGGATGAGGTTTTAGTGTTTCCTATGGTTGAGGGTTTGGGGATTCTTGGGGATGAGGGTTTCATGCTGTTGAGGATTTAGGGTTTCCTTAGTATAAGGTTTTATGGTTTCATGGGGATTAGAGTTTAGGTTTTATTTGGAATGAGGGTTTAGTGTTTCTTTTGTATGAGGGGTTGGGGTTTCTTGGGGCTAAGGGTTTAGGGTTTCATGTGGATGAGTGTTTAGGGTTTCTAGGTAATGTGTGTTTAGTTTATCTTGGGGATGAGTGTTTTGAGTTTCTTAAGGATGAGTGTTAATTGATTCTTGGGGATGAGGGTTTAGGTTTTCTTGGGGATGTTGGTTTATTTTTTCTTGGGGATGAGGGTTTATGGTTTCTTGGAGAAGAGGTTTTTGAGTTTCATGGGGATGAGTCTTTTGGGTTCTTGTGGATGAGGGTTTATGGTTTCATGGGGAGGAGTGGTTTCAGTTTCTTATAGATGAGGGTTTTTTGTTTCATATTTCTGAGGCTTTAGGGTTTCATGGGGTTGAGGTTTTAGAGTTTCTTGGGGCTTATGGTATTTGTTTTTTTGGGGATTGGGTTTTAGGGTTTGTTTGGGAGGAGTGGTTTATGGTTTCCTAGTTTTAGTGGTTTAGCGTTTCTTGGGAAAAGGGGTTTAGGGTTTCTTGGGGATAAGGTTTTAGATTTTCATAGGGATAATGGTTTAGGGGTTTTAAGGGTTGAGAGTTAAAGTTTTCTTTTCACTGAGTGGTTTTTGTTTTCTAGGATGTGGTTTTAGTGTTTTTTTTGGGGCAATGGTTTTGGTTGTTTTGGGGCTGGATATGAGGAATAAGGTTTTTTCTGGGGAGTAGGGTTTGAGGTTTTTTGGGGCTGACAGATTGGGGTTTTTTGGGGTGATGATTTAGAGGTTTTAGGGATGAGGGTTTGAGGTTTTTATGTATTATGGTTTAGGGATTTTTGGGGTAGATTGTTTTGGTTTTTTAGGGATAAGGGTTTTGGGTTATTTTGGCTAGGGGGTTTATGGTTTTTTAAGGAAAAGGGTTTTCAGTTTTTGGTGGCTGAGGGTAAGAATTTTTTGGGGATAAGGGTTTTGGTTTTTTTGGGTTTGAATGTTTATGTTTTTTTAGGTTTGATGGTTTAGGGTTTTTTGGGTTGGGGGTTTAGGGTTTTCTATGGTTGAGGGATTAGGGATTTTGAGGGCTGAAGGTTTGGGGTTTTTTGTCACCGAGGGATTGATGTTTTATGGTGGTGTCGTTATTGGTTTTTTGGGGATTAAATATTAGTGTTTTCATGGAGGTGGGTTTAGTTTTTTTGGGTGTTGAGTGTATAGGTTTTTTAAGGATTAGGGTTTAGGGTTTTTTGGGGTGTCTATTTGTTGTTGTTTTTTTGCTGAAGGTTTAGATATTTTTGGTACTAAGGGTTTAGGGTTTTTTCATGTTGAGTGTTTAGGGATTTTTAGGGATGAAGGTCAAGGGTTTTTTGGGGTTGTGGGATTATTGTTCATTTGGGACGAGGGTTTAGTGTTTTTTGAGCCTATGTGTTCAAAGTATTTTTAGGTTGAGGGTATAGGTTTTTAGGGGGATGTTGGATTATGGTTTTTATAAAGGTGAGAATTTAATGATTTTAGGGTCTGAGGGATTAGTATTTTTTGAGATGATGGTTAATTTTTTTGGGATGAGGGTTTATGTTTTCTTCTGTGGTTTTAGGGTTTTGTGTATAGTGGGTTTAGGTGTTTTTGAGTTTGATGGTTTTGGGTTTTTTAGCCTGTGGGATTCAGGTTTTTTGGGTTAAGTGATTGGGATTCTTTTAGGGATGAGGGTTTGTGGGTTTTTGGGGATGAGGGTTTGGTGTATTTTTGGGGTGAGGGGTAGGGGTTTTTTGGGGCTAATGCTTTCATATTTTCTTTTCAGTGTGGGTTTTGTATTTTTTAGGAAAAGGGGTTTTGTATTTTTTTCTAGAGGGATTAAGGATTTTGGGGATGAGGGTTTTGAATTTTTTAGTGAATAAGGTTTAGGGTTTTTTTTGTGTTGGGGTTTATAGATTTTTATGGAATGTGGGTTTATTATTTTTTGGGGTTGATGCAGAGAAGGCGCGTGCCAAGAAGAAAGCTTGGCACCTCAATTAATAAGAATAAAAGGTACAAAACATTACAGGGGGACTTGTACATTCGTGTGCGGGTAGCACCCATCATGTCAGTGGCTACATGAGACGTGCAAAAGGAAGGAGCAATGAATGACCACCGTGAGAAGCATTCTTCAATAGACATCTTGGAGAGAGCATCAACCACCATATTGACTTCCCTATATGCATTAGACATCCTGAAATTCAGGTTATTGGATAGGCTATGGAATTCAATACACTAAGGAAGAAGCCGCCATGAAACCTTCCTTGGGTTTTGGCAAAGCACCTCCACTACAAGCATTGAGTCCAATTCGATCCATAGATGCAACCACCCAAATTGAATTTTAAAACGAACAGCCTTGATAATAGCCCAATGTTCTGCCTCATAAGCACATCCATTCCCAATTTAGTTATAGAAAATACCCTTGACAAATCCTCGATAAGTACGGAAGACCCCACCACTACCTGAAGGGCCTGGTGAGCTTGCCGCCGCACCATCAACATTAACTTTGATCCATGACGGTATTGGTGGAATCCTTCTAATGTACTTCATCAACATTGGTTTTTTGCACATGCCAGGGACACCAAGGGTGCAGAGTGTAACAAGATCATTGAAGAAGTTGTTCATCGTACATGATTGGAGACTCCCAGCCAGCCGAACAGCACCATGCATGGAAATAATACCCTCATGCGTGGAGCATGATTTGTTCTGAAACATAGCAGAATTTCTTGCAGCCCATAGGAAGGAGACAATGGCGGCTGATGCTGCAAGAAGGAGGTTATGAAGCTGCTCACTGTAGCTGAAATCATTAATAAAAATCATCCGTTAAGAAAAGGTTCCAGGAGGTAAGTGGAGACCAAAAACATCCTGCATGTAGCTCCATAATCTATGTGCAAGATTGCAATCAATAAAGAGGTGATGTGTGCTTTCAGCACCTCGCAAACAGATGCTGCAGGCCGAGGAAATCTGCAACCCGGTTTTTTTAAGATGACCATGCATAGGCAACCTATGCCTCCAAATTTTCCAAAGAATAAGAAAGTGTCTAGGGGGAATGAATTGACACTTATATTTCAGAATCCATGAGGGGGGGGGGGGTCAGGACCTTGTCGGCATTCATGCTCATAGAAACCCCTTAAAGTGAGCTAGCCAATCAGATCCGGCTTCCATAGGAGAGTGTCCGAATCAACGTAGTTGTAACAACGGATCTGGGAGATGATGTGTGATGGGTGAATTCCATCCAGCTCCATCATCCTGGCATTGAGCTCACTGATAGTCATGTGTTGCAGACCTTGTGGAACTTGCATAAGTTCATGCAGAGGACAATCGAGCCAAGGGGTGAGCCAGTAGTTCATATTGTATTGTCTTGAAACAGTCTAGATAGATTGAGAGATAATATCCTGAAGTGAGGATTTAATTGTGGTCCATACCGAGGAGAGCATATACCCAGTGTAGCCATTACACAAGTGAGCAGTGAATCATTCTTTAAGAAAATCCAGCTCACCATCCTTGTGCACGAAGAGATTCCAGGTGAATTTTGCCAACAAGGCCTTATTGAGGGTTTACAGTTTTTTGTGTGCAGATGTTCAGGGTTTTTTTGGGGTAGAGGTTTTAGGGTTTTGGGGAGTTGATGGTTTATATTTGTTGTTTGATTAAAGTTTTAGTGTTTTTGGGGCTAAGTGTTTTGTGATTTTTGAGGATAAATTTTTAATATTTTTGCGACTAAGGGTTTAGGGTTTTTTTGGGACTGATGGTTTAGGGTTTTTTCAGATGAGGGTTTAGGGTTTTTTTGAATGAGGGTTTAGGATTTTGGTGGGATGATGTTTTTTGGATTTTAGGCTAATGGTTTAGTGTTTTTTGAGTTTCAGAGTTTATGTATTTATGTCGATAATGGTGTAAGGATTTTGGGGGTAAGGGTTTATGTATTGTGGTGTAACGAATTAAGGTTTTCTAGGGAAAAGGGTTTTGGGTTTTTTGGTGATGAGGTTTTAGGGTTTTTTATTTTATGGTTTAGTGTTTTTTGGGATTGAGTGATTACAGTTATTTGGGGATAATGGTTTTGGGGTTTTTTGGGGTTGAGGGATTCCGGTTTTTTGGGTTGAGGTTTTGGTTTTGTTTGGAGATGTGGGATTGCATTTTTTTGAGGATGAGTGTTTAGTGTTTTTTATGAAAGAGAGTTTGAGGTGTTATGGGGATAAGGGTTTTATATTTATTTGGGGCTCGTTATTTTTTTGGGGGTTGATCGTTTATGGTTTTTTAGGAATGATGTTTTAAGGATTTTCTAGAGAATAGGGTTTACAGTTTCTTGGGGAAGAGGGTTTAGGTTTTTTTGGGGATTAGGATTTATGGCTTTTTGGGATGAGGGTTTAATGTTCTTTTGGGATTAGGGAATAAGGCTTTTTTTGTGATGATTGTTTAGGATTTATTTGGGTTAAGGGATTTAGGTTTTATGGAGATGAGGGTTTCATGTATTTTGGGGGTGGGGGTTTATTGTATTTTGGGGATGGGTGTTTTGCGTCATTTGTGTCTAAGGGTGTCTAGATTTTTGGGGATTATGGATTAAGGTTTTTTTGGGGATGAGGGGTTTGTATTTTGTGTTGTTGTGGGTTTAGGGTTTTTGGGGCAAAGTGTTTAGGATTCTTGGTTGTTAAGTGTTCAGGGTTTTTTTGGAGCTGAGGGCTTAGGGTTTTTTAGGACTGAGGTTTAGGGTTTTTTGGGGATGAATGATTATGTTTTTTTAGAGTGAGGCTTTATATATTTTTTTGTTTAGGTATTATGGTTTTTTGGGTATGAGGTTTTATATTTCTTGGGGGATGAGAGTTTATGGTGTTTTGGGACTGAAGGTTCAGGGTTATTGTCACTAAGGGTTTAAAATGTTTTAGTGAAATGGGTTTAGGGACTTTTAAACTGAGGGTTTATGGATTTTTGGGGCAAAGGGTTTAAGGTTTTTTGGGATGAGGGGTTAGGGTTTTTTGTGGATAAGGGTTTAGGAGTTTTAGGGTTGAGGATATAATGTTTTTCAGGGAAAATGGTTCTGGGTTTTTTTGTGCCTCGTGTATCAAGTTTTCTTGGATTATAATTTTAATGTTTTTTTTGACTCAGGGTTTTTTGTTTCTTGTTGGTGAAGGGTTTAGGTTTTTTTGGGGATTAGGGTTTATGGTTTTGGGGGGCTTATGATTTAGGGATTTTTTGGGTTGGGGGTATATGAATTTTTAGGGGTAATGGTTTTCGGTTTTTTGCATCTGAGTGTTTAGATTTTTTGGTATTAGGGTTTGAGTTTTGGGGGGATGTGGGTTTAGGTTATTTTTGAGATGGTGATTCATGGTTTTTTTTGCGGTTGAGGTTTCTTGGTTTTTTTGTCCATGGGTTTATGTTTTTTTTGGGATAAGGATTTATGGTTTTTGTGGTTTAGTGTTTAATATTTGTTAGGGTAGAGGATTTGGGGTTTCTTGGGGATGTAGGTTATTGGTTTTTTTGGGATATGGGTTCACGATTTTGTGAGGATGAGGGTTTAGGGTTTGGGGGGCAATGGGATTAGGGTTTTTTGGGGTTAAGGGTTTGCGGTTTTTGGGGCTGAAAAATTAGTGATATTTTGGGATGAGGGTTTAGGGTTTTATGGGGCTGAGCATTTGGGGTTTTTTGTGCTAAGGGTTTGGGATATTTTAGGGTTTAGGTTTTGGTGGTTTTTTGAGATGACTGTTAGAGTTTGGAGGCTAAGGGTTCAGGGTTTTCTTGGGATGAGCGTTTGGGTATTTTTTGTTGCTGATGGTTTGGATTTTTTTAGGATGATAGTTGGGGTTCTTTTTAGGCATTGGGTTTGGGATTTCATGGGGGTGTTTGAGTTATGGGTTTGGGCGTTTTTTGGGATGTGGGTTAGGGGTTTTATCAGGTTGATGGTTTGAGGTTTTCTTGTGATGATGGTTTGGGTGTTTTTTGTGGCTAAGGTTATGGGGTTTTTTGGGGATGAAGGTTTGGGGTTTTTAGTTGATAAGGGTTTAGTGTTTTTTGGTGTTCAGTGTTTTTGGATCTTTGGCATAGGGTTTAGGGTTTTTAGGGGATAAGGATTAAAAGGTTTTTTTGGGATGAGGATTTATGGATTTTCTAGTTGACAGATTATGGGTTTTTTAGGGTTTAGGTTTCTTTTGGATAAAGGTTTTGGAATTTTATAGAGCTGAGAGTTCAGTTTTTTTGTGGGTAAGTGTTTATATTTTTTTGTGGGATTGGTGATTTTTGTTTTTTGCGGATAGGGGTTTCATGTTTTTTTTGGCTGAGGATTTAGGGTCTTTGGGGATGATGGTTTCAGTTTTTTTGGGATGAGGGTTTAGTGTTTCGGTGGGCTAAGGGTTATGTTTTTTTGGGGTTTAGGGTTTAGGGTTATTTGGGGTTGAGGGTTTAGGGTTTTTTGGGGATAAGTATATAGGTTTTTTAGGGGATGATTTTATAGGGTATTTTTTGGCTGAGGGATTCTAGATTATTTGTATGGTGGGATTCTGGTTTTTTGGGGTTGAGTATTTTAGGTTTTTTGGAGATAAGGTCTTTGATATTTTGGGAGATGAGTGTTTAGGGTTTTTTGGGATGACGGTTTTGGGTTTTTTAGGGTTGAGTGTTTATAATTTTTTTGAGTATAGGGTTTAGGGATTTTTGGAACTTAGAGTTAATGGATTTTTGGGGAGGAGGGTTTAGGGTTATTTGGGGATGGGGTTTAGGTTTTTGTGGGATTAGGGTTTGGTATTTTTTCAGGCTGAGGGTTAAGGTGTTTTTGTGGTCGAGGGTTCAGGTTTTTTTGAAATGAGGGTTTGGTATATATTAGGGATGAGGCTTTGGAATATTCTGGGGATGAGGATTTTGGGTTTTTTGAGGATAAGGTTTTGGGTTTTTTGGGGGTTGAGGGTTTTGGGGTTTTGGGGATGAGGGTTTTGGGGGTTTAGGGATGAGGGTATGGGGTTTTGGGGTACATAAAGTTTGGGGTGTTTTGGGATGAGGGTTTGTATTTTTTGGGGGTGAGGGTTAGGGTTTTCTTAGACCTGCGGTTTTGGTGATTTTTATGGATGAGGGTTTTTGATTATTGGGGATGAGGGTTTTGGTGTTGAGGTTTGGGGGTATTTGGCTAAGGGATTTGGGTTTTTTATTATAGAGGGTTTGGTTCTTTTTGGGGATTTGTGTTTCAGGTTTTTATGGGATGAGGGTTTATGGTTTTTTGGGATAAAGATTTTGGGGTTTTGGAAAGGAGATTTTATGATTTTTTAGGGATAAGGGTTTTGTGTTTTTTCATGGATTAGGGTTTATGGGTTTTTGAGGCACTGTGTTTAGGGTTTTTTATAGATGAGGGTTTAGGGTTTTCTAGGGATTAGGGTTTAGGGTTTTTCGGGACTTAGGGTTTATGGTTTATTAGGATTGAGGGTTTTTGGTTTGTTAATGTTGAGTTTAGGGTTTTTTTGGAATGTGGGATTCATGTTTTTTGGGGATGAGTTTTTGGGGTTTTTTGGGGATGGATATTTGTTGTTTTTTGTGGAAAAGGGTTTAGGTTCAATTGGGGATTAGGGTATTGTTTTTTTTTTGTGGATGGTGGTTTTGGATTTTTTTATGGAAAGGTATTTTGGGTTTTTGGGGATGTGTGTTTAGGGTTTTTTGGGATTTTGTTTTTAGGTTTTTTTAGGTGGAATAGGATTTATGATTTTTGGGGGAAGAGGGAATAGGTTTTTTAAGGGATGAGGGTTTAGGGTTTTGGAGTTATGGGTTTAGGGTTTTTTGGGGCCGAGTGTTTCATGTTTTCTAGGATTGAATGATTATGGTTATTTGGGGATGAGGGTTTTGAGTTTTTTAGGGATAATATTTTTGGGTTTTGTGGTTGAAATGATAAGTTTTTTGGGGGATGGAGGTTAGGGGTTTTGGGGGGTTGTGAGTTTATGGTTTTTTGGGGCTAAATGTCTTGGTTTTTGGGGGGATATAGTTCTAGGGTTATTTAGTGATGAGGGTTTACATTTTTTTAGGGATGAGGGTTTATGGTCTTTTTGGTGATGAGGGTATAGATTTTTTGGGGGTTGAGGATTTAGGGTTTTTTTAGGGATGAGTGGTAGGTGTTTTTTGGGGCTAAAGGTTTAGGTATTTTTGGGGTTGAGGGTTTAGGTTTTTTTGGGGATGAGGGTTTTGGGATTTTTAGTGATGAGGTTATATGGTCTTTTTGGGATGAGGTCTTATGATCATTTGTGGATGAGGGTTTATGGTATTTTGGGGCTAATGTTTTAGGTTTTTTAGGCTGTGGTTTTAGTGTTAAATGGGGATGAGTGTTTGCGTTCTTTTAGGGGGGAGGGAATAGAGATTTTTAGGGTTGAGGGATTGTGATTTTTTGTGGCATAGGGTTGAGGGTATTTTGTTGTTAAGGGTTTAGGGTTTTTTGTATGTGGGTTTTTTGGGCTTTTTATGAATTTGGGTTTTGGGATTCTTACAGATGGAGGGATTTGGTTTTTTAGGCTTAGGGATTCAAGGATTTTGGGGACAATAGTTTGGGTTTTTCTGGAGAAGTGGGTTTGTGGTTTTTTTGGGCTTAGGGTTTGGTGTTTTTTGGGGATGATGGTTTGGGATTTGGTAGGATTTAGGGTTTAATGTTTTTTGGGGTGGAAATTTTTGAGTTTTTTGGGGCTAGGGATTTTGGGTTTTTTGGGGCCTAAGGATTTAGGGCTTTCTAGGGTTGGCGGTTCTATGTTTTATGAAGAAGAAGGTTTAGGGTTTTTGTAGTAATATGCATAGGTTTTATTAGATATGAGTGTTTAGTATTTTTGGGGATGATAATTTTGTGTTTTTTGGGGATAAGAGTTTCATGTTTTTGGGACTAGGGGTCTAGGTTTTTTTGGTATGATGTTTTCATGACTATATGTCTGAGAGTTATTGGTTTTATGGAGCTAAGGGATTAGGATTTTTTGTGGTTGATGTGTTTTGATTTTGGGGGATGTGTAGTTAGGATTGTTTAGGTTTGAGTGTTTAGGTTTTTTGGGGACTAAAGGTTTAAGGTTTTTTTGGTGCTGTGTGTTTAGGGTTTTTTTAGAATGAAGGTTTACGGTTTTTTGGGCATGAAGGATTATATTTTTTTAGGGATAGGATTCATGAATTTTTTGGTTGATGTTTTATGGTTTTTTGGGGATGTGGCTTTAGATTTTGGGGGGGATGAAGGTTCGGGGTGTTTTTGGTCATTGGGTTGCAAGGTTTTTGGGACAAAAGGTTTAATGTTTTTGGGGACTGTGGGTTTAATGTTTTTATGGTTGAGGGTTAGGTTGTATGTTTTTTTGGGGTAGGGGTTTTGTGATTTTGGGGTTGAGGGTTTTCAGTTTTTTAGGTTTGTGGATTTAGGTTTTTTGGGTGGTTACGGATTCATGCTTTTGGGGATTAGGGTTTTTGGGTTTTTTGGGGTGAATGATTAGGGTTTTATAGAGCTGGGGGTTTAGGGTTTTCAGGGGACGTGGGTTTAATTATTTTTGGGGCTGAGGTTTTATAGTTTTTTTGGGATGATGGTTTTGGGTGTTTTTTCAATTGGTTTATGGTTTTATAGGGATGAGGTTTTATATTTTTGGGGGCTGAGGATTTATGATTTTTTGGGGTTGACTGTATAGGATTTTATAAGGTCAAGGGTTTAGGTTTTTTTTGAATGGTCTTATTTTTTTAGGGATAAGATTATAGGGTTTTGGGGATGAGAGTATACGGTTTTTTTGGGTCATACTGTTTTTCATTTTTTGGGGATGAGGGTTTGGTGTTTTTGGGGGCTATGGGTTTGGGGTTTTCTGGGGATAAGGGTTTGGTGTTATACGGGGTTGACTAATGGGGGTTTTTGGGGATTCAAGTTTGGGATATTTTAGGGATGATGTTTTATTAGTTTTTATGGATAATGGTTAGGGGTTTTTGGGATAAGGTTTTGGGGGTTTTAGGTTTTAGTGTTTGAGATTTTTTTTGGATGACACTTTTGGGGGGTTTGGGGATTTGGGTTTGGGTTTTTTGGGGAATTGGGTTAGGATTTTTTTATCTGAGGACTTCATGGTTTTATAGGATGAGGGTTTGGGTTTTTTTGTCAATGAGGGGTTGGGTTTTTTGGGTATGAGGGTTTTTTAGTTTTTTGGGGCTGAGGGTTTGGAGTTTTATGGTTCTAAGGTTTTTGGTTTATTTGGGGAAGATGGTTTGCGGTTTTATAGGGATAAGGGTTTTGGGTTTTGGGGGTTGAGGGTTAGGGTTTTTTGGGGCTTTGGGTTCTGGGGTTCTGGGGGATGATGGTTTGGGTTTTTTTGGGATGAGGGTTTTGGGTTTTTTAGGGCTAAGAGTTTATAATTTTTTGGCGTAGAAGGTTTTGGGATTTTTGGAGATATGTTTTAGGGTTTGGGGGGTAAGGGTTTATGGGTTTTTTGGGCCAAAGGATTATGGTTTTTTGGTTCGGAGGGTTTTGGGTTTTTATTGTTAAATATTTATGTTTTTTATGGCCAGGGGTTTAAAATTTTGATGGATTAGGATTTAGGGTATTTTTGGGCTGAGGGTTTTGGGTTTATTTAGGGAATAGGATTCTAGGTTTTTTTGGATTGGGGTTTATGGTTTTTTAGGGCTCAAGTTATATTTTTTGGGGGGATGAGGGTTTTGGGTTTTTTGGGGTTGGGTGTTTTGATTTTTTTGGGGATGAGAGATAGTGTTTGTTAGGGTTGAGTGTTTTAGTTTTTTTGGGGTTTAGGGTTTAAAGTTTTTTGGGGCTGACCGTTTGGGGTTTTTTTGGGGATGTGATTTTTAGCGTTTTTGGCACTAAGGGATTTAGGGGTTTAGGTATAAGTTTTAAGTAGTTTTTATGGATGAGGGTTGAGGGTTTTATGGGGTATATAGTTTATGGTATTTTGGGGATGAGGGTTTAGCGTTTTACAAGGATAATGGATTTTGGTTTTCAAGGGATTTGGGTTTATGGTGTTTTTAAATGAGGATTGTGGGTTTTTTTTGTTGAGGGATTAGGAGAATTGGAGGATGATGGTCTAGTGGTTTTTGGGGATGACGGTTTTGGGTGTTTTAGGGCTAAGGGTTTTAGTTTTTTTAGGGCTAATGGTTTTGGTTTTTTAGGGTTTTTAGGATTTTGGGATTTGGGTTTTTTTGGAATGACGGTTTTGTGGATTTTGTGGATGGGGGTTTTGTGGTTTTGGGGGTTGAGGGTTTTGGGTTTATTAGGGCCTAGGTTTTATTTTTTGGGGGATAAGGGATTGGGATTCATTCTGAGAAGGATTTATTGATATTTGGTGTTGAGATCTTTTTGATTTATTGGGATTATGGTTTATACTTTTTTAGAGAAGTGGGTTTTGTAGAATTTGGGGATGTGTTTTTATAGATTTATGCATCCTCGGGTTTTTATGTTTTTGGGACGAGGGTTTAGGGTTCTCTAGAATGGGGTTTTAGGATTTTTGGGTGATTATTGTCTAGTTATTTTGGAGTATGAGGGTTTATTATTTTCTAGGTTTTATGTTTATTGTTTTTTGGGGCTAAGTCTTTATGTTTTTTTGGGGCTAAGGATTTAGGGTTTAGGGAATTAATGGGATAAACTCTTAGGTGTTTTTGGGGATGATGGTTTAGGGTTTTATAGGGCTGATAGTTTTTCAAAATTCAAAGCTGAGGGTTTAGGGTTTCTTATGGTTTAGTGTTTAGGGTTTATAAGGATGAGGGTTTAAGTATTTTTGGGCTAATGGTTTGTGGTTGTTTTGGGGATAATGGTTTTGTATTTTTTGGGGATGAGGGTTTAGGGTTTTGGGGGATAAGGTTTTAGGGTTTTGAGGGGTGGTGCGTTTAGGGTTTTTAGTGCCGAGGTGTTGGGGTTTACTGGGGATGAGAATTTATGGTTTTTTTGGGATGAAGTTTTTATTTCATTGGAGAGGGGCTTTAGGGTTTTTGGGTCTCTAGGTTTAGGGTTTTTTGTGGATGAGAATTTAGAATTTTGGGGGTTGAGGGTTTGTTTTTTTGTGGCTATGGGATTAGGGTTTTTACGACTGATGGGTTTATGGGTTTTTTGGGAAAGATGTTTAGTGTTTTTGGGGGATTACGGTTTAGGATTTTTTAGTGCTGAGGTTTTTGTATTTTTGTGGATGAGGGTTTAGGGATCTTTGTGGATTAGGGTTTATGTTTTTTAAGGTAGAGGGTTTATTTTTTTTTGAACTTTGAGTTTATAGTTTTTCATAGCTTAGGGTTCATGGTTTTTTGGGGTTGAGGGGGGTGGTTTTTTTGTGTTGAGGTTTTAGGGTTTTAATGGGTTTATGGTTTAGGGTATTTGGTGGACGATTATTTATAGTTTCATGGTGAAAATGATTTAGGGTTTTATAAGGATGGGGGTTTAGGGTTTTTTGGGCATGATTGTGTAGGGTTATTTTGGGCGGCTATGGGTTTAGGGTTTTTTAGGGTCAAGGTCTTCCAACTTTATGGGGATGAGGGTTTAGGGTTTTTTGGGGGATAACAATGTACATGGTTTTGGGATGGGGATTTAGGTTTCATTGGTGATAAGGGATTAGGGATTTATGTGGGTGAGGGTTTAGAGTTCTATGGGGATGGTGGTTTAGGGTTTCTTAGGGAATAGGGATTATAGTTTGGGGGGTGAAGGATAAGTGTATTTTGGGTCTGAGGGTTGAGGAATTTCTTTGGTGAGGGATTAGGGTTTTTTGGGGATGAGGGTTTGGGGTTTTTTTTGGAAATATGGTTTAATGGTTTTTTAGGATGAATTTTTATGGTTATTTGGGGATGGGGGATTAGTGGTTTTGGGGACGAGGGTTTAGGGTTTTTTGGGATAAGTGTATGTGTTTTTATTGGCCTGATGGTTGAAGGTTTATTTGGGAATAGGGTATAGGGATTTTTTAGGTTGAGGGTTCAGAGGTTTTGGGTGCTAAGAGATCAGGGGTTTTGGGATTGAGGGTTAATGTTTTTTTGGGACATAGGGTTTAATGATTTGTGGGGATGATGGTTCAGGGTTTTTTAGACTAAATTTTGAGTGTTTTTTAGGTATGAGTATTCCGGGTTATTTGGGGATGAAGGTTCATGGTTTTTTGGGGATAATTGTTTATGGTTTTCTAGGGATTATATTAGAGAGTCTTTTTTTCATTTCAGGGTGTAGAGATTTTTGGGATGAGGGCTTAAGGTTTTATTGGGTTTTTGGGGTCTTAGGGTTCAGAGGTTTTTTTGGAAGAGTGTCTAGGGTTTTTTTAGTATGAGGTTTCAGTGTTTTTTTGGGGTTGATTGTTTATGGTTTTATGGGGAAGAGGGTCTTGGATATTATGGACCTGAGGGTTCCTAGATATTTGAGGATGAGGGTTATGGTTATTTGAGGTAGAATTTTGAGGGTTGTTCTGAATCTGAGGGTTAAGGGTTTTTAAGGATGATAGTTTTGGGTAATTTTGGTCAAAGGGTTCAAGGTTTTTTGGGGATAACGAGGTTGAAGATTTATTTATTTTTTGTGTGAGGGTTTAGGGTTTTTTGGAAATGAGGGATGGGAATTTTTGGGGTTGAGGGATTTGGATTATTGTTTGTTGTGGTTTTAATGTATCTTGAGATAGAGGTGTTAGAGTTTTTTATGGCCATGCTTTTAGGTTTTTTAGGGTGGAGAGTTTCGGGGTTTTTTAGGATGGTTGTATAGGGTTTTTTTGGGATTCGGGTTTAGGTTTTTATTGGGATGAGTGTTTAGAGATTTGTGGGTATGAATGTTTAGAGTTTTTTAGAGTGGTGGGTTTTAGGTGGTTTGGGGATGAGCGTTTACTGTTTTTTGGGAATGAGGGTATATATTTTTTGGGGTTGATAGTTTATGCTTTTTTGGGGCCTAGGCTTAGGATTTTTTTTTGGAATATGGGTTTAGGGTGTTTTTGTGATTAGGGTTTTTGTTTTTATAGGGATGGTGGTTTTTTATTTTATGTGGATGAGGGTTTATGGTTTTTTGGTTATGAGGTTTTGTGTTTTTTTCGTACTAAGGGCATGGGGTTTTGTGGGGCTGATGGATTCTATTTTTTTGGTTCTAAGGGTTTCCCTGTTTCTAGGGCTAAGGGTTTGGGGTGTTTTAAGATTATAGAATCTTGTTTTAGTCTATTTTCGGTTTGGGGATTTTGGGGATGAAGGTTCATGGTTTTTTGGGGCTGAAGGTTTTGGTTTATTCTATGGTTGAGCATTTGTTTTTTTTCTATGAGGGTATTGGGTTTTTTGGGTATGATGTTTTATCATTTTCTTGGGTAGAGTGTTAAGGGATATTTTGGGGATTAGGTTTAGGATGATTTTGGGTTTAAAGGTTTATGTTTTTTTACATGTGAATTTTTAGGGCTTTTGGGGTTAGGGGTTTAGGGTATTTTGGGGTTTAGTGTTTATCATTTTTTGGGTTGACAGTTCAAGTTTTTTTGGTTCTATGGGTTTATGTCCTTTTTAGGATGACATTTTAGGAATTTTTCCATGCTGAATGTTTAGGTTTATATTGGGAAAATTGTTTAGGGTTTTCTGTATGAGGATTTAGGGGGTTTTGAGCCTTTGGGTTTAGGGTTTTTGGGTTAAAGAGTTTAGCGTTTTTTGGGGATGAGTGTTAATTTTTCTTCTAGTTATGTGCTTTTTGGGTTTTTTGTGGTGAGGGTTTAGGGTTTTTTGGGGTTTCAGGTTTTGGGATTTTGGGGTTGAGGGTGTATGGTTATTTGGGGACGAATATTTAGGGGGTTTTAGGGATACTGGTTTATGGTTTTTGGGATATGTTTTAGTGTTTTTTTGGGATAAGGGTTTATAAGTTTTTTTGGGTGAATGTTTTAGTGGTTTTGGGGTAGGGGTTAGGTTATTTTGGGGACTTATGGTTTAGATTTTCTGGGGATGAGGATTTAGTGTTTTTTGGATGAGGGTTTGGGTTCATTTGAGGATGAAGGTTTAGGGATTTCTTGGGGAAGTGAGGTTTGGGGTTTTTTGGGTTATAGGGTTTAGGTTTTTTGGGGGTTGAGGTTTTATTGTATTTTATGGATTGAGGGTTTTTGGGTTTTTGAGGATTTGGGATTAAGAGTTTTTGAGTCTTAGGTTTTAGGTAGTTTTTGGGATGAGTTTCTAGGTTTATTTTAGGAATGTGGGTTTATGGTTCCTTTGAGATGAGAAATTGGGGATTTTGAGTACTGAGGGTTTGGGTCTTCTGGGCCTGATGGTTTATAATTTTCTTGGAATGAGGATTTTGGGTATTCTAGGGTGAGAGTTTAGGTTTTCTAGGGATAAGGGTTTAGGGTTTTCATATGGTAGAGGGATTAGAGTATTCTAGGGATAGGGTTTTTGGGTTTTATAGGGTTGAGGGTTTTGATTTCTATAGGGATGGGTTTAGGGTTTTTAGGAGTTGAGTATTAAGGGTGTTTTAGGGATGGGGCTTTAGGGTAGTTTTTTTTGGACTGATGGTTTATTGTTTTTGGGGGATTAGGGTTCAAGGTTTTTTGGGGAGGAGGGTTTATTGTTTTTGGGGGATGAGGATTTTTTATTCTTTTCGGTTAAGGGTTTGGGGTTTATTGGGGATATGGGTTCAGATTTTTTCAGGAAAAATTTATAGATTTTGTTTGGGGATGAGGGTTTTGGGGTTTTGTGGGTTGTGGGTTTAGTATTTTTTGTGGATGAGTGTTTAGTGGTTTTTAGGGCCAATTGTTTTTTATTTTTTTGGATGAAGGTTTATGGTTTTATTGAGTGAGGGTTTAGGGTTTTTTAGGGTCAAGGGTTTGGGGTTGTTATGGGACTAGGGTTTCAAGTTTCTATGCATGAGGTTCTATATTTTTTTAGCGTTGAGAGTTTATGGATTTTTTTGAGATGAAAGTCTAGAGTTTTTTGGCTTTGGGTTTTTAGTTTTTTGGGTTTGAGGTTTTAGAGTTTTTTGAGGATGAGGGTTTGGGTTTTTTAAGGTAGGGAGTTTATAGTTAATTGGGGTGATGGTTTAGGGTTTTTTGGCCAGAGGGTTTAAGGTTTCTTGGGGGTGATGGTTTATGGTTTTTTTGAGGGGTGAGGGTTTAGGGTCTATTTTGGATATGGGCTTAGGGTTTTTTGGAGTAGTGATTAATATTTTTAGGGATGATGGTTTTATGGTTTTGGTGGATGATTGTTTATGGTTTCTTGGGGATAAGGTTTGGGATTTTTGGGATGAGGGTTTATGATTTTTTGGGTTTATGGATGATGGTTTTTTTAGGCTTTGGGTGTGAGGTTTTTTGGGGCTAAGGGTTGTGGGTTTTTTTAGTGATAATATCTTATGGTTTTATGGGGTTTAAGCATAAGGGTTTTTTGGGGATGGGGGAATAAGGTATTTTTTTCTAGAGGAAAATGTTTTATGTGGGATGATAACATAATCTTTTTTTAGTGACGTGGGTTTAGAGTTTTTTTGGGTTTGAGGGCTTTGGGTGTTTTGTGGCTGAGGATTTATGGTTTTTTGTGGCTGGGAGTTTATGTTTTTGGTGTATGAGTATTTTTGGCCTTTTGGGGAATAGTGTTTAGTGTTTTTTGGGGATGAAGTTATAGATTTTTTTGGTGCTTCGGTTTTGGGTTTTTGGGGGCTAAGAATTTGTGGTTTTTTGGTGTTGAGGGGTTAGGGTTTTTTTGGGGACTGAGAGTTTGTTGTTTTTTTGTGTTGAGGTTTTAGTGTTTTTTGGGATAAATGTTTTGGGTTTTATGGAGATGAGGTGTTATGGATTTTTGGGGATGATTGTTTAGTGGTTTGTGGGATGAGGGTTTATGGTTTTTGGGGATGAGGGCTTGGAGTTTTTTGGGGTTTTAGTGTTTATGGTTTTTTGGGTTTTGGGGTTTTGGGTTTTTTAGAGAAAAGGATTTTGGTTATTTTATGGTGTGTGTTTGTGATATTTTGGGGATATTGGTTTGAAGTATTTTAGGGATGATGGTTTGGGGCTACGGGGAATGGGTTTTTTAGGTTGGAGTGTTTAAGGTTTTTTGGGGGCAGAGTGTTTTGGAATTTTTTTGGATGATGGTTTAGGATTATTTGGGGATGAGGTTTTAGGGTTATATTTGTATATGGTTATAGGTATTTTTGGTGCTGAGGATTTAGGGTATTTTAGGTAAGTGGTTTGGGGATTTTTTGGTGCTGAAGGTCTAGGTTTTTTTTTGTGGCTGAGGGGTTCGGGTGTTTTGGGGCTGTGTGTTTCATGTTTTTTGTGGCCAAGGGTTTTTGATTTTTTGGGGATGAGAGTTTGGGGTTTTCTAAGGTTGAGAGTTTGTGTTTTTTTTGGGTAGAAGATTTTGGTTTTTTGGGGATGAGAGTTTTTTTTGGGGTGAGGGTTTATGGCTTCTTGGTGCTAAGTGTATAGGGTTCTTTTAGGATGAGGGTTTAATTTTTTTTAGTGTTGAGGGTTTTGGGTTTTTTGAGGATGATGGTTAAGGGTTTTTGGGGATGGGGGTTTTGGGTTTTTTAGGATTGAGGGTTTGGGGTTTTTTGGGGTTGAGGGTTTGGAGTGTTTTGGGGTTAATGGTTTCTGGTTTATTAGGGTAATGGTTTTGGGTTTATTTTGGGGTTGAGGGTATAGTGTTTATTTGGGTCAAAGGTTAAGGGTTTTTTTGGGGGTCAGGGACTGAGGTTTTTTTGGGATAGGGGATTAGGGTTTTTTGGGGTTGAGAATTCTGTGTTTTTGGAGGTTGAGTGTTTTGGGATTTTTGGGGCTGAGGTTTTTGTGTTTTTTGGTTACTAATGATTTAGGGTTTTTTCGGGATGAGGGTATAGTGTTTTTTTGGGCTGAGGGTATAGGGTTTTTTGGGGTGGATGGTTCTTGTTTTTTGGGGGCTGAGGGTTCAGGTTTTTTTGGGTTGAGAGTTTTGTGTTTTTGGGGGATGTCGTTTTTCTAATTTTTATGGCTATGGTTTTGGGGGTTTTTTGGATAATAATGGTTTAGAGTTTTGGGGGGATGATGGTTTAGGGTTTCTTGGGGAAAAGGGTATAGGTTTTTTCAGGGAGAAAGGTTCTGGTCTTTTGGGGATGAGGGTACTGGGTTTTTTAGGGCTGATGGTTTAGGGTTTTTTTGGCTAATGGTTTCAGTTTTTTTGGGGCCGAGGGTTTAGGTTTTTTAGTGACTACATATTAGGGTGTTTTGGGTAATGGGGATTAGGGTTTCTTGGGGATGAGTGTTTTGGGTTTTTTGGGCCCAAAGTTTTGGGTTTTTTGTGGCTGAGGGTTTGGGTTTTTTTTGGGAAATCAATTTTGGGTTTTTTGGGGTTTTGGGTGATGTGTTTTTTTATGTGGGGTTTTTAAGGATTAGGGTCAATGGTTTTTTGGGGATATGGGTTTATGGTTTTTTGGGGTCTGATAGTTAAGGGTTTTTTGGGAAGGGGTGGAGGGTGTTGTTCAGGCTGAGGGTTTAAGGTTTTTTGGGTAGAGGGTTTTGTGTTTTTTAAGTAAGTGGATTTAGTGCTTTTGGGGGATTATGGTTTAGTTTTTCTTTGATAAGGGAATTTAGGGATTTTGGGGGTAATGTTTAGGTTTTTATGGAGCTGTGTGATAAAGGTTTTTGGGGGCTGACATTTTGGGTTTTATGGGGGATAAGGGTTTAGGATTTTTTTAGGGATGATAGTTTTGGTTTTTTAGGGATGTGGTTTTAGGGTTTTTTAGGCTCAATGGTTTAGGGTTTTTTGGGTCTGAGAGTTTTGGATATAGGGTTTTCTAGATTCAGGTTTACTGTTTTTTGGGGTGTGTCTTTAGAATTTTTTGTGGTTGAGGGTTTAATGTTTTTTGGGATGAGGGTTTTGGGTTTTTGGGGTTGTGGGTTTTCGGTTTTCAGGATCAAAGGTTCTGTGTTTTTTGGTGTAGAGTGATTAGTGTATTTTGGGGAGGAGGGTTTATGGTTTCTTGGGATTGAGTGTTCAAGTTTTCTTCAGGCTAAGTGTTTAGGGTTATTTTTGACTGTAGGTTGAGGGTATTTTTGTGGATGAGGGTTTATGGTTTTTTGGGGATGAAGGATTAGGGTTTTCTAGAGACAAGGGTTTAGAGTTTTAGGGGGATGAGGGTTTATGGTTTTTTGGTTATGAAGGATTAGGGTTTTTTGGGGCCATGGTTTTCAGGTTATTTAAGGCCAAGGGTTATGGATTTTTTGGGCTGGATTTTTTTAGGGCAGAGTATTTAAGGATTTATAGGATGGCGTGTTTATGGTTTTTTGGGTATGAGGGTATAATGTTTTTATGAGGATTTTGGGTTTTCTTTGGCATAGCTTTTAGGGTATTTTTCAAGCATAAGGTTTAGGGTTTTTTATGGTTGAGTGTTTAGGGTTTTTTGGGGCTGACGTTTTAGTGTTTTGGGGGTTCAGGGTTTAGGGTTTTTTTGGGACAAGGTACTAATATTTTGGGGACCATGGGTTTTGGATTTTGTAGGTTTGAGGGTATGGGGTTCTTTTGGGGGAATTCATTTAGGGGTTTTTGTGGTAGAGAATTTAGGTTTTTATGGGTCCAAGGGTTTGGGGGTTTTTTGGATAAGTGTTTAGGGAATTTTGGGTAGAAGGATTATGGCTTTGGGGGATGATATTTTAAGGTTTTTTGGTATAGAGAGTTTAGGTTTTTGGGGGTTGTGTGTTTATGGTTTTTTGGGTCCAACAGTTTTGGGGTTTTTCTATGTATAGGTTTTACAGTTTTCAGGGCCAAGGGATTATGGGTTTTTGTGAGTGTGGTTTTATGGTTTTATAGGGTGTAAGGTTCAGAGTTTTGGGGGGCTTTGAGTTTAGGGTTTTTTGCGTGTTGGTGAATTAGGGATCTTTTGGGATTTGGGTTTTAAATTTTTTTGGGTTAAGGGTTTATGGTTTTTTTGTACTGTGGTTTTAAGGTTTTTAGGGTAGAGGGTTTAGGGTATTTTAGGGATGATGGTTTAGGGTTTCATGGGGTTAAAGGTTTAGGGTTTCCTAGGGTTGACAGTTTTTGGTATTTTGGGGTAGAGGGTTTAGTATATCATAGGGCTGAGGGTTTGGGTATTTTGGGGGCTAAGGGTTTATATTTTATTTAGGATAAGGGTTTAGGGTTTTTTTTGGGATGAGGGTATATGGTTTTTTATTGGTATTAGGGTTTATGTTTTTCTTGGGGGTGGGGGATTAGTGTTTTTTAGGGGCTGAGGTTTTATGGTTTTTGGTGGAAAAAGGTTTCGGTTTTTTATTTGTGGATGAGGGTTTAGGATTCGTTGGGACTTAGGGTTTAGGGTTTTTTAGGGTAGATGGTTTAGGGTTGTTTGATAGTTTTGTTTTATGGTTTTTTTGGGGATTTCAGATTATCATTTTTTGTGATGAGGGTTTAGGGTTTTTTGGGGACAAGGGTTTAATGTTTTTTGGGGCTGAGTATTTAGGTTTTTTTGGGAAGCGGTTATATTATTTTTTGGGGATGCAGTTTTCGGAATTTTTGGGATGAGGGTTTAGGGTTTTTGTGGTATGAGGGTTTAGGTTTTGTTTGGGGAAGAGTGTTTAATGTTTTTGAAGGCTCAGGGTTTATTATTTTTTAGGGTTGATGGTTTATTGATTATGGGGGAAGCGGGTTCATGGATTTTTGTGGTCGAGGGTATCATGTTTGATTGAATTGAAGGTTCAATTATTTTTGGGGCTAATGGATTATGTATTTTTTTCTCCAAGGGTTTGGAATTTTTTGGGGAAAATTATTTAATGTTTTCTAGATTCAAGGGTTTAGGGTTTTTGAGGGTGATGTGGGTGTTTTTTTCGGTGGGGGGTTTAGGATTTTTCCAGGCTGAAGGTTTAGTGTTTTGTAGGGTTCAGGGATTAGAGTTCTATGGGGATAAGTGTTTAGACAATTTTGGGGTAGTGGTTTTAGGGGTTTTTAGGATTTCGGATTTTTTTTTTTTGAGGCCGAGGATATAGGGGTTTTTAGGGATGAGGGTTTAGGTCTGTTGGGGGATGGGGGTTTTTTTTTTTTAGGAAAATGGTTTGGGGTTTTGGGGGTTCATGTTTATGGTTTTCATTGGCAAAGGGTTTAGAGATTTTTAGCGTTGAGGGTTTATTGTTTTTCCTAGGGCTGTCGGTTTAATTTTTTAGGGGGACCAGGGTTTAGGTAATTTTTTGGCTAATGGTTATGGGTTTTTTTAGGGTTGATGGTTTAGTGTTTTTTTATGGATGAAGGTATTATTTTTTAGGGGATGAGGGATTTAGTTTCATAGGGTCTAGGAAATAGTTTTTTTTGTGTTGATGGTTTAGGGTTTTTGGGGATGAAGGATTAGGGTATTTTGGGGCTGAGGATTTAGGGGTTTTAGGGTGTATATTTTGGGTTTTTTTTGGGATCGATTCTTCATATTTTTTGGGGTTGAGCATTTAGTTTTTTTAGGGAAGAGGGTTTAGGATTTTTAGGGATGAGTTTTTATGGATTTTTGGGACCGAGGGTTTATGGTGTTTTGGGTATGAGGGTTTAGGGTTTTTTGAAGATAAGGGTTTAGGGTTTTTTGGGGCTAAGGGTATAGTGTTTTATGGGGCTGAGTGTTTGGGATTTTTTTAGTTAAGGGGTTGGGGTTTTTTTGTTTTAGATGGTTTTGCATTTTTAAGGGCTGAGGGTTTGGGGTTTCTTTGGTGTTAGAGTTTGAGGTTTTTTTAGGTTTGTGGGTGGGAGTTTTGAGGGATGTGGGATTGGGGGGTTTTGGCTGAGGGTGTTGGGTTTCTTAGGGCTAAATGTTATTAGAGTTTGGAATTTTTTTATATTATTTATATTCATTAATTGAAAAATCCATTCATTAGAAACTGTTAAATTAAATATTATTATTAATTTATATTTTTTAAAAAGAATTATTGAAAATATATTATTTTTGATGTTTCAATTTTTTTAAAATCTATATTCTTTGAGTTAAAGTTTAATTACATTTTTTAATATTATATTTTTATGATTTTAAATTGATATATGTGAATTTTAATATACAGTGGAATCATTTTTTATATTTCATGAATTAATTTTTGAAAAGTTTTAAAAAAAATTCTTAAAGAATTCTAAAATTTTAATTTATTTATTCATAAGAATAAACCATTAAATTCATATATAATATACATTATTAAATATCTTATGTCATGTTTTTAATTTTTATAATTTTTTTTTTGATTTTTTAACTTTAAAAAAAATTAATATATCTTGTTAAATTAATAATTGTAAATTTGTTAATTTAAATTTTTTTTCATAGTGGTATATTTTAAAAAATACATAGTTTTTAAATTTATATATATATATATATTTATTTAAATCAATATATATATTTAAATCAATATATATATATATATATATATATATTTGAGATATATATGTGTGTGTGTGTGTGTTTGTTATACAAGTATAATAAACTATGGATTATCTTCATTTGTAGATGAGCTTCATTTGACCCTCTATACATTAATGAATAAAACCACGCATTTATCCTTGTTCGATAGTGCCCCAGCATTCATATGAGCATCCTCGCGTGACTCTCAGTACTAGATCATGCCCTACCAGACCTACTTGACCAATTGGGATGCTCTCCTTCGATTCTCATGTTTAGTTTGACACCAACATCACCACCAAGTGCTTGAGTTTTAGTGAATAATTGACCAATATCTTGACCTTGCATGAAAATTTATTCAACAAAACTGGTGCACAAAATAAATAATTTCGACATGAATACTATAGTTTTCTCAGTTAGTTCACCCCCCACATGATTTCTTCATCTGATGGTAACCATTAGAGTGACATCACCTTTATATGTGATGGAAATAGAATCTACCAACTATGATAGCAACATGCCTCATCTCACCATGGTAGTACTTTCTACCATTAAACTATAGTTTCATCTACCATCAACAATGGTTTCTCATTCCTTCGATCATGCAACATGATGGTAGAAACACATAAAATTAGACTCTTATCCCATGTTTTTTAAGATTAGATGGTTGAATTTCCTTTAGTAATGGTGGTAGCACTACTGAAGAAACAAAAGTAGCTTTCCACCTTACCTTTGACAGTAGGAGTGAGTCACAATAATAGCCTCCTTCTTGATAGCACTACCAGACAGGTTCCACGGTAGCGGTAATAAAATTACCAAACATTAACAATAGTATAAGCTCTAGTATTTGACAATATTGGCAATTTCATGCATAGTAATGCAAGTATCATCCACCATCTATAATGGTAGAAGGTCTGATTGATGGAGAAACCCTTATCTCTCTTGATAAAATTTGAAATAGCATCTCATCATGGTTATGTTTTAGTGATGGAAGAATCTCCAACCCCTACAATTCACAGTAGTTATCCAACAAAATAGTTGCAACCTTACATTGATTTTTTGGAATCATTTAAGTAGTAGAAACATCTTTCTATCTCTAGGAAGCTTATTTTCATCTACCTTCAGTTGAAATATTATTAAAAAATATTTTTTTTAATATTATATTTGATTTTATTGATTTATATTTTCATTAATTCAATATTTTTATTTTTACTAAAAATATAATTATATGTTTTGAAAAAATTATTTTAAGAATATTTGAAAATTAGTTGATATTCAGAAAGGTATTTAAAATTAAAAGTAATGATATTATTTAGTATTTTTTTTATTTTCTAACTCATGAAAGGCAGTGATCGGATATTTAGATGCCCCTTGAAGATATTTGATTCAAAAATAATGCATGATTAGTCTATTATTATGTGATCAAGGGATTAAAAAATCATATACAGTTTATTCGATGAACAACGTGTGTTACCAAATTTCTATACATATACAATCGATAACACTCGATACTTTTTTTTAATTTCTACAATCATAGAATAACTTCAATATTTGACTATATTCATTTTATGTGATCAAATTTCATCGTGCTTCATCATATTCCACATCTTTTGTTCATCTCGTGGTTTTCTTTGTATTCTTGTTTGCTTTATTTAAACATTTTATTATCTATCTATGATTGTTATAGTAGGTTATTTATTTTCCAAATGAAATGCAGGTCTGTCTATTGGTTATTCCACCATCCAAAATGATGTTTTGTGTTGTTACTAATAAAACAAGTTAGGTACAAACTAGTTTAAGACTTCGATAAAAAGGTTGGGTATGGGTAGTGCCTCCAGGTATTATAAAAGAAAGGGTCCATAATTGATATCGCAACACAATTTGTGAGTTCTTAGTGGGTACAAATATTCTTGCAGAGTAGAGAAGGTTTATGAGTGGAATAAGATTTTGGTGATCTGTAACACTATAAAAAAATTTTGTTCATTATTTTTATTCCCTCTGCACTTCATTTTGCAAACACATCACTTAATATATATTATTTAATAAATAAAATATGATTTATTTTATATAAGTGTTTTAAAAGACAAATCACCCTAGCCATCTAGTTTATTTTTCAATCATTCACAATCCACCAATTGGTATCAGATTTCTATCTCTAATTTTTTTATCACCATTGTTTATTTTAATCTTTATAGACATTGTTTTGTTGTTTATTTTTAACTATTAAGAAAAACTAATCATCCTTGACTGAAAATTATGAGGAATTAATTCTAGTTTTTTATGATGGTAGGTTTCAAGGCCAATGATGGATGTATTCCACCAAAAAACGCAATATTCAATGGTAGTGAATACACCGACTATAAATATTGAATTGAATCCTACCTATGATAGTTGAGTATGGATCAATAGATAATTATGGAGAAATCATCTGAGAAACCCAAATATTATCTAGAAACAATTTTTTTAATGAAATGACAATGTATGTCTTGAATTATGAAGTTAAGTATAAGATTTACAATGCTATAAGTAGTAGTGTATATAATAATGAATCATCATGTAATACATTCCATTACATAGATAGAATCCATTAGGTAACTCACTATGGGGCTGAAACACTTAAATAAAATTTTTTAGAAATACTCTAAGAGGAATACCTGGACATAAAGATGGGAGAAGAAGAGTAAGTGAACCATATGATCCATTGGTTTAAATGTTTTAAAAATGGTGTGACTTCTCTTGGTTAATTACTAGAAAACATAGCTCAATGTGAAAGTGTATTGAGAGATCTAGCAAAAAGACAACATGCAAAGAAGGTGTCCATCAATGAATGCAATAATTATAAGAAGTATTATTTAGATAAAATATTAGGCTCTTTGATGTAGTATGAGTTAGAGTTAAAAAAATTATGATGAGGAGACAATAAAGAATAAATGTATAGATTTTTAAGTATAATATTAATTCAATCTATATGAATTCTCAATTTGAGTTATTGGAAATTTCCAAAGAGACAGATCACTATAGAATGAAGCATTTAAAATTTATGAAAAATGGTGAAAATAGATAGATCAGGAGGAATAATAAAAAAGAATACAATAAAAGAAAATACTAACATGAACAATTATTTTTCAGAATTAATGTGTTATGGTTACACGAATAAAGGTCATATTAGGATTTATTTCTCCAAAATCAATCACTCAAATAATTACAAATACAATCAATGAAATTTTTTTTTGGAGGATGGGATTACTTAGATGGTTCTGGTTCATGTAGTGACTCAAGAAGTGAAAAGAAAATAGGAAACCTTACTCTAATGGGTAAGAAGTGTGAGGTAATTGATTAAATATTTACTGAATTAATTACTTTTGATAATGTTGAACATAATTAAATATATTAATATGAAAAAAGAAATTGTTTATAATTCTTATTCTGATTCTGATTCTATAAACTCTATCATCAAATATCTATGTAAAGAAAATGAGATATTAAGGAATGATGGTATCTGGATAATTGAGAAATGTTATGAAAAAAGAATTATAAATAATATTTTGATAAAAGAAAATAAAAAAGGAAAAGAGAATGTGATAATCTGAATAAGGTTGTTTCCTAGAACAATGAATCTAAATGGAATACTGATTCTTGGATGACAAAATTAAAATAAAAATATGGCAGAATAAAAGGATTTTTGGTAGTAAATGATAAATATCAAGAAAGAAATTTCATTTCCGTTTTAGATGATCTAACAAATGTTGAAAATGAATTTATGAAATATATTTATGAAACCACAGAACTGGAAAATATACCTTTTAGTTATAATATAAAAGTTTATAATGATTTAGAAGCCATTGTAAAAGAGAGCATGGATTTGAAAGAGGAATTTGTTTGATTTAGGGAAACCATATATACATTTGTTCAATTAAAATATAAATATGTAAAAAATAAAATATATGATTAAAAAAATTGTAACAAGAATGGTTCTGGTTATATCATATTATCACCAAACATAAATAAGAAAACATTGGTAAAAATATTAAATGAGAGAATTTCTATAGTAATGTGTTTCAAAATGTAAAATGTAAGACAATAATTCTAATAAATAATCACGATGATTTACACAATCAATTGATCATACAAAAATTGTTATATCTAAGAATTTAGTTTCAAGATTATCTAGAAATAGATGTTTTTCATTATTTTGGGGTGGCCAAAAGACCTATGAATTTGGGTGAATCGATGATAGAATGGGTACATAAATGATGTAACTAAAATCCTGTTGGACCTAATCTAGTCACCATTAACATGAAAGTACTCTTTTTTAGCTATCATTAAAACTATCTACAACTATATAAATATGTGTGATGGAATGAAAATTATCTAATATCGTTTGGATTTTATTCAAATTTATATAATTTTTATCGTGGAAAATTAATTTTTATTGTTCTATAAAGTATGAATTAAGTAGATTATTTATATAAGAAGTATATATTCATATGTGATGATTATATGTTTTATTTTTCTTTAAAATTGTCATGATTTTTTTATATCTTTAGATTAGTTTTAATTTAATGGGAGTTTCCCCTAGTTTGTTAAATTAATTAATATAATGGTATTAATGTTTTAAATTATTGTTTAAAGAGTTAATATATGAAAACATCATTTTTGATTAATATATTTGAAATAATATTCATTTTAAATTTTAAATTTAAGGAACAGACATATATTCTATTTAATATCTTCTAATAACCTCATTTTGTGAACTAGGGATTGAAATATTATGTTTTTATTGTTAAATTAGTTATCCACATATTACACTAAAATATTTTTTTCTTGTAGTGGCTGAAATAAATATTTGAAAAATTATGATGTAGGGATATTTATTATTATTAATTTTAAATGTATTATGAATTAGAATTTTGTGTATTTAAGTCTCTATTTGTTTGAACTTCAATGTCTAGTTCACAAGGATGAATTATGTGAAGTTATTCCATATGCTTGAAATTGATATATATTTTTTAAATAAAATCATTTATTTTAAAATTGTTTAATTTTTTTCATTCTTCTATGTTTTAAAAATAACATTGGAAATGAAATTCGATTAATTAATCTTATTTTTAATGATATGTCACATGCTTAAACTCAAGGGAGTTTTTTTATTTATAAACACTTAAACAGTGGTTCCATATATTTATTTTTTAGAAGTATATTATTTTGTTTATCTATTTAAGGAAATTTGATTTATGATGTTTTAAATTGTAATAAATGATTTGTTAAAAATACACATTGATTTAAATAGTAAATTTCATTTGTACTGTTTTTAAATGTTATTTTTCATGAAAATTTTCACTTTTATAATACAAGGTATTTAATATCACTTCTGAGGGAGAATATTTAAAAAAAATAATTTCTTTTCTATTTTTGATAAATTTCAAAAAAGGGGGAGAATTTGTTTAAAAAAAATATTTTTTCTCTTCAATTTATAAATGGGGGAAATTGTTAGTTTTAGGAATTTTATTTTTATTGTATTTGTTTTGATAAATTGAGAAATCCCTTATTTCAAAAACCATCAATTAAATTTTCTTATTAATTCGATATATTGCAAAAAATTTATATAAAATATTTTACTTGATAATGATTACATTTATATGAATGATTATTTTTGAAGTTAAAGTCAAATTTCAATAAATTGAAATTATCAAAGCTTTTATACTTTCATTTTTTTAATTGAAATATGAAAATTGTCACACACAATGAAATAAATGTTTCTATTGCTTGTATATATTTTTGAAATGTTTTAAAAATTCTTTTATACAAACTTTTATGTTTATAATTTTGTAATTCATAAGCATAAGATTTAAGTAAATATACAATATATATTACTATATCTCTAATCTTATGTTTTTAATTATGTTTAAATTTTTATTAATATTATAATTTTGAAACATATATTATATGTATTGTTAAATTAATATTTTTAAATTAAATACATTACATTTTTTTTCTTAAGGGTATATTTTTAAAAATAATGAATTTGTTAAAGTAATATATATATATATATCAATATATAAAAATATTTTTAAATTAATATTCATACATATATATATATATAATACATGTATAACAAACTATGGATTATCTTCATCTGCATGACACTAGTTTTGACCTCCAACAAGTAATTGACAACCTCTCCCTTTTCATAGATGTTATTCATTGGATCCTCCATAAATTCATCCATGAAAACTCACATTTCCCTTAACTCAATGGCACTCCAGAAATCATATGATTTTCCTCAGGAGACTTTCTGACCAAATCTCCCTCATCTGGTTCATACTTTCTAGACCCGCTCGACGAGATCAATAGCTCTCCTTTAGTGCTCCAGTTTAGTGTGACACCGACATCACTAACATACTAATGAGTTTCAGTAACTTGTCATCTAGTAGCTTAACCTGAAAACAAACCTCATTCATGAAACATGTGTATAGTAAACGTCATCTAAATATCGGCTCTACATCAGGTTCAGCTACTTCATTATTGTGCTTCATCACCTCATCCGATGATTACAACCAGTTCAACATCACCTTCTTAAGTGATGGTTTCAGAATCCAGTTTTGATTAGGGTAGCACACCTCATCCATCAACATTATTACTTTCTACCATTCAACTATATTTTCAAAACCCATTGGGCACAGCTACTGTAGCGGTACTGTAGCGGTACTGTAGCAGTGATGGTACTATTGATCGGTGAGTACTATAGCGGCGGAAGGGAACTGTAGTGGCAGCTGTACTGTGCTGGTACTGTAGCAGCTGGGTTACTATTCATAGAATGGGAATTGGGCAAAAAATATGGGCCTACGGGCTATGTGATGGGCTACAAGCCCACTAGGCCTTCGGGCTATGTAATGGGTCTCCCTCTACCCAATTAAAAATAGGTATTTGCTTTTCTTTATTAATAAAAAATGAGGCTACAACTCCATCCTTTTAAAAAATGGTAGCTCTGGAATTTGACTTTGTGATTTGATGATAACAACACCCACAATTCAACATCCCTACCTTGTTTTCTTGCGTTCATGGTAGAATAACCTTTAACATCAGTGGTAACTCTAGACAACTTACAATAGTAGATCACCACCTTACCCTTGATTGTAGAAGTGAGGCATAATGGTAACATTTAAAATGATAGCACTTCTAGAACGGTTCCATGGTAGCAGTAGTAAAAATACCTACCACTAAAAATGGTAGCATCCCCACCATTCAAAAATGTTAGTAGTTTTATATGATGTAGTAGTAATATCATCTACCATCCAAAATGGTAGATAGTTGGATCAAGGGTAGATCCCCTACCACCTAACAATAATAGAAACAATAGTATCTCCTAAAAGTATTAGCTATGATTCAATTACAGTAGCACCATCATATTCTTCTCTTCATGATAACTAACAAATAGAAATGGTGGCAACCCTAATTTTTCATGACAATATCATGTAAATTGAAGAAAATCCTTACTATCACTGGGTGTTTTATTTTTATCTACCATCCATTTAAATTTCATCTAAAAATATAATTGGTATTATTTTATTTGATTAAATTGAATTATATTTTCATTAAATAACCATTTATTATTTTTTATGAAAAATACAATCAAATGTTGTGTACAATTTACTTATAATATATTTTTAGTAAATTAAACACATAAATTATATTACACATTTGAGTATATGACACTCTATTTTTATGGATTATATTTTTTTTTAAATCATTATTCTTAGATATTTAATTTTATTACTAATTTGTAATATAAAAATTTGTAAAAATGATCATTTCAAGAATTATTATGTTGTTATTTCACGCAGAATTATAGTGTGGGAAAATTATTCGATATTCAGCTCATTATTTTAAATTACATGTAATGATTTTTTTCGTAATTTATTATTTTTTAACTTGTGACAAGCAATGATTAGATATTTAGACACACCTTATAGATATTGTATTTAATGATGATGCTAGATTAGCCTGTTGTCATGTGATCGCGGGATTAAATAAAAATCATAAATTTATTTGATGCACAACATGTGCTACACAATTATCCATTACATAGAATCGAGAACTCCAATGACTTATGTTTCTTTGTTATGATAACAAAATAACAACAATTTTCAAACATATTATATTTAATGGATCAAAGATCATCAATCTTGATCATCATCAATATATTTTAATCATTTGTTGGTTTTCATTGTATTTTTGGGTTTATTTATTTTACCTTTTCTTTATCTATCTATAATTGTTATAATCATAATTTTAATTTTCCAATCAATAGTAGGTCTATCAGATGGTTTTTCCACCACCTAAAGGGATGTTTTAGTTATGACTCTGAAAAATATGCCCGGTCAAAAATAGGTCTGGGATTAAGTCAAAAGTCATGTTTATGACTTTGGGTATTGTAAAAGGAATAGTCTAAAAGAGGTTATAAAACTATTAAAAGTGGGTTATTTTTTTACAAATCTCCTCACTAAGTAGGAAAGATTGACCAGTTGACTAGGATCTTGGTCATACAAACCACTATAAAGACACTATGTTCATTATTTTTAATTCTTCTACACTTCATATATTGAACACAACACTCACTAATGATCGTTAATTAATAAACATTGAATTATTTTTTAGGAATGTTTTAAACAACTATTCACCACTTCCCCCCTACAATCTATTTTTTCTATCAAGTATGATCTAATAATGGTTTGGGTTTTTGGGGTGGAGGGTTTTGGTATTTTTGGTACTGAAGGTTTATATATTTTGGGGATGAGGGTTTTGGGTATTTTGGGTTAGAGGGTTTGGGATTTTTGGGGGATGAGGGTATTGAGGGTTTTTTGGGATGAGTGTTTGGGTTTTTTTGTATCTGAGGGTTTTTTATTTTCTAGGAATGACGGTTTGGGGTTCTTTGGGGCTGCAGGTTAGGGGTTTTTTGTGGATGAGAGATTGGGATTTTTTTGGGGCTATGGGTTTGGAGTTTTTTTGGGGTGAATGTTTTTGGTTTCAAGTGGATAAGGGTTTAAGGTTTTTGGTAATGAGGTTTTGGGGTTTTTTTGGACATAGGGTCTGGGATATTTTGTGGTTTAGGGTTTGAATTTTTGGGGGACAAGAGTTTAGGATTTATTGGGACCTAGGGTTCAGGATTTTGGGGGGGGATGAGTGTTTGGGTGTTTTGGGGACTGATGATTTGGGGTTTTATGGTGATTAGGGGTTATGTTTTTTTATGACTGAGAAATTAGGTTTTCTAGATGAGGGTTTTGGATTTTTTTGAAAGAATATCTCGGTTTATTTAGGGATAAGGTATTTGGGTTTTATTGGACTTATCTTAGAGTTTTTTTTTGGGGGATGAGGTTTTAGGGTTTTTTAGGGAAGATGTTTTATGGTTTTGGGGGCTGAGGGACTTGGGTTTTTTGGGCTGTGGGTTTAGGTATTTTTGGGGTTGTGGGTTTAGTATTATTTTATGGCTATGGGTTTAAGGTTTTTTTGGATGAGGGTTTAGGATATTTTGGGATAGAGGGATTAGGGTTTTTTTGGTCTCAAGGTTTTGGGTTTTTTGGGAATGATGGTTTTGGTGCTTTTAGGCTCGGGGTTTCATGTTTTTTGGGAAGTGGTTTTTTTGTATTTTGAGGGTTGGAATTAGGGTTTTTTGGGGATGATTGTATCAGGAATTTTTTGGGTGAGGGTTTATGGTTATTTGGGGGATGAGGGATTACTGTTTTTTGGGCTAGAGAGTTTTGTATTTTTGGAACATGATGGTTTAGGGATTTTTGGGGCTATGGGTTTAGAGTTTTTTGGGATGAAGGTTTAAGGTTTTTTGGGGCAGTGAGTATATGGTTTTGGGGGATGAGGGTTTTGGGTTTTTTGGGGGATGGGGGTTTATTGTTTTTTGGGACCTAGGGTTTATTGATTTTTGGGGATGAAGGTATATAGTGTTTTTGGGATGACGGTTTACTATTTTTCAATAGGGGGGGGGGCGTTGAGGGTTTTTTATGGATGGGGGTTTAGTTTTTTTATAAGTTATTTTTATTTTTTTGGGATGAGGGTTTGGTGTTTTTTGGGACTGAGGACTATGGTTTTTGGGGATGAGGGTTTACAGTTTTTTTGAGGGTTGAGGGATTAATGTTTTTTGGGGATGAGAGTTTAGTGTTTTTTAGGGATGTGGGTTTAGCTTATTTTTGGGGCTTATTTTTTAGGATTTTTTTGGATAAGGGTTAAGAAATTGTTTGGACTAAGGATTTAGGTTTTTCTGAGATAAGGTTTTTGGTTTTTTGGGGATAAGGGTTTTTGAATTTTTACGGCAGAGTGTTTAGGGTTTATTTGGGATTGAGTTTTTGGGATTATTTGGGATGAGGTTTTAGGGTTTTTGTGGGTGGAGGGGTTTTTGTTTTTGGGGTGGAGGGTTAATGGTTTTTATGGTTGAGGATTTAGTATTTTGGGCTAAGGGTTTGTAGTTTTTGGTGAATGATGTTTTAGGGATTTTAGGTTGAGGGTTTATGTTTTTCTAGGGATGAAGTTTTATAGATTTATGGTGGTGAATATTTAGTGTTTTTGAGTGTTTAGGGTTTATGGTTTTTGAAAAATTATGGTTTAGAATTTTCTAGGGATAAGGGTTTGTGGGCTTAGGGGTATGGGGGTTTAGGGTTTTTTAAGACTTATAGTTTTTTATTTTTTATGGATGGGATTTATTATTTTATTGAGATAAAAATTTGTGGTATTCTTGGTATGAGGGTGTATGGTATTTTGGGGATGAGGGTTTTGGGTTTCTTGAGGGTTTTCTGGGGTAGAGGGTCTAGGGTTTTCTGGGGATGAGGATTTAGGTTCTTCTAGAGATTATGCTTTAGCGGTTTTTGGGGAAATGTGTTTAATGTTTTTTGGTGATAAGAGTTTAGGGTTTTCTATGGATGAGGTTTTAGGGATTTCATTGTATGAGGGTTTAGGGTTTTCAAGGGAGAAGGGTTTATGGATTTCTAGTTAAAATGGTTTATGGGTATTTGGGGATATGGGTTTGTTTTTTAATGGGAATGATGTTTTAGGGTTTTCTAGGGTTAATTGTTTAGAGTTTTGTAGAGTTTAAGGTTTCGTGTTTTCTATGGTTGGGGCTTATGTTTTTATGAGGTTTATGGTATTGGGTTTTTTGGGGCTGAGGGTTTAGGATTTTCTATAGTATAAGATTTATAGTTTTTTGGCCTAATAGTTTAGGGTTTTCTAGGGCCTAGGGTTTTGTGTTATCTAGGGATGAGGGTTTACTATTTTCTAGGGATAAGGGTTTATGGTTTACTAGGAATGAGGTTTTAGGGTTCTTGGTGGATTAGGGTTTGGTATTTTCTAGATCTGATGGTTTGGGGGTCTCTAGGGCTAAGGGATTAATGTTTTCTAGGTATAATAGTTTTGGGTTTTCTTAAATAATGGGTTTGGGGTCCTCTAGGGCCGAGGTTTTGTGGTTGTCTGATGCTAATGGATGTGGTTTTGGGGGATTATAGTATAAAGTTTCCTAGGGATGATGGTTTTGGGTTATCTTAGGTTGAGTGTAATTGGTTTTTTGGAAAGAGGGTCTGGGGTTTATTTTTTGTTGGGTGTTTTGTGTTTTGGGGATGATGGATTAGGGTTTTTAGGGGGATAATGGTTTAGGGTTTTTTTGGGGGAAAAGGTTTTAGTGTTTTTTGGGGATGAGAGTCAAGGGTTTTTGGGGACTGTGGGTCTAGGGTTTTAGTTTTTGGTGGGAATTTGGATTATGATTTTTTTGGGGATGAGGGTTTGGGGTTTGGGGTGGAGGGTTTTTTATTTTTTAGGGATGAGGGATTAATGGTTTTTGGGGATGAGGGTATAGGTTTTTATTAGGTATGTGGGTTTAGGGTTTTTGAGGTTACAGTTTAGTGTAATTTTGGGTAGTGGGTTTAGTATTTTTTTGGGATAAGGTTTTATATTTTTTGGGCTGAAGATGTAGTGTTTTTCTAGGATGAGGGTTTAGAGTTTTTTTAGTTAGGAGGTTTTAGGGTTTTATATAGCTAAGGGTTTAGGGTGGTCATGGGCTGAGGGTTTATGTTTTTTTTGGGGATGAGGGTATTAGGATTTATAGGATTGAGGATTTAGGGTTTTTTGGGTTGTGGGTTTCATGTTTTCTATAGATGAGGGTTTATGGTTTTTAGGGGATGTGTGTTTAGGGTTTTTTGGGGATTAGTGTTTAGGGTTTTATGGGGATGAGGGATTAGGGTTTTATAATGGTGTGGTTTTATTGATTTCCGAGGTTGAGGGTATGTTGTTTCCTAGGGATGAGATTTTATTGTTTTTTAGGAATGGCCATTTGAAATTTTCTAGGTTTGAGGTTTTTCTATGCATGAGGGTTTAGGGTTTTCTCAGGATGGGTGTTTTAAGATTTATGGGGTTGACTGTTTAAGATTTTCTCGGTATGAGGGTTTATTGTTTCTAGGGATGAGGGTTTAGTTTTTTCTATGTCTAAGGGATTAAGGTTTTAGGTTGCTGAGATTTTATTATTTTCTTGTGCAGAGGGTTTAGAGTTTCTCTATGGCTAAGGCCTTATGGTTTTCATAGTAAAGAGTTTGGGTTTTTCTTAAGATGAGGGTTTACAGTGTTCTAGGGATTTCAGTTTAGGGTTTTCGAGGGATGTGGGGTTTCTTTTTGAGGTTGAGGATTCATTATTTTATAGGGTTTACAGTTTAGTTTTTTTAGGGTCTTTGGATTTATGGTTTTCTAGGTGTTCAGATTTTTTATTATCTGTGTCTGAGGGTATAGAGATTTTTGGGGATGAGGGATTAGGGTTTTTTTTGGGATGAGGGGTTAGATTTTTTTCATGGGATGAGCATTTAGAATTTTTTAGGGCTAATGGTTTTGGATTTTTAGGGGATGATATTTTAGGATTTTCTTAGACTAACGGTTTTACATTTTTGGCAGTTGAGGTTTTTGGATTTTTCAGCGATGATAGTTTGGTATTTTTAGGGATGAGGGTTTAGGGTTCCTTAGGATTAAGGATCTATTTTTTTAAAGTCTTAATTCTTAGTTTTTTCTAGGGTTGTGGGTTTAGTGTTTTTTGGGTCATAGGGTTTGGGGTTGTATTGTGCTTTAGGTTTTCAGTTTTCTAGGGCTAAGGGTTTAGGGTTTTTTGGTGATGATGATTTAGTTTTTTCATGGGCATATGGTTTAGGGATGAGGGTTTTGGTTCTTCTAGGATTTTAGGTTTTGAATTTTTCAAGGGTGAGGGATTAAGGGTTTTTGGTGCTGAGGGTTTAGGGTTTTTTGGTTTTGAGGGTCTATGATTTAATGGGTTTTATGGTTTTGGGATTTATGGGTCTGGGGTTTTAGGGATTTCTAGGAATAATGTTTTATGGATTTCTAAAGTTGATGGTTTAGGGTTTTCTAGGGTAGAGGGTTTATGATTTTCTATGGTTATGGGTTTTTGGTTTTTTGGGATGAGGGTTTGGGGATTTCTAGTACTATGTGTTTTGGGATCTCTAGGGTTGAGAATTTAGGGTTTTCTATTCATGAGGGTCTAAGGTTTAATATGGATGAGGGGTTTTGGTTTTCCAGGGAAGCGAGTTTTTGGTTTTCTGTGGAAATGGCCATGGATTTTTCTGGGCATGTGGATTTGAGGTTTTCTAGGGATGAGGATTTTGGGTTTACTAGGGTTGAGGTTTTAGGGTTATCTAGGGATGATGGTTTAGGGTTTTATGGTTATGAGGGTATGGGGTTTTCTATGGCTGAGGGTTTTTGGTTTTCTAGGGAATATCATTTGTGGTTTTCTAGGGTGGGGTTTGGGTTTCCTAGGGAAAATGGTTTCATGTTCTGTGGAGATTGGGTTTATGGTTTTCTAGCATGGAGTGTTTCATTATTGAAGGAGATGAGGGTTTAGGTTTTTCTTGTGATGGGGGTTTATTGATTTATATTGTTGGGGATTTATGGTTTCTGGGGCAGATGGTTTTAGGTTTTCTAGGGATGAGGGTTTAGGGTTTATTGTGGTGAGGGTTCATGGTTTTTTGGGGATAGTAGTTTAGGGTTTTCTGGGGCTGATGGTTTAAGGTTTTATGGGACTAAAGGTTTATATTATTATGGGGTTGAGGTATTTGGGTTTTTTGGCCTTAGGTTTTAGGTTTTTATGTGGATGAAATTTTAGTGTTTTCTAGTTCATATTGTTTTGTTTTTTCTTGGGCTAACGGTCTTGGATTTTAATGGGATGAGAGTTTTGTATTTTTTTATGATGATGGTCTTTTGGTGATGAGGAATTATGGCTTTATGAGTATGACTGTCAAGAGTTTTTGGGGTCTTGGGGTTTAATGCTTTCTTAGGATGAGGTTTTATAGTTTTCTGGAGCCAAGGATTTTTTGGGGATGAGGGTTTATGGTTTTCTTGCACGAAGGGTTTAGATTTTTTTACGGATGATGATTTAGGGTTTTTAATGGCTGAGGATTTAGTCTTTTCAAGGGATATGGGTTTATGTTTTATTGGGGATTAGGGTTAAGGGATTTTATGGTCTAAGGGTTTATGTTTTTCTAAGGATGAGGGTTAATGGTTTTCTAGGGATGTAGGTTTAGGTTTTTCTAGTTCTAAAGGTTTAGAGTTATTGGGGATGAGAGATTAGATTTTTCTGAGGCTTAGGGTTTAGGTTTCTTTGGGAATTATTGTTTAATGATTTCAAGCTATGGTTAGGGATTTTAGGAGGGGTGAGAGTTTAGGGATTTCTGGGGATAGGGTGTATGGTTTTCTAGGGTGAGAGTTGAGGGTTTTATAGGGACAAGGGGTAATGTTTTTCGGTGAATGAGGGTTAATGATTTTTTGTTGTAGAGGGTGTAGGGTACCCTGGGGATGAGGGTTTAGGGTTTTCTAGGGTTGAAAGTTTAGGATTGTTGGGGATTCTGGTTTAGGGTTTTATGGGGTTTTGGTTTTATGGTTTTCTAGTGCGGATGATTCACAGTTTTCTTAGGACGGGGCTTTAAGGTTTTCTAGGGATGAGGGTTTGGAGTTTTTTGGGGGTGAGGGTTTAGGGTTTTCACGGACTAGGGGATTAGAGTTTTCTAAGGAGATGTGTTTATGGTTTTTTGGGAATGAGGTATTCAGATTTTATAGAGTTGAGGGTTTATTCTTTTCTAGGTTGAGATTTATAATTTATTGGGGATATGGGTTGTGTGTTTTCTGGAGATATGGGATTAGTTTTTTCTAAGGTTGTGGATTTAGGGATTTTTGGGGTTGAGTTTTATTTGATTTTTTGGGGAGGAGGTTTTAAGGTTTTCTAGTGCTGAGAGTTTATGGTTTTCTGGGTATGAGGTTTTAGCGTTTTCTAGATATGAGTATTGTGGGTTTTATAGGGTCAAGTTTAGGTTTTTCTCAGGCTATGGTTTTAGGTTTTTTTGGGATGAGGTTTTCTAGGTCTGAGGGTTTATGATTTTTAGGGGTGAATGTTTGGGGTTTTATTAGAATGAGGGTCTGGGCTATTCTAGGGATGAGGGTATAATGTTATCTAGGGATGAGGATTTGGTATTTTATGGGGATTAGGGTTAAAGGTTATTTGGGGATAAGAGTTTATATTTTTCTCAGGTAGAGGATTTGGGGTTTTTAGGGTAGAGGCACTACTGAAAAAATGATTTTTCCCAACGCTTCTATACCAACGGTTTGTAAAAACCGTTGGTATAGGTACCCTTTCCCAACGATTTGGCCAAACCATTGGGAAAGCCCATTTTTTGGCCACCTTTTCCAACGGTTTGGCCAAAATGTTGGGAAAGGTTGAATTCTGGACCCCCTTTCCCAATGGTTTGGCCAAACCATTGGGAAAGGCTTAATTCTGGATCACCTTTCCCAACGGTTTGGCCAAACCGTTGGGAAAGGGTAGCCTATCCCAACGGTTTTCCCAAACCGTTGGGAAAGGTGGTCCAGAATTCAACCTCCGGCCAGAATACCCAAATAAAAGCAAGACCTTTCCCAACGGTTTGCAAAACTGTTGGGGAAGAGCTTTCCCAACAGTTTTGCAAACCATTGGAAAAGGCCCTTTGACTTTTTTTGGAATCTACCTACGGAGAACATTATATAAATCAAAATTTAAAATAATTAGAACAATACATATATATATATATATGAAATTATGTTAACAAAAGTCATGTTAGGTTAGTGGTTAAGTCATTCAGTTATAAACTAGAGGTCCTGGGATCAAATCCCACCAGATGTTTCTTTTTTTAAATACATATACCAAAGGTTTTGAGAACCGTTGGTATAGATTTTATAATTACTTATACCAACGGTTTTCCCAAAACCCTTGGTATAGACCTATTGTCATGGCTTACTTTCCAACGGTCCTCCAAACCGTTGGTATGACCTATACCAACGGTTTGGGGACCTATACCAGCAGTTACAAACCGTTGGTATAGGGTATTTTTCCAGTAGTGAGGGTTTCTAGGTCTAAGGGTTTATGATTTTTTGGAGATGAATTTTTGGGGTTTTCATGGAATGAGGGTCTAGGATTTTCTAGGGATATGGTTTTAATTTTTTCTAGGGATGAGGATTTATGATTTTTTGGGGCTAAGGGTTTGCATTTTTCTCAGGATAACGGTTTAGTTTTTTTTGGGTTTACAATTTTCAGTTTTTTAATGATGAGTAATTGTATTTTTGGGGGGCTATGGTTTTAGGGTTTTATTGTTATGGGGGTTAAATATTTTTGGGGGATGAGGGTTCGGGGTTTTCTAGGGGGGGTTTAGGGATTTTTAGCGACGAGGTTTTAGGGTTCTCTAGGACTCTAGGTTTAGGGTTTTTAGGGGATCTGGGTTTAGGATTTTCTGGGGAAGAGGTTTAGATTTTTCATGAGATGAGGGTTTAGGGTTTTTTGGGGATGTGGGATAAGGGGTTTCTAGGGCTGAGGGTTGATGGTTTATTGGGGATGAGTGTTTAGATTTTTCTCAGGCTGAGGTTTAGGATTTTTTAGGATGAGAGTTTTGGGTATTCTAGGGTTGAGTTTTTTATGACTTTCAAGGGATGATGGGTTAGGTTTTTCTAGTGATGGGGTTTTTTGTGTTTTTTGGGCTATGGATTTAGTGTTTATGGGTGCTGAGAGTTTTTGGTTTTTTGGGCTAAGGTTTTATGGTTATGGGGGTCGGGGTTTTTGGATTTTTTAGGGATGAGGGTTAGGGTTTTTTTGTGACTACGAGTTTATTGTTTTTCAGGGCTAAGGGTTTAGGGTTTTTTGGGGTTTAGGGTTTTAGATATTCAGTGATGAGGTTTTGGGGGTTTTGGTGCTGATATTTTAGGTTTTTGGGGCTGAGGGTATAGGGTTTTACGGGGAAGAGGGTATTGGGTTTTTTGGGGCTGATAGTTTTGGGTTTTTTAGGGTTGAGGGTGTATGGTTTTTAGGGATGAGGGTTTGAATTCATTCTAGTGATGATGTTTTAGATGTTTTTTGGGGTTGAGGGTTTTGAGGGATTGGGGATGGGGATTTGGGGATTTATAGTTCTAAGGGTTTAGAGTTTTTGGGAGTGAGGGTTTATGGTTTTTGGAAACTGATGATTTAGGGGATTTTTTAGGATGACAAGTTTTTTTTGGAGATAAGGATTTAGGTGTTATTAGGATAGAGGGTTTAGTGGTTTTTTGGGATGAATGTTTAGGGTTTTCTGGGGATTATGTTTTTGGGTTTTTTGGGGTTATGGATTTAGTGTGTTTTGGGGATGTGGATTTATGGTTTTTTATGGATAATGGTTTAGGATTTCTTCGAGATAAGGGTCTAGGGATTTTTTGGGTTGTGGGTATAGGGTTTTTTGGGGATCTGGGTTGAGGATTTTTTGGGGCTTAGGTTTTATGATTTTTGGGATCGTAGAAATTATGTTTTTTAGAGAAGAGGGTTTAGGGAATTCTAGGGATGAGAGTTTATATTTTTGGGGATGTGGTTTTAGGAGGATTAGTGATGTGGGTTTTCTGTTTTTTCCAAAGGATTTTTTGTTTTTTGGGGACTATGTGGTTCGGATTTTTTAGGGTAGGGTGTTTAGGGTTTTTGTGTGAGTTTTTATGGGTTTTGTGGCAGAAGGGTTAATGGTTTTATTGTCAAAGTGTTTTGGTTTTTTTGGTGATAAGGGTTTAGGGATTTTTTGGATGAGGTTTTTGGGGTTTTGGGATGAGTAATAAAGGGTTTTTTGTTTTTAATTTTTCGGGTTTCTTTAGGGTTGAAGGTTTATTGGTTTTTGGTGCTGAGGGTTTATAGTTTTTCAGGTTGAGGTTTTGGGGTTTTTTGGGGGGTAGGGTTTATAGTTTTTTAGGTTTTGGGTTTTGCGTTTTTTGGGATTAAGGTTTAGGTTTTTTGGGGATGAGGGTTTTGGGTTTCTAGTGGTGATGGTTTTGGGTTTTTTTGTGCATGGGTTTTTACGGTTTTTTGGAGCTGAGAGTTTTTGGTTTTTTGGGATTGAGAGAATATGATTTTTTTTGGATAAGGGTTTATAGTTTTCTAGGGTTGATGGTTTTGGGATTTCTAAGGCTGATGGATTTGAATTTCTTTGGGGATTAGGGTTTTTATTTTTTCATGGTTATGGCTTTAAGAGTTTTTATGGATGAGGGTTTACAGGTTTTTTGAGCAGATGGTTAAGGGGTTTTGTGTTTGAGGAATTTTGGGTTTTTATGGATGTGGGTTTAAAAAAAAATTGGTTACTAATGGTTTATAGGATTTTGGGGATGAAGTTTTAGGGTTTTTTGGGACTGAGGGGCAATGGATTCGTGGGATTGGGTTTTTAGTTTTATGGGGGATAAGTGTTTTAGTTTTTTTAGGTAGAGGGTTTATGTTTTTTTTGGAGAGAAGTGTTTAGTTTTTTTTGGGGGGATGAGGATTTAGTGTGTTTTTGGATTAGGGTTCTGGGTTTTTTAGAGCCGTGTCTTTATGATTTTGGGTATGATGGTTTTGTGTTTTTTTGGGATTAGGGAAGATGGTTTTGGGGGGATTATTGTTTACAGTTTTTGGGGATAAGGGTTCAGGATATTTTATGGATGATTTATAATTTTTTTTGGGTGTTGAGAGTTTAGGTACATTTTAGGCTAAGGATTTATGGTTTTTTGGGTTAAGGATTTTAGGTTTTTTAGTGATAAAGGTTTAGTGTTTTTCAAGAATATGGGTTTTGGGTTTTTTAGTTCATAGAGTTGAGGGGTTATTGGGGTTGTGAGTATTGGTTTATTTTTGGTTAAGGGTTTAAGATTTTTGGGGACGAGGGTTTTGGGTTTTTTTGGGGATGAGGGTTTAGGATCATTTGAGATGAGTGTTTATGGGTTTTTTCGGATCTAAGAGTTTAGGATTTATCATGTCTTAGGGTTTAGGGTTTTTCATTTAGGGTTTTAGAGATTTTTGGGGCTGTGGGTTCAGGGTTTTTTAGCCCAATGGTTTAGGGAATTTTTGGGGCTGAGGGTTTAGGGTTATTTGGACACAGGGTTTAGGATTTTATTGGGTTGTGGCTTTAGATATATTAGGATATGAGGGTTTACAATTTTGTGGTGATGATATAGGTTTTTTTGGGATGTGGTTTTAGGGTTTTTCGGGAGGGGGTTTATGGTTTATTCTGGCTGAGTGTTTAAGCCATTTGTTTGGTTTAGGGATTATAATTTTTGAGGGCTAACGGTTTAGTGTTTCATGGCACTGAGGGTATATGTTTTTTTCCCTTTTGGGTTTTGGGGGTTTTGGGGTAAGAGTTATGGTCTTATTTTGTTAAGGATTTAGTGTTTTTAGTGATGAGGGTTAAGGTTTTTTGTACTGAGTTTTTGTCATTTTTGTGTCTGTGTGTTTAGTGTTTTTTGTGGTTGAAGGGTTAGCATTTTTAGGGATGATGAATTATGGTTTTTTACTAATAAGGGTTTAGTTTTTTTGTTTATGAGGGTTCAAGAATTATTGGGGTTTATGTTTTAGGGTTTTTTGGGGATGAGTGTTTTTCTATTCTTGGGGGTTATGTTTTTGAGTTTTTATTGGGGAAGACTGTTTAGTGATTTTGGGGGATGAGGGTATAAGGGTTTGGGGGATTTGGGTTTATGGTTTTTTGTGATGATGGATTAGGTATTTTTAGGTCTTAGGTTTTATGGTTTTTTAGGGATGGGGGTTTAGGGTTTTATTGGGGATAAGGTTTTTATAGTTTTTTGGGGATGAGTGTTTTGAGTATTTTGGGGCTGATGCTTTTGGGTTCTTTGGGACTAAGGGTTTAAGATTTTTTAGGCATAATGGTTTGTGTTTTCAGGGGTTGAGGGTTTAGGGATTTTTTTGGGATTATGGTTTTTGGGTTTTTGGGGATGAGTGTTTAGGGTTTTTTGGGAATGGTGATTTAGGATTCTTGTAAGCAGAGGATTTAGGGTTTCTTGGGGATAAGGTTTAGGGTTTTTAGGGAAAAGATTATGGGTTTTTTTTGGGATTGGGGTTTAGTGTTTTTTGGGGTGGCTGTTTAATATTATTTTTTGTTTGTGAATTTATTGTATTTTGGGGCTAACAGTTTAGTGTTTTTTAGGGTTTAGGGTATAGGGTTTTTTTGGGATATTGGTAGAGGGTTTTTTGGGGGATGAGGGTTTATGGATTTTTGGGGATAAGGCATTATGGTTTTTTATTGACATGGGTTTATTATTATTTTTTTACTGAGGGTTTAGTGTTTTTCTAGGTTGAGGTTTGAGGTTTTTTTTGGGATTTTGGATTTATTGTTTTTGGGGCTGAAGGTTTTGGACTTTTTTCCATGACGGTTTAGGGTTTTTGGGTGATGTGAGTTTACGGTTTTTTGGGGATAAGGGTTTATGGTTTTTTAGGGCTGATTGTTTAGGGATTTTTATTGGCTGATAGATTTAGGTTTTTTTAATGAGTTTTTTTTGGATTTATGGTTGAGGGTTTTGGGTTTTTTTAGTGATGATGATTTTGAAATTTTTAGGGATAAGGATTTTGGATTTTTTGGTGGTGAGGTTTTTTTAGGGTTGATGGTTTTTTGTTTTTTAGGCCATGGGTTTAGAGTTTTTTTGGAAATGTGGGTTTGTGATTTTTGGGGTTTATTTTTTCGTATTTTTTAGGAATGATGGTTTAGGATTTGTTAGGGATGAGGATTTACGGGTTTTTGGGATGAGGGTTTAGGATTTCTGGGCCCTTGGGTTTTTGTGGTTTGTGGGGATGGGGGTTTAGGGTTTTGTGGGGATTAGGGTTTATGGTTTTTTGGGGATATGGATTTTTGGTTTTTTGGGGTTGTGGATTTAGGTTTTTGTGGGACTGATGATTTTTGGTTTTTTGGGGGCATAAGGATTATTGTTATTTGGGGTTTAGTGTTTAGGGTTTATTTGGGCTTGGGGGTTTAGTGTTTTTTAGGGTTGCCTATTAATTGTTTTGGGGGGATGATGGTTTAGGGTTTCATTGGAGTTAGGGTTTAGGATTTTTTTCGATGAGGTGTTATGGTTGTTTGGAGATAATGGGTTATGAGTTTTCGGTACGAAGGTGTTAGGGTTTTGGGGGTTGAGGGTTTATAGTTTTTTTGGGATGAGTGTTTTGGGTGTTTTAAGACTAAGGGTTCATCGCATATTAGGGATGAATGTTTGATGTTTTTTGGGGATGATGGTTTATAGAATTTTTTTGGGATGAGGGTTTAGGTCATTTTTTGTGATTAGGGTTTGGGGTTTTTTATAGATGAGAGTTCAGTGTATTTTGGGTCTCATAGTTGAGGGTTTTTTAAGGATGAGGGTTCAATATTTTTTGGGAATTAGGTTTGTGGATTTTTTGGGGTTTATGGTTTATGGTTTTCTTTGGAATTAGAGTTTAGATTTTATTTTGGATGAGGGTTTAGTGTTTTTGTGGGTGAGGATTTAGTCTTTTGTGGTTGATGGTTTTGGGAATTTTTGGGATGAAGATTTAGAGGTTTTTGGGATGTAGGATTAGGGTTTTATATGGATAAATATTTTTCTTTTCTTGAACTGAGGTTTTAGGGTTTTTTCCGGTTGGAAGCTTAGTGTTTTAGGGGATGAGGGTTTAGGTTCTTTTAGGGTGAATGGTTTATGGGTTTTTACAACCAAGGGTTTATTGTTTTTTAGGTATGAGGGTACAATGTTTATTTAGGGTTGAGGTATTATGGGTTTATATGGTAGGGGATCGGAGTTTTTTAAGGACAAGGGATTAGTGTTTTTTGGTCCTCAGGTTTTTGGGTTTTTAGGTGTTAGGGATTTAGGGTTTTTTTGCGGCAAGGGTTTTAGGATTTTTTGGTGCTATGGGTTTAGGGATTTTCATGGAAGAGAGATAATGTATTTTTGGGATAAGGGATTATGTTTTTATAGGATAAGGGTTTAGGAGTTTTTGGGGTTGATGTTTTTTTTGGGTTTTTATGATTGATGGTATTGAGTATTTTGGGGATTTGGTTTTATGGTTTTTTGGGGATGACAGTTTTGATCTTTCATGGCTGATGGTTTATGGTTTTACTGGGCTAGGGTATTAATGTTTTTAGGACTAAGGGTTTATGGTTTTTTTGTGTTTATGGTTTATATTTTTTCAGGACTTAGTGTTTAGGGTTTTCATGGGATGCTGGTTTAGGCTCCTCTAGGGTTGTGGGTTTAGGGTTTTCTTGAAATAAAGGTTAATGTTTTCTTAGACTGAGAATTTTGGGTTTTTTTAGGCTAAGTGTTTAATGTTTTTTGGGTATGATGGTTTAGATTTTTTTTTGGCTGAGTGTTTAGGGATTTTGGGTATGAGGTTTTAGGTATTATTGGGTTTGATGGTTTAGGGTTTTTTAGGTTTGAGGAATTATGATTTTCTGGGATTGAGGGTTTAGGGTCTCTTGGGGATGAGAGTTTATGGTTTATTGGGGATGAGTGTTTAGGTTTTTTGGGCTGAGGGATTATGGTTTTGGCGGATAAGTGTTTAGGGTTTTTTGGGTATGAGGGTTTAGGGTTTTTTGGTGCTTATGGTTTGGGATTTTATAGGGTTACGGGTTTAGGATTTTATGTTGATGAGGGTTTAAATTTTTCTAGGTATAAGGGATTATGGTTTTATGGTGTATATGGTTTTGGGTTTTCATGGGTTTGGGGTTTATGGATTTATATGATGAGGATTTATGGTTTTCTAGGGATTAGGGTTTATGGTTTTCAATGGATGAGGGTTTTGGGGTTTTGAGGCCGAGTGTTTAGGTTCTTCTAAGGCTACTTGTTTATGGTTTTATGCAAATGAGGGGTTAAGTGATGTGAATCATGGTTCACACATATAGTGAGGAGTTGAGGGCGATGATGGAATTTATGGTGGAAGTATAATTAATGAACAATACCCATTGCATGGAATTTGTGGCCCATTTACAAGAGGAATAATTATAATGATGAAAGAGGCTTTACATGACCTCGTATTGAAATTACAAGAGGAGGCCCAATATGCATGCATGGTAGGAGAAAATAATCCTTTAATGACACTTCTTAAACCCCAAAAATGAGCCTAAAAAGGCCCACCCAAATGATTCCAAGAAATTTAATCCACATGAATGAAGGAAATCCCCAATGTCAAAAGTGGTGGGCCCGTTGTCTCCAAAGTCATGGTGGAAATCTTCAAAGTCTTTGGGGTGGTTTCAAAAAGTCTTATTTGGAAATATCTTGTCCCCAAAAGCCATCGGCATGTGTAAACAATGTCAAATTCTTAATATATACTTTAGAATTTTTTGGGATATGTATTTTGACATTTATTCCTCTCATTTGGCTATAAATAGCCACCTCATTGTACTTCTCGGAGGTTAATTTTAAATTTGAGGGTTTCTGGCATTATTATTCTTGTGTTTCCCGTGTTCTTAGGAGAATACATGTAAGGATCATCAAAGGAGGGATCAAACTTTGTGGAACATTATAATTATATTTTCAAGGGGGAAGTCTCCTTGTGGTTCTAATTGATCATCCCCCTTCCCCATTTTTTCATTTCATTTTATTCAATTTCCATTCCCCCTTCTTATATAACTTATGTTTCCAAATATTCCCCAAGGAATACCACACACCCATATAGTATCATATCATTTGTTATCAGAGCAAGGAAATGGAATCCAAGTTCTTTCATATTTCTATTTCTCAAATATTTTTTTCTTCCCCTTCTTCTATTTTCATCCATCACCAATTCTTGATGCAACATTCTTCAGTATTTTCATCTGCTCTTTCATTGAGTTTTTAGAAGTATAATATTTCATTTTAATGGTTCATAATCTCATCAATCTTCTAGATTTGGAAACACTAAAATCTGACACATATTTTTTGAGATAAGTATGAATAAATTTGTAATACATATTCACATTTGTAAAATCTAACAATCTCCAAGATGGAATTCTAATTGAGTTTGAAGCGTTCATTTGAAAAATATTGTCTTATAGAAATTCCAAAAATTCCAGAAATTTCATTCCTCACCCTTTTGGAATCTTCTTTATTGGATTTTTGGTTTTCATATTTTTTAAAGTCACACACTAACATAAAATCATGGTGCACTCTCTCTTGGTTGAATTATTTTATAAAAAAAAGCGCAGAAAAAAAAAGAAAAAAAGAAAAGAAAAAAAAGAAGTTGTTGAAATTTATTTCACATTGTATTGTCCCTTTAGTTCAAATTTAATGAATTTATAATACAATATTTCTATTCCAAATTCTTTCATTCAACTATATACAACCTTTAAACATAAATTTTTCTTCCATTTCTCTTTATATCTCATTTTTTTCATGGACTCCATTGATTCAAACCCTTTTAAAATTTCCGATTTTTAATGATTGACATGAGTTGATTTCTTATTATTAATTTTATTCTTGATTATATTTAAGAACACTTTTTGGAACCAATTTTTTGTGCTACAAAGTGTGAGAAACTCTTTTGAGAGATTAAAAAAAGAGAGAGAAATAGTGTGTGATTATTTAAAAAAATGGAAAGAGAGGAAGAAAGAAGTGAGATTGACATCAAATTATTCATGAAAGTTGTCACTGAATATTTACAAGATCGAATTCTAGGTTGGATGATTTTAAAAGTTCCTCAACTTTTATGTCTCCAAGAAGGAAAGAAATTCATGAATGTGATGATGAGTACTCTGGTTTTGAAGAAACATTTCTTAGGCAAGGGCAACACGCTGCTTGGAGAGAAAATGACTGGGAAATCATCAAAGTGAATCTTCCATCATTTCAAGAGAAGAGTGACCCATAAGTTTATTTGGAGTGGGAGCGGAAGGTTGACCATTTGTTTGGATTTCACAACTTCACAGATTAAAAAAAGGTAAAATTGGTGGCGCTTGAGTTCAATGACTATGCAAGTAATTGGTGGGACCAATTACAAGTAAATTGACGATGAAATGGAGAAAGGCCAATTCGAACAAGGGAATAAATGATGATAGTAATGCCAAAAAGGTGCATTTCTAGTAATTATTATCGGGATTTTCATTTGAAGTTACAAAAACTTGTGCAAAGTTCCATGTGTGTGGAGGAATACTCTAAGGAAATGGAGATATAAATTATTTGATCCAATTTAGAGGAGGATTGAGAAGAAACCATGGATATGGTCATAAACTACTTGAATCCTGAAATAAGAGATTTGGTGGAACTACACACCTACATTGACATGGAAGAGTTTCTATATAAGTGGTGAAGGTCAAAAAATAGTTACATTCTCGAAGAATTCAAGTAAGTTCACATATTGTTTTGAAGGATAATTAGAAAGATCCAAAATCAACTTCAATGTGGAATGAAAAAAACCAAGGGATTCCAAATTTGTTTCAAAACAAAGAGAAGAGGCCAATAATAAGATCCTCCCCACTGATTCAAAAGGAAAAATTGACACAAATTTCTCTTCTATGTCTTGTAATATAAAGTGTATTAAGTATCATGGACATGGTCATATTGAATCTCAATTCCCAAACAAAAGGGCCATGGGTATTTTGGATAATGGAGACATCCTTAGTGAGCACTCTAGAGATGATGAGATGCCATCTTTGGAGGAGAGTTTAGAAGTGTAATTTTAAGAACCCGTACATGGAGAAGCATTAGTGTAAAGAAGAGAATTAAACATTCAACCAATATATGATCATGACGAGGAGAAATGTGTGAATATTTTTCATACAAGATGCCACATCAAGGAGAAGGCATGTAGTATGATCATTGATTATGGAATTTTTATTAATGTGGCTAGTACCATGTTGGTGGAGAAGTTGATTTTCCCTAATCTAAGGAATACAAGACATTATATATTGTAGTGCTTAAATGATAGTGGAGAAGTGAGGGTCCAAAAAAGCCATAGTTTCTTTTTTCCATTGGAAAATATCTTGATGAGGTTCTGTGTGATGTTGATTTGATGCAATCTGGACATTTTCTACTATGGAGACCATAGAAATTTGATAGAAGGGTGATGTATGATGGCTATGCTAACCACTTATCTTTTCTTTTTAGTGGTTGATAGATTGTTTTGACTCCTATTAGTCTCATACAAGCATATTAATACCAAGTGATGATAAATAAAAAATAGAAAAATAAAAAATAAATGAGTGAAAAAGAAAGTGGGAGAAATAAAATTTTGAGTGATAAAAAAGAGAGTGATGAGTTGAGAGAAAAAATAATTGAGATAAAAAAATGAAAATATTAGAAAATTAAGATTGAAAAAAGAGAAACGAGTGATATAAAATGATATGAGAGAAATTAAAGAGATGAAAACAAGTGTGTTGAGAGAACAGTGAGTTTATTTTCCAGAAAAAGAGACATGAATGATGCTTTATTGAGTGGGAATGTGTTCTTAATCATTAGTAAGGATGCTTACCTTGCAACTAAGGAACATAACCATTCTTTTCCTTTTTTGTGTAGTGTCTTTACTATAGGAATTTTGTGATTTTTTCCTGAAGAAACACCAGATGGATTACCCCCTTTGAGAAGCATTGATCATAGGATCGACGTCATACCAAGTGCCACAATTCCCAACATGCCCTCATATAGATCTAATCCGAAAGATAATAAAGAGATCCAATGTTATGTTGAATAACTCAGGAATAAAGTATTTTTTAGGGAAATTATGAGTCCATGCACTGTTTTAATTATCCTACTACCCAAGAAAGATGGAACACGACGGATGTGGGTGGATTTTCATGCCATCAACAAAATAATAGTTAAGTACCGCTATCCCATCCTTCAAATTGATGACATGATTGATGAATTACATGGGGAATATTTTTTTTAAAAAAATGATCTTAAAATTGGATACCACCAAATTCAAATGAAAGAAGAATATGAGTGGAAAACTTCTTTTAAAACTAAGTTCTGTTTGCATGAGTGGTTAGTTATGCCTTTTGGTTTAACTAATTCACCAAGTACATTCATAAGCTTAATGAACCATGTTCTTATTTAATTCATTATAAAATATGTGGTTGTATATTTTAATGATATCTTGGTGTATATAAAATCTCTATACAACCATTTTGAACACTTGCGTTTGGTATGCGAGACCCTTAAAGAAAACCAGATTTGTGCCAATTATCAAAAATGTTCATTTGGCATGGATTCTGTTGTGTTTCATGGATTTTTTATAGGGGTGTAAGGGATTTTTGTGGATTATGAAAAGATTAAATCAATTAAAGAGTGGACCACACCGAAGAGTGCAACTTATGTTAGGAGTTTTCATGGACTACAAAGCTTCTATAGGAGGTGATGAGAAGGAAAATTTTGTTTGGGAATTACATGCCCAGGTGAAATCCAAAATTGAAAGAATAAATGAATAATATGTGAAGAAATCACACAAGTATTCAAGGAAAAATCCTTTTGAATAGAGACAGGATGATGAGAATCATGGTGCACACATGCAGTGAGGAGTTGATGGTGATCATGGCATTGATGGTGGAAAGAGAATTAATGGACAAGACCCATTTCATGGGATTGGTGGCCCAATGACAAGAGGAAGAATTATGGGGATGAAAGAGTCTTTACATGGCCTCATTTTGAAATTACTAGAGTAGGCCCAACAAGTATTCATGGGATGATAAAATGGGCCTTTAATCACAATTATTAATGCCCAATATTGAGCCTAAAAGGCCCACCCAAATGATTCCACAAAATTTAATCCACTTGCATTAAAGAAATCTTCAATGTCAAAAGTGTTCATCCCCTTGTCTCCAAATTCATGGTGGAAAACTTTAATGTCCTTAGGGTGGTTTAAAAAGCTTATATGGAGATATATTTTTCCCTAAAGCCATGACAATATGTAAACAAAGTAAAATTAATGGGATTGGATTTATACTTTTGTGGGATAGGTATTTTGACATGTATTCCTTTCATTTGGATGTAAATAGCCAACTCATTGTATTCCTTGGAAGTTAATATCGAATTTGAGAGTTTTGGACATTATTATGCTTGTGTTTCTTGTGTTCTTAGGAGAATGAATGTAAGGCTAATCAAAGGAGGGGTCAAAATTTTTGGCGCTTTACAATTAGAGTTTCAAGTGTCAAGTCTCCTTGGAATCCAAATTTATCATCCCCTTCTCCATTTATTTTCCTTACATTTCTTTTAATTTCCATTCCCCCTTATTCTATCACTTGTGTTTCTGAATTTTCACCAATGAATACCACACGCCTATACGGTATCATATCATTAGGATTTTTTGGGGATAATGGTTTAGGGTTTTTTCGGGATAAGGGTTTAGGGTACTTTAGGGCCTGGGGGTTTAGGGTATTTTAGGTGTGTTGTTTTTAGGGTTTTTCAAGGATGAGGGTTTAGTATTTTTCTGGTATTATGGTTAGGGGTTTTCAGGGCTAAGGGTTTTAGGTTTTCAAGTAAATTGGTTCAAGGCTTTTCATGGGTGAGTTTTTAGGGTTTTTTAGGGCTAAATGTTTAGGGTTCTTCAGGACTGTGATTTTAGGGCTATACAGGTATGTGAATTTAGGGTTTTTTGGTATGGGGTTTAGGGTTTCTTGGTGCTAAGGGTTTAGGTATTTTCTTGGATTTGGGTTTTTGCTTTTTTGTGGGTGATGGTTTAGGATTTTTTAGGGATGAGGGTTTAGGGTCTTTGAGAAATAAGTATTTAATGTTTTTTGGTGGTGAGTGTTTAGGATTTTATAGTTTTGAGGGTTTATATTTTCTAGTGTTGAGGGTGAAGTGTTTTCTAAGGCTTATGGTCTAGGGATTTTTAGGGCTATGGGTTTTGGGTCATTTGGGTCTGACGGTTTAGGGGTTTTTTTGGGGTTGATGGTTTACTATTTTTTAGGCTTATGGTCGAGTATTTTTTTGGGTATGAGTGTTTAGGTTTTTATAGGTATGGGGATTTAGGGTTTTTTTGTGCTGAGGGATTAATTTATTTTTTGGGCTGATGGTTTAGGGTGTTTTCAAGATGAGGGATAATAATATTTGAGGATGAGGGTTTTGTGTTTTTTGGGTTTTTGGGGATGATGGTTTAGGGTGTTTTAGGCTAATGATTTTGGGGATTAAGGGTATTGGTTTAGGTGTTTTAAGTTTGACTATTTTTTGTTTTTTAGGTTTGGGGATTTTGTGTTTTTTGGGGATATTTTTGGGGCTTTGAGTTTTGGGTTTTTTGAGGCTGTGAGATTAGTGTTTTTTTCGGGCGGAATTGTTTTGGGTTTTTCTGTTTTAGGGATTATGGTTTTTTGGGGGGTTGAGAGTTTTTCATTTTTTTCCATGTTCAGTGTTTTTGGGTTTATAATACTAAGGGTTTATGATTTTTTAGGGATTAGTGTTTAATATTTTTTGGGGCTGAGTGTTTTGATGTTTTGTGTATTGAGGGTTTAGAGTGTTTTTGGAGCCAAGTGTTATGTTTTTTTGGGCTAAGGGAGTACCATTATTCAGCACTGTGGATTTAGGGTTTTGGGGAATGAGGGTTTAAGGTTTTTTTGGGTCCAATGAATTTTGTATTTTTTGGGACTGAGGGTTTAGGTTGTATTGGGTCTGAGGGTTTATGGTTTTTTAGGATTTTGGTTTAGTGTTTGTTAGGTTAAGGGTTTTCTGGGAATATGGGTTTAGGGTTTTTTTTGGCTAAGGGTTTTGTGTTTTTAAGGGATGAGGATTTAGGGTTTTTTGCAGATGAGGTTTTTTTTGGTTTTTGTGGGGTGAGGATTTAGGGGTTTTATGGTCTTATGCTTTAGGGTTTTGGGGAATTGAGCGTTTAAGGTATTTTGGGGCTGAGCAATCAAGGTTTTTTTGGGATAAGGGACTAGTGTTTTTTTGGGATAAGGTTTTTGGGTTTTTGGGTTTAAAGGGTTTAGGATTTTTTTGGGATGGCTATTTATAGTTTTTTTAGAGTTGAGGGTTTATGGTTTTTTGGGTCTTATAGTTTATGACTTTGGGGGTTTATTTTATAGGGTTTTATTTTGGGAATGAGGGTTTTGGGTTTGGGGGTAGTGGGATTAGGGTTTTTTAGGGATAAGGGTTTTGGGTTTTTTAGGGATAATGTTTTTGGGGTTTATGAGGTGAGGTGTTACTTTTTTGGGTGTGGGGGTTTACTATTTTTTTGTGTTGAGGGTTTATAGTTTATTTGGGATTAGTGTTCTGGGGTTTTGGGGCTATGGGTATAGGTTTTTTTGGGGTTGTGGGTATAAGATTTTTTGGGGCTAAGGGTTTAGGGTTTTTTGGGGATGAGGGTTTAGTGTTTTTTGGGGATGAGGGTTTAGGGTTTCTTAGGATGTGGGTTTTTTGTTTTCGTAGATAATGGTTCATGGTTTTTTGGGATGAGTTTTTAGGGGTTATTAGGGTTGATAGTTTAGTGGTTTTGGGGGTTGAGGTCTCTGGTTTTTTAGGGATGAGCGTTTAGGGTGTTTGCGGGATTGGGGTTTAGGTTTTTTGGGTGATAAGGGTTTAAATTTTTTTGTGGATCAGGGTTTTGGGTTTTTTAGGGATGATGGTTTAGGGTTTTTGGCACTAAGTGTTTGAAATTTATTAGGGTTTTGGGTTTTGGTTTTTTTTGGGCTGCGGGTTTAGGTTTTTTAGGAATGATGGTTTTTTCTTCTTCTTTTTTACCATTTTTTGGGGCGGAGGATTTCCATTTTTTGGGTTTATGGTTTGTGGTTTTTTAGGTATGAGGGTTAGGGTTTTGGGGGAAGAGGTTTTAGGATTTTTTGGTTATGAGGGATTAGGAGAATTGGGGGATCAGTATATAGGAATTTTGGGGGGTGAGAGTTTTGGGTTTTTCTGGGGATGAAGGTTTGTAGTTTTTTTGGGATGGGTTTTAATGTTTTTTGGGGAAGTGGGATTAGGGTTTTTCGGAACTATGGGTTTAGGATTTCATTGTGTTGTGGGTTTATGTTTTTTTGGGGATAATGTTGTAGTGTTTTGGTGGTGTGTGTATTGGTTTTTGTGGGACTGAGAGGTTAGGGTTTTTTTTGATGATGTTTTTAGGTTTTTGGGGTTGAGGGATCTGGTTTTTTTGGATAATGGTTTAGGTTATTTTGGGGTTGAGGGTTTATAGCTTTTTTGGGTCTGAGGGTATATGGTTTTTTATATAAGGGTTTAGAGTGTCTTTAGGTTGAGGGATTAGGGTTTTTTAGGGGGATGAAGGTTTAGGGGTTTTTTGTGTATGAGGGGTGAGGGCTTTTTTGGGGCTCATGTTTGAGGGTTCTTTTCGTCTATTGTTTCTGGGTTTTTGGGTTTTTAGAGACCAGGGATTATGGTTTTTTGGGGAGTAGAGTTTTGAGTTTTTTGGGGAAGAGGGTTTAGGTTTTTTGGGGGAAAATGATTTAGGGTTTTCTGGTGTTACGGATTTCTGGTTTTTTGTGGCTGGGGGAATAGTTTTTATTTGGTTATGAATGATTATCATTTTATAGGGATAAAATTATGATTATTTGGGGCTAGGGGTTTAGGGATTTAAGTGTATGTTTTTAGGGTATTATAAGTATGAGGGTTAATGATTTTTGGGTATGGGGGTTTAGGGTTTTGGGGGATAAAGGATTGGGATTTTTAGGGCTGGTGGTTTAGACTTTTTTGTGGCTGGGGTGTAGGGTTTTTGGGGATTACGTTTTAGTGTTTTTTAGTGATTAGGGTTTAGGGGTTTCTATGGTTGAGGGTTAGCAATTTTTTAGGGATGAGGGTTTGGTTTATTTTAGCGGGGTGGGTTTATGATTTTTTCTTATTGGGGATTTATGGTTTTTTGGGGATGTAGGTTTTGGGTTTTTTGGTGCTGAGTGTTTAGGATTTTTAGGGATGAGGGTGAATTGTTTTTTTGGAATGAGGGCATATGGTTTTAGGGGTTTCAGGTTTTAGGGTTTTTTTGTCCTGAGGTTCTGTGATTTTTTGTTGTTGAGGGTTTTGGGGTTATTGGGATTGTGGTTTTAGGATTTTTTGGGGATGATGGTTTAGGGTTTCATTGCAGGTGGTTTTGTGTTTTTTAGGGATGGGGTATAGGGATTTTTGGGACTGAGAGTATTGAATTGTTTAGTTCTATGGGTTTATGAGTTTTTGGACTGAGTGTTTCAGATTTTCATGGGAATAAGTTTTAGGGTTTTCTAGGGATAAGGGTTCTGTGTTTTTTTGGCGGTGAGGGTTTATGGTTTTTTTGGGATATGGGTTTAGTGTTTTTTGGGGATGAGTGCTCAGAGTTTTCTAGGGATAAGGGTTTTGATTTTTTTGGGCTGAGGGTTTTTTGGGTATAATGGTTTTGGGTTTTATGGCGATGAATGTTTAGTGTTTTTTGAAGCAAAGGGTTTATGGTTTTTAGGGATAATTTTTTTTTGTTTTTCAGGGGATGAGGGATTAGGGTATTTATAGGATGAGTATTTAGGTTTTTTGGGCTCAGGGTATAGTGTTTTTCTATGATGATGGAATATTATTTTTAAAGGCTGAGGGTTTAGGGTTTTTCAGGGTTTTGAGTTTAGGGATTTTAGGGTGAGTGTTTTAGAGTCTTTCAGTGTTGAGGGTTTAGTATTTATCAAGGAAATGCTTTTAGGGTTTTTCATGGTTGTGTGTTTATATGTTTTCATGGCTGAGGGTTTAGGGTTTTTTAGGGATTTTGGGTTAGGTCTTATTTGGGCTGTGGGATTAGGGTTTTTCAAGGGTGAGGGTTTAGGTTTTTTCAGTGATGAGGGTTTAAGTTTTTATGGGGAAGTGGTTGAAGGTTTTTTTATTGAGGATTTTCGATTTCTTGTTGATGAGGGTTTATATTTTTCTCGTTTAAAGGGTTTAGTGTTTTCTTGGGTTGAGGGTCTAGGGTTTTTTGTGGATGATGGTTTTGGTTTTTTTGGGTATTGTGGTTTTTTGGGGGGTTGAGGATTTAGGGGTTTTGGGACTGAAGGTTTATGATTTTTTTGGATGATGGTCTTGGGTTTTTTTGGGGATGATGGTTTAGGGTTTCTGGGGCTTTGAATTTATGGATTTTGTGGGCTTAGGGTTGATGGTTTTTTTGGGATGGGGATTAGAATTTTTTTTTGGGATGACGTTTATGGGTTTTGGGGGTTGAGGGCTTTGGGGTTTTGTAGGATATGGGATAATTGTATTTACATAAAAGAGTTTTGGGTTAAAGGGTTTTTTGATTTTGGAGGTTTAGAGTTTTTTTGGGATAGCTGTTTATTGTTTTTTGAGGTTATATATTTAAGGTTTTTTAAGATGAGTATTAGGGTTTTTTAGTACTAAGGGATTATGGGTTTAAGGGTTAATGTTTTTTAAGGGTTGAAAGTTTTTTTTGGTTTTTTGAGGATGAGTGTTTAGTGGTTTCTAGTGTTGATGGTTTAGGGTTTTTTTAGGGATGAGGGGTTAGGGATTTTATGGCTGAGTGTTTAGAGGTTTTGGGTTTTGAGAGTTTCGGGTTGATTGGGTGTGAGGGTTAAAGGTTTTTTTCGGGTTATGGGTTTATGGTTTTTGGTACTGAGGATTTAGGGTTTTTTTGGGAATAAGGGAGATGATGGTTTATAGTTTAAGGGGCTTAGGGTTTATGGTTTATGGGGCTTAGGGTTTAGTGTTTTTGGAGATGATGGTTTATAGTTTTTTTGGCCTAGGGGTTTAGGCTCTTTTAGTAAATTGGTTAAGGGTTTTGTTTGTGCTATGTGTCTAGGGGACTTTTAGGAATGTTGGTTTTGGATTTTTTGTGTAATGGGATTAGGTGGTTTGTGGATGAATTTTAATGTTTCTTATGGATGAGGATTTATTGTTATTTGGGGCTGAGGGTTTAGGGTTTTTTGTGGTTGAGCGTTTATGGTTTTTTGAGGCTAAGTGAGAAGTGTTTATTTGGGATAAGGGTCTAGGGTTTTTTGGGGTTGAGGGTTTAGGAATTTTTAGGGATAAGGGTTTAGGGAATTTTTGGGTTGAGTTTTTAGGTTTTCTAGTACAAATGGTTCAATGTTTTCTAGGACTGAGGGTTTTGGGTGTTGGGGAGATAAGGGTTTATGGTTTTTTGGGGTTCAGGTTTTAGAGTTTTTTGTGGATGAGGTTTTAGGGTTTTGGGTGCTGAGGGTATAGGGTTTTATAAGGATTAGGTTATAGGTTTTTTGGGGGTTGATTGTTTCGGGTTTATTGATTATGGGGGAGTAGGTAATTCTGGGGGTGAGGGTTTAGGGTTTTCTAGGACTGAGGTTTTAGGGTGTTTTGGGGATGAGTGCTTAGGTTTTTGTGTGGATTTGTGTCTAGAGTTTTCTTGGGATGAGGGTTTTGGGTTTTTTTTAAGAATGAGGGTTTAGTATTTTCTTTGGAATGATATTTTAGTTTTTTTGTAGAAGAGGGTTTTTGTTTTCGAGGGATGTGGTTTTTAGGTTTTTTGGGGTTGAGGGTTGAAGGATTATTGGGGATGAGGGTTTTGGGTTTTCAGGGTTTATGGTTTATAGTTTTATATGGTATTGTGTTTAGTTTTTTTTTTGGATGGGGTTTTATGGTTTTCTAGGGATAAGTGTCTTGGGTTTCATGTGTCTGAATTTTTAGGTTTTTCTTGGATGAGGGTTTTAGATTTTGGTGGATGAGGGTTTGGGGTTTTTTGGGGATGAGGGTTAGGGTTTTGGGATTTGTGGGGATGTGGTTTTCAGGTATTCTATGGATAATAAATTACAATTTCTTGGGGATGAATTTTTAGGGTTTCTTTGGGATGTGGGTTAGTGTTTTTTAGGGATGAGTGTCTAGGTTTTTTGGGGATGAGGGATTGGTGTTTTTTAGGATGATTGTTAATGTTATTCTACTATTGTGCATTCAAGGTTTTGTGGGGTTGAGGGTAGAAGGTCCTATGGGTAATAAGGTTTATGGTTTTTTTGGGATAAGTGTTTAGATTGTTCTATGGCTGAGGGTTTTGGGTTTTTGGGACTAAGGGATTACGGTTTTGTGGGACTGAGGTTTTATGGTTTTTGGGGGCTGTGGGCTTAGGGTTTTCCGAGTTTGATGGTTTATGGTTTTTTTGGATGATGGTTTATGTTTTTTTGGAAGAGGTTTTAGAGTTTTTTGGGATAAGGATTTTTTGATTTCTAGGGATGAGTTTTTTTGGTTTTATGGGCATGAGGGTTTCAGTTTTTCTAGGACTGAGTATTTAGGGTTTTTCTTGAATGATGGTATAGAGATTTATTAGTTTCTGGGTTTAGGTTTTTTTTAAAGTGGTTTTAGATTTTCCATGTTTGATGGATTAGGGTTATCTGGCATTGATGGTTTAGGGTTTTTTGTGTACGTGGGTTTAGTTTATTTTGGGGATGAGGGTTTAGGATTTTTTGAGGCTATGGGTTTAAGGTCTTCTGGGGGTGAGGGTTTATGTATTTCTAGGGTTCAGGATATATTGTTTTTTGGGAGTGGGTTCTTGGGTTATTTGGGGTTCTGGTTTAGTGATATTTAGGGATGAGGGTTTCTTGTGGATGGGGGTTTATGGTTATTTGGGGATGAGGGTTTAGGTTCTTCTAGGGATGGGGGTAGATGGCTTTTTTTGGATATGGGTTTATGGTTTTCTGGGGCTAAGGGTTTTGGGTTTTGGGGGGTTAATCATTCATTGTTTTATGGGTATGAGGGTTTATGGTTTTCTAGGGATGAGGGTTTATGGTTTTATGAGGCTGAGGATTTAGGTATTTTTGGGGATGTGGGCTCAGGTTTTTCAAGGGATGTGGGTTTAGGGTTTTCTTGGGAAGAGGGTTTAGGGATTTCTAGGGATGAGGGATTAGAGTTTTTATAGTGTCGAGGGTTTTGTGTTTTCTAGGGATAAGTGCATATGGTTTTGTGGGATGAGGGATTAAAGTTTTCAAAGGATAAGGGTTTATGAATTTGTAATATCGATGATCTAGGGAATTATAGGGATAAGGGATTAGGGTTTTATTAGTATGAGTTTTTATGGTTTACAGGGAATGATGGTTCTGGGTTTTCTATGGATGAGGGTTTATGGTTTTCTTAGGATAATGGTATTGTAATAACCCAGTTTTTACTTGCAAGTATGAGTTTATTTTCTTCCTTTTAATTTAAGTTGTTTTTTAGAAAACAAGGAAAAACTAGACAAGTACTAGAATCATTATTGTCCCACGACCTAACATAGGGGTACATGCCGTGTACTACTACATACAAGCCACGTATTTTGGTCATGTATGATTGGAATACATGGTGTGTTTTCATGTCAGCAAAGAAATGAGGCAAACTAAATTACACACCGTGTAATATCTATTACATGCTATGTAGTCATGTTAATAGACCCTGGAAAGTAAGTCAGTGAAATTCAGCTGTGAAATGAACAATTAAATATTATACACACTCTGTTTATTGACTTACACACCATGTATTTTGTGTTTTTCACTTAAAATGGGTAGTATCCTCTCTATTCAGAAGATTGGATAGTGGGCTTGCTGAGGGAACTCAAGAGGAGTTTCGGAACTTCAACCTCTTCTCAGTTGATCATCCTAACTCTGAATCAATCACTGTCAGTCTCATTTAAAACCAATCAGTATGCTCTCGATTACTCTTAATCCATTCTTAGTGATTTTTATTCTCAGCTATGTTATTTAAGGTTGAGTGAATATCCTTGTTTTGTAGATCTATACTGTTCTAGCTTGAATTGGAAGTTGAGGCTGGATGAGGAGAGTCATACTATGATGAGGTAGGTGGTTTCGTGCTAATTGCTTAATGTGATGTTGTTTATATGTGTCGTTGTGCCTTGCACCCATGTTTGGGGAGTCTCTTTGTTGATACTTTAATATGTGTTAGTTCCTAAGGATGGGTAGGTGATTAACTAAATGAATTGAAGCATGTTGAGAATGCTTTTTTTGATTAATGACCTCCCCACAGGTGCATTTCCCATGGATAACTATTTTTGGGTATTTTTAATTAGGATAACCATGGTTATTCCATTTTTTTCCTTATTATGGGTTTTTTGAATTGAATTGGTTAATAAAATGATTACTAATGTGAATTATTTCCATGTTAACCATGTAATAGTGTAAATATTCATGTATTTCCTTATGCTAAATTTCTTATATGTTGGGTGTGGCCCTGTTGAAATATTCTACCTGCTAGAAGAGATTTTTCATGCCTATGGGAAAGGTTTTGTGTGCCAGTGGGATACGTTTTGTTATTCCTGTGGGAAATTTCTTGAGGGAAAGAATTTTTTATGTTCGTAGACTACCTGAGGGAATGTTTTTGATCTAAGGTTTGACTGTTGTAATTACTTATGACGTGTCTTCCAAGATAAATCACAATCTTGGATTTTATTTTCATTCTACTAGATTGATTTCCTACTGTGGTATCTACTATGATTACTTGAATAGGTGATTTACTGGCCATGGATGGATCCCAAGAACTTATGATTTGATGTAATTGAATTGATCAATGAACATGAATGATATAAATGTAACAAAAATTGTAATATTGTTTACTTTTGAGTACTTTCTAGTATAATTATTTCGTTATTAGACACGACTACTACATATAATCACTAACAGATTGGCACATACCTTTGGTGGTTGCCTACTGAGATTTATTTCTCACACCCTATTTAGGTCATGTTTTTTGGGCCCAAACATACTATATTGCTGCACGTGTTGATGGGGGAAAGGCTCCTTATACAGGTACTTGATTGCTGCTTCGGAGCTGGATAACATGGGACCAAGCTAAGGCTTGGGATGATGTTGTGTTTTATTTTTTATTATTTTGCATTAGTATTGTATTGTACATTATGGTAGTGTATCTTGTTTTCATAGAACATGTGACATGCTACATCATTTTGATATTATTTTCCTCCTTGTTAACTTTATCTTTCATTCTTCCATTGTTTACTTCAATTTCATGTCGTTACTGTTTCCACTACTGTTATTTTTTATTTATGTTTTGTTATACTCTCCCAATGAGGTCATATTTTTCCCACTATCACACCCTAGGCCCTTCCTACTAGTCAGCAACCTCTGCAATTTGAGGAAATGCACTTGAGGCCATGTGGCATATCAGGTATGGGAACCTTTTAGTGGAATCCAGATCAAGGATGTTAGAAAGTGGAAACAGAGGATTTTATCTTAGATTTTTCTTTACTATTTGGAATCAATATAAAGTATATGGGATTTGTTAATTAGTTGTGCTTGGGAGTAGCTACCCCATGTACAGGGAAAATCCAAATTACCTTGAATTAAGTTATTCTTTTGGATTTTGATCTATTATAGTTGATTTGATTTCACCATGGGGTGATTCTTTTGTTTTGTGTTGTTATTGTTGATATCAATGTGGTTCTATTTTGTTTCAACCCAATCTGATGAGGGTATGACATCCCTTGAATCATATAGATACTTGTTAGAATCACTATGCCATTCCATCTAGGATGCATTTGATATTGCAAGTTTTTTGTGATAGATATCATGCTAGAGACACATGTTGTTGTGATAGTACCAAGATAGATTTTCATGCTGTTATGATAGGTGTATTCGTATGCTTTGTGGTTTGAATTGGATGGATGCCAAACTTTGATCTCTAAGGTGTATGGGCCCTCTTGGATCAGAATTTGGTGGATCATTATTCATCATTTTTTATAGAATTGTATTTTGATATTTTATGCTTGGGTGAAAAACATTGATTCGCGGGGGAGTATAGGCCCGTGCGGATCGATATTTGGCACACCACTAGTTGGGTTTTTCTGCAGAACATGAGTTTTCTGGGAAATCTAGAGTTTATTTCCTGAAAAAACCAATATACATAGTGTGTATTCTATCCTAGCACACCGTGTGTTCTTCCTGTTCAGTGGAGATGATGATCCAAGTTTTAAGAAGAAAATTATGTGTACCTAGATTACACATCATTTAGTATATGATTGTGTAATGATCCATGTGAGAGAAATAACAGGCTGTGGAGTCTTGATCAGAACACGTCGTGTAGTTCCGGTACACATCATGTAGCCTAACCATGTAGAAACCATGTGGACCTTGCTTTGTGGGAGTACATGGATAGGAAGAAAGACTTGTGTACAAGCCATGTACACGTGGAACATGTCGTGTACCGGGGGTGAATACACACCAAGGCCAACGGTAGAACATGACCATGTGACAACATAAGGATACATGACGTGTATTCTGTCTACACGCTATGTAGTCCCTTTTGTCCAAACATTGATGGTCTTTTACTATTTTTTTGTGACACTTTAACAAAAAACATTGATGTTGAGCTTGAACTAAGGCATGTTCATGACATTGTACAGTCATGTCTCCATGGAAACCACGAGTTGTGCACCAGGAGATCAGTGATGATAATAATCTATAAATGGTAGGCCATGGGCTACCGATGGATCCTCAAATTGTCCTATCTACGATGCCAACTATTATACTGGACATAGGTGCATATTCATAGTTACATGGAGGTTTTGTGAGGTTCTTGCAAACCTTTCAAGGAGAACCGCAGGCTGCCACATCTATAGAAGAGCTAAAACATATATTCCAGTAGTAGCTTCCACCAACTTTTTTAGGTGATGGTGGACTGTAGGTTGCGAAATCATAGCTGGATTTAGTGATTACTATCTTCGAGCATCTAGAGATACTCTCGAGAGGAGGGTTAAGCTCATGACATATATGCTGTGTGATTCTGCAAAAAAAAATGGTGGGGTGTTATCACTCAGGTAGGGCGTCATTAGGATATGAACAGGGAAGAATTTTATGTGGCCTTCTATGATTATTATTTTCTTTAGATGTTAAGGGCCATCCAAACCCAATATTTCATGCACCCGGAGTAGGTTACACTTTTAGTTATGAACTATTATCCCTAGATTACTGAGCTTCAATGATTCATACCTATTCAGATGGGTGAGGACGTATTGAATTCTAAACGATTCGAGGATGTTCTCAAGTTCAATATATGATCATAGGTGAATTTCTTCATGTGACCATTTGTATTTTCTATTGTGAATCAAGTTTTGATCACCGAGCGCAATCTTAGATAAGATAGTAGTGCGAGCCAGGGTGGTTCGGCACCGATTTCTGGTACTGTCTCAACTGACAAGAGGAAGTGTCATGTGGAGTTCCCTTGTGGTGACAGTAGTAGCTAGAAAATTTTCTCTAGTGGCCAGGTGACATGATACCAGTGTGAAAAGTTTGGGAAAAAGTGACCTCAGTATGCAAGGGAGCCAGTTGAGTGCCGAGCTTTTGGCAGTATGGTCTATCTATAGTGATACTGTAGGGAATTTCTACCAGTGGCTAGTAAGGGAAGTTCAATATAGACTCCACATGCAGGAGAAGGGTTAGAAGCTTCTCACCAGTCTGGAAACTAGAATATGTCAGGGCATTCAGTGTAAGGTGGTGGTTGTGGTCGTGGTAGTTAGACCCTAGTATCTTAGTGACAGTAAGGTGGGTCAGCTTAGGGTAGCCAAGTAGTGTCTCAGGGCTGCGGTGCTGGTCATACATATGTAGTTCAACAGACCCAGTAGGATCAGGATCGTGGACCTTCTACTATCATAGGTACTATCCTAGTCTCTTCTATTATGTCTTCGACACTTTTTGATACCATTTATACAAATAGTTTTATGTTTATGGCCATTGTGGAATGCCTTCGGCTCTGTGTTTATAATTATTCTGATTTTATGATATTAGACACTTTGTTAGGGATTAGAACGATAGGTGTGTGTCAGTGCATGGAATTTTCCCTTGAGATTGGTGGGTGTCACCTTCTATGGAGCCTCTATATCTTAGAGATGGAATGATTTGATGTCATTCTCGGAATGTACTGGTTGGTTCTTTTCAATCCATTATTGATTTCTATCTCTAAAGGGAGAGTTTTACATTACTAGAGGCTGGAGAGTTTCTACAGAAGGGTGAATTGGATGTCTAGGTGAGCTGATCTGGACCCAAGAATCGTGGTTTTTGTGGGATGACAACCTAGATTGTGAGTTTAAATCTGGATGACCAGGGAAAATGTCTGGCAGATTTCCCTCCAGTGGTTGATCATTTCAGGGACGTTTTCCTGGATGAATTCATAGGCTTAACTCCAGTCAGAGAGGTGTATTTCACTGTTGCTCTAGTTCTAGGAGCTACACTGGTATCCATTCTTTCTTACAGGATGGCTATGATAGATTTTCAAGAGATAAAGAGGTAGTTGGGGGATTTTGAAGTTAAGGGTTTTATCTGACCTAGTACTTCTCCATTGGGTTCGCTATTCCTTTTTTGCGAAAAAGGTGAATGAAACCCTTGGGATATGCATGGACTATCAAAAACTGAACCAATTTATGGTTAAATACTGATATCTATTAACATGGATAAATGGCATTTTTGATCCACTTAGAGGATCTCAGGTGTTCGCGAAGATTGACTTGTGGTCAGGATATCACCAGGTATGTGTTCGACCTATATACATACCTCGTACCATTTTTCATAGTAGTTATGCTCTATATGAGTACCTGGTTATGTCTTTCGGTCTCATTAATGCACTAGCAGTTTTCATGGAACTGATGATCCAAGTCTTCCATCCTTACCTAGATTCTTTTGTGGCGGTTTCTGTGGACGCTGGCTTGGTGTATTCTAAAAATCTACATGACCATTCCAAGAATCTTTATATCATTTTGAATACACTGAGAGATTATTAGTTATATGATAAGATTTCAAAATGATACTTCTGGATGTATTAGATTCACTTCCTAGGTCACATCATCTTAGATACTGGAGTATTAGTGGAACCAGAGAAGGTGAGAGTAGTAGTTACTTGGGAGTAGCACAAGAACATTTTTGAGGTACAGAGTTTCTTAGGGATAGCTGGGTACTACAAGCATTTTCTATAGGACTTCTCATGATTAGTAGTGTCAATGACAGACATAACTAAGAAAGGTGTGAAGTTTGAGTGGTTAGATTCTTGTGATGCAGCTTTTCAAGAGATGAAGGGATGTTTGACTTCATTGATGATATTGATATTTCTAGAGCAAAAAAAAGATTTACATTGTATACTATGATGCATCAAGTATTGGGCTAGAAGTAGTGCTTATGCAGGGGGATCAAGTTGTTGTGTATGGGTCTTGGCAGTTGAGGCCGCATGAGAGGAATTACCTAACACATGATCTTGAGTTAGCTGTAGTTGATCATGCCTTGAACTATTGGAGAAATAATTTATTGGGAGAGAAATTTTTGGTGTACATGAACCATAAAAAAATAAAATGCATATTTACATATAATTATTTGAATTTGTGATAGCAAAGGTGGGTGGAATAAAATCATCCGTTCAATTCTGAGATTGCTTATATGCCTGGCAAAGACAATGTGGCTGACACACTATGTAGTTGGACTCATATACAGGCAGTGCAAGATTCCAGTGGTGAGAGACAACTTATGGCTTTGTTCTATGAGATACATTTAGAGGTTCATGATAGTCTGGGATAGACTTATCTTTCATCATTGGCAATTACCTCTACCCTATTGGATAAAGTGCGGATGAGGAAGCTATCAGATTCAAAAGGAATGGTTCTACGGGAGAGTGAGGCAGGTGAGGACCGTCCTCCTAGATGGATAATAAGTGAGAATGATGTTCTACATATCCATGGATATGTGTGGGTTCTAGGAGATATACGTGAGGATCTGATGCGGGAGTTTCATGCTTCAGCTTGGGAAATGCTTCTCAGAGTCACCAAGATGTACAGTGACTTGTGCCGTCAGTACTGGTGGAAAGGAATGAAGTAGGAAGTAGTTGGTTTTGTTACGATATGTTCCACCTGTCAGCAGGTGAAGGTAGAACATCAGTGTCTGACTGAAATTTTACAGCAGTTTCCTATTCTAGAGTGGAAATGGGATGATGTCACAATAGATTTCATGATGGAGTTATCGATACTTCTTAGAGGCAATGATGTTGTGTCAGTCATAGATGATGGGCTTACAAATGATTCTCACTTACTATCAATCAAGGAGACCTTCAATGCTGATGAGATTAGAAACCTGTATATCCAAGAGGTGGTACGACTTCATGGGGTCGCCCATTCTATATTTTGATAGAGACACCTTCTCTACATCTCATTTCTGGCTGAGTTTCCAGAGGGTGCTGGGTATACAAGTTCTTTTGAGCACAACATACCACCCTTAAACTGATGTCCATTTATACTGTATAATATAGGTTCTAGATGACATGTTTCATGCATATGTACTATACTTTGAGGGATCCTGGGGAAAACATATTCTCCTGGTCTAATTACCCTACAATAATAGTTTTTAGAAGACTATACAGATGCAACCTTATGTGGATTTATATGGTAGGCCATGTCGTTCTGCCCTGTGCTGGTTAGAGGAAAGTGAGGTAGCCTTACTAGGACCATGTCTCTTGTAGGAGACTTATGAGTATCTTTACTTGATTCAGAGACAGATGTCTACTATGTAGTATCATAAAACATAACATGTTGATCACCGCTGATGACCTTTGGAGTTTGAGGTTTGGGATCGAGCTTTTCTACATGACTTTTAGAAGTTGGGACACAGGAGAATCAAGAGACAGGTTATGCTTTCACCGAGATATGTGAATCTGTTTGATATTTTGGAGTGAGTTGGGTTGGTTGCCTATCGATTATAGTTACCTCAGAGATACTGAACCATGCATGATATCTTCCATGTATCTCAGCTACTCCTCTATCACTTAGACTAGTCTCATTTTTTTTATCCATAGGTTGTTGATCTTTTGTTTGATGCATAATTTGAGGAGCATCAGATTTGTATAGTTGATAGGAGCACAGAGGTTCTCTGAGTCTGATTTGTTACTCTCGTACTGGTTCTATGATAGCATGGCTGAGTACAAGACATGACTTGGGAGAGGGAGGCTGACATACATGATCAATGGATGAAATTATTCTCATATATTCCTTCACCACCCCAGGAAAGGAAATTCATAGACGAATTGCATTAAGGGGGGACGTTTGTAAGAACATGATTCTTACTTGGATGTACAACTTTCCTTTCTTCTTTTCCCTTTAAGTTCTTTTTGAGAAAACAAGGAAAATCTAGACAAATATTGGAATCATTACTATCCCACAACCTGACTTATGGGTACATGACATGTACTTCTACATACATGTTGTGTAGTTTGGCCATGTATGATTGGAATACATGGTGTGTAGTCATGTTAATAATGAAAAGAAGAAAAAACCAACTACACATCATGTACTTCGGAGTACACATTGTGTAGCCATGTCGGCAGGCCCTGTAAAGTAATTCAGTGAAATTAATCCATCAAATGAATATTTAAATGATATAAATTCCATGTATATGGACTTACACACCATGTATTTTGTGTTTTTTTTGCTTAAAATAAGAATTATTCTCTCCATTCGGTAGATTGGATAGTGGGATCTCTAGGGGAACTCAAGAGGAGTGTTGGAACTTCATCCTATTCTCGGATGATCATACAAACTCTGAATCAGTCACCATCATTCTCATTTGAACCTAATTGGTAAGCTATCTATTAATCATGAGCCAATTTTGGTGGTTTTTCTTCTCGACTATGTTATTTAATGTTAAGTGAATATCCTTGTTTTGTAGAATTGTACCTTTCTAGCTTGAATTGGATGTTGATGCGGGACGAGGAGAGTCATACCGCAACAAGGTAGGTTGTGTCATCCTAATTTCTTAATGTCATGTTGCTTATATGTGTCGTCGTGCCACACACCATTGTTTGGGGTGTTAGTATGTTGATACTTTGACCAATGTTAATTACTAAGGATGTTTAGATGATTATTTATATGAATTAAAGCATGTTGAAACTGCTAGTTTTAATTAAGATCCACACTGTGGGTGCATTTCCCTTTGATAATTGTTTTAGGGACTTTTGGCTTAGGATAACCATGGTTATGCCACTATTTTCTTTTGTTAAGGGTTGTTTGAAATGAATTCGATAATTAAATGCTTATCAATGTGAATTTTTTACTAGTTAACCATGTAATTGTGTAAATATTGCTTGTGTTCCCTTATATTGAATTCTATATATGTCGGGTTTGGCCCAGTTGAATTATTCCACCTGCAGGAAGAGATTTTTCATGCCTGTGGGCAAGGTTTTGTGTGCCTGTGGGATATGTTTTGTTATGCCTGTAAGAAAAGATTTTTATTTATCAAACCCTGTTTGGTTCATGTTTTGGGCCCCTAATCGACTATATTGCTGCAGGTGTCGATAGGGGAAAGGCTCCTTATACAAATACATGATTGCTGCTTAGGAGCAGGAGAAAATGGGACCAAGACAAGTCCTGTGATGCTGTTTTGTTTCATTTTTTATTGTTTTTATGTTGTATTGTATTGTACTTGATAGCAGTGTATCTTGTTTTTGATGATTTCTTAGAATATGTGACATGCTGCATCATTCTGATATTATATGCCTTTTGGTTAACATTACCTTTCAGTCTTCCGGTGTTTACATTATTTGTGTGCTGTTACTATTTATGCTACTGTTATTATTTATTTTCGTTATGTTATACACTACCAATGAAGGAATATTTTCCCTACTATCACACCATAGTCCCTCAATGCTAGTCAGTAGCCTTTAGTGTTTGGGGATATTTGCTTGAGGACAATGGTCCAATCAGTTACATGACGCCTTTTAGTGGAATCCGAATCCGAGACGTTATAGGTATATTATTTAATGGGACTGAGGGTTAAGGGTTTTCTAGGTATAAGTGTTTAGGATTATCAGGGGTTCATGGTTAAGGGTTTTCAAGGGAAGAGGATTTAGGGTGTTCTTATACTAAGGGACTACTGTTTTCTAGGGCTATGGGTTTAGAGTTTTCTATGGATTAAGGTATTGGTTTTGGGGGTTGAGGTTTTATCATTTTATAGGGCTGATTTTGAGGGTTTTATAGGGATAACGTTTTAGGGTTTTATAGGGATGAGGGTTTGGTGTTTTCTAGAGATGAGGGTTCAAGGATTTTTCAGGATGAGGGTTCATGGTTTTCTGGTGTGAGGGTTTACTGTTTTTTAGGTATGAGGGTTTTCGGTTTTATGGGGCCGAGGTTACAGGGTTTACTGGGGCAACAGGTCATGGGATTTTTGGGGTTCGGGTTTTAGGGTTTTCTGGGGCTTGGAATTAGGAATTTTTGGGGCTGAGGGTTCCATGTTATCTCAAGCTGAGGGTTATATTTTTTTTGGGGCTGGGGTCTTTGGGTTTTTTCCAAGGTTTTTAGGTGTTCTGGGGATGAAGGTTTAGGGTTTGTTGGGGTTAAGGGCTTAGGGATTTCAGGGATGATGGTTTTGGATTTTATAGAGATGAGGGTTGATTGTTTTTCTAGGGTGAGGTTTTAAATATTCTTTGGACTAGGGGTTTAGGTTTTTTTTTTGGTTGAGGGTTTAGGTTTTTCTGGGGTTGTCAGATCATAATTTTCTAGGACTAAGTGTTTAGGGTTATTGAGGTCTAAGGGTTCGGGGTTTTCTGGGGTTGTGGGTTCAGGATTCTGAAGTTCTGAACATTCATGGTTATATGGGGAAGAGGAATGAAGGATTTTTTAGGTTGATTGTTCATAGTTTTCATCAGGTGAGTGTTTAGGGTTTTTTAGGGAAGAGGCTTCAGGTTTGTCAATGGAGTATGGTTTAGAGTTTTCTAGGGTTGGGCGGTTTAAATATTTTTTGAGATGATAGTTTGGATTTTTTGTGACTAAGGGTTTGGGGTTTTATAGGGCTGAGGGGTCAAATATTTTTGGGGGATAATGGTTTTTTTCTTTTTAGGGATAAGGGTTACATGATTTATAGGGATGAGTTTTTATCATTTTATAGGATTAGGGTTCAAGGATTTTTGGAGTTTTGGGTACATTATTTTCTGGATCTGAGGGTTCAAGGTTTTCTGGGTATAGGGATTTAGGGTTTTATGGTTCTAAGGGTTCATAGTTTTTTTAGGATATGATTTCTAGATTCTCTAGGGCTTAGTGTTCAAGGTTTTCATTGTAGGATTTTTTTGGGATTTCTATGGAAGAATGATTTTTTGGGGGGAAGAGGGATTAGGGTTTTCTAGGATTGTGGGTTTATGGTTTTGTTGGGTGTAGGGTTTAGGGTTTTCTGGGATGGGGGTTTATGGTACACTAGTGATCAGGGTATAGGATTTCTAGGAATGATTGATTAGTGTTTTCTAGGGATGAACCTTTAGGATTTTCTTGGATTTATAGTTTAGGGTTTTCTAGAGATAAGGAATCTTGGTTTTTGGGGATTGAGGGTTTAGAGATTTTTGGGGATAAGGGTTCAGGATTTTTTTGGAATGAGGGTTTAGGGTATTTTTTCGATAAGGGTTCATGAATTTTGGGGGATGAGGGTTTAGTGGTTTTGGGGAATGATGGATTACTATTCTTTTTTGGTGATGAGGGTTCCAGTTTTTTTTGGGCTGGGGTTCATGGGTTTTTGTGGCTATGTGTTTACAGTTCTTTTAGGGCAATGGGTTTAGGGTTTTTTTGGGGGTTTTGGGTTTAGGTTTTTTTGGTATTTGGGTTCAGTTCTCTTTAAGGCTGGGGTTTTGGTTTATTGGGGGCTGAGTTTCCAGAATTTTTTGGGGTCTAGGTTTTAGGGTTTTTTGAGGCTGAGTGTTTAGGGTTTTATGGGGACGTGGGTTCGTTGTTTTTTTGGGATAAGGGTTCATGGTTTTCTGGGAAGGTTGGTTCATGGTTTTTTGGGGCTGAGTGTTCAAGGTTTTTTTGGGATATGGGTTCATTTTTTTTAACAATGTGTTATTTGGATTATTAGTGATAGGGGTTCAGGGTTTTTTAGGGATGGGGATTGATGTTTTTTTGTGGCTAAGGGTTTATGTATTTCTTGGGTTGAGGGTTTAGGGTTTTTTGGGGACAAGAGTTCATGAATTTTATAGGGTTTAGGATTAAGATATTTTTGAGGCTAAAGGTTTAGTTTTTTTAGGCTATTGGATTAGGGTTTTTTAGGGTGATGGTTTGATGTTTTTTTGAATTGGGGGTTTAAGGATTTTGTTTCTTGTGTTTTAGGGTTTTTTTGGGGCATTGGGTTGAAGTTATTTGGGGGATGAGGGTTGAGAATTTTTGTAGTTAAGGGTTTAAGATTTTTGGGGACTTGGAGTTTCATATTGTTTAGGAGTAAGGGTGGAGGGATTTTTGGGGCATATGGTTTAGATTTTTTGGGGGCTGAGGGTTGAGTGTTCTTTGTGTATGTTGATTTATGGTTTTTTGGGGCCTAATGGTTTTGTGATTTTTGGGAATGGGGGTTTAATATTTTTTTTGTTTGGGGTTTTTTTTGGGATGAGGGTTTTGGGTTTTTTGGGGCTGAGAGTTTAAGGATTTTTTGGGTAGTAGGGTTAATCAAATTTTTTTGGCCAAGAATTGAGGGTTTTTTGGGATTGAGGGTTCTTCTTTGGATGTTGGGTTTGGGTTTTCTGGGGTTTAGAGTATAGGAATATTTTTTGGATGAGGGGTTAGTGTTTTTTGGTGCTTAAGGTTAATAGGTTTTGGGGCGGAATATTTATGATTTTTTTGGACTGAGGGTTTAGGATTTATTGGGGATGAGGGTTTAGGGTTTTTTAGGAAAGATGGCCAAGTGATTTTCAAGGATAAGGGATTAGTGTTTTTTGGGTCTGAGTGTTTTAGTTTGGGGGTTTAGGATTTTTTATGGATATGGTTTTATGGGATTTCTAGGGCTTAAAGTTGAGGTTTTTTTAGAGATGGGTGTTGGGGTTTTTTGGGGATGAGGGTTGAGGGTTTTTACGACTGAGGGTTCAGGGTTCTTTGGGACAGAGGGTTGGTTTTTTTTGGGAATGAGTGTTTTGGGTATTCTGCGAATGAGTGTTTTGGTTTTTTTGGGGATGGGACTTGTGGGGTTTTTAGGAATGAGGGTTGTGGGTTTTTTGGGGTTGAGGGTTGATGGTTTTGTGGAGTTGAGAGTTTATGGTGTTTTGGGGATGCAGTATAAAAGATCATTGTTTTTATGAGGCAGAGAGTTGGTGGTATATTAGGATAAGGGTTTATTGGTTTTATGGATAAGGGATGAGTGTTACTTGGGGCTAGGTGATTAGGTATTTTTTGGTCTGTGTGTTGAGGTTTATTGGGGATAAGAGTTGAAGGTTTTGTGGGATAAGGGGTTGAGAGTTTTTCGTGTATGAGGGTTTATGGTATTTTTGGGGCTTACTGTTTAGGGTTTTTTGTGGATGAGAGTTGATGGTTTTTTAGGGCTGATTGTTGATGTTATTTTGGGATAGAGGGTTGATGTTTTTTGGGATTGTAGGTTTAAGGTATTTTTGGGCTGAGCGTAGATGGTTTTTTGGGGTTGAAGGATTAGGATTTTTTTGTATGAGTTTATAGAGGTTTTGTGATTGATCATTGAGGATTTTTTAGGATGATGGTTGATGGGTTTTTTTGGAGATGTTGGTTGAATGTTTTTTTTGGGATGAGGGTTGAGGGTTTTTCAGGGGTGAGGATTGAGTGTTTTTTAGGTCCAAGTGGTAAGGGTTTTTTGATGATGAGGGATGAGGGTTTTTGTTGTTGTTGTGGGTTTAGGAATTTTTGGGATTTAGGGTTTTTTATTTTTGAGTGTTTAGGGTTTTTTCAGAAGTGGGTTTATGGTTTTTTGGGGCATAGTGTTGAAAATGTTTTGGGGCTAAGGGCTAAGGGTTTTTTTGGTCGAGAGTTGTGGGTTTTTTGGGGTATATGTATTAGAGTTTTTTTTGGGTATACGGATTTGGGGTTTTGGGGGGGGATTATTGTTTAGATATTTTAGTGTCTAAGAGTTTAGATATTTTTGGATTATTTATTCCCTTATAGATACTCTATTACCTCCTAGGTATTATTAACTCATAGTGAATCCAAATCCACCTACATTGCTAACTTAAACATTCTACAATCACCTGGAGTAGCTACTTCTTCTAGAAATTTTGGTTCTCCTACATTTATTTAATGTAAGAAACAACGATCAGATCTATAACCCTACACCAACCATCTGATCCATTAAGATCATAAAAAATAAACTTGATTATTTTGGAACTGTAACTTCTAGATATTCACATTTTAGAACTCTAGATGGATATTCCCCAGTTCCTGAGTTTTCATAGGTATCTTTTACTCTGATCTTTTTAAACTACTCTAAAAACTTTTTATGGAATATGTTAGCTTGTGATAGAATCAATGAAATCTAAACATTCTAGAATATATTTTCATTCATATCCACTATTCATATAATCATGAATTAAATATTAATATTGATTCTTATCCTCCTTTCCCCCAAGATCCAATATTTCCACAGGACATACTCCTTGAAGTGCATTATTGCTTTCATCATTTCAAATAAAAAAACCAAATTCTTAATCTCTATAGAATATGAAAAAGAGTACTCAGGATTTATATTCAATATTATCTATTAATATTTCATCCATATGCATATAGGATAATCTTACAAAACAATGAAATGAGCATCTTTTAAAATATTTATGGACCACATTTCTTCTGGAAATTACTATCCAACTGGTATTGATGGACTTATGTTGATTAATTTAGTTTTTTCCCACGCCTTCTTCATAGAACTCTTTATGAATTATAAAATGTATCATAATATATATTTTTCACTCTATCAACATCTGATTCATTCTCTTGGAAATACCATTTGTTATGTGTTCACAGAACAATATTCTCATATCATATTTCTCTCTATATATAATAATTCTGAAAAATATTACCAATTAACTCAGCACCATTTTATAAATTCAAAAATTACTTCTTTCTTAGGGATTCTCCTACCACTATATCATTCCATTGAATAAATATTTCAAACACTTTTCTCTTATGCTTTTGAAAGCATACAAATAATTTTCTTGTTGAATATTAAATGAATGTAAAAATGTACCTAGCACTTCAATGAGAATGAACTGAGGTAGGTAACCAAACATTAGTATAAAATAACTCTAGAATCCAACATTTAGTTTTTATTTGAGACAAATTGAAAGAAACCTTTCACTGCTTCCTGAGTATACAAATCTCACATATTTTTATGTTTGAATGATTTATATTCAGTATTCCTCTTTCCAATATAATCTTTATACCTTTCTCAGAGATGTTCGAAAACCTATTATTACAAATATATAATCTTTCAAAATATGATTTTATAGAAAATTTATCTCTTACTACCTTTCCAATCATAAAATGACCAATATTTTACACCTAAGGACATGAAAAAGATTCCTGAATAATATTCTGTACTCCTTCCACAAAAATTGTTTTGAAACAAACGTCATCTAGCTAACCCACTGAAATTAAGTTCTTATAAAGACCTAAAACATGTATAAAATCCTACAATATAAGAAAAATTATATAATTCATGTAAATATTTACTTCTCCATTTCACTCAATGTTAATAGCTTCATCATTATCTTGATGAAATCCACCAAAATTTATAGATATATAATTTTACATACATCATTTTTCTCTTGTGGAATATAAAAGAGCTCTAGAATCTATGATTAGAGATTCCATTTAAGTAGAAACACTTGAAAGTAAGTTTATAATACTTTCTAATTATATATTTAGTTATAATAAATCATTCCTTCTATATTTTATCTTCATGTCATGAAAATATTTCTTTAGGTGACACCTCCTACCTCAATATAAACAACAATTCCCACTTATCGAAGACTTACCTATACTCCTCTCCCTTAATTCCCACTCTTATTTATTATAATTTTTCCTATGAGGTAAGAATACATTTACTTATTTATTAAATACATCTTCAATGGAAGATAAAATCTATTTAATTAATAAATCCTCATTGAGAATCAAGTTCCGAGCATCAGTGAACATCAAATTGTTTTGTCCACTTGAATTACACATAACTATCACTATAACCTCCCAATATTTTGGTAAATATTTCAAAAACAAAATTTTCCAAACATTATATATAAATTAAAATTTAATATACTCTATCTAGATCCATATTAAGTTGATATAATTTGACAAATTAGATTTATATCATCTTTCTGATAAACCCATGTTGAATAAAATTTTCATTAAACATTATTTATCATTTTAGGTTTTTCAAATATATCTGAAAATGATACCATCAAATCCTATACGGATTTCTTCTCCCAATGTTTAAAGACACATTCTATAATAATGAAATTTTCATCATACAAAGTGATATATGATCTATATTTTCACATACACCATTATCCATTGTTTTTGGTTTATCACCCTTTAGAAAAATCACTATTCATTTATACATTTTCATCCTCAAATTGAATCATTATAAAAATAATAATGAATCCCATTTAAATAAAAAATATCATTATCATGTGAATATTAACTAAACATTCAATTAAAATAATGATAAACTTTTGAACGAAACACCCTTTGATACCATCTTTTGAGAATCATTCTAGGACTATACTTTCATAAAAAATCAAAATTAGTTGATCTGAATCACTCTAGTAGAAGACAATTCTAAAAGGAATTATCTGATTCTTTTTGTTCTAGGACACGGTAGAATCAAAGAACACCAAATTCACTACACTAATTAAAAAAATTGAGCCTTGTCCACTCTAATAGAATCAAAATGTTATGCAATGAAAGTAAATGAAAGAAATAAATAAACAATTTCGTTTTACATGGTTTAGAATAAAATTACTATATCTATAGGATAAAAATTGCATCATTTCATTTCTCCAGAAAGAAAAAGATTACAATTTTGTGACTGATGAGACTAATAGATTACTAGAAAATGTAATAATTTTACGTAGATTAAAAGTGTCCCACCATCATATTTATAAAGAGTATCACACAATCATCTGATTTTTTCTACCTATAAAAGAAGTGGGATTCCATTATTTCCATTGTTCTCACTCCCAATATCCATATAAATCCTCAATATGTTCACCACCTATGGTAAATTGGAAACCTCCCAAAAACACTTGGTACATCATCCATCATTCGGAAGTATTAGATGAATATCTTGATCCAGACCACTTAAACATGATAAAATTGAAATAAAAACTCCTAGAAAAATGTCCTTCCATAAACCTTTATTGAAATACTAAAAGAATGAAATATCGCATACACCACTTCAATGAACATGAGATCTTCTGAAACCACTCCATACAATCAACTAAATTAAATAAAATTGGAGTATACTTCACACATTCCCAACATAAATTGGGTAGATATCCATCTATTGAAAATAGTACCTCTAATATATGCTACTACCATAATGACCACTGTGAGCTCACAACCCTATCATATGCTATTGATGACTTAGAACATGTTGTTATAGATGGCCAATTTGATTGTGTGGGCATATATACATAACGGTAACCTTCCAACACTAGAGAAACCCTATTCATGATTTGTGTATCTATAGACATACTAACCATTGCGTTAATTATAAGACAAAAAAGGTGCGAAAAAACCCCATCCCCACATCTAACTGTTGTGGGAACTTATCCCTAGAGTAATGAAATCCCATTATTTCATATCTATGGTTTGTATAAGAGGATTTTGACTATACCGTGATGGGAACCTTGGAAATCCCTAAGTGTAATCCTACTAACCAAAACCATTTTCATCACCATTAATCCTTAATCCTTCTTGAGGCCACAAGGGATGTTTTCATATCCCAGAATATCTTGATTAGGGAATCAAGGATAAATGATCACAAGGGGCTAGAAACCATCAATCCATAGAGGAAGTTCACTAACTGAAAGGTTAAAATAATCCCTAAAACTTATTATAATGTCTAAATAGTTACCCCTAGATGATTAAAGTTCATCATTGGAAAGAAATCTCATATCATGTGGAGGTAGACATCACGGATAACCCCAACTGAATTTTCATTAGTAATTGGAAATAGGAACTCCTATGGATGTCCTTTTTATTGTGACATATCATGAATTTATAGAAGTACTTTTAATTCACCCATCATGAATTCCTCTCTATAAAAACATGGATTCAAACCATGGTGGCCCTACCCTTAGTAACCACCAAAAAATCAATAGCCATTAAGTCCCTCCTTATGGTCAATCACAATGTGGTAACATTGAAGTTACTCTCCCAAGTTCTAATTATGGTGGTCCTCTCTAAATAACTATAAACATTTTATATGCAGGTCCTTTATATGGTGAAGTTTAATTTAGTGATCATGGAGGCCCTCCCCACAATGCTAGTTTCAGAGGTATTCACCATAATATAAAAAGAAATCAATAGGGAGGTACTCTTTATATTTTCCAATAAATAATCAAAAACTCTAGTGGTTCTTCAGAGGGAATCTGAAGTGGAGGTCCTCCCACCATGATGAAATAATGAAAAAATTTATATATACTCTCCACATTATAAAAAAAATCAGTAACCATAGAGTTCCTTCCCATGTACATCAAGAAAATAGTTGACGCAAAGGTCCTCGTTATCCTGTATACGAACAAATAACCAACCATGGAGGTCCTACTCTTGGTATTTGTTTAAAATTTCCTCTTTATAATGATACATTCCCTCAACATGAAGGTCCTTTACATGTCAAATTTATCTTAAATAAGTATTCCTTTCATGATATTCTTATGAATAGAAGGCCAATTACACTAGGCACTTTTCCATGGACTCGAAGTGGATAATCTTGGAAACTGGGTGAGAAGAAACAATGATCATCATATATATATATATCATCTAGATCATGTAAAACTATAGGTCTACGAGTGAACTGAAGATGATTATGTACCTCTCAGTAAGGCATATGTAAAATAGCCTCTATAGTTATAATAGTTCAAAGAGCCATGTAATGAATATGTGAAAGATATTGAGATTATGTGGATGGCATCAATCATAGGTAAGATACTAGTTATATTCTAGCTTAAGGTGACTTCTTGGTATGTTATTCCTAATACCATATATGAGGAATAAATAAATTTTATTTTATATAATTTTTGGGAGATATTCCATCATTGAAAATTCATATAATTTTCTTATGAGGGTTGTTCTAACAATCTTATAGCGTTGGATTAGTAGTGAAAACATATTAATATGGTTTCCTTGACCAGTTCCTATAACCCAAAATTGAAAAAAAGTGTTAATTCCTTCACTATAATAGTAAAAAAATCAAAAAAATTATATGGTAAATAATTTATAGTACTTTTCTCTAAGTTCTCATTAGAGGATATTGTGAATTTGAGTTATTCTATTTCACTCCAGTCAATAAAGAGCATGGTGATCCTAAAAGGTTTCATACAATATCATCACATAAGACTATGATTCAACCCCATGAAATGGGTTTAATTTTTTGTTAATCAAACAAAAAATTTTGATCTAAAGGAATAAAACTGACACACTAAATGAGAGTTGACAATCATTTGAAACTTGTGTCATTCCACTAGAAATGCGATGAAAACGAGAAACTTGACATGAATAGACTCAATAAAAGAATGTCCATTATCAATAGATGATATATCTTATATAGAATAGATTGATAATTTACTGTACCCATATCATTCCATAATATAATATCAAAAGGTTAAAAGTGTTATAGAAATAGCTACAATACCAAAGCACATAATGCTAGGGGAATTTTTACACCCTTTACCAACCACTCATTCATCAGGTAAGGAAAAGGACGTAACTATTGTCATTTTTTCGTAGGATAAATCCTTAAATATAGGATATGGGTATTTTTACCACATCCTCTAAGGATATTAGTGTCCTCCATATATAGAGAATCCCCATATGAATTTTCATCGTGGTTTCATCCATTGGATATTCACAAATCACCCCTCAATCAAGATCACTTTTAGTAGACGCTAAAGGAGATTCTCTAAGGATCACTTACCATGAACATATCACCCTTCATATTGATAAGAAACCAAAAAAATAATGGTCAAATTATTGGATATTCCAAAAAAACGAGCTTCCCTAAAAGGAATTGTATTTGAGGACTATAACTTTCCCTTTGAGGGGTACTATAAAATTTATGAAGACCTATATTACTTTTATGAAGATGAGGATCTGATTCCGACAGTGGGATTCATGTAAATAAATATTATAAATAGGAACCATGGAAATATTATAGAGAATGTCACAAATGTGTAGGGACACAAAAATTAAGATACATATATTTATAATATCATTCACATAGAAGTAGTGTGTGAAGGGGGGGGGGGGTAAACATTTGAAACCAAAGGCAAGAAAAATATTTGGGAGCTCCTAATGATATCCAACTATCACCCACTCTATGAGATAATATCAAGGAGAAGGGTATTGTGTGGTTATATATATATAAAACTCTCCATTCATAGAATTTTATGTTTATTATATGGAGGATAATATTTCTAGTTGAAATCTAAAATATAAAAATGGAAAGAACTAAATGATAATTTTCTTATAGGAAACATATCCATGTAATGTAATTTTTGGTATAATTATCCAAGAATAGTCCATTTCATTCTTATTATTATTTTTTAATTCTTTGAAGAAGATACTATAATCAAGAAATGAAATCAAATCAAACTCAAATAAACCTATCAAAATTTTCACAGTGCAAGTTTATTACTAGGAATTACCTTTATTAGGGAAATGTAGCCACTAGTATAATAAATTTCTCCAAAGATAATAAAGGAATGTTTCTGACTATGGGTACTTAAAATATGATAGTATCAATCTCTAGCCAAAACCATCAACCCCCATCCCCAAAAACCCTCAACCGTCATTCTAAAAAATCACTTTACATTAAATACCAAAAAACCCTCAACCCTCATACAAAAAAAAAATCATCCCTTGTCCCCAAAATACACTAAACCCTTAATCCCCAAAAAAAATATAAATCCTTGTCTCTAGAAAACCCTAACCATCAGTACCAAGAAACCCTAAATCCTCAGAACCAAAAAATCCATAACCCTCATCCCAAAAAAAACCCTTAGTCTTCGTCTCCTAAAAATTCTAAACCCTCATCCACCCAAAACCCTGAACCCTCAACACCAAAAAACCCTCAATCCTCATCCTAAAAAACCACTTTACCCTTATACCAAAAAAAGACTTAACCCTGAGACCCAAAAAAACTAAACCCCCATCACCATAAATACCTAAACCTTTAGACCCAAAAACCCTCAACCCCAAAAAACCCTGAACCCTCAACTCCAAAAAACCCTAAACCCATACCCCCCCAAAACCCAAAACATTAGGCCCAAAAAACCCTAAACCATTAGCTGTGAAAAACCTTAAACCCTTATTCCCAAATAATCTTAAACCCTCACCCCAAGAAAACATAAACCCTCAACCTAAAAAAACCCTAAACGATAATACCAAAAAACCCAAAACCATCAGCCCCAAGTAAATCTAAACCCCCAAGCATTAAAAACATAAAACCTTAATACCTTAAAAATCTTAAATCCTCAACTTCCCAAAACCATAAAACCTCATCCTAAAAAAACCTTAGAACCTTATACCCAAAATATTCATATACCATTAGATCTAAAAAAACCTCAACCTTATACCCCAAAAATCCCTAAACCCACATACCAAAAAAACAATCAGCCATCAACCACAAAAAACCACAGGCCTTCAGCCCCAAAAAACCCTCAACCCTCAACCACAAAAAACACTCAAAACTCATCCTCAAAAAATACTAAACCTTTAGACCCAAAAAATAATCAACCCACATCCACAAAAAATAGTAAACCCTCATCCCCATAAAACCTTCGACCCTCATCCCCCAAAAACCCTCAACCCTTATCCCAATGAAACCCTAAAAACTCAGACATAAAAAACCATCAATCCTAATTACAAACAACCTGTAACCTTAATACACAAAAAACCATCAACTCTCAGCCCCAAAAAACCCTCAACCCTCTGGCACAAAAAACACTCAATCCTCATATACAAAAAATCACCAACCATCATCCATCAAAAAGACTAAACCCTCATCCCCAAATAACCCTGAATCCTCAACCACAAGAAAACCTGAACCCTCATCCAAAAAAAACCCACAACCCTTTTCCCCCAAAAAACATAAACCCATAGCCATAAAAAACCTCAACCCTTACCCCCCAAAAAATCCTATAACCTCATCCCCAAAAAATTCTCATCCTTATACCCCAAAAAACCCTCAACCCTAATGCCCAAAAAACCCTCAAAACTCATCCACAAAAAACCATAAACAACCATCCCATAAAGACCAACAACTCTAACATAAAAATCCATAACCCATAGGATCTAATAAATCATGAACCCTCATCTCCAGATAACCATAAACCCTCAGCACCAAAAAATCATAAACCTTTGTCCCCAAAAACACCCCCAACCCTCATCCCCAAAAATCCCTCAACCCTGAGCCCAAAAAAACCATAAACCCTCATCTCTAAAAAACCCTAATCCCTCATCTCAAAAAACCCTAACCCCCAGCCCCAAAAGAACTTGTATCCTTCATCCCCAAAAAACCCTAAACCATCTTCCCTTAAGAAATAATAAACCCTAAGCCCCAAAAAAACCCCCAAACCTCATCCACAAAAAACCCTAGACCCTCAGATCCAAAAAACCCAAAATCCTCATCGCTAAAAAACCCTAAACACTCAGCCCAAAAAAATACCTAAACCCTCACCACTAAAAAACTACAAATCCTCTTCTAAAAAAATCCTAAACACTCAGCCCCAACAATACCTGACAACTCAGCACCAAAAAACCCTAAACTCTCATCCCCCAAAAACCATTAACTCACTGCCCAATAAAACCCTAAACACTCATACCACCAAAAACCTATATTCTCATCTCTAAAAATAACTAAACCATCATCCCCCCAAAACTCAAAACCCACAATTTAAAAAATTCATAAACCCTTATCCTCAAAAGACCATCATCCCAAAAAAAACCCTAAATCCCCAACCCCAAAAAACCTTAACATATTATCATAAAAAACTTCAAAACCCCAAAAACCCTAAACACTCTGGCCCCAAAAACAAAAAACTCTAATCCCCAAAAACCGTAAACTCTCATCAATAATAAAACCTAAACCATTTTTCCCAAAAACCCTAAACCATCATCCCTAAGAAACCCTAAACCCCTGGCCCAAAAAAAATAAACAATTTGTCCCAAAACTAAAAAAAACCTTAGCCCCAAAAATCTATAAATCATCATCCCAAAAAACATTAAACCCTTGGGAAAAAACCATAATCCTTTAGTTGAAAAACCATCAGCACTTAGCACCATAAAACCATAAACCCACATCCCTAAAAAACTCTGAAGTCTAAACCCCAAAAAACCCTCAATCCCCAACCATAAAAAACCATCAACCCTCAGCCTAAAAAACACTCAACCCTCATCTTGAAAAAAAAAACCTCAACACTCATCCCCCAAAAAACCCTAAAACCTTAGCCCCAAAAAAACCTAAAACCCCATAACCAAGAAAAACATTAAACATTTAGCCCTAAAAAATCCTAAACTCTAATCCTGCCAAAACCCTATTCCCTAAAAAACCTGAACCCTTAACCCAAAAAATACGCTAAATTCTCAAACCTAAAAAACCTGAAACCCTCATCCTTAAAAAACCATAAACCATCAATCCCTAAAACCCTTAAAAACTCATCCCCATAAAACTAATAACACCCATCCCCAACAAACCCAAAACCCTTAGCCCCCATAACCCGAAACCCTTAGCCCTAAGAAACTGTAAACCCACAACCCCAAAAATACTTAAAGAATCATCCACATATACCAATAAACCCATAACCTTTGAACACCCAAAACATTCAGTACCAACAAATCCGATAATCCTCAGGCCCAAAAATCAAAAATACTTATGCCAAAAAAACCTAAACCCTAAGCACACAAACCCCCCTAAACCTTTATCCCTCAAAACCATAAAACATAATCCCAAAAAAATCCTAAACACCTAGTATTAAAAAACCAAAAACCCTCTCATATAAAAAAGCCTCAACCCTCAGTCTAAAAAAACCCTAATCTATTAGCCCCAGAAAAATCCTAAACAATCATACCCAAAAAACTGTAAACACTCAGCCCAAAAAAAACCTCAACCCTTAGCGCCAAAAATTTTTCAACCCTCATCCCTGAAAAATCCCCAAACCCCAACTCTAAAATCCCTCAACTATCAGACTAAAAAAACCCTCAACACTTATCCCCCAAAAACCATAATCTTTTATCACTAAACAACCCTCAACCATCAACCCCCAAAACCCCCTAACCATAATTCCCATAAAACCTTTAATCCTCAGCCACAAAAAATTATAAACCCTCATCCCAAAAAGACCTATACCCATAGCCACAAAATCACAAATCCTTCAACCCCAAAAACTCTAAACCACCATCCCTAGAAAAACCTAAATTCTCAGCCATAGAAAATTGTAAACCCTTAGCCCCAAAAAACTCTAAACCCTCAACCTCAAAAAGCAAAAAAAAAGAGCCCCAAAAAAATATAAACTCTGATTCCAAAAAAACCTATAACCTCAACCCCAAAATACAATCAACCCTTAGCAAAAAAAACACCAACCCTTGTCCAAAAAAACCATCAACCCTCATCCTAAAAAAACTATCAACCCTCATCCATAAAAAATCATGAACCATTAGTTCCAATAATCTCTGAACCCTCATCCCAAAAAAACTAGAACCCATAACTCCAAAAAACCCTGAACCCCTAGCCCTAGAAAACACAAAAACCCCCAGGCCCAAAAAACAATAATCCCTCGACCCCGAAATACCAAAAACCCACAACACCAAAAAAATAAAAAACCCTCCTACAGAAATACCTAAAGGCTCATCCCTAAACAACATTAACCCATCATACCCCGAAAACCCTAAAAAATAATCCTCAAAACCCCAAAACAAAAAACCTCAAAACCCCAAAACTCCTAGTCCCAAAAACCCTAAACCCTTAACTCCAAAACCCCAAAACCCTCAGGCCCAAAAAACCCTAATCCCTCATCCCCCAAAAACCCTAAACACTCATAAAAAAACCCAAAACCTTTATCCCTAAAAAACCCATCAACCATTAGGAGAAAAACACAATAAACCTCGATCACCAAAACACCTAAACCCCTATCCCCAAAAAAATCCTCAACCCTCAGTCCTGAAAAACCCTCAAACCTCATCTCTAAAAAACATGAACGCTTAGCCCCAAAATATTCTAAGCTGTCAGCCAAAAACAACCATGAACCTTCAACCCCAAAACCAATCAACCTTTAACTACAAAAAAACATAAACCCTCACCCTGAAAAAATAGTAACCTCGTCCCAAAAAAACATTGATCACTCTGCCCCAAAAAACCCCAAACACTCATACCCAAAAAACCCAAAACCCAAAACCTCAAAAACACCATAACCCCTCAACCCTAAAAAACCATAAACCCTCATCAAAAAAAATGAACCCTTAGCACAAAAAAATCCCCAAAAAATCATCCAAAAAAACCCAAAACCCCAAAACCCATAAACACTCAGTCCCAAAAAACCCAAAACCATCATCACCAAAAAAACCCTAAACCCTAAAACCCCCAAAATCATCCACCCATAGCTCCAAAAAATTCAATAACCCTCATCCCCCAAAATCCCACAACCCTCATCCCCATGAAACCCTAAACTATCTTCTCTAAAATACAATCAACCCTCATCCCAAGAAACCCTCAACCCTCAAACCAAAACAAACCCATAACCATCAACCCCAAAAAACCATAAACCCTCAACACCAAAAAACACTGAAACCTTAGCCCTAAAAAACCCTAAACCCTAAGGGAAAAATACCCTAATCCCTTATCCCCAAAATACTCTCAACCATCTACCCTAAAAAAACATCAACCCTTAGGCCCAAAAAACCCCGAACCCCTAGTCTCAAAAAACAAATCTCAACACTCACCCCAAAACCCCAAAACCCTCATCCCTAAAAAACCCTAAACCCTCATCCCCCAAAAAACCCAGAATGATATACTCCAAAAAAACATAAACACTCACACCCAAAAAACACTAAACCCATATCCTTAAAAAACCCTAAACCCTCCTCCCCAAAAAACCTTAAACCATGAGCCTTAAAAATGGCTAAACAATCAACCCCCAAAAAACATTAAACACTCTAAAACAAAAACGAAAACCCTAAACCCTTTGTTGTAAAATTTCCATGACTCTATGAACAAAAACCCTAAACCCTCATCTAAAAATAACCCTAAACCCATTTCTCAAAAAACCAAAAACCCATAGCCCCAAAAAACCCAAAAACCTTATCCCAAAAAAACCTTAAACCCTAAACCCAAAAAACTATAAACCCTCATCTCCAAAAAAACCCTAAATCCTTAACTACAATAAGTAAATACCCTCACCACTAAAAAACCCTAAACCCTTATCCCCAAGTAACCCTAATCACTTATCCCCAAAAGACTCTAAGCACTCAACCCCAGAAATCCATAACCCTCAACAAAAAAAAATGGATCCCTCATCCTCAAAATGTCCTCATCCCTTAGCCCCAAAAAACCCTAAACCATCATCTCCAAAAAAAACCCAAACCCTTATCCCCAAAAAACCCTGAACGCACAACCCCAAAAAACCTTGAAACCTAAGACCTAAACAACTTTAAACACTCAACACCAAAAAAACCCTCAACCCTTAACAATAAAAAAACCTACAACCTCATCCCAAAAAAACCCCAATCCCCTAACCCCAAAAAACTCAAAATTTATAGCCCTAAAAAACCCTCAACCTTCTTCCCAAAAAACCCTCAACCCTTTTCCCCCAAATCCCTAAAATCTCAACACTCAACCAAAAAATAACCTTAACCCCCAGCCCCCATCCCTCAAAAACCTTAAAACCTCTACCACAAAACCCTAAATCCACACCCCCAAAATACCGTAAACCCTTTTCCCCAAATAAACCAAAATTCTCAGCTCCAAAACAACCTAAACCACCTATCGAAAAACCCATAAAACATAACCCAAAAAAACCCCAAAAAACCCTATTTCACCCAAATAACTATAAACCCTCAATACAAAAACCCTTAAATTCTATCCTCAAGAAAGCATAAACCCTCATCCCTAAAAAAACCCAATTGATGGAACCAAAAAAACCTAAATCCTCTAACTGAAAAAATAAAGAACCCCCAGTATTGAGAAACCCTCAATGTTGATCCCCAAAAAAACATAAAACCACTACCCTCAAAAATTAAACCATCATCGCCAAAAAAACCTCATCCCTCACACAAATAAACCCTCAACCATCATCATGAGAAAACACTCAACCCTCATCCCCAAAAAAACCTGAACCCTTAGACCTAGAAATCCTTAAACACACCTCACTAAAAAAACCAGAACCCCAATCATGAAAAAACCCAAAACCCTTAGCCCTAGAAAATTCAAAATCCTCATCCCCAAAAAACCTTAAATCCTCATTGAACAAAACCCTAAACCCTTATCCTTAAAAAACTAGATCACTTAGCCCCAAAAAACTCTAAACACTCATCCCCAAAAAAACAAGAACCCTAAGTCCCAAAAAAACCGAACCCTCATCCCTAGAAACCCCTAAACCCTCAACCCCAAAAAAACTAAAAATACTCAACCCTAAAAAAACCTGAAACCCTCAGAACCAAAAAACCCAAAAAACACATCCCCAAAACACTAAAAACCCTCATACTGAGAAAAAACTAAAACATAAGCCCCAAAACCTTATAAAACCCTTAGACCTCAAAACCCTAATCCATCATCCACAAAAAACCCTAAAACCTCAGCAATGAAAAACCCAAAACCGTCATCCCCTCAAAACCATCCACCCATATAACCAATAAACCCTAATCCTTAATTTTTAAAATACAATAAACCCTCATCCCAAAAGAACAATAAACACTCATCCGTAAAAAAGAATCCACCCTCAGCCCCAAAAAACACTCAACCCTTATCCCCAAAAAATACATTAATCCACAGCTCCATAAAAATCTTATCCCAAATCCCAAAAAACCTTCGACAATCATACAAAAAAACCATAAACACTTGTCCCTAAAAAACACCCAACCCTCTGCCCCGAAAAACCCACAAACCTCATGCCCATAAAACCTTCAACACTCAGCCACAAAAAAACCCTAAAGCATCATCCTAAAAAACCCATAAACTTAGCCACAAAAAACCCTAAACCCTCACACCAAAAAACTATAAACCCTAAAACCTTGAAAAAACTAATCCCCCTTCCTCAAAAAACAATAAACCCTTGAATTCAATAAACCCTAAACCCATAGCCCCAGAAAATAATTAAACATGACCACAAAAATACCTAAATCCTCAACCATAAAATCCTTCAACCATTTTCCCCCAAAAAACTCAACCCTCATCCAAAAAAACCAACAAATATCATCCCCAAAAAAACCCACAACCCTAGCCCAAAAAAATCCTATACCCATAGTACCAAAAAACCAAAAAATCTTATCCCAAAAAAACTCTAAAACCTCATCCCAAAAAACTGTAAACCATCAACCCCATAAAACCTTCAACCCTCAGCCTCAAAATTCCTAAACCCAAAGCAAAAAAAACATAATCCTCTTACAAACCCCCCCCCCTAAGCCCTCATCCCAAAAAACCCTAAACCCACATCACTAAAAAACCCTAATCCCTCATCCCTAAAACACCTAAATCCTCATCCACAAAAAAAACACATCCATCAACCCAAAATAATCTAAACCCACATACCTTATAAATTATACACCCATGAACCAAAAAAAAGAACTCAACATTAAACCCAAAAAACTATTGACCCTCATCCAAAAAAACAAAGAACCCTCATCCCCAATAATAACTAAAACCTTATCCCGAAAAAAACCATAACCCACAACACCAAACAACCCTGAACCCTTAGCCCCAAAAAACCATAAAACCCATCCCTAAAAACATTTAAACCCTCAATCACACAAAACCATAAACCCAAATTTCTATAAACCATAAATTCTCAAACCCAAAACATCTAAACCCTCTTCATCAAATCCCTAAAACCAAAAATCCATGACCACTAAACCATCACATCTAAAAACCCAAACCCCCACCCCCCAAAAACCCTGAACCCTCTTCCCCAAAAAACCATAAACCATAGACCCCCAAAAACAACTAAATATTAGGCCTAGAAAACCCTAAACCCTTAGTCCCAAAACACCATAAAACCCCATCCCTAAAAACCCTCAACCCATTGCCCCAAAAACCTCAACACTCACCCACAAAAAACAATCAACCCTTAGCCCCAAAAATATTCCAAAACCTTATCCCAAAAAAACCATGAACCTTTAGCCCCACAAAACCCTCAACCTTCATCAGTAAAAATCCTAAACCCTCACCATGAAAAAACATAGAATACTACACCCTAAAAAATAGAACCCTAATCCTCAAAAAACATTGAACCCTCAGCCCCAAAAAACCAAGAACCCACAGCCCCAAAAAACCCTTCACCCTCATCCCAAAAATATCTAAACCATTATCCCTAAAAATCCCAGAACCCTCATCCCCAAAAAACCATGAACAGTCATCCCCAATAAACCATAAACCCTAAACCACCAAAACTACTAAACACTTTGTCCCAAAAAACCCTAACCACTCGGCCCCAAATAATGACCCTCTACAATAAAAATACTCAATCCTCAGCCCAAAAATCCCTCAACCATTATCACCAAAAAACCCTTCAACCTTATCGCCATAAAACCAAAACCCTAAACCCTCATCCCCCAAAAAAACTTAATCCTGAAAAAAAACCCCCTCAACCATTAGCCAAAAAAACTGCAAATCCTCATCCCAAAAAACAATCAACTGTCAACCCCAAAAAACTTTCAACACTCATCCCAAAATCATTAAACCCTCATCCCTAAAAATACCTAAACCCTAATCCACCAAAACACAATAAATCCTAAAATTAAAAAAAAAACCATAACCCATCATCGCAAAAAGCCATAAATCCTTAGCCCCAAAAAATCTTAAACTCTCATCTCCAAAAAATTATAAACTCAGAGATCAAACAAAACGGGAACCCTGAACCCAAAAAAACATTTGACACTTGACTCCAAAAAATCATAAACCCTCATCAATAAAATCCCTAAACCCTCGACCTACAAAACCCTAAACCATCATTTTTAAAAATTCTAATCCCTTATCCCATACAACCTTAAACCCTCTGCCCCAAAAAAACCCTAATACCCTAGATAAAAAAAATTAACCCTCAGCACTAAAAACCCCTTAACATTCACCCACAAAAAACCATAATCCATCAACCCCAAAAAAACCTAAACCCTAAACCCCAAAAAACCAAAAAAACCACATCCCAACATACCCTAAACACTTATCCCCAAATAACCATTACCCCATTACACGAAAAAACTCTAAACCTTCAAACCAAATAATACTAAACACTCATCCAAAATAAAACATTCAACCCTCAACCACAAATACACTATTCCCTCAGCACTAAAAAAACCCTAAACTGTCAACCCCAAGAAATCCTAAATGCACATAATAAAAAAATCTTCAACACATTGCCCCCAAAACCCTAAACCCTTGATCCTTATAAACAAAATATCATAATCCCCAAAAAACTCTCTAACTCCATCCAAAAAACCCTAAACCCTCAGCACCAAAAAATTCCAAAAAACCCAGTCCCAAAAAATCCTAAACTGATAGCCCCAAGAAACCATCAACCCTCTCCCCCAAAACCCTCAATCTGTATCGCCAAAAAATACTAAATCCTCAAACCTCACCCCCAAAAAACCTTAACCCCCAAAAAATGTCATCCCACAACCCAAAAAAACCATAAACCTTCATACCCACAAAATACTAATCCCTAAATATCCAAAACCCTAAAACCACATCCTTAAAAAGTCCAAAACCACCCGCTCATAAAAACCCTAAAACCTCCAGGAAAAAAATTATAAATCCATAGTATAAGAAAACCTTGTACACATAGCCACACAAAAACATTGAACTCTCATCCACAAATAAACTTGAACCCTTAGACCCAAAAAATCCAAAAACCTATGACACAAAACACAAAAAACCTTAGCCCTAAAAAACACAAATCCCCAAAAAACCCAAAACCTCACCCTACAAAACTCTAAGAACTCTTACCCAAATTACCCAAAACCCTCATCCTAAAACCCTAATTCATCGCCCCTAAAAAACCCTAAACCCTTAGACCCAAATAAATCAAAACCCTCTACACCAAAACCCATAAACACTAAGTCCAAAAAGTCCCTAAACCCTTAACCCAAATAAAGCTAAATCAATCTACCCCCAAAAACCCTAAACCCCCAAAGACCATAAGTTCTAAAACCCCAAAACACTAAATCTTCACCCCCAGAATACACCAAAACCTCAGATACAAAGTACCCTAACCCCCAAACCCCAACAAAACCTAAAAACTCGGCTCCAAAAATCTCTAATCCCATAGCCCCATGAAACCTTATAAAAACTATACCCCAAAAAAACACAAAACCCACAACACCAAAATACCACCCCCCCCCCATTTCCAAAAAACCCCAAACCCACATCCCTAAAAAAAATATAAACCCACATCCCCAACAGAACATAAACCCTCAGCCCTAGAAACAATAAATTATCTTCCCCAAAAGAACCTAAATCCTCATCCCTAAAAATCCATAAACCCTCAACCCCCCCCCCAAAAAAAACCTAAAAACTCATCCATAAAAAAACCGTAAACCCTTAGTATGAAAACCTAAATCCCAAAACCCCAAAAAATAATAAACCCATAACCCCCATAACCCTAAACCATCACCCCCAAAACCCTCAACCATAAGCCCTAAAAACCCTAAAACCTCATACCTAAAAAACCCTAAAACCTCTGCCCAAAAACATTGAACCCTAATCCCCAAAAAACCTAAACCCCTTGCGCTAAAAAAACCTTAAAACCATATCCCCAAAATACCATAAAACTTTTGTAAAAATCCAAAACCCCCAAATTGATAAACCCTCGACACCAAAAAAACATAAACCATCATCCAAAAAATACAAAACCCTTACTCAAAAAAACCCTAAATCAAGAAAATATAAAACCCCATGACCCTAAAAATCCTTAAACCCTCATCCCTAAAAATCCTAAACACTCAGCCCCAAAAACCCTAAACTATTTTCCAAAAAATACCCTAAACCATCAGCCCGAAAAAACCATAAACTCCCAGCCCCCCAAAAAACCTTAACCTTCAGCCCAAAAAAACTCTAAACACCCAGCCCCAAAAAAACCTCAAGCATCAGACCCCAAAATCTTTTAACCCTCTTCCCAAAAAACACTAATACCACATCCAAAAAATACCCAAAATTCTAAACACCAAAAATCCCAAAACCATAATTCCAAAAAATCCTAAACCCTCTATCATCAAAATACCTAATCCATATGCACCAAACAAACTATAAAAAAATGTTTCTATAAAACACTAAAACCTTATCCTCGAAACACCCTCACCCCTCAGCCCCAAAAAAACCATATACCGTAAACTCCAAAAAAACCCTGTGCTCTCATCCCCAAGAAAACCTAAACCCTACACCATAAAAAATATAACCTTCGGTCCAAAAAGACATTAAACACTCAACCCCAACAACCCCTAAACCCTCATCCCCAAAAAATCGAAAACCCTTATCCCCAAAAAACCCAAACTCTCAACCCTAAAAAACCATAAATCCTCAGCCTCAAAAAATAACAATACCATCAACCCCAAAACCACCTAAAACATCATCCTTGGAGAAACATAATTACTCATCACAAAAAAACCATATACCCTCAGGACTAAGAAACCCTAAACCCAAAACCCCCAAAACCCTCAAACCTCTACCCCAAAAAATCATGGAATCCCCATCCCCAAAAAACCCTCATCCTTCATCCTTTATAAACCCTTCAACCGTTAACCCCCCAAAACACCAACCCTCATCCCTGAAAAACCCTATACTCTATATCCTCATCCCTAATAAACCATAAACCCTTATCCACAAAAAACCATAAACCCTTAGCCCAAAAAAACCCTAAACATTCATCCCCAAAAAATAGTAAAACCTCATCCCCAAAAAAACCTAAACACTAATTCCCCAAATACCTAAACCCTCATCCACAAAAAACCTTAAAACCTCATCCCAAAAAAACACACATCTATAAAAAACCATAAATCATAAGTCCCAAAAAAATCCCAAACCCTCAACCCCAAAAAACATTAAACCCACAACACCAAAAAATCCTAAACCTATATCCCTAAAAACCCATAAACATTCATCCCCAAAAAACACTAAACCCATAACCCAAAAAAATTAAAAAATCATCCCTAAAGAACCTAAAACCCCCAACCCCAAAAATCTGTAAACTCTTGACCACAAAAATCTAAACCCTTAACTTCAAAAAACTCTAAACCCTCAGGGCCCCAAAAACATAAACACTCAGCCCCAAAAAACCCTAAAACATTATCCACAAAAAATCCTAAACCTAAGCCTCTAAAAATGATAAACCCCCTACCAAAAACCCTAAAACCTCACTAAAAAAACGTAAACCCTGAAACCCAAAAAACAAAAAAAAATCAACCCCAAAAAACCCTCAAACTACTGCCCCCAAATACCCTATATACACAGCCCTAAAAAACCCTCAACCCTCAGCCTGAAAAAATACCTCAACACTCAGCCCCAAAAAACCAGGAACCCTCATCCCAAATAAACTCTGATCCCATAAACCTACATTTTTTTAACCTTCAACCGTAATAAAACCTCAACCCTCATCACCAAAAAAACCCTCCACCCTCATCCCTAAAAAACCCTAAACCCCAAATCCCAAAAATCTTTCAATCCAGAAAACCCTAAACCCTAAACCCCCAAAAATCCTCAACCCTTATCCCTAAAACCTTTAAAACATTACCTCAAAAAAACCATAACCATCAAAAAAACCTAAACCCTCAACTGAAAAAAACCCTCATCCCTCATCCCATTAAAATCCTAAACCCTCTGGCCCAAAAAACCGTAAATTATCATCCCCTAAAAATCCCTCAGCCCTTATCCCCTAAAACTCCAAACCCACAACCCCAAAAAAAACCCTAAACCCACATCCCCCAAAAACTCTCACCCCTCAATCCCAAAAAACCCTCAATGATCTTATCAAAAACACGCTAAACCCTTATCCCCAAAAACACATAATACCTCAGCTCGAAAAACATTAAACCCTCATCATGAAAAACCATCAACACTTAGCCCCAAAAAAATACTCAAACCCATCCCTAAAATAATTGGAAAACCCTAGAAAAAAACCTCAACACTTTTCCACAAATAACACTATAACCTCAACCCAAAAAACCATATCCCTTAACAACAAAAATACATAAACCCTTATCCCCCCCAAACCCTTAACCCTCATCCCATAAAATCCTTAAAACTATCCCCAATATCCCTAAACCCTAAACCACAGAAAACCCTCATCCCGTAGGCCTAGAAATATTCTAAACCCTCAATCCTAGAAAACCCTAAACCCTCAGACCCATAAAACCCTAAACCATACACCCTAAAATTACATAGACCATCATCCCATAAAACCATAAACCCTCATCCCTAGAAAACCATATACCCCTCATCCTATGAAAACCTTAAACACTAAACCCATGAAATCCCTAAATCCCCGTCCCTGTAAAACAAAAAAAATTTAATGCCTAATAAAAATTATACATTTATCTCTATAAAACACTAATACCTCGTCCCAGGAAAATCCTAAACCCACAACCCCAGAAAACCATCAAACCTGGAAAAATATAAACCATCAACAATGGAAAAATCTAAACTCTCGCCACAATAATTACTTAAAACACTCAGTACTAAAATACCTAAACCCTCATCGAAAAAAAACTAAACCCTTTGCCCCCAAAAACCCTGAACCCTCTTCCCTAGACAACCCTAAACCCTGAGGCCTAGAATACCATGAACCCTCTTCCCTAGAAAAGCTTAAACCCTTGGTCTTGGATGAATCTAAAACCACCACCCCCAAAACTCTTAACCCTGAGACCTAATACTCCAAAAAAATACTAATCACTTAGCCCCACAAAACCCTAGACCCTTAGACCCCAAAAAAATTCTAAACCCTTAGACTTGAAAAACCCAAAACCCTCTGCCCCAAAAATCCCTAAATCCACATCCACAGAAAACCCAAAAGAAATCATCCCCATAAAACACTGAACCCTAAGACCTAGAAAACCCTGAACCCTCTGCCCTGAAAAACCATGAACCCATATCCCTACAAAACCCTAAACCCACAACCCCATAAAATCCTAAACCCATAGCCCTAGAAAACTCAGAAACCTAATCCCTAGAAAAAAATGAAACATCATCCCCAGAAACACTTGAACCATCATCCCCAAAAAACCTAAACCCTCATCCCCAAAAAACATTGAACACATAGCCCAATAAAATACCAAACTATCTGCCGTAGAAATCTCTGAACCCTTATCCCTAGAAATCCCCAACCCCCAAAAAATAAAATCGTAAACCCTCATCCCCAGAAAACCATGAAACCTCAACCCATTATAACCCTTAACCCACATCCCCCAAAAAATCTAAAACGTAAGCAGTATAAAACTATCAACCATCATTCATGGAAAACAACAAACCCTCATCCCCTGAAAACATTAAAAACGTAGCCCCAAAAAATCATAAACACGAAGCCCTAAAAAACCAAAAAACCTCAACACTAGAAATCTGTAACCCTCATCCATAGAAAACCTTAAACAATCATCCCCAAAAAATAATAAACCCTAATCTCCAAAAAACCAAAAACCCTTAGCCCCTAAAAATTTTAAACCCTAATCCCCAAAAAACCCTAAACCCTCATCCATATTAAAAACATAACCCTTATCCCAAAAATATCCTAAACATCTAGCCCTGAAAAAGATAAACACTCAGACCCAAAAAACCCAAAACCCTCGTCCCCAGAAAACCCTAACCCCTCATCCTCAGAAAACCTCAAACCATAAGTTCTAGAAAACCATAAACCCTCAGAACTAGAAGACACAATACCTTAAGACTGAGAAAAAAAAATGAACCCTTAGCCTCAAAAAACCCTAAACCCTCGTCCACAAAAAACTATAAACCCTTATACTAGAAAACCCTATAACTACAAACTAAGAAAACCAACAATTCTTAGCCCTAAAAAAACATTAAACACTTATCCCCAAAAAAACCGAAACCCTCATCCCTAAAAAATAATAAATCATCATCCGCCAAAACCATAAACCCTAAAGCCTTAGAAACCTAAAACCCTTAACCAAAAAAAACATAAATTCCTAGCCCCAAAAATCTCTCATCCCTTAGCCTCAAAAAACCCTAAACCCTAATCCAAAAAAAACTATAAACCCTTATGCTAGAAAACCCTAAAACTAAAAACCAAGAAAACCAAAAATCCTTAGCCCTAAAAAAACATTAAACCCTTATCCCCAAAAAAACAAAATCCCTCATCCATAAAAAATCATAAACCCTCATCCCCAAAAACCCTAAACCCTAAACCCTTAGAAACCCAAAACCCTTAACCCCAAAAAAATGTAAATGCCTAGCCCCAAAAATCTCTCAACCCTTAGCCCCAAAAATCCCAAAACACTCATAAAAAAACCCTAAAAAGCTATCCCCAAAAAACCCTAAAGCATGAAACCCCAAAAAAACCTATATCTACTCCCTAATAAAATGCAAACCACACAACTCCAAACAACCCTAAAGCCATAGCCCAAAAACTGAAAACCCTCATCCACCAAAAACAAAAAACCCTCAGCTCCATAAGACCCTAAATAAAAACAATCCATAAAATCTCATCCCCAAAAAACCTCAACACTTAACCCTAACAAACCTAAAACCCTCATCCCTAAAAAAATCCTAGACACACTTCCCAAAAAAAATCCTAAACCCCCAACCTTAAAATACCCTAAACCCTAAGCCCCAAAAACCCTCAAACTTCATACCCAAAAAAACCCTAGACCATAATCCCTAAAAAATCCTCACCCCAAAAAAATACTCAACCCTCATCCCAAAAAAATCATAAAAACTCAACCTGAAAAAACCATAAACTCTCAGCCCAAAAAAATCATCAACCATCTACCCCAAAAAAACTACAAACCACAGCCCCAAAAGACCCTTGACCCATAGCCCTAAATATCCCTCAACTCTAATTCAAAAAAAACACTAACCCCTTAAAACTAAAACCCCTTAACCCTTATGGCCAAATCACCCTCAACCATAGAAAATACCTCAACCATTAACAACAAAAAACTAAAACTCTCAACCCCAAAAATCCTCAACCCTATTTTCCCACAAAAAATTCAATCCTTAGGCCTATAAACCCTCAAACTATGGCCCCAAAAAAACGTTAATGATTAATCCCCCAGAAAATCCAAATCCTAATCCTGAAAAACATAAACCCTTATCCAAAAAAACCATAAACTCTAAACACAAAAAATCCTCCACTCTCATCCCCAAAAATCCCTAAACCCTCATCCCTAAAAAAACCTTAAACCATCATCCCATAAAAACCTTATCATTTAGTTCTAAAACCCCCTAACCATAATTCCCCAAAAATTATCAACCTTCATCACCAAAAAACATCAACACGCAGCCCTATGTGAGCATCAACCCTTAACACCAAAAAACCCTCAAGACTCACCCATAAAATACCCCTGAACCCTTAGAATATAGAAACCCTAAACCCTTTACCCAGAAAACACCTAAACACTCATCCCCCAAAAGCACCGAATGATTAAACCCAGAAAACCATAAACCATCAAACACAAAAATCAATGAATCCTTAGCCCCAAAATACGTTGAACCCTCAATCCCAAAAAAAAAACCTGAAACTCCATCCCCAAAAAACCGTTAACCCTTAGTACCTTGAAAACATAAAACCTAAGAACCAAAAAACCCTAAACCCTCAACCCAAAAAACAATGAATCATTAGTCCCAAAAAACATAATCCATATGGCCAAAAAATCCTTAAACCCGGAGCCCTAGAAAACCCAAAACACTAAGACCCAATAAACCCGGAACCATCATCTATAAAAAACCAAATCCCTAATCCCTAAAAACCTTGAACCCTCAGTCCCAAAATAACACGAACCCTCATCCCCAAAGACATGGTACACTTAGTGAAAGAAAACCATGAACTCCCTACCCCAAAAATCCTAAACCTTCTACCCCAAAAAAACTGAACCCCTATCCTAATAAATCATAAACCGTTAGCCCTAAAAATCCATGAAACCTAAGTCTCAAAAAAACATGAGCCCTAAACCCCAAAATAACTTGAACCCTCAATCCCAAAAAACCCTATACCCTCATCCAAAAAACCCTAAACAATCAGCCCAAAAAAAACCCAAAACACTTTGCCCTAAATAATCAGGAACCATCAACCACAAAAAACCATGAACCCTTATCCATAAAAAACCTTGAACCCTCAGTACCAAAAAACATTAAACCCTCATCCCCCCAAAAGACCTAATCCTTTAACCCTAAAAAATCCTAAACCCCATTCCCCAAAACACCCTCAACTCAAACCCCCAAAGAAACAGAAACCCCCATCCCCATAAATCCCTAAACCCCTCCCCATAAAACCCTAAATAGATATGCAAAGAAAACCCTAAATCCCAACCACAGAAATCCCTAAACCCTTAACCCCAAAAATACCCAAAACCTCAACCCCAAAAATCCCTATATCCTAAACCCTAAAAATCTATGAACCCTAACCCCCAAATACTCCTAGATCGTATGCCCCAGATAAACATAAACCATAAGCACAAAATAATCATAAACCCTCATCCCAAAAGAACCCTAAACCCTAATCCATAAAAAACCCTGAACCCTGAACCTAAGAAAACCATAAACACTCTTCTTGAGAAAATCATAATCCCTTAACTCTAGAAAACCCTAAACCCTCACCCCTATAAAACCCTAAACCTTGAATCCTAGAAAACACTAAACCCTTATCTTGATAAAAACTGAAACCCTCAACCCAATAATACCATAAAACCTCAGCCATAGAATACCCTAAACCCTCATCCCCAGAAAATCCCAAACCTTGATACCCATAAAAAACTAATTTCTTGGCTCTAGATAAATCTAAAACCACATCCCTAGAAATCCCTAAAACATAAACCATAGAAAACCCTAAACCCTAAAAATTATAAAACCTTAATCCCTAAGCCCTTAGACATAGAAAATACTAAACACTCATACATAGAAAACCCTTAAATTTCTTCCCCACAAAACCCTATACCCTCATCCCAAAAAAATCCTAAACCATTATCCCCAAAAATCCAAAACCCTCAGTCACCAAGAAGTCCTAAACACCCATCCCCACAAAACCATGAACCCTCATTCCAAAGAACTAGATCCCAAAACCCAAAAACCCCTAAACCCTTAGTCCCATAAACCAAAAACCCTAAGAACTCATCCCCAAAAAAATCCTAAACCCTCATCCCATGAAAAACCTAAACCCCAACCTTACAAAACCCTAAAACATCATCTGAAAATGTCCCTGTACACTCATCCCTAGAAAAACATAAACACTAATCCTGAAGAAACCCTAAATAGATAACCACAAAAAACCTATAACCTCCTCCAAAAAAACCAATAGAACCTCATCCCCAAATGACCCTAAAACCACAGACTTGAAACAACCTAAACTCACAGCCCTAAAAAATCGTAAACCCTCATCCCCAAAAAAACCTAAAACCTTCCCCCTAAAAAACCCTAAACCTACATCCCCAGAAAACCCTAAACCCTCATCCTATGAAAACCCTAAACCCTAATCCCTAGTAAACAAAAAATCCTCATCCATAGAAAACCCTAAACCTTTATCCCAAGAAAACAAGAAACCCTCAGCCCCAAAAATCCCTAAACTGTTAGTCCCAAAAATACTAAACCCTGACCCCAAAAAAACATAAACCCTCATCCCCAAAAAAACTCTAAAATATCATCCCCAGAAAAACCTAAACCTTCATCCACAAAAAACTATAAACCCTTATCCCAAAAATCACTCAACCCTCATCCCAAAAAGTAATCAACCCTAACCCCAAAAAACCCTCAATCGTTATCCCCAAACCCCACACAACCCTAAACCCTAATAAGCCCTCAGCCCTCATACCCAAAAATACCTCAACCCTCAACCCCCAAAAAAATTCAACCCTTAGTCCCAAAAAACACTATACCTTTTGGCTAAAAGCCCTCAAACTTCATCCCCAAAAAACCCACATCCCTTAAACCCAAAATTCCCATAAAAATCATCCCCAAAAAAATACCCAACCCTTATCCCTAGTAAACCCGCAACCCTTATCCCCTCAAAACCCCAAACCTCATACCCAAAAAACACTAACCCATAGGAACAGAAACCCCCAAACCATAGCCCCAAAACTCCCAACCAACAACTCCAAATAACACCCAACACTCATAACCAAAAAAACACTCAACCCATATTTCTGAAAAACCATAAAAACTCATCACCCTAACACCACTAAACCCTCTTCCCTAAAAATCCCTAAACCCTATTCCCCACAAAACAGTACACTCTCAGCCCCCCAAAACTCCCAACTCTTAGACCTAAAAATCCCACAACGTCATCACAAAAAATTCCCCCAACCCTTCACCAAAACTGCCCAATTCTCAGCCCTAAAAAACCTCCAACCCTCAGACCCATAAAACCCAAATCCCAAGGCCCCAAATAACCCCCATCTATTAACCCCAAAAACTTTTAACCCTCATCCCCGAAAAATCCTAAACTATGATCCAAAAAAACACAAAATTGTAACCCGAAAAATATCATAGATATTTACCCACAAAAAACCATCTGATAGAAAAAACCCTCTACCCTCAACCTAAAAAAACCATCGACCCTTAGATCCCAAAACCCTCAACAAACTCACCCATAAAAACCTAAACCCTTATCCTTAAAAACCCTAAACCCTCTATCATTAGAAACACTAAACCCCAATCCCCAAATACCCTAAACACTCAACCCCCCAAAAAAATCCTTAGACCGAAAAAAATTCCTAGACCATCATCCCCAATGAACCCTAGACCCTTAGAAAAAAACCTAGACCCACATCCTCAACAAACTCTTGGACCTCAGCACAAAAAACCCAAGATTATTATCCCCAAATGAACTTAGACATTCAGACCCCAAAAAAACCCTAGACACTTAGCCCCAAAAAACCCTAGACCCTCATCCCCCCAAAACACTAGACCATCAGTCCAAAAAACAAAATTCCCTCATCCCCGAAAAATTATAGATCATTATCCCCCCAAAACTCTCAAACAATAGCCACAAATAACCCTAGACAAACAACTTAAAAACCCAAGACACTCTACCTAAAATACCCTATAACCTTGGATCAAAAAAACCCTAGACCCTAAGCCCCCAAATAATCCTAGAAACTCTTCCCCAAAAAACCCTAGACCCCCAACCCCAAAAAACCTAGGACCCACATCCCCATGAAACCTAAGATGCTCAGCCCTAAAAATACCTAGTCCTAAAGCCCTAAAAAACTATAGATCTTTAGCACCAAAAAACCCAAGACCCCCAACAACAAAAAACCCAAGAACCTTAGTCCCAAAAAACTCTTAACTCTCATCCCAAAAAAACCATAGACCCTCAGACCAAATAAAACTTAAACTGTCATCCCTAAGAAACATTAGACCCTCAGCCCCGAAAAACATTGACCATCGGCCCCAAAATAAAAATTAACACTCAACCATAAAAATATATATTCTTATCCACCAAAACCCTTGAACCTCAGTCGAAACAAACCCTTGACCCATAGCCCAAAACCATTAGACCCACAGCCAAAAAAATCCTAGACCCCCAGCTCCAAAAAACCAAAGAACCACAGCCCCCAAAATACCTACACCCTCATCCCAAAAATCCCTAGACCTCCATCCCCAAGAAACCATTTGACCCTCAGCCTCAAAAAACCCTTAACCCTTGTCTCAAAAAAACACCTAGACACTCAACCACAAAAAAAATTAAACTTCAAACCAAAAAAGCCTAAACATTCTTCCCTAAAAATTTGAAGACCCTCATCCCTAACATACCTAAGAACCACATCTTCAAAATACCATAAACCATTGGGCTCTAGAAAACCTAATCCCTCATCCCCAAAAAACCATAAACCCTTAGCCCAAAAATAACCATAAACACTCAACCCCAAAAAACCCTAAACCCCCAGTCCCAAAAAACCCTAAGCCCTCTGCCCCAAAAAACCATAAACCCCGATCCCCAAAAAACCCTAAATCCCTTCCCCAAAAAACCTAAACTTTTCTTCCTAAAAACCGTAAACACTCAGCCCCAAAAATCCTAAATCCTCAGTACCATAAATCCCTATGAATTTAAACCAAAAAAAACAAAAAACTGTAACCCCAAAAGTTCATAAGCCCTATATTTTGTCATCAGAAGCATGAAATGAGTAAGTAAAGATAGAAAAATGAAATGTATCCAAATGACCAAGGCTTAATGAAAATTCCACCTACCAAGGATTCTCAATGTTAAAAGTCTAAGTTACCAATAATGAATCTACAACAAAAAGTTTGGGCAAAGAGAAGAGGCTAACCAAAAAATTTGCATGTCAAGATTAAAAATTTAAATTATTCAAGTTTAACCATTAAAATGGAGTGAAAATATATTATGATGAAACAAAAGTGAGAGCAGTGACCCAAATAAAATTATATGTCATGGGGCACTCATAGGTCATATAAAAATCACAAAAACTACTTTCCCATGCTAAATAATGATCTCACTATCTAAAGTAGAAATATTTTTTCATAATTATTATTTTCCCTATGATCTCTCTCCAATATATTTTTATTTTACCTAAAATACATGGAATCATCTTCTTTGATGGAAATAACTCCTTACGAAGTTGAATCCACACTTTGTACCCATGAATAAAAATGGTCTTCTTTTGATGCTTGTAAGCTCTCCCTTATAAGCTTCATTAGACTACACAATTTGAGTTCAAATATATTGAAGAAGTTTCATGGTCTAATTTTCCTTTTTCTATGTATCAATATTCAAATTAAAAGAAAGAGGGAAAGAAAAAAATTATAAGTTTCATCGGATTGGTTATATAAACCACCTAAAATAGAGAATTTTGATTGGAAGCACATAGAGATCTTTTCATTGACACTACAGTTTGTGCAAGCTACAAATCCCAATATCTCATATTAATTTTCAATAATGTTATATGAATTGTTCCAAAATTATAATTGTAAAAATCAATTTTACCATCAGTTTGATACTTATGGGAAGTTCTAAAAATAAGCTTTGTACAAAATTTCTACAATAATGTCCTCCAAAAATGGATAAGAAAGTTAGTGTCTAGATCTAAAACAATGTTGTGATGAAAGCCATAAAGGTTAAAATCTATTTGAAAAACATCGCATGTATCTCGAGATAATGTATTGGAAATATGATTTCATATTTATAAAGTAGAAATTATCTTTTGTGTATCTATAGTTTTTTGGATGAAAAAATGACCATAAAGTCCTCCTTCATGAATCTCCCTGATGAACATGTCACTGTAATTACACTTTGGAACATACAACATGTTTCTCTTAAAGAGAAACCCATCATGCACAAAAAAATCATCCAAAATCCATTTTGAAATTGGATTTAAATATAATTTATCTTTATATCATACTGATAATATCTTTGATAAGATAAAATCCATGAATTTTGAGAATCTAGAATGGTAAGTAATTCAAACTTTTGAGATAATTCATCTTTTTCCATGTTTTCATACCCCTTATTGTATTTTGACAGAAATGAGATTTATTTCAAGAATTCCACCCACTTTTCATGCCTTGAACTCAGCTTGTGCTGATCATTGAATGATATCAATGCCTGATGGTTATAATTGAGAACAAACTATTTTGGGGTCATGTAATGAGACCAAAGATATATGGATCTCAATGAGATATTTAATGGGATACTTTCTTTGGCTGAGAACAACATGATCCTAGCTCCACTCACATAACACTCCACTTAAATTAATTGATCAAAATTACGTATTTCAAAAAATAGTTATTCAAATTAACAGTTATTACTTACATGAAATGATTCATTTTATACTATTTACAACTCTAGATTACCATTTTTCATGAATTCATGTTTGGTTCCATGATTGTGATGAGATATGAAACAAAGAGATGATAAAATGATGCCAATCCCTGAAAAATAATTACTTATGTGATAGATTCTCATGGGTACCAAGACATCATTGCTTCAAAATATCATTGATCCACCTTTATTGCTTCTTTGGAAACCACATATCCCAAAAACAACACTTCTATTGGGAATAACATTCACTATTATAGATTAACATATACATTTTGTTCCCACAAAATGAAAAATACATATCAAAGATTATTCACATGGATCTCCACTTCTAAGATGTAAATCATAATATTATAGAAATAAAAAATAAGAAATTTATAAATAAATGGTTTCAGAACAAAATTCATGAGTTGCAGGAATGTACTAGGAACATTTGAGAGATAAAATGGAATGAATGAAAACTCAAATAGTCCACTGTAGGTTTTGAGTGTTGTTTTCTACACATCACCTTCAATCATTCAAATCTGGTGGTACCCATTCTGAAGATCAACCTTCAAAAATATTGATGACCTATGTAATTGATCGAGAATATCATTATGTCATGGAATGGGATACCTGTATTTTAAGGTATTATTATTTATTTCTCTACTATTAATACACATGCAATACATACCATATTTCTTCAAAAGTAATAATGCTGGAACAAAAAAGGGTCATATATTCCCTTATAAAGCCTCAACACCACACATCATCCACATTCATCAACAATTCCTTTGATTTCTCATTATTATTCCTATATTCTCATTTATTAGGAAATTTTCCCCCTGATAAAAGATCGATATGGTATTAAATGCATCTAAAGGGTGGTAATCAACCTATAAGATCATTAGAAAAACATCATGATATTCCTCTATCAAAGAATGTGGTAATAGATTTTGGGGTCTCTTCTCCTCCTGGCATGAAATCTCCATCATCAATAAAAAATATGATTTTTATGTATTTATTTATTCACTTGATATTTAGTGATACAGAATCTACCTTTGGGATCTTTTGGAAAAATTATTTCTTAAATAATTTTGGATGGATTAAATGGAGAATGTGTAATATTATTTTCTCCAGAAATGAAAGTACATGTGATCTTCCTCTCATCATATTGCAGTTTGTGTGATTAGGGATGATTATATGTTTTAAGCTTCAATTTCTCCAATAGTGTTGTTGAAGAAACATTTGAAAAACTAGAATAATAAATAATCACTATGAATACATCATGATTTATGGTTCGGTGAGTTTGGAACAAGTTTTCTCATTGATTGTCTTGAGTGAATATTTAATCTTGAAAAACTCTCTGTAGTATAAGCATGTTACCCACATCAACTTCTTTCACAACATGATCATCATTTTCAGATTTTCACCACCATGTTTATATTCATAGATTTCCTATTCAATCTCCTCAATATCCTTTATAGTAATAATTTAGTTTATAGGTAAATTGTCTTAAAAATGAACATACCCATAAAATTTTAATCACTTTTGATTCAGACATTTACAAGTGTCGGATTATCCTTTTCGTTGTTCAATAACCTTATCTTTCCCTTTTTACAACATCTTATTACTTGAAAATTACATATCTACAATAATAGATTTATTAGTAGAAATAAATTTGTAAATTTCTTTCCACTATTATAGTTCATGACTAATGATTCCTTTGAGGTTTGATTTTTCTTTTCAACCTTATTTTCCAACTTGCAAACATCATCAAGTGAACAAAGTAATTATAACTCCACTGAATGTAAAATTTATTCATTTAATCATCCAAAAAAACCGTTCAATAATTTACATGAGGTATTTTGGAAAATCAATTTTCATTAATAGATGATCAAACTCTGGAATGTACTCTTAAATAAATTTATATCCATATCGCATGCTATGAATATAAAAATAAATATCTTTCTAATAATTCTCAAGAATAAATTGTCTTCCAAAAATCTTTTTCAATTTAACCCAAGAGTGTATTTTGTCTTTCTCATCATGTTATCACTTTTTCATCAGATCTTCCAACCAAATAGATTCATAATCTTAAAATTTTATAATTTATACCTTGTACTTATTCTAATCGGAAGAATTCATAAATTCCAAGAATCAACCGATTTTCCACAAAAAAAATAGAAAACCATCTAGATTAATTCTCCCATGAAAATATAGAATTTTAATATTCAATTCAATTTCAATATTTTTATTATCTTTTATTCTTCAAATATTGACCTCTATATCACTAGAATCATATCCATTTGTACTATCTTTATAAAATAGTTCCAAATTGCTTCTATTATGTGAAGATTGAAGTCAAGGATACCACTATAGTGGAGGGTAATTATTTCATTGTGATCTCAAATGATTAGAAAGATGATAAATTAATTGTGTAATTTGTGATTGTAAATGTGTTTTCGCTATTTTCCATAGAGTGAGAGAGTAGAAGTTCTTTTTTTTTTGAGAATTGGTGTAGATTTTTTTGCAGGAGATTAAACTAACGAATATGGTAAAGCTTACCCATAGGAAGTGCAGCTCTGATACCAAAAAGAAGCATCAATGAAACATTAAATGAGTAAGTGAATATGAAATAATGAAATCTATCAAAAGGATTAATTCTTAAAGGAAACACCACCCACCAAGGTTTCTCCAATATTAAATACTATGTCACCAACAATTGAGATGAACCACCAATTTTGGGAAAAGGTAAGAGGCTAAAGTAAGAGAGATTCATTACGAGATTCAAAATTTATAGGATTAAATTTTAAAAATTATAAAGTCATGAGAATTAATTTTAAAGACAAAATAAAGTGTGATTAAGGTCCCAAGTAAAATAAAAAGGTATGGCGCACTCAAAGGTCATATAAAAATAATAAAAACCACTCTCCAAATAAAATTTATGACTGCAAAAACTAGATTATGGATATTTATTCTAATCCTCAAAAAACCCCAAAACCATATCCCCCAAAACCCATAACCCTCATCACCAAAAACCCTAAAGCCATATCCCAAAAACACCATAAATCTTCAGCCCTAGAAAACCATAAAATGTTATCCAAAAAATACCCTAAACCCTAAACCCTAAAAACCACAAACCCTCATCCCTCCAAAACCCTAAAAAATATTCCCCAAAAAAACACTACACCGTCAGGTCCAAAACCCATAAACCATCATCCCCAAAACCCCAAAAAATTTATCCCCCAAACACCAAAACCTTCATCCCACAAAAACTATAAAACCTCAGCCCCAAAAAACATAGACCCTCATAATCAAAAAAACCTAATCCCTCATCCTCAAAAAACCCTAAACCCTAATCTCTGAAAAACCTTGAAACCTAATCCCTAAAAAACCCTAAACCCTGATCCCCAAAAAACCAGAAAACCTCAGCTTGAAAAAACACTAAACCCTTAGAAATAAGAATCCCAAAACCCTTATCCCCCCAAACCCATAAACCCAAAGACTCAAAATCCCAAAATCCTCATCCAAAAAATACCAAATCCCTAATCCCAAAAAAAATCCTAATCCCTTTCCAAGACAACCGTAAACCCTTAGGGTTTATGGTTTTTTGGGGTTGACTATTTTGGGATTTTTGGGGTAGAGGATTTATGGTTTTCTAGGGATTAGGGTTTTTGTATTTATAATGTTGAGGGATTGGATTTTTTTCAAAGGTTTAGGTTTTAGGGATTTATAAGTATGTGGGATTATGGTTTCTTGGGGTGAGTAATTAGTGTTTCTTGGGGTGAGTGTTTAGGGTTTCATATGATTGAGGTTTTAGGGTATCCTAGGGCTGAGGGTTTAGGGTTTCCTAGGGAAGAAGGATTTTGGTTTCCTAGGGTTAAGGGTTTGGGGTTTCTTTGGGAATAGGGATTATGGTTTCCTAGGGATGAGGGATTAGGGTTTCTTGGGGTTGAGGGTTTAGTATTTTCTAGGGCTTGGGATTCAGGGTTTTCGAGGGTTGAGGGTTTATTATTTTCTGGGAATGAGGGTTTAGGTTTTTCTGGGGTTTTGGGTTTTGGGTTTTTTGGGGATGAGGGGTTTGGGTGATGAGGTTTTATGGTATATTATTATAATGGTTTGAAGTTTTTTTGAGTAAAGGGTTTGGGGTTTTTAGGGATTTGGATTTGGGGTTTTTCAGGATGATGGTTTGTGTTTTTCTAGGTGATGAGATTGTGGTTTTTTGAGGGTGGGGTTTTGGGGATTTTCGGTGTAGAGTGTTTTGGGTTTTTTTTGGGCTAAGGGCTTAGGGGTTTTTGACTGAGGTTTTAGAGTTTTCTAGGGATTATGGTTTCTATTTTTTATTAGGATTGGAGGTTTGGGGTAATTGGGGTTCTGGGTTTGAGGGATTCTTGGGATAATCATTTGGGATTTTTTGGGGGGATGAGGATTTTTGGTTTTTTTGGAGTTGAGGGTTTGGGGTCTTGGGGACTCAGGGTTTGGGTTTCATTGGGGTGAGGTTTTGGGGTTTTGGGGGTGAGGTTTTGGGAGTTTTTTTGGGTGAGGGTTTGAAATTTTATGGGGATAAGGGATTGGGGATTTTTGGGGTTGAGTGTTTTGGTATTTTGGGGATTACGGTTTGGGTTTTTTTTGGATTATGGTTTTTGGTTTTTTTTTGGGATGGGGGTTTGGGTTTTTAGGATTAATGGGTTTGGGATTTTTGGGGTTGAGGGTTATTTTTTTGGCTAAGGGTTTAGGTTTTTTGGTGCTAAGGGTGTAGGGTTTTGTGGTGGGGGTTTAGTGTTTTTTTGGAGCTAAGTGTTTGTCATTTTTTGGTGATGAGGATTTCTGGTTTTTTAGTGATGAGGTTTTGGAATTTTCTGGTACATAGTGTCTATGGTTTTTTGGATTAAGATTTTAGGTTTTCTGTGGATTATGGATTGGGGTTTTCTAGGTATGAGGTTTTAGGGATTTCTGGGGCTGAGTGTTTATTGGTTTTCATGGGTTGAGTATTTTGGGTTTTCATGGGTTGGTTGTTTTTGGTTTTCTAGGTTTGTAGATTTTTTTGGATGAGGTTTTGGGATTTTTTGGGTTGAGGTTTTAGTGTTTTTAAGTATGGGGTATTTCAGGTTTTTTGGGGGTAGTGGTTTAGTTTATTTTAGATATGAGTGTTTAGGGTATTTTTGGGGATGAGGGTTTATTGTTTTTTAAGGGTGATGATATAGGGTTTCTTAGGGATGAGGGTTTTGGGATTTGGGGGCTTAGTGTTTAGAGTTTTTTGGGGAATGAGGTTTTATGGTTTTTTGGGGCTGAGGGTTTAGTGTTGTTTGGGTATGAGGTTTTTTGTTTTTTTGGACGAAGGGTTTGGGGTTTACTAAGGGTATGAGTTTATAATTTATTGGTGCTGAGGCTTTTGGTATTTTTGTGGTTAAAGGTTTTGTGTTTTTTAGGGATGAAGATTTAGTTTTTTTAAGGGATGATGGTTTAGGGTTATTTGGGGATGAGGTTTTAGTATTTTCTTGGGGTTGTGAGTTTAATTTTTTTTTGAGATGAGGGTTTAGGGTTTTTTGGAGGTTTTTATTTATGGTTATTTGGGGCTGAGGGTTTAGGGTTTTTTGTTGCTGAGGGTTTTCGGGTTTCTTAGGGCTGATGCTTAAGGGTTTTTCGGGTGATGGATTTGGGTTTTTTGGGGCAGAGGGTTTAGGCTTTTTTGGGGGTGATAATTTAGGATTTTTCTGCGGTTGAGCTTATAAGATTTTTTGGGTTTGAGTTTATAGAGAATTTTGGGGAGTGGGTTTATGGTTTTTAGGGCTGTGGGATTACTCGTTTTTGGGGCTAAGTGTTTACTATTTTGGGGGGATGAGTTTTTAGGGTTTTTTGGGGACATGTTTTTTGGGTACTTTTTAGGCTAAGGGTTTAGGGGTTTTTTGGGGATGATGGTATACAGTTTTTTGGGCCATGTCTATAGGGTTTTTTTGGGGATAGGGTCTTGGGATTTAGGGTATGAGGGTATCGGGGTTTTGGGAATTGTGTTATAAGATTTTATAGGGTTTAGGGTTTAGGGTTTTTTGGGATGAGGGTCTAATTTATTTTTGGGATGAGGATTTATATGTTTTCAGAGATAGGGATTTAGGGATTTATGAGGATGTGCGTTTAAAGGTTTTATGGGATGGGTGTTTACAGTTATATGGTTTTGATGGTTTAGTGTTTTTTATGGATGATTTTTTAGGGTTTTGTAGGGCTGAGGGTATAGGGTTTTATAGGGATGGCGGCTTGCGGTTTTTTGGGGATGAGGATTTTGGGTTTTCTAGGTATAAGGGTTTAGGGTTTTCTTGGGTTTAGGGTTTAGGGTTTAGGGTTTTTCTTGGGATGAGAGTTTAGGATTTTTTATTCCATGGGTTTAGGGTTATCTGGGGATGAGTTTTTAGGGTTTTTTGTGGCTCAGGTTTTAGTGTTTTCTATGTAATTTCATTTAGAGTTTTCTAGAGGTGAGGGTTTTGGTTTCTCTAAGGTTGAGGGTTTATAGTTTTCTAGGGTTGAGGGTTTATCGTTTTCTGGGTATGAGAGTTTAGAGGTTTCTAGGGATCCGGGTTTAGTGTTTTATGGGTCTTAGGGTTTAGGGTTTTCTAGGGATGGAGGTATATGGTTTTCATGTGCTGATGATTTAGGGATTTCATGGGCTAAGGATTTAGGGATTTTTGGGGCTAAGGGTTTAGGGTTGTTTGGGAATTAGGGGTTTTTATTTTTTGTTAATGTGGGCTTAGGTTATTTTGGGAATAGGGTTTTTTGGGGGGGTTGAGGGATGGCTTTTTTTATATGGATTGGGGTTTTTTAGGGTAAGGGATTGGGGTTTTTTTTACTACTTCGGTTTTTTGGTTTTTTGGGGTTGAGTGTTTGGGGTTTTTTTGGGGCTGAGGGTTTGGGGTATTCTTGGTTTGATAGTTTCAGTTTTTTTGGGTTGAAGTTTTAGGTTTTTTGGGGGATGAGGGTTTAGAGTTTTATTTGGATTGAGGGATTAGGGTTTTTTGGGGCTGTGTAGTTAGGGTTTTTCCAGTTGGAGGGTTATGGATTTTTTTATGACTGGTGGGTCATATTTTTCTAGGACTGGGGGTTTAGGGTTTTTTGGTGAAAAGTGTTTAGAATTTTTTTAGGGTATTGGGTTTAGGGTTTTTGGGGGATGAGGGATTAATATTTTTTAGTATTAGGGTTGGGTTTTTTTGGGCCTGAATGTTTAGGGTTTTTTGAGGTTGGGGTTGTGTTTTCACGGGGATGAGTGTTTTGGGATTTTTGGGGCTCAGGGTTTGGGTTTTTTTGGGTACTGTGTGTTTGGGTTTTTTTGGAAGAGGTTTTAGTTTTTTTGTATCTTAGGTTTTTGAGTATTTTAGGGATTATGGTTTATATTTTTTTTAGGGTTGATGGTTTCAGGTTTTTTTGGGGACGACAATTTAGGGTTTTTTTGGTTGAGGGGTTAACATTTTTTGAGACTGAATGTTTAGTGTTTATATGGGAAGAGGGTTTTGGGTTTTTTGGAGGATAAGGGTTAAGGTTTTCTTTGGGATAAGGGTTTAGTGTTTTTGGTGGATAAGGGTTTAAGGTTTTTTTGGGATGAGGGTTTGGTATTTTTTGGGGCTAAGGGTTTAGGGATTTTTATGGCTATGGGTTTTGTGTTTTTTGGGTATGAGGATTTCGGGTTATTTGGGGACGATCGTTTCAATATTTCTAAGAGGAGGGTATGGTTATCTAGGTTTGTGGTTTTAGGGTTTTCTATGAAAATGGTTTTTTGGATTTCTGGGGTTGATGTTTTAAGGTTTTTTTGGGATAATGGTTTACTGTTTTCTAGGGCTAATGGTTTAGGGTTTTTGGGGGTTGAGGGTTCAGTTTTTTTGTCTTTGGGTTTAAATTTTTATAGGAATGAAGGTTTATGGATTTATCATGCTGATGGTTTTGGTTTTTCTGTGGTTAATGGATCATGGTTTTCATTGGCTGTGGCACTGGCATGTTCTAAGGATGAGGGTTTATCGTTTTCTTGGGATTAGGGTTTAGGGTTTTCTTGGGATGTGAGATTAGTTATTTTTTGTGATAATGGATTGAGGTTTTCTAGGTATAAGGGGTCATAGTTTTCTAGGGATGAGGGTTTAGGTTTTCTAGGGATGAGTTTTTTTTGGATTTATGGGGATAAGGGTTTAGGGTTTTTCAGGAGGGAGGGTTTAGGGTTTTTTTGGCTGAGAGTTTACGGTTTTTTTTCATAAGGGTTTTGGATTTTCTATGACTGGGGGTTTAGGGTTTTTTGGGCCGTGGGTTTAGAGTCTTTTTTGTGCTGAGGGTTTGGTGTTTTTTGGGTGTTGAGGGTTTGGGGTGCAATGTATTTAGGGTTTTAGGTGATGAGGGTTTAGTGGTTTTATGGATGAGGGTTTATGGTTAAATTGGTATGAGGGTTTAGGGTATTTAGAGAAGAGTTTTTAGGGTCTTATAGGGTTTAGGGTTTAGTGTTATCAAGTTATTTTGTTTTAGGGTTCTCTAGGGCTTAGGGATTAGGGTTTTCATGGGATGAGGGTTTAATGATTTATACAACTGAGGGTTCTAATTTTTATAGGGATGATGGTTTTTAGTTTTATAGGGTAGAGGGTTTATGGTTTTTGGGGTTTTTGGGTTTAATATTTTATATGGTTGACGGTTTAGGGTTTTTTGATAAGGGATTAATGTTTTTTGAGGGTAAGGGTTTCGAGTATTTAGAGCAATGGTTTAGGGTTTTTTGGCTGATGGTTGAGAGGTTTTTTGGGGTTGAGGGTTTAGGGTTTTTTGGGGATGAGGTTTTCGTATCATTTTGGGTTTTGCGGTTTTTATGGTTTTTGGGTTTATGGTTTATTTGTTAATGTGTTTATAGTTTATGGACTAAGGGTTTAGTGTTTAGGGTTTTTTGGGGATGAGAGTTTACGATTTATTAGGTTCAAGGACTTAAGGTTTTTTGGGTAGAGGGTTTTGGTTTTTTATGGTCAATGGTTTAGGGATTTTGGGGATGAGGGTTTAGGGTTTTATAGGTCCAAGGGTTTGGAGTTTTTTCATTCTAAGTGTTTAAGGTTATTTTATTAGTGTTAAGTGTTGTTTTGGGCTGAGAATATAATTTTTTTTGGGGATAAGGCTTTATGGTTTTTTGAGGCATAAGGTTTTGTGTTTTTTGGGGCTGATGGTTTTGAGTTTTTGGGGAATGAGGGTTAAGGGTTTTTTGGGGCCAATGGTTTAGGGTTTTTGGGGCATAGGTTTTAGGATTTTTTGGGGTTGAGGTTTTAGGGTGTTTTTAGGGTCTATGTTTTCAGGTTTTTCCGGCTGTTGGTTTTGTGTTTTTTGGGGATGAGAGTTTAGGAGTTTTTCAGATAATGGTTTAGGGTTTTTGGATGTGGTGGTTTTAGCATTTTTTAGGACTGAGTGTTTTTAGTTTTTTGAGGTAGAGGTTTTTGGGTTTTTAGGGGATGGCGATTTAGGGTTTTTGGGATGAGATTTTGGGGTTTTTTTGGGTATGAGGATTTATGTTTTTTAGGTACAATGGATTTGGGAATTTTTGGTTGAGGATTTACTATTTTTGTGGTTGAGGGTGTAGGGTTTTTATAGATTTGTGTGTTTAGTGTTTTTTGGGCATAGGGTTTAGCGGTTTTGTGTGCCGACTGTTTAAGGTTTTTTAGGGCCAAGGGTTTAAGGGATTTTGGGGCCAAGGGTTTAAGGTTTTTTGGGGATGAGGGTTTATGATTTTTTTGGGCTAAGGGTTTAGTGTTTTTCGGGGTCATGGGTTTGATGTTTTTTGGCCCAATGGTTTGGCATTTTTTGTGGCCGAGGGTTCACGTTTATTTTGGGATGAGGGTTTAGGGTTTTTGGGGCTGAGGGTATAGGGTTTTTTGAGGATGGGGGGGGGGGTAGGTTTTTTTGGGTTTTAGGGTTTAGGGTTTATTGGGGATGAGGGTTTTGGGTTTTTATACGTCTTGGGTTTTTTGTTCATTTGGGAAAGGGTTTAGGGTTTTTTGGTGATGAGGTTTTAGGGTTTCATGGTGTTGAGGGTTTAGGGTTTTTTTTTGTGCTAAGGATTTAGTGTTTTTGGAGATAATTGTTTAGGATTTTTGGGGGATAAGTGTTCAGGGTGGTTTGGGGATGGGGATTAATGTTGTTTTGGGGATGAGGGTTTAGGGTTTTTTGGGGTAGAGGTTTCAAAGTTTTTTGGGGATGATGTTTTTGCGTTTTTTGAGGTAGAGGGTTTAGGGTTTTTTTGGTTAAGGGATTTAATTTTTTTGGGATGAGGGTTTATGTTTTTATGAGGATGTGGGTTTAAGGTTTTTTTTAGGATTATGGTGTAGGGTTTTACTGGATAATGGCTTAGGGTTTTTAGTTATGAAGGATTAGGGTTTTTTTGGGATGATGGTTTTGGGTTTGAGGGTTTTGGGTTTTTTAGGGAAAAGGGTTTGGGTTTTTCTATGATATAGGGTTTTATGTTTTAAGGGTTTGAGTGTTTTGGGTTTTCTGTGGTTGTGGGTATAGTGTTTTCAAGGGGATGTGTGTTTAGGGTTTTATAGGCTTGAGGTTTTTGGGTTTTTTGTTGGGATGAGGGTTTAAGGTTTTCTAGTTATGACGGTTTAAGGATTTCTGGGGTGGTGGGTTTAGCATTTTTTAGGGATGAGTGTTTAGGATTTTTTTGGGATGAGGGTTTTGGATTTTTTGCGGCTGAGGGTTTATGGTATTCTATGGGATATGTTTTTAGGTTTTTCTAGGGGTGAGGGTTTAAGGTTTATGTGGATGAGAGTTTATGGTATTCTATGGATGAGGGCTTAGAGTTTTCTAGGGCTATGGGTTTTGAGTATCTCGCAGCTGAGTGTTTTGGAATTTTTAGGGATGAGGATTTAGATTTTTCTTGGTTAAGGGTTTAGGGTATTTTGGTGGTTGGGGTTTATGATTTTTTTTGGGGGATGAGGGTTTTTGTTTTTATGGGGATGTGGGTTTAGTAATTTCTAATTATGAGGGATTATGGTTTTTTAGGGGGATGAGGGTTTTGTTTTTTTTTTGTGACTACGGTTTTAGTGTGTTTTGGGATGAATGCTTTGTGGTTTTTTGGGGCTTAGGATTTATGGTTTTTTGGGATGATGGTTTAGAGTTTTATTGGGAAGAGTGTTTAGGGTTTCTTAGATATGAGGGTTGAGGTTTTTTAAACAGAGTGTTTAATGTTTTTTTAGGGATGTGGGTTTAGTGTTTATTTTGGATGAGTTTTTAGGGTTTTATAGGGATGAGGGTTTTGGGTTTTCTAAGATTGAGGGTTTGTGGTTTTTTGGGGCTAAGGTCTCATTGTTTTTTTTGGATATAAGTTAATGTTTTTTGGGTCTATGGGATTAGGGTTTTTTTGGGCTGAGGATTATGCTTTTTATGGATAAGGGTATAGTGTTTTTGTGGATGATAGTTTTGGGTTTTTTGGCGATGAGTGTTTATGGTTTCTTAGGGATTAGTGGTTATGGTTTTCGTGGTCTTAGATTTTATGTTTTTAGGGGATAGGGTTTATTGTTTTTTTGGGGTAGAGGGTTTATGGTTTTAAGGGATAAGGGTTTAGTGTATTATTGTGGATGATGGTTTAGGGTTTTTTGGATAAAGAATTAAATTTTTTTGGGATGAGGGTTTAAGGTTTTTGAGGCTATGGTTTTATGTTTTTTTGGGGAAGAGGGTTTATTAATTTTTGGGGATGATGGTTTAGGTTTCTTGGGGATGGGAGTTTTGGTGTTTTTAGGGATAAGGGTTTGGGGATTTTTTTGTAGAGAGTTTAGTAATTTTTGGTTCCATGGTTTTGGGGTGTGTTGGGGCCAAGGATTTATGTTTTTTGGGGTAAGGATTTTGGGTTTTTTATTGTCTTGTGTTTAGGTTTTTTTTGGGATGAGGGTTTATGGTTTTTTATGGATGAGGGGTTATGTATTTTGGGGGTTGAGGGTGTAGGGTATTTTGGGGCAGAGGTTTTACTATTTTTTGGGATCAGGGTTTGGAAATTTATTTGGATGGGGATTTGTGATTTTTATGGTTGATGGTTTAGAGATTTAATGGGCTACGGGTATAGTGATTTTTGGGGATAAGGGTTTAGGGTTTCTTTGGTACTGAGTGATTCTGGTTTTTTGGGGATGATGGTTTTTGTTTTTTTAGTTAAGGGTTTACGGTTTTTTGGGGTAAAGGGTTTATGGTTTTTTGGGGAAAAGGATTTAGGTTTTTTGCTTCCAAGTGTTTGGGCTATTTTAGGGTGACCCCCTAGGGTTTTTTAGGGTATTAGGTTTAGTTTTTTTAAGAGGATAAGGGTTTAAAGTTTATTGAGGTTAAGGGTTTGTTTTTTTTTTGGATGGGTTTTGTGTTTTTTGGGGATGAGAGTTTAGGATTTGTTTGGGGGATGATGTTTTGGGGATAAGAGTTTGGGGTTGTTTAGGAATGATGGTTTTGGGATTTTAAGGGAACAAGGTTTAGGGTTTTCTGGAACAACGGATTTTAGGTTTTTAGGGTTGGTGTTTAATGTTTTTTATGGCTAAGTGTTTATGTTTTTTTGGGGCTAAGGGATTACGATTTATTGGGGTGGAGGGATTTTTATTTTTGAGGCCTTAGGGTTTAAGGTTTTTTTAGGATGATGGTTTTATGTATTTTTTGGGAGAGTGTTTGGGGTTTTATGGGGATGGGGGGTTAGGGTTTTTTGGGGATGAGGTTTTAAGGTTTTTTGGGGTCAACGGTTAGGTTTCTTTAGTGCTGAGGATTTTTTGTTATTTTGGGGATAAGGGTTTAGGGTTTTATAGGGAAGAGGGTATTGGATATTTTCGGGCTAGGGGATTAGTAGTTTTTTCGACATGGGCTTTAGGGTTTTTTGGGGGATTAGGGTTTAGGGTTTTTTAGTACTGAATATTTATGGCTCTTTGGGGATGAATTGTACAAGGTTTTTTTGTGGTTGATGATTTATGGTATTTTAGGGTCAAGGGTTTGGGGTTTGTTAGCACAGTGGGTATATGGTTTTTTGGGGGTGAGTGTTTAGGTTTTTTGGGGTTGAGTGTTTTTGGTTTTTTGGGAAAAAGGTTCATGTTTTTATTGGATATCGGTCTATGGATTATTTGGGGGGAGGTTATGGGTTTTTTCTTGGGGATAAGTGTTTTTTATTTCTTGGGGAAGATAGTGTATATTTTTTGTGGATGATGGTTTAGGGTTTTTTGGGATGATAGTTTAGAGTTTTTTGGGGCTATGTGTTTAGGGTGTTTTGGCCCTGAGGTTTTAAGGTCTTTTGGGGCTTATGGTTTAGTGTTTCTTAGGTCCAAGGGGTTGGGTTTTTTGGGGTCGAATGGTTTTGGATTTTCTGGGGCTGAGTAATTAGGGTTTTTTGGGCTAAGGGATTGGGGGTTTTTTGGGTTGATGGTTTGGGGTTTGTTTGGGCTGATGGGTTGGGGTTTTTTTGGGGTTGATGACTTGGGTATTTTTGGGTTGAGAGTTTATGATTTTTTGGGTTCAGGGTTTAAGGTTTTTGTGGGATGAGGGTTTAATTTTTTAGGGATAAGGGTTTAGGAATTTTTGTGGATGATCATATAGGTTTTTTTAGGGAGAAGGGTTTGTGGTTTTCTTAGAATTGGGGTTTATGGTTTTTTGGGGATGAGGTTTTTTGGTTTTTTTGGGGATACAGGTTTGGTTTTTTAGAGGTTGAGGTTTTCTGATTATTTAGGGATGATGGTTTAGAGTTTTTTTAGGTTGGGGTTTGGGTTTTTTTGTATTTAAGTTTTAATGTTTTGAGGTTTAGGTTTTGTGTTTTTTTGGGGTAAGGGTTTTGTATTTTAGGGGGATGAGGGATTATGGGTTTTTGGGCCTATGGGTTTTTGTTTTTTGGAGGCTAAGGATTTCATTTCTTTTGGTTTAAAGGTTTTTTGTTTTTTTAAGTCTGAGAGCTTAGGGTTTTTTGGGGATTTTGTTTGGTTTTTTTTTTGTATAAGGGTTTGTGGGTTTTGGGAGTTAGGGGTTCTTTTTTTGGGGGGTGAGGGTCTGGGTTTTTTTGGAACTGATGGTTTAGTGTTTTTTGGGGCTGGGTGTATTGGGTTTTTTGGGATTGAGGGTTTGGGGGTTTTTTTCAGTGAGGGTTTTGTGTTTTTTCGTGTTGAGGGTTTATTGTTTATTGTGTTGAGGTTTTGGGGTTTTGTGGGGCTGAGGGTTTGGGGGTTATTGGGTTTTAGGGTTTTAGGTATTTTGGGGCTGAGGTATTCATGTTTTTGGGGATAATGGTTTAGGGATTTTTGGGGTGGAGGGTTTAGGGTTTTGGTGGTTAAGTGTTTAGGGTTTATATGGTTTTGATGGTTTATAGTTATTTAGGGATAAGGGTTAACGGTTTTTTTGGGGTTGTGGGTTTTGTAACATTGAGGGATGAGCGTTTATGGATTTTTAAGCCCAAGGGTTAGTTTTTTTTGGGGATATAGTGTTTGGAATTTTCCTAGGTTGAGGGTTTATGGTTTTTTTAGAATGTGGGTTTAGGAGTTTTTAGGTATATAGAAATTAGGTTTTTTGGAAATGAGGGTTTAGGGGTTTTTTAGAGTGTTTCGTGTATTTTAGGGAAGAGGTTTTATGGTTTTTGGATCAAATAGCTTAGGGTTTCTTCGGGTTGTGGGATTTGGGTTTTTTTAGGGTTTAGGTTTTAGGGTTTTTTGGGGGCAGAGGGTTTGGGGTTTTTGGGGCTGAAGGTTTATGGTTTTTTGGGGATGAAGGTTTAGTATTTATTGGGGATGTGGGTTTTATGTTTTTTAGGAATGAATGTTTAGGGTTTTTGGGGATGAAGGTTTAGGGTTTTTTCAATGGATGGGGGTTTAGGGTTATTTTGGACCATGGGATTATTTTTTTTGGTGTCATGGTTCTGGGATATTTTTGGCTGATTGTTTTCTGTTTTTAGTCTATGGATTTATTAATTTTTTGGGAAAATCATTTTGGGTTTTTTTGGGGATGAGGGTTTGGTGTTTTCTGGGTCTGATGTTCATGGATTTGTTTTCCTAGGTTTTAAGGATTATTTGGGTGGAGGGTTTGGGTTTTTTCTAGGATGAGGCATTAGGGTTTTTTGTGGCTGAGGGTTTAGGGTTTGTAGGTCCTGATTGTTTAGGAATTTTTTGTGATATTGGTTTGGGATTTTTTGGTAATAGGGTTTATGGTTCTTTGGGTTTGAGGTTTTTTGGCTTTTTTGGGGCAGAGGGTCTTGGTTTTTTTGGGGTTTTGGGTTTAGATGTATTTTGGGAATGAGGGTCTCAGGTTTTTTGGGATGAGGGTTGAGGTTTTTTTGGATATGAGGGATCAAGGTTTTTTGGGCCGAGGGTTTGGATTTTTTTGTAGATGAGGGTTTATGGTATTTTGGGGTGAATATTTTTGAATTTTCTGGTATGAGGGTTTATATATTTATAGATTCAATGGTTTAGGGGATTTCTAGGATGAGGGATTTTAGTTTTTTGGGGATGTGGGTTTAGGATTTTCTTTGGAAGAAGGTTTAGGGTTTTTGGGGTCACGGGTTGAGGGTTTTTTCAAGATATGGGTTTAGGATTTTTTAGAGGTGATGTTTTTTTGTTTTTTTTGGGCCAAATTGATTTTGTTTTTTGGGGTGGAGGGTTTAGGGTTTTTCAGCACAAGGGTATATAATTTTTTGGGTATTAGTGTTTATGGTTTTTTGAAGCCATGGGTGTTGGGTTTTTAGGGCCTAGGTTTTAGGGGGGGTTTTGGATGAGGGTTTTGGGTTTTTTTGGGGAATATGGACTGGGTATTTTTGGGGGATTGGGTTTTGGATTTTTTGGGATGGGGGTTTAGGGTTTTTGGTGAAGAGTGTTTAGGGTTTTTTTGGGCTTATGGTTTAGGGTTTTGTGGGGTTGAGGGCTTTGGTTTTTTTTCTGGCTAAGGGTTTATGTTTGTTTAAGCCTAAGGGGTTATGGTTTTCTAGGGATGAGGGGTTATGTTTTTTGGGTTCTAATGCATAGGGATTTTTGGGGATTAGGTTTTAGTGTTTTTTGGGCATGAAGGTATATGGTTTATTAGTGGTAAGGGTTTAAGGGTTTTGTTGTTGAGAGTTTAGAGTTTTGGGGGGATGAGGGTTTAGGTTTTTTGGGACCAATGGTTTATTGTTTTTTTATATTTGTCTAGGGTTTACTGAGGAAGACAATTTTTGGATATTTTGGGTCCAAGGGTTTAGTAATTTTTGGGGATGAGGGTTTTGGGTTTGTTGGGGCTGAAAGATTATGTTTTTTTTTTGTGTGTAGGTTTATGATTTTTTTGGGGCAGAGGGTTTTGTGTTTTTTGGGGATGATGGTTTATGGTTTTTTTGGTTCTAGGGGATTGGGTGTTTTGGGCTAAGGGTTTATGGTTTTTTGGGTTTGAGCAATTAGTAATTTTTTTGGCTGATGGTTTAGGGTTTTTGGTGATTATGGTTTTGGGTTTTGGGGGTTGAGGGTTTTTGAATTTTTTTAGGCCTGATCATTTTGGATTTTTGGGGTCGAGGGTTTAGGTTGTTTTGGGTTGGAGGGTTTATAGACTTTTGGGGTTGTGGTTGTAATGATTTTATGGGTTGGGATTTTACAATTTTTTGTGGTTGAGGGTTTAGGGGTGTTTGGGGTTATGGGTTTGGGGTTATTTTGGGAGTTGTATTTAGGGTTTTTTTGAGGCTTAGGGTATAGGGTTTTTATCGTCATGGGTTTAGGTTTTTTTATGACCAATGATTTTGGTTTTTTTATATTTTAGGGTTTAGGTTTTTTTGGAATGACATTTTAGTGTTTTTTTGTAATAAGTGTGTTTTATTTTTTTGGCAAAGAGTTTAGGTTTTGTTTGGGGGGTTGATGGATAATGTTTTTTAGGACCAAGGGTCTAGAGTTTATTATGACTGATAGTTTTGGGAATTTTTGGTTTAAGGGTTTAGGAAATTTTTGGGCTTAGGGGTTGGTATTTTGGGGATGAGGTTTTATTTTTTTAGGATGAGGGTTTAAGGTTTTTTGAGGTTAATAGTCTAGTGTTTTTTGGGGTTTAGGGTTTATGGTTTGGGGGGTTACTGTTTTTTGGGGATGAATGTTTAGAGTTTTTGGGATGAGTGTTTAGGGTGTTTTGGGGATGAGGGTTTAGGGTTTCATGGTGCTTAGGGTTTAGAGTTTTTTGGGGGGTGAGTGTTGAGGGTTTTTAGGGCCAAAGGTTTAGGGTTTTTTGGGTTGTGTGTATAGGTTTTTTTTTGGGGTGGTGCGTGTTTATCTTTTTCTAATGCTAATTTCTTATGGTATTTTGGTGTCATGGGTTTAGGATTTTTGGTGAAAATTGTTTAGGGTTTTTTGGGTTTAAGGATTTAGGGTTTTTTTGGGTGAGGGTTTAGTGTTTTTTTGGGGATGAGAGTTTATGGATTTTTTGGGGAATTTCTCTAGGATTTTTTTGTGGTGAGGGTCTAGGTTTTTTGGGGTTGAGGTTTTATGATTTTCTTGGGATATGGGTTTGGGGTATTTTGGGGATGACGGTGTGGGGTTTTTTGGGGCTGAGGATTTAGGATTTTTGTGAGGTTTTTGATATATTTTAGGCAGATGGATTAGTGTTTTTTGGGGATGATGGTTGAGGGTTTTTTGGGGATGTGGGATTAGGATTTATAAGGGTTAAGGGTTTAGGCTTTTTGGGTTTGAGGGTATAGGTTTTTTATAAGGTATTTGGGTATTTTGGGACTGATGGTTTAGTGTTTTTTTGGATGAGGGAATAGGTTTTTTTTGGCTAAGGGTTTATCTTTTTTTGGGTAGAGGGTATAGGATTTTTTGGGGTTTAGATTTTATAGTTTTATGGGGATGAGATTTTATGGAATTTTGGGATGAGGTTTTGGGGTTTTTTAGGACCAACTGTTTAGATTTTTTTATGGTAGTGGGTTTATGGTTTTTTTGGGTAGAGGGTTTAGGGTTTTTTGGGGAAAAGGGTTTAGGGTTTTTGGGTCTTTGGTTTTCGGGTTTTTTGGGGTTGAGGGTTTAGGGGTCTTGGGTGTGAGGGTTTAGGGTTTTTTTGGAGTGGGTGATAAGGGTTTTTTATGGATACAGGATTTTGAATTTTTTGTGGCTGAGAGTTTATGTTCATTTAGGGATGAGGGTTTTGGGTTTTTTGGGGATGATGGTTTTGGGTTTTTTTTATTTATGAGGGTTTAGGGTTTTTTAAAGATGAGGGTTTAGGGTTTTTGTGTCAGAGGGTGTAGTGGTTTTTTGGGAATGAGGGTATAAGGGATTTTTTTATAGAGGGTTTAGGGTATTTTGGAATAGAGGGTTTGGGGGTTTTTTGTGTCTGAGTGTTTAACGTTTTTCATGGAGGTGGTGTTAGGTTTTTTTGGGGGGAGGGGATGAGCATTCTGGGTTATTGAGGTTGAGGTTTCGGGTTTTTTTTTTGGGTCGATGATTTATGATTTTTTGGTTTTGAGGGTTTATGGGTTTTATGGGTAGATGGTTAAGTTATTTTTGGGGATTAGGGTTTAGGGTTTGTTGGAGATGAGGGTTTATGGTTTTTTGGGGTAGAGGGTTTCATGATTTTCAAGGCTAAGGATTTAGAGTTTTTTGGGCTAGGGGTTTAGTTTTTTCTTGTTATAGATGGTTTATTGTTTTTAGGGTCTGAGGGTTTAGGGTTTTTAGGGTTGAAGGTTTAGGGTTTGTTTGGGTAAGGTGTTTAGGGTTTTTTGCGATTGAGGGTTTTTTGGTTTTTTAGTGTCGACTCATTGGGTTTTTTAGGGTTTGGGCTTTTGGACTTTTTGGGGCTGATGGTTTAGGGTTTTTTTGGTTCCAAGGTATTAGGGTTTTATAGGGATGTGGGTTTAGTGTTTTTTGGGGATGAGGGATTTGGTTTTTTTGGGGTTGATGATTTTTTTGTTTTCTGGGCATGACGATTTGTTGTTTTTTGGATCCAAGGTTTAGGTTTATATGGGGATGAGGGTATAACAGTTATTGGGTTTGAGGGTTTAGGGTTTTTTGGGGGTAATATATTTGTGTTTTTTTGGGATAAAGGATTATGGTTTTTCGGGGATGAGGGTATAGGTTTTTTGGGGGGGATGAGGGTATAGGGTTTTTTTGGGTAATAGGTTTAATTTTTTTGGGGCTGAGGGTAAAGGGTATCTTGGGGCTAATGGTTTAGGGTTTTGCGGGATAGGAGTCTAGGGTTTTTTGGGACAAGGGTTAGGTTTTCTTTTGGATGAGGTTTTAATGTATTTTGTGGTAGAGGTTTAAAGTTTTTTATGGGCTGAGTGTCTAGGGTTTCTTGGTTTTAGGGATTTTTGGAGTGGAGGTTTTTCGTTCTTTTGGGGGTGAGGTTTTAGTTTTCTTAAGAGGGTTTATTATTATTTTCTGATGAGTTTTTAATATTTTTTGGGTAGATGTTTTAGGTCCTTTTGGTTATGAGGCTTTTGGATTTTTTAGGCTTGAGGGTTTATGGTTTTTAGGGTTTTGGATATAAGGATTTTTGGGGCTGGTGGTTTATGTGTTTTTTGGGCTGAGGGATTATGGTTTTTGGGGCCTGAGTGTTTAATATTTTTTGGGGCCAGGGGTTTAAGGTTTTTTTATGATGTGAGTTTTGTATTTTTTTCGGATGAGGGTTCAATATTTTTTGGGTATTAAGGTATACTGATTTTTAAGGATGAGGGTTTATAGTTTTTTTGGGCAAAGGGTTTATTTTTTTTGGGAACGAGGGTGTATGGTTTTCTGGGGCATTGGTTTTATGGATTTTTTAAGTCAAGGGTTTAGGGTTTTCTACAAGATGGTTTAGGTTTTTTTAGATGAGTTTTTAGGGTTTTCTAGGGATGGGGGTTTAGGAGTTTTTATGGATGTGGTTTTAGGGTTTTTGTGTCTGAGGGTTTAGGGTTTTTTGGTGCCAATGGTATAGGTATTTTTAAGTTGGAGTGATTATGGTTTTTTTTTGCTAAGGGTTTAGGGTTTTTTAAGACTGAGAGTTTAGGTTTTTTTGGTGGAGGGTTTAGTAGTTTTTAGGCTGAGTTTTTAGGGTTTGTTAAGGATGAGGGTTTATGATTTTTAGGGGCCGAGGAATTATCATATTTATGGGGGGGGATCTATTTTTTTTCAGGGATGAAGGTTTAGGGTTTTTGGTTCTAGGAGTAAAAGTTTTTTTGGCATAGTATTTGGGGTTTTTTGGGCTGATGGTTTTTGTTATTTGGTCCTGAGCTATTAGGGTTTTTTGGTCCAAGGGATTAGGGTTTTTTGGGGCTGAGGGTTTAGTTTTTTTTTTGATAAGAGTATAGAGTTATTTGGGACCAAGGGTTTATGGTTTTATAGTTCTGAGGGTTTATAGTTTTCTTGGGGTTTATTTTATAGGGTTTTTTTGTTTCTTAGGATTTATATGTTTTTGGGGAAAAAAATTTATGGTTATTTCAGTCGAGGGTTTAGGGTTTCTGAGGACCGAGGGATTTAGAGTTTTCTAGTGTGAAGGGTTTATTGATTTTTTTTTTAGTGTTTTGGGTTTTTTGGGGTTAGATTTTACAGTTTTTGGGGGCTAATGTTTTGGGATATTTTGGGGTAGTGGGTTTAGTGTATTTTGGGGCATAGGTTTTTGAATTTTTTGGGGCTAAGAGTTTAGTGTTCTGGGGGATAACAGTTTAGAGACTTTTGGGATTGAATGTTTTGGATTTTTTAATTCTAAAGGTTTATGGCCTTTGTGGGGTAATTTTTTATGTTTTTTTGGAGAAAAGTTTTTGGGTTTTTTTTGGGGATAAGGATATAGAGTTTTTTAGGCCAGCAATGTTGGGATTTTGGGGGCTGAGGGTTTTGGGTTTTTTCAGGAAAAGGGTTTTGGGTTTTGGGGGATATGGGTTTAGGGTTTTGTAAGGTTGAGGGTATAGAAATTTTTGGGGATAAGGATTTAGGGTTTTTTGGGGAGTGGGATTATGTTTTTTCTGGCATAGAGGATTTTGGGTTTTCTGGTTATGGGTTTAGGATTTTCTAGGGCCTTGTTTTTAGTGTTATTTGGGGTTGATGGTTTAGGATTTTTTTGGGACTGTGGTTTTTGGGTTTTGGGGGGTTTGGGTTTAGTGTTTGTTGGGGATGGGGGTTCATTGATGTTTCGGGGCCGAGGGTTTAGAAATATTTTTTGGCGAAGATTATGGGTTTTTGGGGATGAGGATCAGTATTTTTTGCGGATGAGAGTTTTTGGTTTTTGGGGCCAAGTGTTTAGTTTTTTGGGGGGATAAGGGTTTCAGGTTTTTTTGGGTCTAACGGTTTAGGGTTTTTTAGAGATGAGAGTTTAGTGGTTTTTAGCTGAGTTTTTATTGTTTTTTGGGTAGGGTGTTTAGGGATTTTCAAGGTTAAGGGTTTAGGTTATTTTTGGGATGAGAGTTTAGGGATTTTTGGGACTATGGTTTTAGAGTTTTTTGGGGATTATGGTTTAGGTTTTTTTGGGGTGGAGGGTTTTTGGTTTTTTGGGGATACTTTTTTAAGGTTTGAGGGGGTTAAGTGTTTTGGGTTTTTTATGATAAGGGATTTGGTTTTTGGGGGTGGAGGTTAGGATTTTTTATGGATGATGATTTAGGGTTACTAGGGATGAGGGCTTAGTATTTTTTGAAGCAGAGGGATTTGGTATTTTTGGGGTTTCATTTTAGGTATTTTTTGAGGATAAATGTTTTGGGTTTTTTCATTCTAAGGGTTTAGGTTTTTTAGGGGATGACGTTTTATTGTTTTTTGGGGAATGAGTGTCTATGGTTTTTTGGGGATGTGGGTTTTGGGTTTTTTGGGGAATATGATTTAAGATTTTAAGGTACTGTTGTTCTAGGTTTTTTCGGGGAGTGAGTTTAGTGTTTTTTTATGGCTGAGGGTTTAGGGTGTTTTTGGGATGAGGGTGTACGTTTTTCATGGATGAGTGTTTATGTTTTTTAGGGATGAGTGTTTAGGGTTTTTTTAGGATGAGTATTTTTGAGGCTAAGGGCATATGGTTTTCTGTGTCTAGAGTTTTATGGAATTTTTGGTTTGAGGGTATGGGGTTTATTTGGTATGAGGGTATAGGGTTTTGGGGGGATAAGGGTTTTTGATTTTTTGGGGATGAGGGTTTAGTATTGTTTGGAGCTAAGGATTTAGTATTTTATTAGAGTAGATGGTTTATAGTTTTTTAGGGTAGAGGTTTTAGGGTTTTTGGGGGAACTGTGTTTAGTGTTTTTTGGGGATGAGAGTTTAGGATATCATAGGGCTAAGGCTTTAGGGTTTTTTAGGAATAAGGATTTTTGGTTTTATTGGGAAGAGGGTGTTAGAGTGTTTTGGTTCCTAAAGGTTTAGGGGTTTTTAGAGATGAAGATTTATTATTTTTTGTGGGGGTTGAGGGTTTTGAGTTTTTTGGGGATTAGGGTTTATGTTTTATTAGGATGAGGGTTTAATGTTTTTTTTTGAGATGAGGGTTTAGGGTTTTTTCGGCCTGAGGGTTTGGGTTTTTTTATGACAGTGTTTTGGGGGAATTTTGGGGCTGATGTTTAGGGTTTTTTGGGACTAAGGGTTTAGAGGTTTTTTGGATAAGGATTAGGGTTTTTTTGGGGATAATGGTTTAAATTTGATTTTGTGGAAGATGTTTTTTGGTTTTCCTATTATTGAGGGTTTGAGGTTTTTGGGGGATGATGGTTCCAGGAGTTTTAGGGATCAAGGCTTTTAGTTTTTGGGGATGTGTTTTCAGTCTTTTTTGGTGTTGATATTTTTATTTTTTCGTATGATGAGGGTTTAGAGTTTATTGTGGATTAGTGTTTGGGAATTTTTGGGGCTGAAAATGTGGAGTTTTTGGGGGCCAATGGTCTGGGTTTTTTTTAGGGAATTATGGTTTGGGTTCTTTTGGGGATAATATTTTTGTTTTTTGGGGGTTTATAGTTCATTGTTTTTTGGGGATGAGGGTTTAGGGTTTCATGGCATTGAGATTTTGGGGTTCATAGGGATGAGGGTTTAGTGTTTTTTGTGGTTGAGGGTTTTGGGTTATTTAGGATGAGGGTTTATAGTTTTTTTGTGTATGGGGGTTTCATATTTTAGAGCTAATGGTTAGGGATTTTTGGGGTATAATGTTTTTTGGTTTTATGGAAATAATGGATTGGGGATTTTTGGGGATGAAGGTTTAGGGTGTATTGGGGATTGATGTTTGGTGCTGAGGGATTAGTTTCATTGGGGGATGAGGATTAATTTTTTTTTTTGGATGAGAATTTGGGTCTTTTTCTTAGGATTATGGTTTTTAGGGCCATAAGTATCATGGTTTTTCAGTGATGAGGGTTTATGAATTTTTAGGGTTGAGGGTTTTGTTTTTTTGGGAGGATAATGGTTTGGGGTTTTTAGGGAATTGAGGATTAGTGTTTTTTGGGGATGTGGGGTTGGTGACTTTTTGGGATGACAGATTGGAATGTTCTGCGGCTGAGCATTTTAGGTATTTTTCACCCAAGGTTTTGGGTTTCTTGAGATAGTGGTATTATTTTATTTTCAAGTGGATGGTCTGGGGTTTTTTTGGTATAAGGGTTTCTGGTTTTATAAGGTTGAGGGTTTTGAGTTTATTTTTTCTTAAGGAATTGGTGTTTTTTTGTTGGGGTTTGGGGTTTTTTGGGGGCAAGTGTCTAGGGTTTTTTGGGTATGAGGTTTTACGGTTTCTGTGGAAAAGGGTTTAGGGTTTTGGGTGGATGGGAGTTTTGGGATTTCTATGGATGAGGGTTTATTGTTTTCTGAGGGTGGGGATTTTGGGTTTTTGGGGGATGAGAGTTTTGGTTTTTCTATGGATGAGGGTTCTGGGTATTTTGGATTTTTTGGATTTATTTTTTTGGGGGGATGAGGGTTTGGGGTTTTTATTGGATTAGGGTTTGGTGTGTTATAGGGATGAGGTTTAATTGTTTTCAAGGGCTGAGAGTTTTAGGGATTTCAAGGGATAAGGGATTAAGCTTTTTTGGTGTTGAGGGTTTTGTGTTTTTTGTCGCTGAGTGTTTAGTGTTTTCTAAGGTTGGGGGTTTAGTGTTTTCCAGGAATAAGGGTTAGGGTTTTCTTGTGACGAGGGTATAGGATTTTCTGAGACAGATTTTTTTGTGTGTTCTGGGGCTAAGTGTTTAATGTTTTTTAGGGACGAGGGTTTGGGGTTTTCTTCAACCTAGGGTTTTGGATTTTTAGGGGCTCAGGGTTTGGGGATTTTTGGATATGAAGGTTTAGGGTTTTCTATGCATGAGGGTTTAATGTTTTTTTGGGGATGAGGGTTTTGGGTTTTATATATTGGATGGTTTTGGGTTTTCTCTGGATTAGGGTTTAAGGCTTTTTGGTTTTAAGGGATTAGGGTTTTTTGGTGTTGAGGGTTTAGGGTTTTATGGGGCTGTGGGTTTGGGGTTTTATAGGGATTAGGGTTTATGGTTTTTTGGGACTGTGGTTTTAGGGTTTAAAGAGGTTTAGGGTTTTCTAGGTATGAGGTTCTTTTGTTTTTCGAGGATGATTCTTTATGGTTTTATGTAGATGAGGATTTGGGGTTTTATGGGGTTTAGGGTTTAGGGTTTTCTTTTGCTATGTTTTTTGGTTTAACTAGGGCATATGGTTTCTGGTTTTCAGGGGAAGAGAGTTTAGGGTTTTCTAAGGCTGAGGATTTAGTGTTTTTTGAGGCATAGTGAATTGTGTTTTTCTAGGGATGAGGGTTTAGGTTTTTTTGGGATTAAGGGTTTATAGTTTTCTGCGGTTGGGGATATAGGGTTTTTTGGGAATCAGGGTTTAGGGTTTTCTAGGAATAGGTTCCATGGTTTTTTGAGTCCTAGGGGTTAGGATTTGTTTGGGACGTGGATTTAATGTTTACTGGGGAAATGTGTTTAGTTTTTTTAGGGATGATGTTTTATGGTTTTTTGGGGCTGAAGGATGATGTGTTTTTTTGGGAAGAGGGCATTGGGTTCTTTTGGATGAGGGATTAGGTTTATTTTATGGCTAACAGCTTGGGTTTTTTGTGGGCTAAGGGATTAATGTTTTCCAGGGAATATGGATTAGGGTTTTGGGGGGATTAAGGCTCAACATTTTTTTGGTGATTGAGATTTAAGGTATTATGGTTCCAAGGGAATAGGTATTTGTAGGGATGAGGGTCTAGGATTTTCTAGGGCTGAGATTTTATCTTTTTTAGTGCCGAGGCTATTGGGTTTTCTTTGGTTGGTTTTAGGGTTTTCTCACGAAGGGGGTTTACTTGTTTTTGGGGATGAGGTTTTTGTGGTTTTTAGGGCTGATATTTTATGGTTTTTTGAGGTTGAGGGTTTATTTTTTGGGGGTTGAGGGTTATGGGTTATTTGGGAAAAAGGGTAGAATGTTTTTTAGGGATGAGGTTTTTATATTTTTAGGGATGTGGGTTTTGGGTTTATTGGGAAGGATAGATTATTTTTTTTTATGGCCGAGGGATTAGGGTTTTTTCTCAAAATGTTTTACTTTTTGGGGAAAGTCTTTGGGGTTTTCTATGATTAGGGATTAGGGTTGTTTTGGGCTAAGGGGTTCATGGTTATTGAGTATTCTTGGGACTGGGGTTTTCTTTATTTGGGGATGATATTTTAGGTTTTTTTGGGTGTTGGGTTTGGGGTTTTTCAGGGCTGTGTGCTTTGGTTTTTTTGGGATGAAGGTTTAGGGTTTTTTTTGTGTTGAGATTTTGGTGTGTTTTGGGGTATAGGGTCTAGTGATTTCTATGTTATGGGGGTTTTTGTTTTTTTAGAGATAAGGGTCTAGGGTTATTTTGGGTTTAGTGTTTAATATTTTTAAGGTCTTTAGGGTTTACTGTTTTTTGGACTAAAGATTTAGTGTTTTTTGGGGATTTGGGATTGAGGTTTTTTTGAAGCTGAGGGAATGATTTTTTTTGTGATCGAGTGTTCAATGATTTTTGGCATTGAGGGTTTATGGTTTTTTGGGGCTGACAATTTGGGTTCTTTTAGGATGAGGATTTGGATATTTTTGGGATTGAGGGTTTTTGGTTTTTTGGGAATGAGGGTTTTTGGTTTTTTAGATATCAGGGATTGGGTTTTTAGGGATGCAGGTTGTGTGTTTTCTGAGGATGAGGGTTTAGGGATAAGGGTTTGGGGTTTTTGGGACTTAGGGTTTTTAAGATTTTTCAATTGAGGGTTTAAATTTTTTATGAAGGTTTAGGGTTATTTGGGGATGATGGTTTTGTATTTTTTATGGCTGAGGGTTTCGGTTTTATGGGGCTGATCGTATGGGGATTTTTAAGGGTGATGGTTTATTGTTTTTTTGGGCTAGTGGATTGAGTTTTTTTGGGATTATGGGTATATGGTTTTTTTGGGTTCAGTGTTTTGAGTTTTTTGGGATCAAGGGTTTGTGGTTTTTGTGGTTATTGGATGAGGGTTTTTTAGGGCTATGAGTTTAGGGTTTGGGGGGTAGAGGTTTTAGAGTTTTCTTGGGCCTGAGGGTTTAGTGTTTTTTTATGGATGAGTATTTTGGGTTTTTTTATAAGGGTTGAAGGATTTTGGGGGTTAATGGTTTGGGTTTGAGGGGGCTGGGTTAAGGGATTATGGTTATAAAGGGATGGGGTGTTGGGTTTTTTGGGGGATGACGATTTAGTGTTTTGGGTGCTGAGGTTTTTTGGTTTTTTGGGGATGAGGGTTTAGGGTTTCTGGGGGATAAGGTTTTTGCGTTTTCTAGGGATATATCTTTTTGGATTTCTTAGGATAATGGTCTAGGTTTATCTAGGGATGATGGATTAGGGTTTTATGGGGTTGGGGGTCTATGTTTTTCTAGGTATAATGGTTTGGGTTTTTTTACTGATCACATATTAGGGTTTTCAAGGGATGCGGTTTTTGTGTTTTATGAGGATGAGGATTTAGGTATTTTGGGATTGGGATATATGGTTTTATGGGGACAGATTTGTTGTTTTTTATGAGGTTTTAGGATTTATTGGGGATGATGGATCGGACTTTTAATGGGAAATGTTTTCGGTTTTTTAGGGATGTGGGTTTAGGTTTATCGTGGGCTAAGGGTTTCGGAGTTTCTAGGTCCAAGGGTTTTGGGTTTTTTGGGGCCTAGGTTTTAGGTGTTTTTTGTCCAATATCTTAGTGTTTTATGGGGTTGAGGGTTCAGGGTTTTCTAATACCACCAGATTAGGGTTTTGGGGGGCTAAGGATTTAAGGTTTTCTATGTCTGAGGGTTTAGGGTTTTTTGGGCATAATGTTTTAGTAATTTATGGGGCTAAGGGTTGACAGTTTTCTATGTCATTTTTTTTGGTTTTCTAGGGAAATATTTTAGGGTTTTCTAGGGTTAAAAGGTTTATGGTTTTCTTAGTATTACGGTATATGGTTTTTTATGGCTAATGGTCTAGGGTTTTCTCAGGCTAAGGGTTTTGGGTTTTATATGACTGAGGGCTTACAAATTTCGAGGGAGAGGGTATAGTATTTTTTGGTGTTGAGTGTTTAGGGTTTTCCAAGGATTAGATTTTACGGTTTTCTTGGGTTGTGGGTTTAGGATTTTTTATAACTAGCATTTTATCATTTTCTAGGGCTATACATTTAGGGTTTTCTGGAGTATAGGGTTTTGGGTTTTATGGGGCTTAGTATTTAGGGGTTTTGGGGGTTTAGGGTTTAGGGGTTTTGAGGCTGAGGATTTTTAGGTTTTGGTGATTTATATTTTAGGGTTTATTTTGGTTGAGGTTTCAATGTTTTTTGGGGATGAGGTTTAGGGTTTTGGGGGGATGAGGGTTTACATTTTTTTGTTAAAGTCTGTGGTTTTTTTCACTTGGGGTTAAGATTTTTTTAGGGATGAGGGTGTCTAATTTTTTGGATATGAGGGTTTAGTGTTTTTGGGGTTTAGGGTATAGGGTGTTGCGGGGGCTGGGGGTTTAGGTTTTTTGATGGATGGGGACATCTGGTTTTTTAGTGATGAAGGTTTATTGTTTTTTAGGGCTAGGGGTTTATGGGTTTTTTGGGCTAAGGTTTTAGTGTTATTTGGGATTAAGGGTTTATAATTATCTAGGTCTCAAGGTTTAGGATATTCTACTACTAAGGGTATCGTATTATCTTTGGATAAGGGTCTTATAGTATGATGTTTTGGGGGTTATGGATGAGGCTTTAGGGTTTTTTGGGGTTAATTTATTATGGTAATATGGGGATGACGGTATTGTGATTTTATTGAGCTGTCAGATTGGGGTTTTTTAGGGCTGAGGGATTAGGGTTTTTTGGGGCAAAGGGTTTATAGATTTTTGGGGATAAGGGATTCGTGATTTTTGGACTTGGGGTTTTGGGATTTCTTGGGAATAAGGTTTTTGGTTTTCTAAGGTTGAGGATTTGGTTTTTTTAGGGTTGAGGGTTTGGGTTTTTTGGGGATGAGTGTTTACTGTTTTCTAGGTATGAGGTTTTTGGGAGTTCTATGGATTAGAGTGTAGTGTTTTCTGGGGCTGAGGGTTTAGGATTTTTTGGGGGTGAGGGATTAGGGTTTTATGGGGATGAGGGTTTAGAGTTATTTGGGGTTGAGGGATTAGGGTTGTTAGAGCCTGAGGGATTAGGGATTTTGGGGACAGAGTGTATATGGTTTTCTGGGGATAAAGGTTTAGGTATTTATAGGGCTGAGGGAATAGAGTTTTTTGGGATGAGGGTTTTGGGTTTTCAGGGGATGATTGTATAGGGTATTATGAGGATAAGGGTTTAGGGTCTTCTTGGGAAAAGGGTTTAGTGTTTTCTAGGGCTGAGGGATTAGGGTTATATGGGGTTGAGGGTTATTTTTTGGTTGAGGGTTAGTTTTTTTTGTGTTGAGGTCAAGGTTTTTGGTGGCTCGGGGATTAGGGTTTTTTTGGGCAGATAGTTTAGTTTTTTCTGGGGATGAGTCCTTATGGTTTTTAGGGATGAGGGTTTAGGGAATTGTGGGGTTGAGGGTTATGGTTTTTGAGTTTGAAGGTTTATGGGTAATTTTTTAGGATGAGGGTTTAGGGGTTTTTTTGGGGTTTAGGTTTCATCTATACTTTGTGTTGAGGGGTTTTGCTTGGATGAGTGTATAGGTTTTTTTGGGGATGAGGGTTTAGGTTTTTTTGGGCTAGGGGTTCAAGTTTTTTGGGTTTTAGGGTTTAAGGTTTTTTAAGGTTGAGGCTTCAAGGTTTTTTTATTCTTAGGGTTCAACTTATTTTCTAGCTGATGGATTTGGGTTTTTTAGGACAATGGATTTAGTTTTATTTTGGGCTATGAATTTATTGTTTTTGGGGATAAGGGTTTATATTTATTTTGGGATGGGGGTTTTGGGTTTTTCTTGGCGGTGAGGTCTGATGATTTTTTGGGTTTGAGGTTTGATGATTTTTTGGGCTTAGGGTGCAGTGTTTTTCAGGGTTTTATGTTTAGGGTTTTCTAGGATTTAGAGTTTAGGTTTTTTCAGGGATGTGGGTTTATGTTTATTTGAAGATCATGGTTGGGGTATTTTGTGTCTTGGTGTTGAGGGTTTTTTAGGGTGGGGGTTGAGGGTTTTTTGGGTTGGAGGATATAGGGTTTTTTGGGTATGATGTTTGATAATTATTTTCACTTGAGTGTTTAGGGTCTTTTGGGTCTAACGGTTAGGGTGTTTTTTGTGTCTAATAGTTCATGGTTTTCTAGATTTGAGGTTCATGGTTTTTTGTCGAAAGGTGTTCTGAGTTTTTTTTATTGAGGGTTTAGTGTTTTTTCTAAGGGATTGGGTTTTTTTAGTGATGAGGTTTTTTGTTTTTTTTTTTTGAGGTTATGGTTTTAGGCTATTTTGGGAATGAGTGTTTAGGGTTTTTGGGTTGTGGGTTTTGGGGTTCTTGGTGTTTAGGGTTTTGGGGTTTGAGGGGATGAAGGTTTAGGGTTTTGGGGGATTGGGTGTCTGATTATTTTGGAGTAGTGGGATTATACTTTTTTGGGGATAAGTGTTTAGGATTTTTAGGGATGATTTTTTATGGTTTTTTTAGGCTATGATTTTAGGGATTTTTGGGATATTGTTTTATGTTTTTTTGGTATGGGTGTTTAGAGTTTTTTGGGGGATAAGGGTTTAGGGTTTTTTGAGGCTAAGGGTTTATTGTTTTGGGGGAGAAGGATTCAATTTTTTTGAGCTTTGGGTTCAGGGGTTTTTTAGGGTGTGGGTTTTAGTGTTTTTAGGATTAGGTTTTACTGTTTCTTAGGGTGAGGGTTTTTGGTTTTTTTTAGGGCATAGGATTTTTTGGGTATGAAGATTTTGGGTTTTATAGGGTTGAGGTTTTAGGGATTTTTTAGGGTTTGGTTTTATGATTTTTTGGGGATGAGGGTTTAGGGTTTTTGATGATTATTGAGGTTTCTTTTGGGGATAGGGGTTTTGTGGCTATGAGTTGAGGGGGTTTTTTTTCTAAGATTGAGGTTTTTTTGGGGTGAGATTTGAGGTATTTTTAGGGTTATCAGTAGATGGGTTTTTTTAGTTCAATTGTTTTTTGTTCCTGAGGGTTGTGGGTTTTTTGGGGATGTATTTTTAGGGTTTTTTGGAGTTTAGGGTTTCATGTTGTTTTGGGGATGAGTTTTTAGGGTTTTGGGGGGCTTAGTGATTAGGTTTTTTTATGGTTGAGGGATTAGGGTTATTTTGGGGTTTGAGGGTTTAGGTTTTTTGTGGTTGAGGGTTTAGTGTTTTTTCAGTTGAGGGCTTTGGGTTTTTTGTGGGGATGAGGGATTATGGTTTTTATGGTTGGGGATTGTGTTTTTTGGGTTTAGAATTTAGTATTTTTTGGGGCTGATCGTTTACTGTTTTTTGGGGCTGGTGGCCTATGGTTTTTGGGGGCTAGGGGTTTAGGGGTTTTTTGGAAAAGTATTTAGGTTTTTTGGTTCTGGGGTTTAGGTTTTTTTTGGTCTAGGGGTATATGGTTTTTGGGTCTAGGGATTTTGAGTTTTTTGGGGCAACAGGATTAGGGGTTTTTAGGCTAAGGGTTTAGTATTTTTTGGGGCTAAGAATTCAGGGTTTTTTCAGGATGAGTGTTTAGGGTTTTTGGGGATAGAAGTTCATTAATTTTTGGTAATGGGGGTTCTGAATTTTTTAATTATGTTGTTTTAGTGTTTTGTGTGGGTTAGTGTTTGGGTTTTTTGTGGATGAAGGTTTAGGTATTTTTGGTGTTGAGTGTTAAGGGTTTTTTTGGACTGTGGGTTCCATGTTTTTTAGGGATAGGGACTTAGGTGTTTTTGGGGTTTGGGGTTGAGAATTTTTTAGGGATGATGATTTTTTTAGGGTGATGGTTTTGGTTTTTTTGTGGTTGAGGTTTGAGGGTTTTTTTTGGCTTGGGGGGTTTGGGGTTTTTTGGGAAATAATGTTTAGTGTTTCTTAAGGATGAGGGTTTAGGGTATTTTGGGGATGAGGGTTTAGGGTTTTTTGGTATTGGGGTTTAGGGTTTTTGGGGATGAGGGTTTAGTTTTTTTAGGTATAAGTGTTTAATTTTTTTGGGCCTATGTGTTTAGGGGTTTTGGGGTGGGGGTTTAAGATTTCTTGAGGATGAGGGTTTAGAGTTTTTGTGGGTGGGTTTTTTGGGTGTTTTGGGGCTCAGGATCTAGTGTTTTTTAGGGATGAGAGTTAATGGTTTTTTATTTCTAGGGGTATAGAGTTTATTATGATTGGCAGTTCAAGGTTATTTTGGAAAGAGGGTTGAGGGTTTTTTGGGGATGAAGGTTGGAGGTTTTTTTGGTGATGAGGAGTAACTGTTTTATCAGTCTGTGGGTTGAGGTTTTTGTTTGTTTCTGAGGGTTCATGAAATTTTAGGGATAAGTGTTTAGATTATTCGAGGTCTTAGATACGAGTGTTTCTTGGGGATGAGGGTTCATTTCATTTTTTGGATGAGGGTTCATGGTTTTTTGGGGATAAGGGTTTATGGTATTTTGGGGATGAGGGTTTAGAGATTTTGGGGGGATAATGTTTGAGTTTCTTATTGGGGATGAGGGTTTAGTGTATTTGGGATAATAGTTCCGGTTTTTTATGGCTTAGGGTTAATGTTTTTCTAGGGATTGGGGTTTAGGTTTTTTAGGTATGTTGGTTTAGGGAATTTTGGGGGAGATGGTTCTGGATTCTTTGGGGTTGAGCTTCATGGTTTTTTTTGTGATAAGGGTTAATGGTTTATTGGTTTTGAGGGTTTTTGGTTTTTGGAATTAGGGTCCAAGGTTTTTTAGGGATGAGGGTTACATGTTTTTTTGGGAACAGTTTATAGATTTTATGGGACTAATGGTTCATGGTTTTTTGGAGATGAAGGTTTAAGGGTTTTTATAACTAGGTGTTGAGGGTTTATTGGGGATAAGGTTTCAAGGTTTTTTTCATATGTGGGTTTAAGATTTTTTTGGGATTCAGGGTTAATTTTTATAGTATTTGGTGTTTAGGGTGTTTTGGAGTTGTGGGTTGTGGGTTTTGGGGGGATGAGGGTTCAAAGTTTCTTGGACCTGAGGGTGCAGGGATTTTTAGGGCTATAGGTTCAATGTTTGTTTGGTTTGAGAGTTCATTAATTTTTTGGGATGAGTTTTCAAAGTTTTATGATGCTAGGGGTTCAAGTATTTTTGGGATAAGGGTTCAAAGTTTTCTAGTTATGAGGGTTTGGGTTTTTTGGCTAAGGGTTTTGGGTTTTTTGGTTCTAATTGTTTAGGGTATTGGGGATAAGGGTTTAGGGTTTTCCTGAGGTTGAGGGTGGTGGTTTTTTTATGGTTGATGGTTCAGTGTTTTTTTGGTAGAGAGTTTATATTTTTTTGGTCCTTAGGGTTTAGTATTTTTGGTGTTGATGGATTAAGTGTTTTTAGGGATAAGGGTCTGATTTTTTTTGTTTTTAATGGTTTATGGTTTTTTAGGAATGAGGGTTTTGGGTTTCTTGGGGCTGACAATACAATATTTTTTTTACATCTATAGGTTTAATGTTTTTTAGAGTTCAGTGTTTAGGGTTTTTTCAAGGATAAGGATTTATGGTATTTTGGATCTAATGGTTCATCATTTTTTGGAGCTAAGGGTTTATGGATTTTTGGGATGAGGGATTATTGTTTCTTAGGGATATAGGTTGATGGATTTTTGGGCTAAGGGGTAAGGATTGTTTGGGGATTAGGGTTGTGGGTTCTTCAGGCCTATGGGTTTAGGGTTTTTTGGGGTAGTGGGTTTAGAGTTTTTCGGGATTGGGGGTTTAGGGTTTTTTGGGGTTGTGGGTTTAATGTTTTTTTAGCTAAGAGTTTAGGGGTTTTCTGGGATGAAGGTTAAGGGATTTTTTATATATGAGGGTTTATCTATTTTGGGGATGAGGGTTTAAGGTTTTTTGGGGCTTATGGTTTAGAGTTTTTCATGTCTAAGGGTTGATTGTTTTTTAGGGATGATGGTTTAGGGTTTTTTGTGGCAGAGGGTTTGGGTTTTATGGGGGATGAAGGTTTTGGGTTTCTGGGGTTATGGGGTTGTGGGTTAATGGGTTTTTTGGGGATAAGGGTTTATGATTTTTCAGTACTAAGTGTTTACTGTGTTTTTGGGTCTGAGTGTTGAGGGCTTTTTTGGGGTAAAGGTTGAGGGTTTTTTTTGGATGAGAGTTTAAAGGTTTTTTGGGGCTAAAGGGTTAGGTTTTTTGTGGATGAGGGTTTTGGGATTTTAGTTGATTGATAATTGATCATTTTTATAGGTTAGGGGGTTGATATGTTTGGGGGATGATGGTTGATGGGATTTTGGGACATAGGGTTGAGGGTTTTTTTGAGGTTGAGGGTTCAGGGTTTTTAGGTTCTGTGGGATTAGGGATTTTTGGGGCTAACGGTTGAGGGTTTTTTGGGTAATGGTTTAGTGTTTGGGGGGCATAAGTGTTTAAGGATTTTTTTGGTGCTAAGGTTTGATGGTTTTTTGTGCATATGGTTGAGGGTTTTTTGTGACTAAATTTTGAGGTTTTATTCGGGATTTGGGATTAGGATTTTTGGGGGGCTTAGGGTTTAGGGTTTATTGGGGTTGAGGGTTTTAGGTTTTTTTGGGATAAGGGTTAAAGTTTTCTTAGGGATATGGGTTTAGGGTTTTTATGGATGAGGGATGATGTTTATTGTGATAAGGATTGAGGAGTGTGGGGTTGAGGGATTTGGTTTTTTTAGGGATGAGGGTTTAGGGTTTTTTTGGTTGAGGGTTTATGGTTTTCTTTGGAGAGAGGGGTTGGGGTCTTTTGGGGTTGAGAGTTTAGGGTATTTTAGGGCCGAGGGATTATGAGTTTTTTGTTGCCAAGTATTTATGGTTTTTGATTAGATTTTATGGTTTGTTTGGGTCTGAGGGTTTGGGGACTTCTAGGTCTTAGGGTTTAGGGTTTCATAGGGCAGATGTTTGAGGATTTTTTTAGGGATGAGGGTTAACTATTTTTTGGGGGTTTTGGGTTTTTTATTGATTAAGGTGGAGGTTTTTTTGGGAGGATGGTTTAGGGTTTTTTGGGGATTAGGGTTTAGTGTTTATTGGGTATCTGGGTTTAGTATTTTTAGGGCAAAGGGTTGACGGATTTTTGGGTATGAGGTTTTAGGGTTTTTTTGGGGATGATGGTTGATGGTTTTTTGGGGTTGATGGTTTAGGGTATTATTGGGTCTAGGGGAGGAGGATTTTTTTTGTGATGAGGGTTGATATTTTTCAGGACTTAGTGTTGAGGGTTGTTTGGGTATGTGGGTTTAAGGTTTATTTTGTGTGAGGGTTGAGGGTTTTTAGGTCCTGAGGGTTCTTTAGTGATAACAGTTTCGGGATTTTTTGGGAGGAGGGTTGAGGGGTTTTGGGGATATTGGTTAAAAGTTTTGGGGGTATGAGAATTAATGGTTTTTTGGGCAATGGTTTAGGGTTTTTCTTTGATGAAAGTTGAGGGTTCTTTGGGGGTTGAGGATTTAGTGTTTTTTGGAGCTGAGGGTTGAGGGTGTTTTGAGGCTTAGGGTTGAGTGATTTTTATAGCTGAGTGTTGAGGATTTTTTGGGAATGCGTACTGAGGATTTTTGGGGGATTGGGTTTTAGGGTATTTTGGGGATAAGGGTTGTGGGTTTGTAAGAGATGATGGTTTATGATTTTTTGGGGCTATGATTAGAGGGTTTTTTAGGTCAGAGGGTTGAGAGTTTTTTGGGGTTGAGGGTTTTGGGTTTTTTGTGGATGGGTGTTGAATGTTATTTGGGACTAATGATTAAGAGTTTTTTGGTGTTGAGGGATTAGTGTATTTGAGGATAAGGATTGAATGTTTTTTGGTGCTGAGGGTTGAGGGTTTTTTGGGGTTATGGTTTAGAGTTAATTGGGGGAAAAGGGTTGAGGGTTTTTTGGTGTTGACGGTTGAGGGTGTTTTTGATGAGGGTTAGATGTTTTTTATGGATGTGTGTTGAGGGATTTTTTGGGATGAGGGGTTGGGGGTTTATGGGGGTGAGGTTTTAGGGTTTTTTTGGGAGTGAGGCTTGATAGTTTTATGGGGTTTAGGGTTGAGAGTGTTTTGGGGCCGAGGTTTGAGGGGGTTTTTTGGTTGAGGGTTAATGGTTTTTTGGGGGCTAAGGGTCAAACATTTTGGGGTTGAGGGTTTATGAGTTTTTTGGATGAGTTTTAAATGTTTTTTAGGATGAGGGTTGAGGGTTTTTTCAGATGAGGGTTTTATGTTTTTTGGAGATAAGGGTTTAGGGTTTTTTAGGAATATGGGTTTAGTGTTTTTTGGGGATTACAGGTGTGGGTTTTTTGGGGTTGAGGGTTATGGTTTCATTGGTGATAAGGGTTGGTGGTATTGTGTTGTTGTGGTTTGAGGGTTTTTTAAGGATGAAGATTGAGGGTTTTTTGGAGCTGAGGGTTTAGGTTTTTATGGGGATAATGGTTGAGGGTTATGCTGGTTGAGGTCTACATGTTTTGGGGATTAGGGTTGATGGATTTTGGTGGCTAACTATTTAGGGTTTTTTGGGCAAGTAGGGTTATGAATTTTTAAGGATAAGGGTTTAGTGTTTTTTGGGAATGATATTTGAGGGGTTTTGGGAATAGTGTTTATTATATATTGGTGTAGAGGTTTGATGGATTCTTTGTGGCTAATGTTTGATGGTTTTTATGGGAAGGAGGTTTTAGGTTATTTTGGGGGTGAGAGTTGAATGTTTTTTGGAGTTTGGGTTTAGGATTTTTTGGGTTGAGGGTTTTGGTATTTTTGTTTTTTAGGGTTGAGGTTTTTTAGGGAAGAGTATTTATGATTTTTTTGGGAAGAGTGTTTTGGGTGTTTTGGGTATGAGGATTTTGGGTATCTTGGGGTTGAGGGTTTACTATTTTCTATGATTGAGGAATGATGGTTTTTAGGTGTAGATGATTGGGTTTTTTGGGGGCTAAGGGTTGAGAGTTTTTTGGGGATGAGGGTTTAGGGTTTTTTGGTGCTGAGGTTTGGTGTTATTTTTTAGCTGATGGTTTCAGGTTTTCGGGGGACGAGGGTTGTGGATTTTTGGGGCTGAAGGTATATGATTTGGGTGATTGCTCTCACTCGTTTTTTATTCAAAATGTATTTTCACTCCATTTTAATGGATAAACTCGAATACTATGTATTTTTAAGCACTTTGTGGGATTTTCTTTCTTAGTCTCATCCCTTTGCCCAGAATTGGTGGCATATCCTCATCACTAGTGACTTAGTCTTTATACATATAAAACTTTGGTGGGTGGTGTTATTTTTAAGACATGGTCATTCATATAAATTTCATTGTTTCATCTTCACATACTCATTTTTTCTTCTTGAGATGCATCAAATGGTTTATAGAATTTTGGGGCATAGTATTTAGGTTTTTTGGGGATGAATGTTTATTTTTATTGGTTCTAAGTGTGGTTTTTATGGAATTAGGGTTTATATTTTTTTAAGGATGAGGGTTTAGGTTTTTTGTGATAGTGATTTATAGTTTTTTGGGGATGGGTTTTAGGTTTTTTTTTGGATGAGGGTTTAGGGTTTTTGGGGATGGGGGTTTTAGGTTTTTTAGGGATGTTAGTTTAGGATTTGTTGGGGCTGAGGGTTTATGGTTTTTTGGGTTGAGGGTTTATAGTTTTTTGCGGATGAAGGTTTTGGGTTTTTTGGGGTTGTGGGTTTATGTTTTTTGGGGATGAGGATCTAAGGTTTTTTGGGGTACAGTTATATGGTTTTTTTTGGATGAGGGCCTATGGTTTATTTGGGGTTGAGGTGATAGGTTTTTTTGGTGCAGAGGGTCTAGGATTTTTATGGACTAAGGGATGAGGGTTTTTGGGGTGACTGACTCGGGGTTTTTTAGTGATTAGGGTCTAGGGATTTTGAGATGAGGTTCGAGGGTTTTTTGAGCTGATGGTATTTGTGTTTTTGGTGTTAAGTGTCTAGGGTTTTTTAGGTTATATTCTTGGTTTTTTTCATGCTAATGTTCAATGGTTTTATTAGACCAAGGGTCTGGTGTTTTCTAGGGATAACAGTAATGGAATTTTTGGGGATGATGGTCTAGGGTTTTTTGAGGAAAATAGGCTCAGGGTTTTTTGGGCATTGGGTCTAGGTTGTTTTGGGATTGAGGGTCTAAAGTTTGTTGAGGATGAGGTTCTGGGGTTTTATGGGGATAATGGTTTAGTGTTTTTTGGTAATGAGGGTATAGTTTTTTTTGGAGCTGTGGGTCTTGGGTATTTTGGTGCTAAGGGACTATGGGTTCTTGAGGCTAAGTGGAAAGGATATTTGGGGATGAGGTTTTTAGGTTTCATGAGGATGAGTGTCTTTGGATTTTTGGAGTTGTGGGTTTGGGGATTTCGGGGTTGAGTGTCTAGGTTTTCATAGGTCTTAGGGTTTAGGGTTTCCTTTGTCGCGGGTCTAGGGTTTTTTTAGGACGATGGTCTATGGTTTTGTGGGATGAGGTACTAAGGTACTTTGGGCCTATGGATTGAGGGTTTTAAAGGTTTTGAGGGTTTAGGGGTTTTAAGGAGAGGGTCTTGGGTTTTTTTGTGGTGAATTTCTAGGGATTATAGTGATTAAGATATATGGTTTTTGGGGCCGAGTATCTTGGGTTTTCGGGCTGAGTATCTACGTATTTTTGGGACATAGTGTCAAAGTTATTTTGGGGATAAGAGTATAGTTTTTTATATGGTTTAGGTCCAAGGATTTTTTTATGTTGATGTTCTGGTTTTTTATTATTGTGAGGGACTAGGGGTTTTTTTTGGATAAGGTTATAGGGTTTTTTGGGGATGTAGTTTTAACATTTTTGGGGGTTGTGGGTTTAGGGTTTCATGGGACATAGATTTTAGGGTTCTATATTGATGTGTGATTTTGTTTTTTAGGGGAATACATTGGATGGTTTTTTAGGGTTGATGGTTGGGTTTTTTTTGGAGATGATGGTTAATATTCTTTTCGTGGCTGATGGTCATGGGTTTTTTTGGGTTAGAGTGTTTATATGTTTTTAATGTTGAGGGTTTTTGGTTTTTTGGTCTATGTTTTTATGTTTTTTGGGGGCTGAGGATTTAGGGTTTTTTGGATTTGAGTGTTTAGTGGTTTTTTAGATATGTGGGTTTTGTGTTTTATTGAATTGAAAGTTTATTGCTTTTGGGGGCCTAGGGATTAGGTTTTTTTAGGGATGAGGGATGGGGGTTTTGTTGATGAGTATCGTGGGTTATTTGGGAAAGAGGGTGGGGTTTTTTTCCCTGAGGTTTGAGGTTTTTTTTTGGATGGGGTTTGGGGTTTTTTTGTGGTTGAGATTTGGGGTTTTTTTGTTAAGGGTTGGGGGTTTTGTGGGATGAAGTTATGTGTTTTATAGTGCAGAGGTTTGGGGTTTTTTTGAAACTGAGAGTGAAAGATTTTTGGGGGTGATATTTTCTTATATTTTGGGGAATAATTATTAGGTTTTTTGTGGATTAGGGGTTAGTGATTTCGTAGGATGTGGGTAGAGGATTTTTTTAGGGATAAGGATTGGGTGTTTTGGGGGCTAAGGGTTGGGGTTTTTTGGGGATATGGTTTGGGGGTTTTTTGGGTCTGAGGTTTGGGGAATTATGGGTATGAGGGATTGGGGTTTTAGGACTAAGGTTTGTGGGTTCGTTATGTATGATGGTTGGTGTTTTGGGGGATGAGTGTTTTGTGATTTCTAGGTTTGAGGGGTAGGTGTTTTTTTGGGATTGATGTTTATAGGTTTTTTAGGCTGAGTGTTGAAGGTTTTTTTGGAATTGTGGATTGATTCTTTTTTGTCTGAGGGTTGAATGATTTTTAGGGCTGAGGTTTGAGGGTTTTTGGGGGCCAAGGGTTGAGTGGGGTTTGTGTTATAGGGGTTCATGGTTTTTTGGGCTTAGGGTTTATGGTTTTTTAGAGATGATTTTTGAGAGTTTTTTGGGGATGAGGGTTTAGAGGTTTCTAGGGATGATAGTTTGTGGTTTTCTAGGGCTATGAGTTTATGGATTTCTAGGGATGAGGATTTAGGGTTTATGGGGGACAAAAGTTTAGGACCTTCTGGGGTTGAGGATTTAACATTTCTTCGGGCTAAACATTTATAGGGTTTTTGTGGCTGAGGGTTTATTATTTTATGGGTATGAGATTTAATGGATTCATTGGTTTTAGGGTTAGGTTATTTTGGGCATGAGGGTTTAGGTTTTTTTGGGTGATGTTTTTATGGTTTTTGGGGGATGATTGTTTAGGGTTTTTTAGGTTAAGGGTTTTGGGTATTTTTGGGGATGATGGTTTAGTGTTTTTTGGGGTTGAATGTCTAGGGTTTTTTTGGGGATGAGGGTACATGTTTTTGAGGAACTTTTTGTTTAGGGGTTTTTAGAGACTAGGATTTAGGCTTTTCTAGGTGTAAAGGATTATAGTTTTCTAGGGTTGGGTTTTAGGGGTTTATGGGGAAAAGGGTTTAGGTTTTTTTGGGGGTCTGAGTGTTTTGGGTTTTCATTGGATAAGGGTTTATGGTTTTATAGGACTGAGGGTTTTAGGTTTTTATGGGATTAGGGTTTTAGATATTTTGGGGATGAGTGTTCCAGGTTTTTTTGGGCTATGGGTTTAGGGTTTCTTGGTGTTTATGGTTATGTGTTTTGGGGGATGATGGTATTGTGTTTTCTTAGGATGAGAGTTCAGGGTTTTTGGGGAAGAGTGTTTAGTGTTTTTTGGGCTTGAGGGTTTTTGGATTTTGGGGATTGAAGGTTTTTCATTTTATGGGGTTAGGGTTTTCGTTTATTTGGGGTATATGGTTTAGGGATTTCTATTTCAGAAAATTTATGCATTTATACGACTAAATATTTAAGTATTTTAGGGATATGGGTATTGGGATATCTAGGGATATGGGTTTACGGTTTTGTGGGGATGAGGGTTTATGGTTTTCATATTTCTAATGGTTTTCTTATGCTATATCCAAAATAGTTTTTTTTAGTATTTTTAGAGAAATACACTTTTAAGTTGTTAGTGGGAACCCTGTCTTCTTATACTATAGGTTTAGGGTTTTTTAGGGATGATGTTTTAGGGTTTTTTGGGATTGAGGCTGTATGGTTTTATGGGGCTGATGGTTGAGGTGTTTGTAGATCTAAGGGGTTAAGGTTTTATGGGGAAGTGGGTTTAGTTTTTTCTAGGGATGAGGATTTATGTTATTCTAGGGATAAGGTTTTAGGGTTTTCATAAGCTTAGGGTTTCATTTATTTTGGTGTTGTGTGTTTAGGGTTTTATGGGGATGAGGTTTTAGGGTTTTTTTTTGTACTTATAGTTTATAGATTTATTCCCACAAAAAACCTAAACAACCAACCCTGAAAAACTCTAAACCCTCTTCCACAATAAAAAAATATACCCAAAACACCAAAAAACACTAAACCCTCATCCTTAAAAAAACCTAAACACTGTTACCAAAAAATCCCTAACCATTAACCCTTAAAAATACTAAATCCTCATCCCTAAGAAACCCAATACACTTTGGCCCAAAAACCCTTAAAAACTTATCCTATGAAACCCTAAACCCATAGTCTAAAAAAACCTAATCCCTCATAACAAAAAACTAGAAACCCTTATCCCCAACAATCCATATTACCTGAGCCCTAAAAGACATAACCCCAGCCCTAAAAAACCCTAAACAGCTAACCCTAAAAACCCTAAACCAATAGCCCAAAAAAACCATAAGCCCTCTTTTCCAAAAACCCTAAAACATCATCCCCAAAAATATTAATCCCTCATCCCCAAAAAAAACTAAGAACCCTCAGTCCCAAAGATCAATGAACTTTTAGCCCCATGAAATCCTCAACCATTAGCACCAAAAAAACCCCCAAACTCTTTTTACCCAAAGAACCCTATACCCTCATCCCCAAGAAACCCTACACCCTCATCCCTATAAAACCATAATCCATCAGCCATAAAATTCCATAAAAATAACCACTAAAAACCCTCAATCCTCATACCCAAAAAACACTAAACTCATAGACCCAGAAAACCAAAATCATCAACCCCAAAAAACCATAACCCTAAGTCCCAAAATTCCCTAAACCCTCACCCAAAAAAATCCAAAACTCAAAATAAAAATCCTTAAACCCCCATCCCCCAAATATCCCTAAACCCTCATCCTCCAAAAAATATAAACCCTCATCCCAAAAAAAATCTAAACCATTAACCCCAAAACTCACTAGAACCGAACCCAAAGAAAAAGATGAACCATAATCCCATAAAAAACACCAGACCTTATCATAAAAAAGACCTCAGACCGCATCCCCAAAAACCCTCAACCCTCAGCCCCGAAATACCTTCAACCCAAATCTTAAAAAACTCGAAATCCCAACCCCCAAAAAAACTAAACCCTAAGCACTAAAAAACCCTAAACCCTCATACCCCAAAAACCCTAAATCCTTATCCCCAAAACTTCTAAAAAATCATACCAAAAAATCCTAGACCCTTACCCCAAAAATCCTTAAACCCTCTTCCCAAAATAACCCTCAACCCTTAGTCCCAAAATACTAAAAACCCACATACCAAAAAAACTATAAACCTATATCCCCAAAAAACCATAAAACCACATCCCCCAAAAACATAAAACCTTAACCCCAACAAACTCTAAAACCTCATCCCCAAAATCCCAAAACCCTCATCCCCATAAAACACTAAACCCATAGTCACAAAAAAACCATAAACCCTCAGAACAAAAAAACATAAAACAACCCTAACCCATCATCTTCAAAAACTCCTCAACCATTATCCCTAAAAAAACCTAAACCCTTTTCCAAAAAAACATTAAACCATTATCCCTAAATAAAATCTAAAAATATCATTACCAAAAAAACCCTAAACCCTCAGTATTAAGGGTTTTTGGTTTTTTACCCTCATCCCCAAAAACCCCTCAACCCTCAACCCTGAAAATACCTAATCCCTCTTCCAAAAAAAAATTAAACCCACATCCCTAAATAAACTCTAAACATTCATTCCAAAAAACCCTAAAACCTCATTTCTAAAAAAATCCTAAAATCTATTCCACAAAATCTCAAAACCTTCATCCCTAAAAAAATAAACACTATGTCCCCAAAACCCCAAACACCTAGCCTAAAAAATACCTAAACCATCGATCAAAAATAAACAATCAACCATCATCTACAAAAAACCCTACCCTCGTACCAAGAAAACCCTCAACCCATAGTCCCACAAAACCCTCAACGATCATCCTAAAAAACACTAATACCTCATCCCAAAAAATGCCTAAACCCATAACCCAAAAAAACCCTATACCCTTGGCCCTAAAATACCACAAACCTTCCTCCTTGAAAAACTATAAACCCGATGCCCCCAGAACCCTAAATCCTTATCATCCAAAACACATAAACCCTAAAAAAACCAACCCAAATTCCAAAAAAACACTTAACCCTCAGCCCCACAAAACCCAAAACCCTCACCTCTAAAAATCCCTATTCTTTTATCCCATAAAGCCCTAATCTGTAATCCCCAAAAACCCTATTTCCACAGCCCTAAAAACCCCATAACCCTCATTACCAAAGAACACTAAAACCATATCCCCAAAAAACCATAAACCCACAACCCAAAAAACCTTAAACACCCATACCAAAAAAACCCTAAACCATCATCCCCAAAAAGAGTCAACCCTCATCCTAAAAGACCCTAAACCCTCATCCACACAAAACCCTCAACTCAAAACACATGGAAACCCTATACCCTCAGCCATAAAAACCAAAAACTCTCAAACCAAAAAAAAATCTACCCCTTGCCCAAAAAAACGTAATTACTTAGCCTCAAAATACCCTAAACATTCAGTCCTAAAAAACCATAAACTCACAACCCCAAAAAATCTAACCCCTCACCACCAAAAATCCCTACACACTCAATCGAAAAAACACCCTGAACCCTCCTCCCCAAAACAAAATAATACCCTCAGTTCAAGAAAACCATAAATCCTCATCCCAAAAAAAACAAATCCACTCAGCCCCAAGAATACGAAACCCACACCCTCACCCCCCAAAATGAAAAACCATCCTCCCCAAAAAACCGAAAACCCTCAATCCCAAAAAACCATAAACCATGAGCCCGTAAAAACCCTATACCATCAAACCCAAAAAACACTAAAACCCCAACACCAAAAAACCATAACTCCACATCCCATAGAAATCATAAACCCTAATACGAAAAAACATCAAACCCTCATCACCCAAAAAATCCTAAACCATCATCCCAAAAAAGTGAAACTCTGGACCCCAAAAACCCTAACCCTCATCCCCCAAAAACTCTAAACCCTTAACCCTAAGAAACCATAAATCGTTATCCCTAAAAAACGATAAAAACTCAACCCCTAAAAACTATAAACCCTCAACACTAAAAAAAAACCAAAACTCTAATCCTCAAAAAACCCTAAACCCTAGTCCCAAATAATACTAAACCTAATTCCCCAAAAAACCTTACACCAGCAACCCATAAAATGATAAATCCTCATCCCCCAAATACCCTAAACACCACCAACTAAAAAAAACCCTAAACCCTCGGACCAAAAGCCCAAAACCCTCATCCACAAAAACCCATGAACTTGAAACCAAAACCCCCAAAACCCCTACCCTAAAAACCCAAAACACTCAGCCTTACAAAACCCGAAACACACATCACCAAAAAACCATGTTTCCTCCTCCCCAAAACTCCTATACCATTATCCCCAAAAAACACTAAACCATCTTCCCAAAAAACCATAAAACCCCATCCCCCCAAACCCTAAAACCTCTCCCCAAAAAATACTAAAACCCCTACCCCATGAAACACTAAACCTCAATCCCTAAAAAAACCAATAACAATTAGACCCAAAAAACACTAAACCATTATTCCCAAAAAAACACTCAGCACATAGACAAATGAAAAAGATAAAACCTTCTCCCCAAAATACCCTAAACACTCTTCCCCATAAAACTCTTAACCCTGAGATCCAAAAAAATCCACAACACTTATAAAAAACCCCTAAACACTCTGCCCCAAAAAAACACAAACCCTCAGCCCCAAAAAATTATGAAATTTCAACATAAAAACACTAAACCCCGAGTCCCCAAAAACCATAAAACCACAGCCCCAAAAAAACCATAAACACTCAGCACTAAATAACCCAAAACCCACATCTCTAAAAAACACTTAACCCTTAACATTAAAAATCTAAAAACCTCAACCTTAGAAAACCCCAAACCCTCATCCAAAAAACCCAAAAACCCCAAACATAAAAAACATTAAACTCTTAACCCAGAAAATCCAAAACTATCTTCCCTTGAAACCCATTAACCCTCATCCCTAGAAAAACCTAAACCCACAACACCAGAAATCCCTCAACCCTTATCCCCCAAAAAATATTTCATCAATCCCAAAAAAAACAAAAAACCCTTAGGCCCAAAAAACACTAAACCCTCATTCCCCAAAATCCTAAAACCCTCAGCACAAAAAAACACTAAACCTACATCCCCAAAAATCCCTTAACCCTCAGCCAAAAAAACTCTATACCCTAAGCCTCAAAAAACCCTAAACCATAAGCATTGATAAACATAAAACCTTTAGCCCCAAGAAACCCTCAAACCTCGCAACTAAAAAACACTAAACCCTTAGCCCCCCAAAACACAAAACCCACATCCCCAAAAAACACTAAATACTTAGCCCCAAAAAACCATACACCCTCAGCCCCAAAAACCATAAACCCTTAGCCCGAAAAAACCCCCAGAACGTTTTCCCCAAAAAAACCTGAAACCCACCACACCTAAAAACCATACAAACACAGTCCAAAAAACACCTAAACCCTCATCCCCTAAAAACTAAATCTATCATCCCCAAAAAGGGTTTATACCCAAAAAACCTGAAATCCACTATCCAAGAAAACACTAAACCCTTAGTCCTAGTAAATCCAAAACCCTCATCCCCCAAAAACCCTAAACCGTCAGCCCCAAAAAATAGTAAACCCTAAACCCTAAAAAAACCAAAAAAAACTCATCCCAAAAAATCACCAAACCTTTAGCCCCATCCCTAAATACCCTAAACATTCATCCCAAAAAAACCCTAAACCCTAAACCCCCAAAATGATTAAAGCTCATCCCAAATAACCATAATCCTTCATTCAAAAAAACCTAAACCCTAAACCCCAAAAAACTATAAACCCTAATCCCTAAAAAAACATAACCTATCAACCCCAAAATTCATAACATTCATCTCCTAAATTCCCAAAACACATAGCCCACAAAACCCCTTAACTCTCAACCACAAATAACTCTAAACCCTCTACCATAACAAATAACCCCTCATCCCTAAAAAACCCTAAACCCTTATCCCTCAAAAGTCATAAAACCATATCCCGAAAAAATCCAAAACCCTCATCTACCAAAAACCCAAAAACATATTCCCAAGAAATCCTAAAATCTATGCCCCCAAAAATCCTATCCCCTTAGGAAAAAACACCTTAAATCTGCATCCCTATTAAACACTAAACACTCTCCCCCAAAAATAGTAAACCCTCAGCCCTAATAAACCCCAAAACCCTTATCCTCAAAAACCATAAAACCACATCCCCAAATAACCCTATTCTCTCATCTCCCAAACCCCTATACTCTCATCCCTAAAAAAACTCTAAATCACATACCTCCATAAACTGTAATCCCTTAAATCAAAGAAAATCTAATCCTCCAGCCACAAAATATCCCTCAACCCTTATCCCCCCAAAACACAAAACCCTCATCCCCAAAAAACCATAAACTGTCAGCCATAAAAAACCCTAAACCCATATCCCTAATATACCCTAAACACTCTTCCCAAAAAAACCCTAGAGCCTCATCCCAAAAAAACACTAGACCCTCATCCCCAGACAACCATATACCCTAAGCCTCAAAAAACCCTAAACCCAGAGCCCTAAAAAACTTTCTACCCTCTTCCCTTGAAAACCCTCAACTATTATCCCCAAAAAACCATCAACCCACATCCCCAAAAAAACCTATAACATCAAACCTGAACACCACCTTCAAAAAAAATTAAACCGTAAACCCAAAAAAACCATCACCCCCAAAATGCCATCAATTGTTAGAAAAACAAATCCTCACTCAACTCCCATATAAAACTCTAAAAACTCATCTTGAAAAAAATCCTAAACTATCATCCCTAAAAAATTGAAAACCCTAAACCCTCTGCACCCAAAAATGTAATCAATTAGAGCCAAATAAAACTAAACCCACAAGAATAAAAAAACCTAAACCCGCATCCACCATTAACCTTAAACGTTCTTCCAAAAAAACCACCAACTATCATCCCAAAAAACCATCGTCCCTCATCCCCAAAAAACCCTAAGCCCTGAAACCCAAAACAATGCTCAAACCATAGCCCAAAATACCCTTAACCATCTTCCCAAAAGACCCTTATCCCTTATCCCCCAAAACCCAAAACTCTCATCCCCCAAGAAACCCTAAAACCTCATCCCCAAAAACCCTAACCCCTTAGTCCCAAAAAAACCAAGATCCTTATCCCCAAAAAACCATAAACCACTAGCACCAATAAATCCTAAACCCCGATCACCCAAAAAAACATCATTCCTAAATAACCCTCAACACTTATCCCTAAAAATCTATAAACCTCATCCAAAAAATACTTTAAAAATGATAACCAAAAATTCTATAATCCCAGAGCCTAAAAAAACCCTCAAAACTTAGCAATAAAAAATCCTAAGCACTCATCCACAGAAAACCTGAAACCCTCATATAAAAAAATCCTAAACCCTCAGTCCACAAATACCTAAACCCTCAGCCCCAAAAACCCAAATCACTCAACCCCAAAAGAACATAAAACCTCATCCACAAAAACCAGAAACCATATTCTTATAAAAACCCTAAACCCTTATCCCCAAAAAACAAAAACCCTCAGTCACAAAAAAACCTAAACCCTCATCACCAAAAAACACCTAAACCCCCAGCCCCAAAATACCTTAAATGATCTACCCCCAAAAAAACCCTAAAAGTTCATCCCAAAAAAAACCCAAAACCTCAGCCCCCAGAAACCCACAAACCTCATCCCCAAAAAATCCACAACCCTCATCCCCCATAAAATATAAACCCTAAAGCCCAAAATAACCCTAGACCCTCATCTCCAAAAAAACAATTAACAATTAGGCCCAAAAAACCCAAACCCTCATCCCCAAAAAACCCCAAATCCTCTGCCCCTAATAATTATAAAACCTCATCCTTAAGAAAACATAAACCCTCAAAACAAAAACAACCTTAATCCCTTAGTGACAAAAAACACTAAACCCTCATCCCCAAAATACCCAAATCATTAATCCCCAAAACCCTTAACCACAAAAAACCCTAAACCCTCAACCTAAAAAACACTAACAACTCATCCGAAAAAACACTACACTCTCAGTCCCAAAAAAAACAATAAAACCTAAAAACCAAAAAAAACACAAAATACTCTTCCCCAAAAACCCTAAACCTTCATCCCAAAAAATCTCTAATACCTCATTTCCAGAAAATCAAAACTCCTAATCCCAAAAAACTCTAAACCCTGAGCCTCAAAAATTCATAAACCCTCAGCCTAAATTTTTTAAAAACCACTCATCCCCATAAAATTATAAACACCAATCCATAGAAACCCTTTTACCCCATCCCCCAAAAGACTTAAACCCTAATCATCAATCAACCATAAAAATTAATCCCTAAAAACACTAAACCATCATCCGCAAAAAACCCCATTCATCCCCTAAAAACCCTATAACCTAATCCCCCAAAGCCCCTAAATCCTCAACCTTAGAAACCCCTAAACCCTCATCCCCAAAACATTATAATTCCTCATCCCCCCAAAACCCTAAAACCTCATATCCAAAAAACAATAAAACCTCAACCAAAAAATGCCAAAACACTCATCCCAAAAAAACCCTATATCCTCATACCCAAAACCCTTGAACACTCTTCCCCAAAACCCTTAGAAACCTTAGCCACAAAAACCCTTGAACCCTCAACCCCAAAAATCCCTAAATTCCCCTACCTAAAAAACCCTCAACCATCATCCTAGGAAATCATAAACCCCCATCCCCAAAAAATCCAAAACCATCAACCCTAAAAGGAATAAACCCTTAACCATAAAAAACCATAAACCCCCACACCAAAAAAACCTTATAAAACAAATCCTGAAAGAACTCTAAACCCTCAGACCCAAAAAACAATAAACCCTTAGCCCAAAAAAACCATAAATCCTCAACCATCAAATACTAAACCCTAATCCCCAAAAAACCCTAAACACTTATCCTATAAAAAACATAATTTCTCATCCCAAAAAAACCCAAACTTTCAACTCCATAGAACCCTACACCCTCAACCCCAAAAAACACTAAACTCTCAGCCCCCACCTAAATCCTCAGTCATAAAAAACTCTAAACCCACAATCCAAGAAAACACCATACCCTCAACCCTAGAAAACTTGAAACCCTTGTCCCCAAAAACCCTAAAAACATATCCCAAAAGAACCCTAGAATCCCAAACTCAAAATAACTTAAACACTCAGCCCCAAAAAACCATGAACCATTATCCCCAACACTCACACCCAAAAAAACCTAAAAACTCAGCCCCCAAAAACTATTAATCTTATCTCCCCAAAACTATTAAATCTCAACCCCAGAAAATATTGAACACCCTACACTAAAAAACCTTGAACCCTCATCCCCAAAAAAACCTTGAACCATAATCCCAACAAAACCATCAACCAAAACCCTAGAAACCCTAAATATGTAGCCTACAAAACCCTAAACCGACTTACCCAAAAAACCAAAAAACAACATCCCTAAAAATGCCTTAACCCTCATCCCCAAAAACCCCAATATCTCAGCCACAACAAAACCTAAACCCTCATCCCCAAAAAACCCAAAACCCTCAGTCCCAAAAGACCCTAAATTTTCATCCAAAAAAACCCTAAAATAGAAACCATGGTAAACCATAATTCTTGATCTGAAAAAACATAAAAACCAAAACCCTCAGCCTTAAAAAACACTAAAAACTCTTCCCCAAAAAGCAAAAAAATCCTCATCCCCTGAAAACCCTAAATCCTCAACCTTGGAAAACCATAACCCTCAACCCCAAAAAACCCTAAACCCTTAGCCCCCAAAAACCGTAAGTCCCTAAGCCTAGAATATGAAAAACCATCAGCACTAGAATACCCTAAACCCGTAACCCTAAAAAACCTAAAACCCTTATCCCCACAAAAACCCTAAACCCTCATCCCCTGAAAATGCTAAAACCTCAACCATAAAAAAAACCCCAGACCCTCAACCCTGAAAAAAATTATCCCTCACCTCTAAAAAACCTCAAAGCCACTACCCCTTAAAAACATAAACTCATAAAACTAAACAAACTCTAAAACCTTATCTATATAAAAAACTAAACTATAATCTCAAAATATATAAAACCATATCCCCTAAAAACCCTGAACCCGCATCCCCAGAAAACCTTAAACCCTCAGCCCCTAAAAACTCAAAACTATCAACCTGAGAAAAACCGAAACCCTCATCCCCAGAATATCCTAAACCCTCATCCCCACAAAACACTAAGCCTCAGACCCAAAAAAAACCTAAACCCACAACCCCAGAAAACCATAAACACTCACCCCTAGAAAACACTCTGCCCTCATCCCCAGAAAACCCTAATCCCTCAAAACCAGAATATCCTAAACCCTCATCACCAGAAAACCCTAAACCCTTTGCCCCAAAGAACAGTAATCATTCAACAAAAGAAAACCCTTAAACCTCATCCCTATAAAACCATAAATTATTATCAGGATAAATCGATAATACCTTGGCCATTGAATACACTAAACCCTAAACCCAGAAAACATTAAACCCACATCCCTAGAAAATCCAAAACCCTTTGCCCTAGATAACCCTAAACCCTAAACCATAGAAAACCCTAAACCCTCAGTGCCTAAAATCCATAAAACCTCATCTCTAGAAAACCATATACCATAAGACCTAGAAAACCCTAATCCATAATCCTAGAAAACCATAAAACTCAAGGTCTCTAAAACTCCAAACCCTTATCCCAAGAAAATATTAAATACTCAACCCCAGAACACCCCAAACCCCCAATTCCATAAAACCCTAAACCCCCATCCCTAGAAAACATGAAACCCCCATCCACAAAAATCCGTAAACCCCAACCTCATAAAAACCCTAAAAACACATCACCATATATCCCAAAACCTTCTTCCCTAAATATCCCTAAACTTTTAGCAACTAAAAATTCCAAAACCCAAAACCCAAGGAAACCCTAGACCCTCATCCATAGAAAACACTGATCCCTCAGCCCTAGAAAACCCTATTTCCTAATCCCTAGAAAATCTTGAACCCTCATCCCAAGAAGACCCTGAACCCTCCACCCATGAAATCACATAATCGACAACCACAGAAACTCAAAAACCCTTATCCTAGTAAAAATATGAACAAAAAGCTCTGAAAAAACCTAAACCCACATTCCTAGAAAAACCTAAACCCTCCTCCCCAAAAAATCCGAAGCCATTATCCCAATAATCCCAAAACTCTCACCCACAAAAAACCTAAACCCTCAACCATAGAATACCCTAAATTCAGAACCTTAAATAACTCTAATCATTCTTCCCAAGAAAACCATAATCCCTCATCCACAGAAAACCTTAGAACCTCATCCCCATAAAACCATAGACCCTCAACCCTTGAAAACAATAAACCATTATCCCCATAAAAACCTAGAACCTTATCCAAAAAAACACCCTAAATCCTAAAACATCATCCATAAAAAACCCTAAACCACATCCCCAAAAAACCCTAAACCCTCATCCCTAGGAAACCCTAATCAATCAGCCATAGAAAACCCCAGACCGTCATCCCCCCAAAACCCTAATCCCTCATCCATAAAAAACCATAAATCCTCATCCCCAAAAAACCCTAAACCCTCTACACATGAAAACCCTAAAACATCTACCCTATAAAATCCTACATGATTTTCCATAAAAAACGCTAAAACTACTTCCCCTAAAAACCCTAAACCCTCATTCCCATAAGACCCTAAACCCATATACCCTGAAAAACATTCCCATCAACCCCAAAAAAATTTAACACTCACCCCCACAAAATAGAAAACCCTCAACCCTAAAAAACCTAAACCCTCAACCCCAAAAAACCCAAAACAATCAGCCCCACAAACACCAAAACCCTTATCCCAATATAACTCTAAACCCTCAACTCACAAACCTCTAAACCCTCATACCCAAAAAAATCTAAACCCTCACCACCAAAAACCCTAAACACCAATCCCCATAAAACCCTAAGCCCTTAGCCACAAAAACCCATAAAATATCCCCCCAAAAAACCCTAAACCCACAACCCCATGAAACCCTATATGCTCATCCCCAAAAAACCGTAAACCCCATCCCCAATAAACCATAAACCCACATCATAAAAAACCCTAAACACACATCCCCACAAAATCCTAAACACTCTTCCTCAAAAAAAATCTAAACACACAGCCCCAAAAAACCCCAAACCCTTATCCCCCAAAAACCCTAAACCCTTATCCACACAAAACCCAAAACCCCCCAAACCCACAAAACTATAATGACTCATCCCCCAAAACCCTAAATCCTTAGCACTAAAAAAACCCTATACACTTAACCCCAATAAAATTGACTCTTTATTCCATAAAAAACCCTAATCCCTCATACCAAAAACACCCCAAACCCTCACTACCAAAAACCACAGAACCCTCAGCCCCAAAAACCCCAAACCATATACCTAAATTCATTTAAACCCTCTTCCCCAAAACCCCCTAACCCATTAGTTCCAAAATACATAAACCCCCAGCACCAAAATGTCCAATACCCTCACCCAAAAAAATATTAAAACCTCATACCCTAAACACCCAAAACTCTCAACCCTAAAAAACCATTAACCCATAGCCAAAGTCGCCTAGAAACCCTTAGCCTCCAAAAACAATAAACACATAGCCACAAATAACCCTAAAACCTCATACCGAAAACACCAAAACCCCCACCCCCAAAATACCGTAAACCCTCATCTCGTAGAAACCATAAACCCTATTCTCCAAAAAGCCAAAACCCTTACCCTAAAAAACCCTAAACACTAGCCCCAAAAAAACATAAACCCTAATCTCTAATAAAACCCTAAAACCTCAACCCCCAAATCCATGAAATCATTATCACCCAAAACCCCCTAAACCACAACCCCAACAACCCAAAACCTTTACCCCAAAAACCACTAAACAGTCATCACCAAAAACTCTAAACCATCATCCCCTAGAAACCCTAAACCCTCATCCATAAAAAACACTACACCCTCAGCACCAAGAACCCCTAAACCCTTAGCCCAAAACCACTAAACACTCAACCCCAAAATACACTAAACCCTCATCCCCAAGAAACACAAAACACTTATTCCTACAAAAAACCCTCTGTCCCATGAAATCCTATACCTTCATCCCTGAGAATCCCTAAACCCCCAACCCCAAGAAACCATAGATAGACAACCAAAAGAAACCCTAAACCTCTTTCCCCCAAGAACCCTAAACCCCCATCCCCAAGAATATATAATCCATCAACCCTAAAAGCAATAAATGCTCCACCCCTCTACACCCAAAACCCTCTGCCCCAAGAAAACCCCATCCCTAATAAACCCTAAACCCTTATTCTCAAGAAACTATAAACCATGTCCCTTGAGAAACCATACACACTCATCCCCAGGAATCCCTAAACCCTCATCCACATGCAAACCTAATGCCACATCAATAAGAAACCCTAAACCCTAGCCCCAAAAACCCTCAACCATTAAACTTATGAAACCCTAAACCCGCATCCCCAGGAAATGCTAAAACTTCAACAACAAGAAATCCTAGAAAATCATCACCAAGAACCTTTAAACCCACATCCCCAAGATACCATAATCCATAATCCCCACGAATCTCTAAACACTCATCCTTATTAAATCCTAACCCTTATCCCAAAGAAACTCTATGACTTTTCCCCAAGAGAAGTAAAATATTCATCCTCAATAAACCCTAACCCATTTTCCCAAGAAAACCTAATCCACAACCCTAATAAATTGCGAACCCTCAGCCCTAAGAAAACCTAAACACTCATAAACAAGATACCCTAAACCCTGATCCCCAAGAAACCCTGAACCAATAATCCCAATAATCATTGATCCCTCAGCACCAATAAACCATGTACCCAAATCCCCAAGAAACCCTGACCCTTAGAACTAGGAATCCCTTAACCCTAATCCCCAAGAAAACATCTACCATCAACCCGAATAAACTCTGAACACTCAACACCAAGTAACCCTAACCCTCATTCCCAATAATAAATAAACAATCAACCCCAAAAAACCATGAACCCTCATCCCCAAGAAACATTATACCCTTTTCCCTAAGAAACCCTAAACTCTCTACCCCATGAAACCCTAAACCCTTATCTTAAATAAACCTCGAATCATCATCACCAAGAAAAGATATACCCTCACCCAATAAACCTTACAACCTGAAACCTAATAAACCCTAAACCCTCATCCCCAAGAAAAACTGAACCCTCGTCACTAGGAAACCCTCAAATATTATACCTGTGAACCCCTCAAACCTCAGAACTAAGAAACCATGAACACTTTTCCCAAGAAACTTTGAACCCATATCAACAAGAAACCCAATACTCTCAGCCTCAAGAAACCCTAAACCCTCATCCATATTAAACCCTAAACCCTTATAGCCCTGAAACCCTAAACCCTTGTCCATAATAAACATTGAACCCTCATCCCTTGGAAGCACTGAACTGTCAGCCCCACGAAACCATGGACCCTTAGTCCTGAGAAACCTCAAGCCATTATCCCCAAAAACCCTAAACCCCTCAATCAAGTATCATTGAAACCTCATTTATAAGAAAACCCTACACAAATATTCCCTATAAATCATTAACCCTTAACCTAAGGAAAAATTGAACCCCATAGCCCTAAAAAATATTGAAACCTCATCCCCATGGAACCCCAAACTATCGTCCCAATGAAACCCTGAACCCTCAGTGATAAGAAACCCTAAACCCTCACCTCATGATATCCAATACCCTCATCCCTATAAATCCTTAAACAATATGTCCCAAAAAACATTGAACCTCATCCCCAAAAAGTCCTAAACCCTCATCCCCAATTAAAACTAAACCCTCGGTCCCAAGAAACCATGAACCCTCAGATATAAGAGACCCAAAACCCTTATATTGAAGAAAATTGGAACCTATATCCCCAAAAACCCTAAATAATAGTCACTAAGAAACATTTTTCCCTCATCCCCTAAAAACCCTGAAAATTTATCCCAAAGAATATTTGAATGCCCATCAGCAAGAAACCTTGATCACTCAGCTCTATGAAACCATAAACCATTATCCCCATGAAACCCTAAACCCTCTTCCCAATGAAACCCAAAACCCTCAGACCCAAGAAAATCTACACCCTCATCCCCAAGAAACCCAATACCATCATCCCCAAGTAACCCTAGAACATCATCCTCAAGAAACAATAAACCCTCAACACCAATAATCCCTAAAACTTCAGCCCTATGAATACCTAAACACACATCCCCAAGAAACCCTAAACACTCAGCGCCAAGAAATAATAAAACCACCGCCACATGAAACCCTAAACCCATATCCCCATGAATCCCAAAATCATAAAACCCAAGAGACCCCAAATCCTTATCCATATGAAACCCTAAACGCTTAGTCCCAAGTAACCCTAAACCAATATTCACAAGAAACCCTATACCATCATCCTAAAGGAACCTAAGAATGTCATCCCTAAGAAACAATAAACCCTCATCTCTAAGCATCCTTAAAGCCTCAACCACAATCAACCCTAAAACCTCATCACTAAGAAACCCCATATCCTCACCCTAAAGAAACACTCGACCCTTGTCCCCAAAAAACCATTAACCTCATACCCCCTAAAACACAGAACCCGCATCACAAGAAACACTAAACTCTCATCCCCAAGAAACTCTGAACCCTAAGCCCCATGAAACCCAAAACCCATGGCCTGGAGAAACCCTGAGCATTAAGACCCTTGAAAATATGAACCCTAATCCCTAATAAACCGTAAACCATCAGCCCCAAGAAACCATGAACCCGCATCCCAATGAAACCCTTGACCCTAATCCCCACGAAATGTTATACCCAAATCCCTAATAAACCATAAAAATAGAACCCCATGAAAATATAACCCTCATCCCCAATAAAACCTAAATCCTCATCCCCATGAAACCCTAATAATTCATCCCTAAAAAACCATGATCCCTAAACTAAAAGGGACCAAGAACCCTCAGCCCAAAAAAAAACACTGAACCCTTGGCCCCAAGAAACACTGAACAATTATCCCCATGAAACCATGAACCCTCAGCCCCAAGTAATCAAGAACCCTCATCTTTAAGAATATAAGAACCTTGAGCTGCAAGAAATTATAAAACCCCATCATTAAGAAACATAGAACCATCATCTTAAATAAATTATGAACCATAAGTCCCATGAAACTCTGAAGCCTTATCACCAAGAAATCATGAACCCTCATCCCTAAGAAACCCAAAACCCTCACACCCAGAAAACCGAGATCCCCCAACACAAAAAAACTAAACCCACAACTTAAATATTCAATGAACACTCGTCCTATCATATCCTAAAACCTCAGGTCCAAAAATCCATAAACCCTTTTCCCTCAATAAATCTGAACGCTTAGCCCCAAGAATCCCTAAACCCTCAATCCCACGAAACCCTTTTACCTAATATATAACCAACCCTAAAATATCATTCCTAATAATACCTGGACCTTCATTGCCATATATCCTTGAACCTTAATCTCCATGAAACCCTAAAACATCAGCCGCAAAAAAACATAAACCTTCATCCCCCAGAAACCCTAAACTCTTAACAGCATGAAACCCTCAACCCTCAGCCTAACGAAACACTGAACCCTCGTCCTCAAAAAACCCTGAGCCCTCATCCCTAAGAATCCATGAACACTCAGTCCTAAGAAATAATGAAATCCCATCACTAATAAAACCTGAACCCTCATCCCATGAGACCTTGAACACTAATCCCCATGAAACCCGGAACCATCATTCCTAAGATTCCCTAAACACTCAGCCCCATGAAACCTTAAACCCTCAAACCCATGAAATCATGAACTCTCATCCCCAAGAAACCATAAACTCTCATCCCCCAAACTCCTGAACCCTCATCCCGAAGAAACCATAAACTGTAAACTCTATAAAACTTGGAACCCTTAGACCCAACAAAACCTAAATTGTTAGCCCAAAAAAACTCATAGCCCAAAGCTCCAAAAAAACATGGACCATCATCTTCAAAAGACCCCTAACCCTCAAACCCTAAAAAACCTAAACCCTATGCCCAAAAAAACATTATACCCTTATCCTGAAAGAAACCATAATCTCATAGCCCCAAAAATCCATGAATACTCATCCCTGAAAAACCCAAAACCCTAATCCCAAAATAAACCCAAACCCTCATCCCCAAAAACCCTAAACATTCATCCCTAGAAAAATCATGAACCCTCACCCACAAATTACCCAAAACCCATTGCCTCAAAATTCCATGTAACCTAAGTCCCCAAAAAACCTTGAATCACCATTCTATAAAAAAACATGAACCATCATCCCCAAGAAACATTGAACCCTCATACTATATAACCCTGGACCTTTATCCCTAAAATACCATGAACCCTCATCCTCAAAAAACCCTAAACCCTGAACCCAAAAAACATTGAACACTTATTTCCAAAAAACCCTTAACCCTCATCCATGAAAAATCCTCCATCCCCAGTCTCAAAAAACCCTAAACCCTCAAGCTCAAAAAACCCTTAACCCTCATCCCAAAAACTCATCAACTCTCATCCCCCAAAACAACGCAATCCTCATCCCTAAAAACCCTCAATCCTCAACCCCCAAAAAACACCAAAACTCAGCATAAAAAGCCCTAAACCCTCATCCAGAAACCTTTATAAACCCTCATGCCCTAAAAATCCTAAACCCATATACCAAAAAAACCCCAAGACATCTATAACAAAAAAAACCTAAACCCTAATCACCAAAAACCCCTAGACCATAAGCCCTAAATAACCCTAAACCCTCCACCAAAATAACCACTAAACCCTCTACCCAAAAAACCCTAATCCTAAACCCCTAAAAACCCTAACTCTTTGCACCAAAAAATACTAAATCCTCAACCTCAAAAAATCCGAAATCCTTATACCCAAATATCCCTAAACCCTTAGATCCAAAAAACCCAAAATCCCCAACCCTTAACCCCAAAAAATCCTAAACCTCCAGCCCCAAAAACCATAAACCCACACCCCCCAAACCCTTAACCCTCATCACCAAAACCCATAAACCCTATGATAACAAAAATCCATAAACTCCCAGCCCAGAAAAACCCCTCATCTCTGAGACCCAAAAACCCATAAAACATCATCCCCTACAAATAAAAGATCATTATCCCAAAAAACTCTAAACCCTCACTTCCCAAAACCATAAACCCTATCCACCAAAAAACCCTATATCTTCATCCCCAAATAACCTTAAACCCTCAACCCAAAAAAATACCTCAATCCTCATACCCAAAAATCCCCGAACCTACATCCATAAAAAACACTAAACCCTCTGACCCAAAAAACCCAAAAACCTCATCCAAAAAAACCCTAAACACTAAACCACAAAAAACCTTAAACCCTATACCCTGAAAAACCTAATCCCTCATCCCCATAATAAACCTAAACCATCATCCCTAGAATACCCTAAACCCTCATCCATAGAAAATCCAAAAACCATATCCCCAGAAATACATAAATGCTTAGCCTCATAAAACAATACACCCTCATCCCCCAAAAAACACCGAACCCTCATCATAAGAAAACCCTCAACCAAAAAAAACACAAAACCATTCCCCCCCCCATAAACCCTAAACCATCATCCCAGGAAATCTATACACCCACAGCCCCAGAAATCCCTAAACTCTCATCCCCAAAGAACCCTAAACCCTCATCCCCAAAAAAACTAAATTGTCACCCTAGAAAACACTAAACCCACATCCTCAGAAAACTTTATACCATTATCACTAGAAAAACATAAACCCTCATTCCTAGAAAACCATAGACCCCTATCGAAAAAAACCACAAAACATCATCCCCATAAAACCCTAAACCCTAAGCAACAGAAAACCCAAAACCCTCATCCCTAGAAAATCTTCAACCATCAGTACAAGAAAACCACATACCTTTAGCCATAAAAAACTCTAAACACTCAGCCCTATAAACCTAGAAAACATAAACCCTTAGCCATAAAAAACCCAAAACCCTTAGTCTTTGAAAAACATGAACCCTTATCCCCATAAAAAGTTAAACTGTTAGACTCAAAAATTATTGAAACCTCATCCCCAGAAACACCTAATCCCTTAGCCACCCAAAACCATGTACCCTTATCCCATGAAAACCCTAAACCACGAGCCCCAAAAAACCAAGAACACTTATAAAAAAAAATAATACCCTAAGCCCCAAAAAAACCCTTAACCATCATCCTTAAGAAACCATGAACCCAAAACCCTATAAAATCCTAAACACTCACCCAAAAAAAAACAAAACCTCAACCCTAGAAAACCCTACACCATCATCCATAGAAAACCATAAACCCTCTTCCCAAAAAAACCATAAACCCAAATCCTAGAAAAACCTAATCCAACAACCCTAGAAAACCTTAAACCCTCATCCCCTGAAAACCTTAAAACCTCTTCCCTAGAAAACCCAAAACCTTTATCCCTAGAAATCCAAAATCCCTGATCTCTAATATCCTCTAAACCATCATCTCAAGAAAAACCTAAACACATAGCCCTATAAATTTCTAAACCCCTGGCCTTATAAAACCCTAATCACCCAGCCTTAGAAAACCCTAAACCCTCTTCCCTAGAAAAACCTCAACCCTCAGACCCATAAAACCCAAAACACTCATCCCAAAAAACTCTTAGCCCGTATCCCTAGAAAACTCTAAACCCTTATCTCTAAATAATCCTAAACCTTTATCCCCATAAAACAATAAGCCCTCATTCACAAAAACCCTAATCCCTTATCCCCAGAAAACTATAAACCCTCAAACTAAGAAAACCTTTAACCCTCATGCCCAGAAATAAGTAAACCCTAATCCCCCCAAAACCCTAAACCATCAGCCTGAGAAAACCCTAAACCCTCAGCCACAAAAAACCACAAACCCCCATCCCAAGAAAACAATAAACCCTTGCCCTACTAAAACCATAATCCCCCATCCCTAATAAAACTAATCTCCCATCCTGAAAAAATGAAAAACCTACAGCACCTGAAAACCCTAATCTCTGAACCCTAGAAAACCATAAAACCTCATCCCTATAAAATCCTAAACCCAAATCCCCATAAAATCCTAAATCCTCTACCCCAGAAAACCTTGAACCCATAGCCTTAGAAAATTCTAATATATCATCATTAGAAAACCCTAAACCCACAGCCCCAGTAAAACCTAAACAATCATCCATAGAAAAACCAAAACCCTCATCCAAAGAAAACCATAAACCCCCATCCCAAGAAAATAGTAATCACTAATCCATAAAAAACCCTAAAACCACATCCCATAAAAAACACAAAACCTATGCCCAAGAAAACCATTTATCCTTATACATAGAAAACCCTAAACCCTCGTCCCCTGAAACCCCTAAACTCTTATCCCCATAAATCCTTAAACCCTGATCCCCAGAAAACCCAAAACCCTAATCTCTAGAAAACCCAAAACCCTCTACCACCAGTGTAACAGCCCTAGATTTTATGAAAACTATTCTTTTTAATTTTATTAATGTCTTGTGTTTTACGCTACACCAAAAGGAGCTTGCACAACATTCATCCTTGAATTGCCTTGAATTACACGCAATCGCAACCTTCCTCGATAGCGTGTGTAGTATGCAATACTGAGTTTCACGAAACAACGATATGCTATTAAAATATTATTAAAACTAGCCATTATGAATAGTAATAACCACTTTTTAAAATTTTATAAATTTTTGCTCTCAAAATGGAATTCATTCTTGGATTCGGAGTATCGAATTTAGCCTAAGGTGAAATTTTGGTACTTTTCGGATAACTTTCATATTTTGATGAATAGTGGAAATTACTAAATTTTAATTAAAAACAACTTTTTCAATCGAAATAATTAATAGTGATAAATTATTAATTTGAGTAGTTTTAAAGAATATTTAGAATATAATTTTACAATTTAATACAATGTTGGTCATTGGATGTAATTTCACATTTAAACCAGACATAATCAAGTGTCAATCTTTTGATAGATATTGTTTCTTAAAAACACGCTATTTGTTTTAACAACGGGATTTAATTATAAAATTAATTAATGCAATTTCTATGTTATGAATTTGGTAAAATAGACTTCATTTTTGAATTCGGAATATGAAATATAGCTTAGGATGAAATTTTGGCATTTTTCTGAAAACTTTCAATTTTTGATGAATAGTGAAACCACTAAGTGGTAGGTTAAAAACTGAATTTTGCATAAAACATAATTTTACCGCTTCTGTGAATGGAATTTCAAAAATCCGACAGACACGGTTAATATCAAGGACTAAAATGTGGTTCAATGAGATGAAAATAATTTTTGGTGAATAGTAGCTTTTTACTTTTTTTACCACGGTTAATAGTAAATAGGGTAACTAAGGGTAAATATGATATTACTATTACCCTAACACATGTCCTAATTCTATTGGATAAGTGTAATTCGACCAAAAACAACCTTATGAATATAATATGACCATTTAGGTCCACTTGGATTAGATTATGACATTTAATATTATTTTATTTAATGAATAGTTAAAATAGTTAAAATCAAAGTTTAATAAATAAAACATTTTTAATAAGGGGTTATACATAAGATAAATTCGACTATAAATATTCATTATAAAGCTAAAAAGATTTCCTACATAATGATATTTTATTTATAATTTTTAGACTTCAAATAAATTAATTTATTTATGACACAACGATGATGCAGTAATTACCCTTTTTAAGGAAATATTAACATAATTGATGTTATAAATGCTCAAATGAATGTAATTTGAGACTTTTTATGAATTCCAATAATTTTCTAGGTTACTATGATATATTATTATTGATGTAAGAAACTTGGTTCGAACATATAATTCTGTTATGACTTTCACAAAAATCATATATCAAATAGTGTCAAAATTGACACAAAATAGTTTTTAAATCTAATATTATATTATTAATTGTTATTTTATTCCTAAAAATCTAAGGTTCGGCCAAATGACTTAGATAAGGATATATATATATTAATAATAAACAATTTGGGATTCTTTTGACATGTTATAGTAAGTGTATTAACCATATAGTGTAAGAAAACAAAAAGACACGGTAAAAGTTAAATTATTTAACTTAGAGTTAAATCTAATTGATAAGGTTAAAATAATAACCTAAACATGTCTAAATCCTATTGGTTGATAGGATTTTGACCCATCCCCACTTTAGCTTCTAAATAAGACCCTTTGGAACCATTATAAACCGATTTTGACTTTAATATAAAATAATATTTTGAGATATTCCTAAGGTGCCCCTCACCTCCCTTATAAAAGGATACCTCCTCCCCATCCTCCTCACACCGATTTGAGCACTCAAGCTCGGCCAATCCCTGCCAAAATCCCTTCTCCACTTCCCTAGAATAATCCTAGAGGTCCTGGTCTTCTTCAAAGACCAATCTTAGTTCCCTAAGTGGAGGATTCAAAGAGGTGTTCCAAAGAAGAGGTAATATCCATTACCGATCTTTTCAATTTCTTTCTTCTTCAACTTCTTCTTCTTTAGTTGTTTCATGATAAAGTAATAACATCAGTATTACTTAAATAATGATATGTTATTATAAATATGAAACAACTCTAATTAACCTTCTATCCATCCTACGGAAAAAGGAAATCACCGCGCGTGCGTACGTACGGAATACCGTCTCCACGCCGTGGTGTAATCTATTTTCCGCCACCACCTTAATTGGATGGGTATAATGGTTTAATGAGTAACTATATATGATTATTATAAAGTGATATTGATACTAAAATAGTATACATACACTTCAACACAATTCCACGACCATGGGAACGATATCATCGCTCGTGCGTACGTACGGACTACCGTCTCCACGACGCGATGAGATTCATTCTCAATGATTAACCATTCATGAATGATTATAAAGTATATATAATAAGTACTAATGGAATATATGACATAATAATGAATCTGGATTTATTTATATTTATTTCATCTACTTAATTCCATTCAATTCAATAAGGAAACGAAAACAGCGTTCATGCGTACGTACGGACTACCGTCTCAATGAACGGTGTATTTCTTTCCACTTACTGATTTATTATATATGTATATTCTGAATATATATATATAAATCATGTTTTATATTCTGGAATTAAGTAACCATGATCTAAGTAATCATATGAATAATTACAAGTTAAAAACACGAACGACAAATGAGACGATTCTATCCAAAACTCTACTTTAACATGAATTTACAAAAGAACGGGTAATATAACATCATAAGTGGACCATATATGATATAATAACAATGAATATGATTCTGGAATAAGTCAATAACATGATTTAAATCATTATACAGGAGGTTCAGAAACTTACAAAGCAAGTCGGACCTAAGGTAATGGAAATATCACAATCTCATTTTTATCCGAGATTGTTTATTCGTAAGTATTTACTGGGGTGTATTTTATCATCCACATCCATGTTTCATCAATATGTAATATTATTTCCATCCACGTACAATTGTTTAAATCCATTTTTACCCTTCAGTGAGTTTTTAGTAATATGTATGAAAGGAATCTTTTGTCGTTTTTCATACGATGTACTTTTTTACTTTTCCGAAAAAAGTACGAAGAATGTTTTTTTTAACTTATACGGCATGAATGGATTTTTAAAACATTATTTCCAAGAAGCATCCTTTACAAGTTTTCAAGTTTATTTTTGATCAACTTCTTTTATTTTATAATTTTATGACATGTTAAGAAAAGAAAAGTGTTTTTGAAGAAGAATGGATATTTTCCTCAAGAATGGAGTTCAAGTGTTTTATCAAAATTATTTTCCATCTAAGATAATAAAAGGGTTCTATTTTATCCCAATTATTACATTGATTTTATTATGTTGTGATGGAATTATTTTTATGAATTCCTTTATCTTATATGAATTGTTTTATGATGTCATGATGTTCAAGAATCACATTTTTATTACATGGGTTATGCAATGATGTATGATTTATGATTTTGTGGCACACATAAGAAAGGATTCATTATGAGATGGGTGGGACCTATATCTCCCTCCAATGCATTGGGTAAAGATTTTATATCTCATGAGATTGACATGGCTGGAATGGTAGGTTATACCGGTTCAGTGAAACAGGACGGAAACGAGGGTTACTCGATTCAGAAAGGGACTTTGTCCACTAAGATAGTCTTGGAAATGAGTCTTGACTAACAATAAATGATTCTCTATGATTATGTGTGAATGCCACAAAGTTTCATGTTTTAAGTTATGATTATTGTGATTACATTTCACTACCATGATTTATCCCATGTTATGAAATTATGCTCTCTTTTTAGGTTATGATTTCCAAAATGTTATGTTCTTATGAATACGTTGTGATTGATATTTCTTTTGTTTACCCTTACTGAGCATTTGAGATCACCCTTTTATGTTTTCTTTTCCCCAGGATATAAAGAAAGGTTTTAGGTAAAAAAAGGCAGATCTTTATGGGAGATGTTGAAGATCTTTCACCGCGATTAGAAGATTTTATTCCGTGTTTCCAAAGACACTAAACTATTACGATCCTTGTGTGTGTGTTTTTGTTATGTACTAAGTATTCCGCAAAAGTAATGTAATGTTCATGTACGTCAAGCTTCGGGTCTCTACAGTTGGTATCAGAGGAAAGGTTTAGTCAACCTTTGGAAACTAGGATGTGAAAGCATTGGTGAGATCCCTAGAGATATTTCTAAGGTATGTCTAGGGATGTCCCTGAGGATAAGTATACGTATAAGATACAGTCCTAGAACTACGGCAACGATCTTAGAATTTAACCTAAGATGTTAGATATTAAGGGTACTCCCCCTTTACTATGTTGTTTTCCCTAGCATGATTTTTGCCTCTCACAAGATTCTTTTTGTGTTTTAGTTAATGGAGGGAACCAGAAGGAATTCTGTTAACATTGAATCCAATGAACAAATTGGTGACTATGAGCAACAAAATTGTGTAATGACTAGAGATAAATATATTGTGATTATGCCAAATCAGTCATCGCGATATATGATTAACAAGGTGAAATTTAGTGGTATGACTAATTCATCAAAGAAGAGGAAGATAAACTATTATGCATGTTCGCATGTTGAGGAGCATAAAGAAAGGAAGATTGAGATTTCTAAAGAAGGGACGAAGAACCTTGAGGAATACCTCAAATGGAGGGACCGATGTTATCTGTGTGGAGAAAAGGGTCATAGAGTGACAGACTGTTATAGAGTTCAATGTCTTATTTGTGGAGAACATGGGCATTACCCAACTCAATGCCCTGACCTAAAAAGTTACTTCTAAATCAAGGAAGGACTTCTTCCAGGACAATCATTGAAGTGGATGGACTGAAGTGTTTATGTATTGGTATTCAAGAATAATGTTGTTGAGGTACTTTTATGATGTATTGGAATATTTGTGTATTGGTATAATGTGGTATTCGAAGTGATTGAGGTATTTTTGGAAAAAAGATGATATGCGCAGAATGAAGGGAAAATGAGAAAATGAAATATTTGACAGTATTCATGAGCTCATGATTGATATAAGGACTAAGTGATATCATGGTTTGAGTATATAGAATTTTGAGGATTTTGGTATGTGGAAAGTGTTAACTTTAAACTGCATTCATGTTTTCACTAAGGTATTCAAGAGAATACATGATTAAGGACTTTGAATGTTTGGAATGTGACCAACAAAACATATCTTATGATATATGGGGATCGATGATGGTGTTAAATTTCTGGTAATCGTTTTCACTATGTTATGAGAGTGGGCTGCAGTATTATGGATAAGCCTAAAGATTGGAATGGATTATGTTGGACATAAGTTAGTATTTTTTAAGGACAGAAGTTTTTTTTCGATATTATTGATGGGATGTTATAGTATTATAGTTTTAGAAAAAGGACAACCTGCAGGACGGGCGACAGCCCATCGCGTCGGACAAGGCTATGGGAATCGAACCCACAACCGAAGTGCGACTGGCCTTTATCGCCTACCACTGGCCATTAGGAAGTCCTTATTTAGTAGAAACTAGTTTTATTATATTAAGCAGTATGATATATGAAGTATAAGTCCATTTTAGGAACCATATATGATTAATCACACTGTAGATCGACTTATGTATATAATTTTTGCTAACCTTTTGTTTGAGACAGATGGAATGACCCATCATTCTATCACATGATCTGCTAACACTTCACGAATAACAAATTCAACTACATTTATTTAAGAGATGAAGTGGAAATTGTTCAAGGCACAAACAACAGTGAGATTGTACCAAAATAAAGCAAGTATTTATTCTAATTCAAACTCTTCAACTTTAAGGAAATGATCTTAAAAACCAAAAATGTTGTCCTAGTGCCCTTATATCCGATGAATCAGATGGTACCCTAGATCGTCACAAATTAATGGCTTTGTGATTGCTGGATTTTCCATAGCCATGTTCTCTACCACTCTCCATCAGAACATGATGGTTAGATTTCTCTTCCATATCCATATTTTCACCTATGTGGAAACCCAGTGATTAGTTTATTTGGGTAATCTTTACATTTCATACTTTAGTTTTTTAAAGCCAAGTTTTGGTATTCCTTATTACGATGTGGGTTTCTATTAAAGAAACTTTCGAATAGTAAACTATTTATAACCCCGACGAATTTCGAGGGCGAAATTCATTTTAAGGGGGGTAGAATGTAACAGCCCTATATTTTATGAAAACTATTCTTTTTAATTTTATTAATGTCTTGTGTTGTACGCTACACCAAAAGGAGCTTGCACAACACGCATCCTTGACTTGCCTTTCATTACACGCAATCGCAACCTTCCTCGAAAGCGTGTGTAGTACGCAATACGGAGTTTCACGAAACAACAATATGCTATTAAAATATTATTAAAACTAGCCATTATGAATAGTAATAACCACTTTTTAAAATTTTATAAATTTTAGCTCTCAAAATGGACTTCATTTTTGGATTCAGAGTATCGAATTTAGCCTAAGGTGAAATTTTGGTACTTTTCGGATAACTTTCATATTTTGATGAATTGTGGAAATTACTAAATTTTAATTAAAAACAACTTTTTCAATCGAAATAATTAATAGTGATAATTTATTAATTTGAGTAGTTTTAAAGTAGATTTAGAATATAATTTTACAATTTAATACAATTTTGGTCATTTGATGTAATTTCACATTTAAACCAGACATAATCAAGTGTCAATCTTTTGATAGATATTGTTTCTTAAAAACACGCTATTTGTTTTAACAACGGGATTTAATTATAAAATTAATTAATGCAATTTCTATGTTATGAATTTGGTAAAATAGACTTCATTCTTGAATTCGGAATATGAAATATAGCTTAGGATGAAATTTTGGCATTTTTCTGAAAACTTTCAATTTTTGATGAATAGTGAAACCACTAAGTGGTAGGTTAAAAACTGAATTTTGCATAAAACATAATTTTACCGCTTCTGTGAATGGAATTTCAAAAATCTGACAGACACGGTTAATATCAAGGACTAAAATGTGGTTCAATGAGATGAAAATAATTTTTGGTGAATAGTAACTTTTTACTTTTTTTACCACGGTTAATAGTAAATAGGGTAACTAAGGGTAAATATGATATTACTATTACCCTAACACATGTCCTAATTCTATTGGATAAGTGTAATTCGACCAAAAACAATTTTGTGAATATAATATGACCATTTAGGTCCACCTGGATTAGATTATGACATTTAATATTATTTTATTTAATGAATAGTTAAAATAGTTAAAATCAAAGTTTAATAACTAAAACATTTTTAATATGGGGTTATACATAAGATAAATTCGACTATAAATATTCATTAGAAATCTAAAAAGATTTCCTACATAATGATATTTTATTTATAATTTTTAGACTTTAAATAAATTAATTTATTTATGACACAACGATGATGCAGTAATTACCCTTTTTAAGGAAATATTAACATAATTGATGTTATAAATGCTCAAATGAATGTAATTTCAGACTTTTTATGAATTCCAATAATTTTCTAGGTTACTATGATATATTATTATTGATTTAAGAAACTTGGTTCGAACATATAATTCTGTTATGACTTTCACAAAAATCATATATCAAATAGTGTCAAAATTGACACAAAATAGTTTTTAAATCTAATATTATATTATTAATTGTTATTTTATTCCTAAAAATCTAAGGTTCGGCCAAATGACTTAGATAAGGATATATATATTAATAATAAACAATTTGGGCTTCTTTTGACAAGTTATAGTAAATGTATTAACAATATAGTGTAAGAAAACAAAAAGACACGGTAAAAGTTAAATTATTTAACTTAGAGTTAAATCTAATTGATAAGGTTAAAATAATAACCTAAACTTGTCTAAATCCTATTGGTTGATAGGATTTCGACCCATCCCCACTTTAGCTTCGAAATAAGACCCTTTGGAACCATTATAAACCGATTTTGACTTTAATATAAAATAATATTTTGAGATATTCCTAAGGTGCCCCTCACCTCCCTTATAAAAGGATACCTCCTCCCCATCCTCCTCACACCGATTTGAGCACTCAAGCTCGGCCAATCCCTTCTCCACTTGCCTAGAATAATCCTAGAGGTCTTGGTCTTCTTAAAAGACCAATATTAGTTCCCTAAGTGGAGGATTCAAAGAGGCGTTCCAAAGAAGAGGTAATATCCATTACCGATCTTTTCAATTTCTTTCTTCTTCAACTTCTTCTACTTTAGTTGTTTCATGATAAAATAATAACATCAGTATTACTTAAATACTGATATGTTATTATAAATATGAAACAACTCTAATTAACCTTCTATCCATCCTACGGAAAAAGGAAATCACCGCGCGTGCGTACGTACAGAATACCGTCTCCACGCCGTGGTGTAATCTATTTTCTGCCACCACCTTAATTGGATGGGTATAATGGTTTAATGAGTAACTATATATGATTATTATAAAGTGATATTGATACCAAAATAGTATACATACACTTCAACACAATTCCACGACCATGGGAACGATATCATCGCTCGTGCGTACGTACGGACTACCGTCTCCACGACGCGATGAGATTCATTCTCAATGATTAACCATTCATGAATGATTATAAAGTATATATAATAAGTACTAATGGAATATATGACATAATAATGAATCTGGATTTATTTATATGTATGTCATCTACTTAATTCCATTAAATTCAATAAGGAAACGAAAACAGCGTTCATGCGTACGTACGGACTACCGTCTCCATGAACGGTGTATTTCTTTCCACTTACTGATTTATTATATATGTATATTCTTAATATATATATATAAATCATGTTTTATATTCTGGAATTAAGTAATCATGATCTAAGTAATCATATGAATAATTACATGTTAAAAACACGAACGACAAATGAGACGATTCTATCCAAAACGCTACTTTAACATGAATTTACAAAAGAACGGGTAATATAAAGTCATAAGTGGACCATATATGATATAATAACAATGAATATGATTCTGGAATAAGTCAATAACATGATTTAAATCATTATACAGGAGGTTCAGAAACTTACAAAGCAAGTCGGACCTAAGGTAATGGAAATATCACAATCTCATTTTTATCCGAGATTGTTTATTCGTAAGTATTTACTGGGGTGTATCTTATCATCCACATCCATGTTTCATCAATATGTAATATTATTTCCATCCACGTATAATTTTTTAAATCCATTTTTACCCTTCGGTGAGTTTTTAGTAATATGTATGAAAGGAATCTTTTGTCGTTTTTCGTACGATGTACTTTTTTACTTTTCCGAAAAAAGTACGAAGAAGGTTTTTTTTAACATATACGGCATGAATGGATTTTTAAAACATTATTTCCAAGAAGAATCCTTTACAAGTTTTCATGTTTATTTTTGATCAACTTATTTTATTTTATAATTGTATGACATGTTAAGAAAAGAAAATTGTTTTTGAAGAAGAATGAATATTTTCCTCAAGAATGGAGTTCAAGTGTTTTATCAAAATTATTTTCCATCTAAGATAATAAAAGGGTTCTATTTTATCCCAATTATTACATTGATTTGATTATGTTGTGATGGAATTATTTTTATGAATTCCTTTATCTTATATGAATTGTTTTATGATGTCATGATGTTCAAGAATCACATTTTTATTACATGGGTTATGCAATGATGTATGATTTATGATTTTGTGGCACACATAAGAAAGGATTCACTATGAGATGGGTGGGACCTATATCTCCCTCCAATGCATTGGGTAAAGATTTTATATCTCATGAGATTGACATGGCTGGAATGGTAGGTTATACCGGTTCAGTGAAACAGGACTGAAACGAGGGTTACTCGATTCAGAAAGGGACTTTGTCCACTAAGATAGTCTTGGAAGTGAGTCTTGACTAACAATAAATGATTCTCTATGATTATGTGTGAATGCCACAAAGTTTCATGTTTTAAGTTATGATTATTGTGATTACATTTCACTACCATGATTTATCCCATGTTATGAAATTATGATCTCTTTTCAGGTTATGATTTCCTAAATGTTATGTTCTTATGAATACGATGTGATTGATATTTCTTTTGTTTACCCTTACTGAGCATTTGAGATCACCCTTTTATGTTTTCTTTTCCCCAGGATATAAAAAAGGTTTTAGGTAAAAAAAGGCAGATCTTTATGGAAGATGTTGAAGATCTTTCACCACGATTAGAAGATTTTATTCCGTGTTTCCAAAGACACTAAACTATTACGATCCTTGTGTGTGTGTTTTTGTTATGTACTAAGTATTCCGCGAAAGTAATGTAATGTTCCTGTACGTCAAGCTTCGGGTCTCTACAGTTGGTATCAGAGGAAAGGTTTAGTCAACCTTTGGAAACTAGGATGCGAAAGAGTTGGTGAGATCCCTAGAGATATTTCTAAGGTATGTCTAGGGATGTCCCTAAGGATAAGTATACGTATAAGATACAGTCCTAGAACTACGGTAACGATCTTAGAATTTAACCTAAGATGTTAGATATTAAGGGTACTCCCCCTTTACTATGTTGTTTTCCCTAGCATGATTTTTGCCTCTCACAAGATTCTTTTTGTGTTTTAGTTAATGGAGGGAACCAGAAGGAATTCTGTTAACATTGAATCCAATGGACAAATTGGTGACTATGAGCAACAAAATTGTGTAATCCCTAGAGATAAATATATTGTGATTATGCCAAATCAGTCATTGCGATATATGATTAACAAGGTGAAATTTAGTGGTATGACTAATTCATCAATGAAGAGGAAGATAAACTATTATGCATGTTCGCATGTTGAGGAGAATAAAGAAAGAAAGATTGAGATTTCTAAATAAGGGAAGAAGAACCTTGAGGAATACCTCAAATGGAGGGACCGATGTTATCTGTGTTGAGAAAAGGGTCATAGAGTGACAGACTGTTATGGAGTTCAATGTCTTATTTGTGGAGAACATGGGCATTACCCAACTCAATGACCTGACCTAAAAAGTTACTTCTAAATAAAGGAAGGACTTCTTCCAGGACAATCATTGAAGTGGATGGACTGAAGTGTTTATGTATTGGTATTCAAGAATAATGTTGTTGAGGTACTTTTATGATGTATTGGAATTTTTATGTATTGGTATAATGTGGTATTCGAAGTGATTGAGGTATTTTTGGAAAAAAGATGATATGCGCAGAATGAAGGGAAAATGAGAAAATGAAATATTTGACAGTATTCATGAGCTCATGATTGATATAAGGACTAAGTGATATCTTGGTTTGAGTATATAGAATTTTGAGGATTTTGGTATGTGGAAAGTGTTAACTTTAAACTGCATTCATGTTTTCACTAAGGTATTCAAGAGAATACATGATTAAGGACTTTGAATGTTTGGAATGTGACCAACAAAACATATCTTATGATATATGGGGATCAACGATGGTGTTAAATTTCTGGTAATCGTTTTCACTATGTTATGAGAGTGGGCTGCAGTATTATGGATAAGCCTAAATATTGGAATGGATTATGTTGGACATAAGTTAGTATTGTTTAAGGACAGAAGTTTTTTTCGATATTATTGATGGGATGTTATAGTATTATAGTTTTAGAAAATGGACAACCTACAGGACGGGCGACAGCCCATCGCGTCGGACAAGGCTATGGGAATCGAACCCACAACCGAAGTGCGACTGGCCTTTATCGCCTACCACTGGCCTATAGGAAGTCCCTGTTTAGTAGAAACTAGTTTTATTATATTAAGCAGTATGATATATGAAGTATAAGTCCATTTTAGGAACCATATATGATTAATCACATTGTAGATCGACTTATGTATATAATTTTTGCTAACCTTTTGTTTGAGACAGATGGAATGACCCGTCATTCTATCACATGATCTGCTAACACTTCACGAATAACAAATTCAACTTCATTTATTTAGGAGATGAAGTGGAAATTGTTCAAAGCACAAACAACAGTGAGATTGTACCAAAATAAAGTAAGTATTTATTCTAATTCAAACTCTTCAACTTTAAGGAAATGATCTTGAAAACCAAAAATGTTGTCCTAGTGCCCTTATATCCGATGAATCAGATGGTACCCTAGATCGTCACAAATTAATGGCTTTGTGATTTCTGGCTTTTCCATAGTCATGTTCTCTACCACTCTCCATCAGAACATGATGGTTAGATTTCTCTTCCATATCCATATTTTCACCTATGTGGAAACCTGGTGATTAGTTTATTTGGGTAATCGTTACATTTCATACTTTAGTTTTTTAAAGCCACGTTTTGGTATTCCTTTTTACGATGTGGGTTTCTATTAAAGAAACTTTCGAATAGTAAACTATTTATAACCCCGACGAATTTCGAGGGCGAAATTCATTTTAAGGGGGGTAGAATGTAACAGCCCTAGATTTTATGAAAACTATTATTTTTAATTTTATTAATGTCTTGTGTTGTACGCTACACCAAAAGGAGCTTGCACAACACGCATCCTTGACTTGCCTTTCATTACACGCAATCGCAACCTTCCTCGAAAGCGTGTGTAGTACGCAATACTGAGTTTCACGAAACAACGATATGCTATTAAAATATTATTAAAACTAGCCATTATGAATAGTAATAACCACTTTTTAAAATTTTAGAAATTTTAGCTCTCAAAATGGACTTCATTTTTGGATTCAGAGTATCGAATTTAGCCTAAGGTGAAATTTTGGTACTTTTCGGATAACTTTCATATTTTGATGAATAGTGGAAATTACTAAATTTTAATTAAAAACAACTTTTTCAATCGAAATAATTAATAGTGATAAATTATTAATTTGAGTAGTTTTAAAGTATATTTAGAATATAATTTTACAATTTAATACAATTTTGGTCATTGGATGTAATTTCACATTTAAACCAGACATAATCAAGTGTCAATCTTTTGATGGATATTGTTTCTTAAAAACACGCTATTTGTTTTAACAACGGGATTTAATTATAAAATTAATTAATGCAATTTTTATGTTATGAATTTGGTAAAATAGACTTCATTTTTGAATTCGGAATATGAAATATAGCTTAGGATGAAATTTTGGCGTTTTTCTGAAAACTTTCAATTTTTGATGAACAGTGAAACCACTAAGTATTAGGTTAAAAACTAAATTTTGCATAAAACTTAATTTTACCGCTTCTGTGAATGGAATTTCAAAAATCCGAAAGACACGGTTAATATCAAGGACTAAAATGTGGTTCAATGAGATGAAAATAATTTTTGGTGAATAGTAAATTTTTACTTTTTTTACCACGGTTAATAGTAAATAGGGTAACTAAGGGTAAATATGATATCACTATTACCCTAACACATGTCCTAATTATATTGGATAAGTGTAATTCGACCAAAAACAATTTTATGAATATAATATGACCATTTAGGTCCACTTGGATTAGATTATGACATTTAATATTATTTTATTTAATGAATAGTTAAAATAGTTAAAATCAAAGTTTAATAACTAAAACATTTTTAATATGGGGTTATACATAAGATAAATTCGACTATAAATATTCATTAGAAATCTAAAAAGATTTCCTCCATAATGATATTTTATTTATAATTTTTAGACTTTAAATAAATTAATTTATTTTTGACACAACGATGATGCAGTAATTACCCTTTTTAAGGAAATATTAACATAATTGATGTTATAAATTCTCAAATGAATGTAATTTGAGACTTTTTATGAATTACAATAATTTTCTAGGTTACTATGATATATTATTATTGATTTAAGAAACTTGGTTCGAACATATAATTCTGTTATGACTTTCACAAAAATCATATATCAAATAGTGTCAAAATTGACACAAAATAGTTTTTAAATCTAATATTATATTATTAATTGTTATTTTATTCCTAAAAATCTAAGGTTCAGCCAAATGACTTAGATAAGGATATATATATTAATAATAAACAATTTGGGGTTCTTTTGACATGTTATAGTAAATTTATTAACCATATAGTGCAAGAAAACAAAAAGACACGGTAAAAGTTAAATTATTTAACTTAGAGTTAAATCTAATTGATAAGGTTAAAATAATAACCTAAACTTGTCTAAATCCTATTGGTTGATAGTCTTTCGACCCATCCCCACTTTAGCTTCGAAATAAGACCCTTTGGAACCATTATAAACCGATTTTGACTTTAATATAAAATAATATTTTGAGATATTCCTAAGGTGCCCCTCACCTCCCTTATAAAAGGATACCTCCTCCCCATCCTCCTCACACCGATTTGAGCACTCAAGCTCGGCCAATCCCTGCCAAAATCCCTTCTCCACTTCCCTAGAATAATCCTAGAGGTCCTGGTCTTCTTCAAAGACCAATCTTAGTTCCCTAAGTGGAGGATTCAAAGAGGCTTTCCAAAGAAGAGGTAATATCCATTACCGATCTTTTCAATTTCTTTCTTCTTCAACTTCTTCTTCTTTAGTTGTTTCATGATAAAGTAATAACATCAGTATTACTTAAATACTGATATGTTATTATAAATATGAAACAACTCTAATTAACCTTCTATCCATCCTACGGAAAAAGGAAATCACCGCGCGTGCGTACGTACGGAATACCGTCTCCACGCCGTGGTGTAATCTATTTTCCGCGACCACCTTAATTGGATGGGTATAATGGTTTAATGAGTAACTATATATGATTATTATAAAGTGATATTGATACTAAAATAGTATACATACACTTCAACACAATTCCACGACCATGGGAACGATATCATCACTCGTGCGTATGTACGGACTACCGTCTCCACGACGCGATGAGATTCATTCTCAATGATTAACCATTCATGAATGATTATAAAGTATATATAATAAGTACTAATGGAATATATGACATAATAATGAATCTGGATTTATTTATATGTATGTCATCTACTTAATTCCATTCAATTCAATAAGGAAACAAAAATAGAGTTCATGCGTACGTACGGACTACCGTCTCCATGAACGGTGTATTTCTTTCCACTTACTGATTTATTATATATGTATATTCTTAATATATATATATAAATCATGTTTTATATTCTGGAATTAAGTAATCATGATCTAAGTAATCATATGAATAATTACAAGTTAAAAACACGAACGACAAATGAGACGATTCTATCCAAAACGCTACTTTAACATGAATTTACAAAAGAACGGGTAATATAAAGTCATAAGTGGACTATATATGATATAATAACAATGAATATGATTCTGGAATAAGTCAATAACATGATTTAAATCATTATACAGGAGGTTCAGAAACTTACAAAGCAAGTCGGACCTAAGGTAATGGAAATATCACAATCTCATTTTTATCCGAGATTGTTTATTCGTAAGTATTTACTGGGGTGTATTTTATCATCCACATCCATGTTTCATCAATATGTAATATTATTTCCATCCACGTACAATTGTTTAAATCCATTTTTACCCTTCGGTGAGTTTTTAGTAATATGTATGAAAGGAATCTTTTGTCGTTTTTCGTACGATGTACTTTTTTACTTTTCCGAAAAAAGTACGAAGAATGTTTTTTTAACATATACGGCATGAATGGATTTTTAAAACATTATTTCCAAGAAGCATCCTTTACAAGTTTTCATGTTTATTTTTGATCAACTTCTTTTATTTTATAATTGTATGACATGTTAAGAAAAGAAAACTGTTTTTGAAGAAGAATGAATATTTTCCTCAAGAATGGAGTTCAAGTGTTTTATCAAAATTATTTTCCATCTAAGATAATAAAAGGGTTCTATTTTATCCCAATTATTACATTTATTTGATTATGTTGTGATGGAATTATTTTTATGAATTCCTTTATCTTATATGAATTGTTTTATGATGTCATGATGTTCAAGAATCACATTTTTTTTACATGGGTTATGCAATGATGTATGATTTATGATTTTGTGGCACACATAAGAAAGGATTCATTATGAGATGGGTGGGACCTATATCTCCCTCCAATGCATTGGGTAAAGATTTTATATCTCATGAGATTGACATGGCTGGAATGGTAGGTTATACCGGTTCAGTGAAACAGGACTGAAACGAGGGTTACTCGATTCAGAAAGGGACTTTGTCCACTAAGATAGTCTTGGAAATGAGTCTTGACTAACAATAAATGATTCTCTATGATTATGTGTGAATGCCACAAAGTTTCATGTTTTAAGTTATGATTATTGTGATTACATTTCACTACCATGATTTATCCCATGTTATGAAATTATGCTCTCTTTTCAGGTTATGATTTCCTAAATGTTATGTTCTTATGAATACGATGTGATTGATATTTCTTTTGTTTACCCTTACTGAGCATTTGAGATCACCCTTTTATGTTTTCTTTTCCCCAGGATATAAAAAAAGGTTTTAGGTAAAAAAAGGCAGATCTTTATGGGAGATGTTGAAGATCTTTCACCACGATTAGAAGATTTTATTCCGTGTTTCCAAAGACACTAAACTATTACGATCCTTGTGTGTGTGTTTTTGTTATGTACTAAGTATTCCGCGAAAGTAATGTAATGTTCATGTACGTCAAGCTTCGGGTCTCTACAGTTGGTATCAGAGGAAAGGTTTAGTCAACCTTTGGAAACTAGGATGCGAAAGCGTTGGTGAGATCCCTAGAGATATTTCTAAGGTATGTCTAGGGATGTCCCTAAGGATAAGTATACGTATAAGATACAGTCCTAGAACTACGGTAACGATCTTAGAATTTAACCTAAGATGTTAGATATTAAGGGTACTCCCCCTTTACTATGTTGTTTTCCCTAGCATGATTTTTGCCTCTCACAAGATTCTTTTTGTGTTTTAGTTAATGGAGGGAACCAGAAGGAATTCTGTTAACATTGAATCCAATGGACAAATTGGTGACTATGAGCAACAAAATTGTGTAATGCCTAGAGATAAATATATTGTGATTATGCCAAATCAGTCATTGCGATATATGATTAACAAGGTGAAATTTAGTGGTATGACTAATTCATCAAAGAAGAGGAAGATAAACTATTATTCATGTTCGCATGTTGAGGAGCATAAAGAAAGAAAGATTGAGATTTCTAAAGAAGGGAAGAAGAACCTTGAGGAATACCTCAAATGGAGGGAACGATGTTATCTGTGTGGAGAAAAGGGTCATAGAGTGATAGACTGTTATGGAGTTCAATGTCTTATTTGTGGAGAACATGGGCATTACCCAACTCAATGCCCTGACCTAAAAAGTTACTTCTAAATCAATGAAGGACTTCTTCCAGGACAATCATTGAAGTGGATGGACTGAAGTGTTTATGTATTGGTATTCAAGAATAATGTTGTTGAGGTACTTTTATTATGTATTGGAATATTTATGTATTGGTATAATGTGGTATTCGAAGTGATTGAGGTATTTTTGGAAAAAAGATGATATGCGCAGAATGAAGGGAAAATGAGAAAATGAAATATTTGACAGTATTCATGAGCTCATGATTGATATAAGGACTAAGTGATATCATGGTTTGAGTATATAGAATTTTGAGGATTTTGGTATGTGGAAAGTGTTAACTTTAAACTGCATTCATGTTTTCACTAAGGTATTCAAGAGAATACATGATTAAGGACTTTGAATGTTTGGAATGTGACCAACAAAACATATCTTATGATATATGGGGATCGACGATGGTGTTAAATTTCTGGTAATCGTTTTCACTATGTTATGAGAGTGGGCTGCAGTATTATGGATAAGCCTAAAGATTGGAATGGATTATGTTGGACATAAGTTAGTATTGTTTAAGGACAGAAGTTTTTTTTCGATATTATTGATGGGATGTTATAGTATTATAGTTTTAGAAAAAGGAAAACCTGCAGGACGGGCGACAGCCCATCGCATCAGACAAGGCTATGGGAATCGAACCCACAACCGAAGTGCGACTGTCCTTTATCGCCTACCACTGGCCTATAGGAAGTCCCTGTTTAGTAGAAACTAGTTTTATTATATTAAGCAGTATGATATATGAAGTATAAGTCCATTTTAGGAACCATATATGATTAATCACACTGTAGATCGACTTATGTATATAATTTTTGCTAACCTTTTGTTTGAGACAGATGGAATGACCTGTCATTCTATCACATGATCTGCTAACACTTCACGAATAACAAATTCAACTTCATTTATTTAAGAGATGAAGTGGAAATTTTTTAAGGCACAAACAACAGTGAGATTGTACCAAAATAAAGTAAGTATTTATTCTAATTCAAACTCTTCAACTTTAAGGAAATGATCTTGAAAACCAAAAATGTTGTCCTAGTGCCCTTATATCCGATGAATCAGATGGTACCCTAGATCGTCACAAATTAATGGCTTTGTGATTGCTGGCTTTTCCATAGCCATGTTCTCTACCACTCTCCATCAGAACATGATGGTTAGATTTCTCTTCCATATCCATATTTTCACCTATGTGGAAACCTGGTGATTAGTTTATTTGGGTAATCGTTACATTTCATACTTTAGTTTTTTAAAGCCAAGTTTTGGTATTCCTTTTTACGATGTGGGTTTCTATTAAAAAAACTTTCGAATAGTAAACTATTTATAACCCCGACGAATTTCGAGGGCGAAATTTATTTTAAGGGGGGTAGAATGTAACAGCCCTAGATTTTATGAAAACTATTATTTTTAATTTTATTAATGTCTTGTGTTGTACGCTACACCAAAAGGAGCTTGCACAACACGCATCCTTGACTTGCCTTGCATTACACGCAGTCGCACCCTTCCTCGAAAGCGTGTGTAGTACGCAATACTGAGTTTCACGAAACAACGATATGTTATTAAAATATTATTAAAACTAGCCATTATGAATAGTAATAACCAATTTTTAAAATTTTAGAAATTTTAGCTCTCAAAATGGACTTCATTTTTGGATTCATAGTATCGAATTTAGCCTAAGGTGAAATTTTGGTACTTTTCGGATAACTTTCATATTTTGATGAATAGTGGAAATTACTAAATTTTAATTAAAAACAACTTTTTCAATCGAAATAATTAATAGTGATAAATTATTAATTTGAGTATTTTTAAAGTATATTTAGAATATAATTTTACAATTTAATACAATGTTGGTCATTGGATGTAATTTCACATTTAAACCAGACATAATCAAGTGTCAATCTTTTGATAGATATTGTTTCTTAAAAACACACTATTTGTTTTAACAACGGGATTTAATTATAAAATTAATTAATGAAATTTCTATGTTATGAATTTGGTAAAATAGACTTCATTTTTGAATTCGGAATATGAAATATAGCTTAGGATGAAATTTTGGCATTTTTCTGAAAACTTTCAATTTTTGATGAATAGTGAAACCACTAAGTGGTAGGTTAAAAACTGAATTTTGCATAAAACTTAATTTTACCGCTTCTGTGAATGGAATTTCAAAAATCCGACAGACACGGTTAATATCAAGGACTAAAATGTGGTTCAATGAGATGAAAATAATTTTTGGTGAATAGTAACTTTTTACTTTTTTTACCACGGTTTATAGTAAATAGGGCAACTAAGGGTAAATATGATATTACTATTACCCTAACACATGTCCTAATTCTATTGGATAAGTGTAATTCGACCAAAAACAACCTTATGAATATAATATGACCATTTAGGTCCACCTGGATTAGATTATGACATTTAATATTATTTTATTTAATGAATAGTTAAAATAGTTAAAATCAAAGTTTAATAACTAAACAATTTTTAATATGGGGTTATACATAAGATAAATTCGACTATAAATATTCATTAGAAAGCTAAAAAGATTTCCTACATAATGATATTTTATTTATAATTTTTAGACTTTAAATAAATTAATTTATTTATGACACAACGATGATGGAGTAATTACCCTTTTTAAGGAAATATTAACATAATTGATGTTATAAATGCTCAAATGAATGTAATTTGAGACTTTTTATGAATTACAATAATTTTCTAGGTTACTGTGATATATTATTATTGATTTAATCAACTTGGTTCGAACATATAATTCTGTTATGACTTTCACAAAAATCATATATCAAATAGTGTCAAAATTGACACAAAATAGTTTTTAAATATAATATTATATATTTAATTGTTATTATATTCCTAAAAATATAAGGTTCGGCCAAATGACTTAGATAAGGATATATATATTAATAATAAACAATTTGGGTTTCGTTTGGCATGTTATGGTAAGTGTATTAACCATATAGTGTAAGAAAACAAAAAGACACTGTAAAAGTTAAATTATTTAACCTAGAGTTAAATCTAATTGATAAGGTTAAAATAATAACCTAAACTTGTCTAAATCCTATTGGTTGATAGGATTTCGACCCATCCCCACATTATCTTCTAAATAAGACCCTTTGGAACCATTATAAACCGATTTTGACTTTAATATAAAATAATATTTTGAGATATTCCTAAGGTGCCCCTCTCCTCCCTTATAAAAGGATACCTCCTCCCCCTCCTCCTCACACCAATTTGAGCACTCAAGCTCGGACAATCCCTGAAAAAATCCCTTCTCAACTTCCCTAGAATAATCCTAGAGGTCCTGGTCTTCTTCAAAGACCAATCTTAGTTCCCTAAGTGGAGGATTCAAATAGGCGTTCCAAAGAAGAGGTAATATCCATTACCAATCTTTTCAATTTCTTTCTTCTTCAACTTCTTCTTCATTAGTTGTTTCATGATAAATTAATAAAATCAGTATTACTTAAATACTGATATGTTATTATAAATATGAAACAACTCTAATTAACCTTCTATCCATCCTACGGAAAAAGGAAATCACCGCGCGTGCGTACGTACGGAATACCGTCTCCACGCCGTGGTGTAATCTATTTTCCGCCACCACCTTAATTGGATGGGTATAATGGTTTAATGAGTAACTATATATGATTATTATAATGTGATATTGATACTTAAATAGTATACATACACTTCAACACAATTCCACGACCATGGGAACGATATCATCGCTCGTGCGTACGTACGGACTACCGTCTCCACGACGCGATGAGATTCATTCTCAATGATTAACCATTCATGAATGATTATAAAGTATATATAATAAGTACTAATGAAATATATGACATAATAATGAATCTGGATTTATTTATATGTATGTCATCTACTTAATTCCATTCAATTCAATAAGGAAACGAAAACAGCGTTCACGCGTACGTACAGACTACCGTCTCCATGAACGGTGTATTTCTTTCCACTTACTGATTTATTATATATGTATATTCTGAATATATATATATATATATATATAAATCATGTTTTATATTTTGTAATTAAGTAATCATGATCTAAGTAATCATATGAATAATTACAAGTTAAAAACACGAACGACAAATGAGATGATTCTATCCAAAATGCTACTTTAACATGAATTTACAAAAGAACGGGTAATATAAAGTCATAAGTGGACCATATATGATATAATAACAATGAATATGATTCTGGAATAAGTCAATAACATGATTTAAATCATTATACAGGAGGTTCGGAAACTTACAAAGCAAGTCGGACCTAAGGTAAGGGAAATATCACAATCTCATTTTTATCCGAGATTGTTTATTCGTAAGTATTTACTGGGGTGTATTTTATCATCCACATCCATGTTTCATCAATATGTAATATTATTTCCATCCACATACAATTTTTTAAATCCATTTTTACCCTTCGATGAGTTTTTAGTAATATGTATGAAAGGAATCTTTTGTCGTTTTTCGTACGATGTACTTTTTTACTTTTCCGAAAAAAGTACGAAGAATGTTTTTTTTAACTTATACGGCATGAATGGATTTTTAAAACATTATTTCCAAGAAGCTTCCTTTACAAGTTTTCAAGTTTATTTTTGATCAACTTCTTTTATTTTATAATTGTATGACATGTTAAGAAAAGAAAAGTGTTTTTGAAGAAGAATGGATATTTTCCTCAAGAATGGAGTTCAAGTGTTTTATCAAAATTATTTTCCATCTAAGATAATAAAAGGGTTCTATTTTTTTCCCAATTATTACATTGATTTGATTATGTTGTGATAGAATTATTTTTATGAATTCCTTTATCTTATATGAATTGTTTTATGACGTCATGATGTTCAAGAATCACATTTTTATTACATGGGTTATGCAATGATGTATGATTTATGATTTTGTGGCACACATAAGAAAGGATTCATTATGAGATGGGTGGGACCTATATCTCCCTCCAATGCATTGTGTAAAGATTTTATATCTCATGAGATAGACATGGCTGGAATGGTAGGTTATACCGGTTCAATGAAACAGGACTGAAACGAGGGTTACTCGATTCAGAAAGGGACTTTGTCCACTAAGATAGTCTTGGAAATGAGTCTTGACTAACAAGAAATGATTCTCTATGATTATGTGTGAATGCCACAAAGTTTCATGTTTTAAGTTATGATTATTGTGATTACATTTCACTACCATGATTTATCTCATGTTATAAAATTATGCTCTCTTTTCAGGTTATGATTTCCAAAATGTTATGTTCTTATGAATACGATGTGATTGATATTTCTTTTTTTTACCCTTACTGAGCATTTGAGCTCACCCTTTTATGTTTTCTTTTCCCCAGGATATAAAGAAAGGTTTTAGGTAAAAAAAAGAAGATCTTTATGGGAGATGTTGAAGATCTTTCACCACGATTAGAATATTTTATTCCGAGTTTCCAAAGACACTAAACTATTATGATCCTTGTGTGTGTGTTTTTGTTATGTACTATGTATTCCGCGAAAGTAATGTAATGTTCATGTACGTCAAGCTTCGGGTCTCTACAACCAGAACCCTAAACTAACAGCCCCATAAAACCCTAAAATGTCACCCTAGAAAACCCTAAACCTAATCCCTAGAAAAAAACCATATCCCTAGAAAACCATAAACCATCATCCCTAGAAAACACACTACTATCAACCCTAGAAAACCCTAACCCATCAGCCAGAGAGAACACTAAATCCTCATCCCCAAAAAACTATAAACACTTAGCCCCCAAAAATATAAAACAGTCAGTCCCATAAAACCATAAAACCTCATCCCTAGAAAACCCTAAACCCTAAAACCATAGAAAACCTAAACCCTTTTCTATAGGAAACCCTAAACACTCAGAACACAAAAACAATAAGCTATCATCCCTAGAAGTCGCCGCTCTCGCCTGGCTCTTGTCTCTCTCGGGGATCGACTCTCCTCTCTAGAAGATTCAACTTTCTCGCGCTTGGAGATGCAGATGTGACTTCAACCGCTTTGTTCTCGAGGTGGATCTGGAAGTTTTGTGGTCGTGGTGATTCTTGGTGGTGCGGTGTATTTTCAGATGGTTCTAGTGCGGTGGCGTGGTGCTTTTCAGGGATGTGTTGGCTCGGATCGTCTCTCGTGGTGGTTTGGCTTGGGCCTGGTAGATCTGGAAACCTTGTTCTGTTTCATTTCTAGCGATCTGGTTCGGTTATGATGGATCTTGTTGTTGCGGTTCCAGATCTGTTCTTTTCTTTGAAGATGTAAAAGTCTAATTTCCTTGGATGTCAGCTTCAGATGATGGCGTTTTCCTATGTCAAACAGCACAGATCTGGTCTCCCCAGCGTTCGACGATTCAGATCCTTCGAGGTGTGGGCCAGATCTGGCATCTTCTTGGTGTGGCGTTCCATTTCTTCGACGGATTGTTCCTCCTAGAAGTGGCATGGAGAAGTCTATCCTCAGTTCTTCTGGATTTTGTATGGGGGGACTTTGCTGATCCTCGATGCGGTGTGGGGAGTAGCGGCTTTGGTTTGTCCTGGGCTGTCAGGAGATGGTGTTGTTTTCTCACTTTGGAACTCAGCATGGAGGTAGGTTCATTTCTGGGTTTCTTTTTTGTGCTATGGTCTTTTTGCTGGTCTGGATAAGTGCTGGGTTCTAGGAGTTTTGTTGGGCTGTGGTGGCTGGTTCCTGAAGTGGTATGGGTTTAGTTTGGTGATGGTTGATGGCCACGGCATGTGGTGCTAGTTGTCGTCTCTTAGTGTGCTGAGGTTTGGTTCTTGGCACAAGTGTTGCTGGTCATGTTCTGCTAGTTGTGATGATAGATGTGTATTGTTGGATGAAATTTGCTGTATGTTGGGCCTTGAATGGTTTGAAAGGAATTGTTTCTGGTTACTAGGCTGCTTGATTTTGGTTACTGCTCTGAGAGGAGGTGTAATACGTGGTTCCACTGCATGGTCTGAGTGTCGGTGGGGGTGTGTGATTGGTTCTGTTCTGAGTTGTTTTATGATGCTTGTTGCTAGTTGTTGGTTCCTCTTTGAGTTTCTACTGTTTTTTGGCTGGTTGCTGGAGTGGAAGTGGGATGCTGGGAGATGTTCGGTGGTCGAAAGAGGTGCTGGTTGTTTGAAAATGAGGATGTTGGTTGCTGGTTGGGTGCGGATGCTGGTTGGCAGGTTGCTGCTACTGGATGTCGTTTGTTTCTATAGATTTAATGCTGGTATTTGTTTAGCTATGAGCTGCTGGATGCTGGTTAATGTTGGATGTGGTGCTGCTGGATGCTGGTACTGGCTGGATGTGACGTGATGCTGCTGCTTTTGTGTCTGTTATTGAGTCTTTTTCTTTCTTTGTTTTTATTTTTTTGGCATGGGTTGTAAGGGGCTTTTGGGTGTGGGTCGATCGACCCCTCCCCTCCCTTGTCTGTTGTGTCTCCTTTTCATTCTAAATAAATTTGGGGGGACAGGAATAGCCTGTCTCTCGCATCTTCTTGGCCTAGAAAACCTTAAAAACTCAGTCTTAGAAACCCTTAAAATCCCATCCCTTAAATACCCTAAACCCTTATCCATAGAATACCTAAAACTAGCGGCCCTCTGAAACCATAAAACCTTAGAAATAGAAAACCCTATACCCATATCTCATGAAAAGCCTAAACCCTATCCCTCAGAAACCCTTAACCTTTAGCCCCATAAACCAAAAACAACTCTACTACAAAAAAAAACTCTAAACCCCCAGTCCCAAAAATATCTTAAACAGAAAACACCACAAAATAATAAACCCTCATCGGCAAAATATCATAAAACCATAACCCTAGAAAACAATAAAATCATAGCGTTACAAAATCCTAAACCCTTAGTCTCTAAAAATCCAAAACACACAACCCCAAAAAACCCCAAACCCACTAACCCATACAACCCTAAACCGTCATCACCAAAAAACACTGGACACTTAATCACAAAAATCTTAAATTTTCACCCACATAGAACCCAAAACCACAATCCCTCAAAATCCCTAAACCCTAATCCCCACATATCCCAAAAAAGTCATAAAAAACTATATACACATCACCAAAAAACCTTAAACACTCATCCCCAAAAAACATACAACCCTCATCCATAAAAAACCCTAAACCCTCTATCAATAAACCAAATAACCCTTAGCACAAAAATACCTAAAATCTTAATCCTAAAAAAACACTAAAATATTACCCCACAAAACCATAAACCCTCAGTAATAAAAAACCCAAAACCCCAGCTCTAAAAACCCTAAACTCCCTGACCCAAAAAATCCTAAACCCTCATCACTAAAAAATGCTAAACCCTCTTCCCAAAAATACCAAAAAACCTCAACCCTAGAAATCCCAAAACCCTCAACCACAAAAGAAACCTACACCCTATTTCCCCTAACCCCCTAAAACCTCAGCCCTAGAAAACCCTAAACCCTCATCCCCCAAAACCCATAAAACCTCAGCCATAAAAATATCCATAAACCCAAAGCCAAAAAAACCAAAAACACTCATCCCCAAATAACTACAAAACCTAATCCCCATAAACCCCTAAACTCTCATCCCAATGACCCCCTAAATCCTCTACTCTAAAATAAGCCAAAACCTTATGACCCAAAAACCCTAATCCCTCTACCCGCAAAAAACCTAAAGACTCAGCCCAAAAAAATAATAACCCTTGGCCTAAAAAAACCCTAAAAAATAGGTCAAAAAAACCCTAAACCCAAATCCCTATTAATTCCTGAACACCCATCCACAAGAAACCCTAAACCCTCATCCCTAATAAACCCAAAACCCTTAGCCCCATGAAAAACTAAACCCTAATCCCCATGAAACCCTAAAACCCCATCCCCAAAAAACCAAAAACACATAGCCCTAAGATCCCATATAGAACCCCTAAACCCTCATCCCTAATAATTCACAAATAAACTTCCCTAAGAAACACTAAAACATTATCCCCACGAAACCCCAAACTCTCAGCCATAACAAAATGTAAGACCCCAAACCCTAGAAACCCTAATCTCTGATACCCAAGAAACACTAAACCCTTATCCCAATGAAACCTAAACCCTCAAATCCAAGAATCATTATACCCTTATCCCTAAGAAAAAATAAGCATTAAACCTCAAGAAAACAAAATCCCTCAGCCCCTAAAATCCCTAATCCATGAGCCCCAAGAAAACCTAAACCCTTATCCACTTGAAGCAGAAAGCCTTATCCCCAAGAATCCATAAATCCTCAGCCCCTAGAAAACCTAAACCCTCACCTATAAGAAGACCTAAACCCTCATCCCTAATAAACCATGAACCCTCATCCCCATGAATCCACGAACCCTCATCCCCATGAAACCCTACACACTCAACCCCAAGAAAACATAAACCCTCAACCCTAAGAAACCTTGAATCCTCAGACCCACAAAACTTGAACCCTCTGATACAAAAAACCATGAAACCATAGTACCAAAAAATCATGAACCTTCAAACCCAAAAAGACATGGAACCTCAGTAACAAGAAACCCAGAACTTCAATCCCTAAGAATCACTGAACCATCTTACCTAAGAAACAATGTAACCTTAGACCCAAGAAATCTTGAACCCTCATACCCAAGATACCGTGAATCCCTAAACCTAATAATCCATGAGACCTCAAATCTAAGAATCCTTGAACCCTCATCCCCAAAAAATCCTAAACCCTAATACCCAAGAAACTATAAACCCTCCACCCTATAAAACCATAAAACATTATCCCTAAGAAACCCAAAACCCTTCACCCCATGAAACCCTAAACCCTCAACCTCATGAAAACCTGAACCTCCCGCCCCTGGAAACACTGTAATCTTAGCTCTATGAACTCTTGAATTTGTATTCCTATAAAACCCTGAACCCTCATCCCCAAAAAACCATTAACCCTTAGACCTATAAAACCCGAATCCCTTATCCCCCCAAAAAATGAACCCCTAACCCCAAAAAACTAAACTCTCAACCCTAAAAAAACCTTTACCCTCATCCCCAAACAACCTTTAATGATTATCCCGAAACAATCATGAACCCTTATCCCCAATAAACCATGAACCATGATACCCTAAAAACATTGAACCATCATCCATAAAAGACCATGAACCCTCATCCCAAAAAACCCTAAGCACTAAGTCCCAAAAAACCCTAAACCCAAATCCCAAAAAAACTCTAAATCATCATCAGCAAAAATCATTGAACCCTCATCCCCAAACAACAATGAACCATTAGCCCCCAAAAAAACCTCAAACCCTCTCGCCTAAAAAACATTGAACACTCAGCCCTAAAAAACCCTGACCTCACAACACTAAATAAACCCAAAACCATATCCCCAAAATACTCTGAACACTCAACCCTAAAAAACACGATCCCCAACCCCAAAAAAATGAACCCTCAATGCAAAAAAACCATAAACCCTCGGCCCAAAAAATCCCTAAACCCCCACCCCAAAAAACCATGAACACTCAGCACCCAAAACCTTGAACTCTTACCCACAAATAACCTTGAACCCTCAACCACAAAAAACCCTAAACCCTCTGCCTCAAAAACCAATAACCCTCATCCCCCAAAAACCTGGAATCCCTATCCCCAATGAACAAGAACCCCCAACCCCCAAAAAACCCTGAATTCTCTACCCCAAATATCCCCAAAAAACCTCATCCTCAAAAAAACCTGATCTATCATTCCCAAAAAACCATGAACCAACATCCCTAAAAACCTTGAATCCTATACACCAAAACCCCCAAATACATTGGGAAAAAAACATTTAATCATTAACATCAAAAAACCGTGAACACTTAGAGCCAAAAACCCTAAACCCTTGATACCCAAAAAACCCTGAACCCCTAGCCATTAATACACTGAACCCTCGGCACCAAATAAACTATGATCCATTATCCCCAAAAAACACTGAACCCACAACCCCAAAAACCTTAAACTGACATCCCCAAAAATCCTTAAACCCATAACCTTAAATAACCATCAACCCTCAACCCCCAAAAATCCACAAACCTCAGACCCAAAAAACCATCAACCCTCATCCCCCCAAAACCCACAACTCTTTTCCACAAAAACAATACAACTCACATCCCTAAGAAACCCTCAACCCCATCCCTAAGAAACCCTACACCCTCTTTCCCAACAACCCAAAACACTCATCAATAGAAAAGTCTATTCACTCATCCCTAAAAACCCTAATCCCACATCTCTTAAAACCCTAAACCCTTGCCCCAAAAATCCATAAACCCTCAACCACTAAAAACCAGAAACCCTCATCCACTAAAAAAATATGAAACCCTAATCCCAATATAAACCCTCAACCTAAAAAAATACAAAACCCTCATCCCCATAAAACCCTAAACCCTTTTCCCCAAAAATGCATAAACCCTCGGTCCGCCTAAACTCTAAACCCTCACTCCACAAAAACCCTCAAACATAATTCTCAAAAAACCATAAAAAATAATCCTAAAAAAACCTAAAACCCAAGCCTAAAAAACCAAAACCATCATCCATATAATAACTGCTACACTCAAACCCAAAAACCCTTAATTATTATCCCTTAACTACCCTAAATCCTCATCCTCAAACTACCCTGAATCCTCAACTCCAAAAAACCCCAAACCCCCATCCCCAAAAAAACCATAAACCTTATTCCCCCAAAACCCAAAACCATCATCCCCAATAAGAACTAAACCCTCATCCCAAAAATATCCTAAACCCTCATCCCCAATAACCCCAAACCCTCAGCCCCAAAAAATCCTAAAACTTCAACCCAAAAAAACATAAAACCTATCGTAAAAATCCACCCAAAAACTAATCTAGAAAACACTAAATTCTCCTATAAAAACATAGATCCACGTCCATAAGTTACCTTACACCCTCAAACACAAAAAACATTAAACCCTTATCATAAAAAAACACAAAACCCTTAGCCCCAATAAACACTAAAACCTCATCCCCAAAAAAACCTAAACCTTCATCCCCCTAAAAAACCCAAGTCCCTAAACCCCAAAAACCCTAAACACTCATCCCCCCAAAAAACCTAAACCCTGCCTGTAGAATACCCTAAATCCTCTACACAAAAAAAAAACAATAAACACTAAAACATTGTAAATCCTAAACCCACATCCCCAAAAAACCCAAGCCCTTTCCCATAATAAATCTGAATGCTTAGCCCAAAGAATCCATGAACCCTCAAGCCCAAGAAACCCTTTACCATAATCTATAACTAACCCTAAAATATCATTCCTAAGAATTCCTGGACCGTCATTTCCATATATCCTTGAACCCTAATCTCAATGAAACCCTAAAACCTCAGCCGCAAAAATCTTTAAACCTTCATCCCCTAAAAACCCTGAACTCTTAGCCGCAAGAAACCCTCAACCCTCAGCCTAAAGAAACACTGAACCCTCATCCACACGAAACATTGAGCCCCCATCCCTAAGAATCCATGAACACTCAGTCCTAAGAAATAATGAAATCTCATCACTAATAAACCCTGAACCCTCATCCCACTAGACCTTGAACACTAATCCCCATGAAACTCAGAAACATAATTCCTAAGAAACCCTAAACACTCAGCCCCATGAAACCATAAACCCTCAACCCCATGAAATCATGAACTCTCATCCCCAAGAAACCATAACCTCTCGTCCCCCAAAATCCTGAACCCTCATCCTGAAGAAACCATAAACTATCAAATCTATAAAACATGGAAACCTTAGTCCCAACAAAACCTCAATTATTAGCCTAAAAATACTCATAGCCCAAATCTCCAAAAAAACATATAATGTCATCTCCAAAGACCCCAAAACCCTCAAACCCTAAAAAACCTCAACCCTATGCCCAAAAAAACATTATACCCTTATCCTGAAAGAAACCCTAATCTCATAGCCCCAAAAATCCATGAATACTCATCCCTAAAAAACCCAAAACCCTAATCCCAAAATAAACCCAATTCCTCATCCCCAAAAACCCTAAACACTCATCCCCAGAAAAATAATAAACCCTCACCCACAAATTACCCTAAACCCATTGCCTTAAAATTCCATGAATCTTGAGCCCCAAAAAAACCATGAATCATCATTCTAGAAAAAACAACCTGAACCCTCATCCCCAAGAAACATTGAACCCTCATACTATATAACCCTGAACCGTTATCCCTAAAATACCATGAACCCTCATCCTCAAAAAACCCTAAACCCTAAACTCAGAAAACATTGAACACTTATTTCCAAAAAACCCTTAACCCTCACGCATGAAAAATCCTCCATCCACAGTCTCAAAAAACCATAAACCCTCATGATCAAAAAACCCTTAACCCTCATCCCAAAAAAAGCATCAACTCTCATCCCCAAAAACAACGAAATCCTCATCCCTAAAAAACCCTCAATCCTCAACCCCCAAAAAACACCAAACCTAAGCATAAAAATCCCAAAACCCTCATCTAGAAAACATTATTAACCCTCATTCCCTAAAACCCTAAACCCATATACCAAAACAATCCTTATACATATACTACAAAAAAATCATAAACCCTAATCACAAGAAACCCCTATACCCTAAGCCCCAAATAACCCTAAACCCTCCACCAAAAAACCACCTAAACCCTCTACCCAAAAAACACTAAACCTCAACCCCTAAAAACCCTAACTCTTTGCACCAAAAATACTAAATCCTCAACCTCAAAAAATCCTAAAACCTTATATCCAAATATCCCTAAACCCTTAGTGCCAAAAAACCCAAAATCCACAACCCTTAACCCGAAAAAATCCTAATCCTCCAGCCCCAAAAACCTTAAACCCACACCCCCCAAACCCTTAACCCTCATCCTCAAAACCCATAAACCCTACGATAACAAAAATCCATAAACTCCCAGCCCAAAAAAACCCCTCAACTCTGAGATCCAAAAACCCATAAAACCTCATCCCCTAAAAATAAAAGATCATTATCCCAAAAAACTCTAAACCCTCACATCCAAAAACCATAAACCCTATCCACCAAAAAACCCTATATCTTCATCCCCAAATAACCTTAAACCCTCAACCCAAAAAAAATCCCTCAATCATCATACCCAAAAATCCCCGAACCTACATCCCTCAAAAACACTAAACCCTCTGACCCAAAAAACCCTAAATCCTCATCCACAAAAAACCCTAAACACTAAACCAAAAAAAACTTAAACCCTATACCCCGAAAAAACTAATCCCTCATCCCCATAAAAACCTAAACCCTCGTCCCTAGAATACCCTAAACCCTCATCCATAGAAAATCCAAAAACCATATCCCTAGAAATACATAAATTCTTAGCCTCAAAAAACCATATACCCTCATCCCCAAAAAAACACCGAACCCTCATCATAAGAAAACCATCAACCCAAAAAAACACAAAACCATTCCCCCCGAAAAACCCTAAACCATCATCCCAATAAATCTATAAACCCACATCCCCAGAAATCCCTAAACACTCATCCCCAAAGAACACTAAACCCGCATCCCCAAAAAAACTAAATTGTCACCCCAAAAAACCCTAAACCCACATCCTCAGAAAACTCTATACCATTATCCCTAGAAAAAAAATAAACCCTCATTCCTAGAAAACCATAGACCCCTATCGCAAAAAACCACAAACATTCATCCCCATAAAACCCTAAACCCTAAGCCCTAAAAAACCCAAAACCCTCTTCCCTAGAAAATCTTCAACCATCAGCCCTAGTAAACCATATACATTTAGCCACAGAAAACTCTAAACACTCAACCCTATAAACCTAGAAAAACATAAACCCTCAGCCATAAAAAACCCAAAACCCTTAGTCATAGAAAAACATGAACCCTTATCCCCATAAAATTTTAAACCCTTAGACTCAAAAAATATTGAAACCCCATCCCCAGAAACACCTAATCCCTTAGCCACCCGAAACCATGTACCCTTATCCGAAGAAAACCCAAAACCATGAGCCCCAAAAAACCAAGAACACTTATCAACAAAAAAAACATAATACCCTAAGCCCCAAAAAATCCCTAAACCCTAATCCTTATGAAACCATGAACCCAAAACCCTATAAAATCCTAAGCACTCACCCCAGAAAAAGGAAAACCTCAACCCTAGAAAACTCTACACCATCATCCATAGAAAACCATAAACCCTCTTCCCCAAAAAACCCTAAACCCCAAATCCCAGAAAAACCTAAACCAACAACCCTAGAAAACCATAAACCCTCATCCCATGAAAACCCTAAAACCTATTCCCTAGAAAAACCTAAACCCTCATCCCTAGAAATCCAAAATCCATGATCTTTAATATCCTCTAAACCATTATCTCTAGAAAAACCAAAACACATAGCCATATAAATATCTAAAACCACAGCCTTATAAAACCCTAATAACCTAGCCCTAGAAAACCCTAAACCCTCTTCATTAGAAAACCCTCAACCCTCAGACCCATAAAACTCGAAACACTCATCCTAAAAAACTCTTAGCCCGTATCCCTAGAAAACTCTAAAACCTTGTCCCTAAATAACCCTAAACCCTTATCCCCATAAAACACTAAGCCCTCATTCACAAAAAACCCTAATACCTTATCCCCAGAAAACTCTAAATCCTCAAACTAAGAAAACCTTTAACCCTCATGCCCAGAAATAAGTAAACCCTAATCCCCCCAAAACCCTAAACAATCAGCCTAAGAAAACCCTAAACCCTCAGCCACAAAAAACCATAAACCCCCATCCCTAGAAAACTATAAACCCTTGACCTATGAAAACCATAATCCCCCATCCCTAGTAAAACTAATCTCCCATCCTGAAAAAATGCAAAACCTACAGCACCTGAAAACCCTAATCTCTGAACCCTAGAAAACCATAAAACCTCATCCCTATAAAATCCTAACCCCAAAGCCCCATAAAACCCTAAATCCTCTGCCCCAGAAAACCATGAACCCATAGCCTTAGAAAATCCTAATATATCATCATTAGAAAACCATAAACCCTCGGCCCTAGTAAAACCTAAACAATCGTCCCTAGAAAAACCTAAACCCTCATCCCAAGAAAACCGTAAACCCCCGTCCCTATAAAACACTAAAACTCTTCCATAAAAAACCCTAAAACCCCATCCCATAAAAACCACAAAACCTATGCCCAAGAAAACCATTTACCCTTATACGTAGAAAACCCTAAACCCTCATCCCCTGAAAACCCTAAACTCTCATCCCCATAAATCCTTAAACCCTGATCCCCAGAAATCCCAAAACCCTCAACTCCAGAAAACCCAAAACCATCTACCCCAAGAACCCTAAACTACCAGCCCCAAAAAACCCTAAAATGTCACCCTAGAAATCCCTAAACCGAATCCCTAGAAAAAAACCATATCCCTAGAAAACCATAAACCATCACCCCTAGAAAACACACTACCATCAACCCTAGAAAACCCAAACCCATCATCCATAGAGAACACTAAACCATTATCCCCAAAAAACAATAAACACTTAGCCACAAAAAATCTGAAACACATTGTCCCAGAAAACCATAAAACCTCATACCTAGAAAACCCTAAACCCTCAAACCATAGAAACCCTAAACACTTATCCATAGGAAACCCTAAACACTCAGACCTCAAAAACCCTAATCTATCATCCCTGGAAAACCTTAAAAACTCAGCCTTATAAACCCGTAAAATTTCATCCCTTGAATACCATAAATACTTATCCATAAAAAACCCAAAACTAGCGGCCCTCAGAAACCCTAACACCTTAGAAACATAAAACCCTAAACCCATATCTCATGAAAATCCTAAACCCTAACCCCAGAAAACCCTTAACCCTTACCCCATAAACCAAAAACAACTCTACTACAAAAATACTCTAAATCCCGAGTGCCAAAAATATCTTAAACACAAAACACCACAAAATAATAAACCCTCATCCGCAAAATATCAAAAAACCTTAACCCTAGAAAACAACAAAATCATAGCGTCACAAAACCCTAATCCCATAGTCTCTAAAAAGCCTAAACACACAACCCCCAAAAACCCCAAACCCACTAACCCATGCAACCCTAAACCTTCATCAACAAAAAACACTGAACACTTAATCCCAAAAATCCAAAATCTTCACCCACTTAGAACCCAATACCACAATCCCTCAAAATCCCTAAACCCTAATCCCCACACATCCCAAAAAAGTCATAAAAAACTATATACACATCACAAAAAAAAACCTTAAACACTCATCCCCAAAAAACCTAAAACCCTCATCCATAAATAACACTAAACCCTCTATCACTAAACACTTAGAACAAAAATACCTAAAACCTTAATCCTCAAAAAACACAAAAATCTTACCCCACAAAACCCTAAACCCTCAGTAATAAAAAACCCAAAACCCCATCTCTAAAAACCCTAAACTCCCAGACCCAAAAAATCATAAACCCTCATCACTACAAAATGATAAACCCTCTTCCCAAAAATAACAAAAACCCTCAACCCCAGAAATCCCAAGACCCTAAACCACCAAAGAAACCTACACCATATTTCCCCTAACCCCCTACAACCTCAGCCCTAGAAAACACTAAACCCTCATCCCCAGAAACCCATAAACCCTCAGCCATTAAAATATCCATAAACCCAAAGCCACAAAAACCAAAAACACTCATCCCCAAAAAACTACAAAACCCAATCCCCATAAACCCATAAACTCTCATCCCCATGACCCCATAAATCCTCTGCTCTAAAATAACCCAAAACCATATGACCCAAAAACCCTAATCCCTCAACCCCCAAAAAACCTAAAGACTCAGCCCAAAAAAATAATAACCCTTAGCCTCAAAAAAAAACTTAAACAATCGGTCAGAAAAACCCTAAACCCTAATCCCTATTAATTCCTAAACACCCATCCACATGAAACCCTAAACCCTCATTACTAATAAACGCAAAACCCTTAGCCCCATGAAAAACTAAACCTTAATCCCCATGAAACCCTAAACCCCCAGCCCCAAAAAACCAAAAACACATAGCCCTAAGAACCCTTAGATAACCCATAAACCCTCATCCCTAAGAATTCACAAATAATCTTCCCTAAGAAACACTAAAACATTATCCCCATGAAACCCCAAACTCTCAGCCATAACAAAATTGAAGACCCCAAACCCTAGAAACCCTAATCTCTGATACCCAAGAAACACTAAACCCTTATCCCAGTGAAACCTAAACCCTCAGATCCAAGAATCAATATACCCTTATCCCTAAGAAAAAATAAACATTCATCCTCAAGAAAACCAAATACCTCAGCCCCAAGAATCCATAAACCTTGAGCCCCAAGAAACCCTAAACCCTTAGCCACATGAAGCACAAAACCTTATCCCCAAGAATCCATAAATCCTCGGCCCCTAGAAAACCTAATTCCTCACCTCTAAGAAGACCTAAACCCTCATACCTGATAAACCATTAACCCTCATCCCCATGAAACCCTAGACACTCAATCCCAAGAAAACATAAACCCTCAACCCAATGAAACCTTGAATCCTCAGCCCCAAGAATCTTGAACCCTCTGATCCAAAAAACCATGAAACCTTAGTACCAAAAAATCATGAACCTTCAAACCCAAAAAGACATGGAACCTCGGTAACAAGAAACCCAGTACTTCCTTCCCTAAGAAAAACATAACCCTCTTCCCTAAGAAACAATGTAACATTAGACCCATGAAATCTTGAACCCTCGGTCCTAAGATACCATGAATCCCTAAACCTAATAAACCATGAGACCTCAAATATAAGAATCCTTGAACCCTCATCCCTAATAAATCCTAAATTCTAAACCCAAGAAACCATAAACCCTAAACCCTATAAAACCATAAAACATTATCTCTAAGAAACCCAAAACCCTTCACCCCATGAAACCCAGAATCCTCAGCCTCATGAAAACCAGAACCTCCTGCCCACGAAAACACTATACTCTTAGCTCTATGAATTCTTGAATTTGTATTCCTATAAAACCCTTAACCCTTATCCAAAAAAACCATTAACCCTTAGACCTATAAAACCCTAATCCCTTATCCCCAAAAATACTTGAACCCTTAACCCCAAAAAACTGAACTCTCAACCCTAAAAAAACCGTTACCATCATCCCCAAACAACCTTTAATGATTATCCCAAAACAATCATGAACCCTTATCCCCAATAAATCATGAACCATGATCCCCTAAAAACATTGAACCATCATCCATAAAAAACCATGAACCCTCATCCCAAAAAACCCTTAGCACTACGTCCCAAAAACCCCAAAACCCACATCCCCAAAAAACTCTAAATCATCATCCCCAAAAATCCTTGAACCCTTATCCCCAAACAATAATGAACCATCAGCCCCAAAAAACCTTAAACCCTCTAGCCTAAAAAACATTCAACACTCAGCCCTAAAAAACCCTGACCACACAAAACTAAAAAAACCCAATCCCTTATCCCAAAAACACCCTGAACACTCAGCCCTAAAAAACATGATCCCCAAACCCAAAAAAAATGAACCCTCAATGCCAAAAAACCATAAACCCTCAGCCCAAAAAAACCCTAAACCCTCACCCCAAAAAACCATGAACACTCAGCCCCAAAAACCCTGAACTCTCACCCACAAATAACCTTGAACCCTCATCCACTAAAAACCCTAATCCCTCTGTCTCAGAAAACGAATAACCCCCATCCCCAAAAAACATTGAATCCTTATCCTCAATTAACAAGAACCCCCAACCCCCAAGAAAACCTGAACTCTGTACCCCAAAAATCACCAAAAAACCTCATCCTCAAAAAAACATGATCTATCATTCACAAAAAACCATGAACCAACATCCCTAAAAAACCATGAATCCTATACCCCCCAAAACCCCCAAATAAATTGAAAAAAAAAACATATAATCATTAACCCCAAAAAATCGTGAACACATAGGCCCAAAAAACCCTAAACCCTTGATACCCAAAAAAACCTGAACCCTTAGCCATAAAAACACCGAACCCTCAGCACGAAATAAACTATGATCCATTATACCCAAAAAAACACTGAACCAACAACCCCAAAAACCTTAAAATCTCATACCCAAAAATCCCTAAACCCATAGCCTTAAATAACCATCAACCCTCAACCCCCAGAAATCCACAAACCTAAGACCCAAAAAACCGTCCACCCTCATCCCCAAAAAACCCACAACTCTTTTCCACAAAAACCATACAACTCTCATCCCTAAGAAACCCTCAACCCCATCCCTAAGAAACCCTACACCCTCATACCCAAACAACCCAAAACACTCATCAATAGAAAATGTTATTCACTCATCCCTAAAAACCCTAAACCCACATCTCGTAAAACCATAAACCCTTGCCCCAAAAACCCATAAACCCTCAACCACTAAAAACCATAAACCCTCATCCACTAAAAAATATGAAACCCTAATCCTAATATAAACCCTCAACCTAAAAAACACAAAACCCTCATCCCCATAAAATCCTAAACCCTTTGCCCCAAAAATGCCTAAACCCTCAGTCCCCCAAAACTCTAAACCCTCACTCCACAAAAACCCTTAAACATAATTCTCAAAAAACCATAAACCCTCATAAAAAAAAACCCAAAACTCAAGCCTAAAAAACCTAAACCATCATCCATATAATAACTACTACACTCAGACCCAAAAACCCTTAATGATTATCCCATAACTACCCTAAATCCTCATCCTCAAACTACCCTGAATCCTCTACTCCAAAAAACCCCAAACCCCCATCCCCAAAAAAACCATAAACCTTATTCTCCCAAAACCCAAAACCCTCATCCCCTATAAGAACTAAACCCTCATCCCCAAAATATCCAAAACCCTCATCCCCAAAAACCCTAAACCCTCAGCCCCAAAAAATCCTAAAACATCAACCCAAAAAAACCTGAAACCTATAGTAAACCCCCCCAAAAAAAACAGATCTAGAAAACACTAAATTCTACTAAACAAAACATAGATCCATGTCCATAAGTTACCTTAAACCCTCAAATACAAAAAACTCCCAACCCTTATCATAAAAAACACTAAAACCTTAGCCCCAATAAACCCTAAAACCTCATCCCCAAAAAAACGTAAACCTTCATCCCCCCAAAAAAACCCAAGTCTTTAAACCCCAAAACCCTAAACACTCATCCCACAAAAAACCTAAACCCCTACCTTTAGAATAACCTAAATCCTCTACAAAAAAAAATAAACACTAAAACATAATAAATTATAAACCCACATCCCCAATAAACCCAATAACCTAACCCCAAAAATCTCTAAGCAAGCCCTAAACCCTCATCCACAAAAAAACCTAAACTCTCAACTGCTAAAAAACCTAAACCATGAGATCTAAATGTCCTTTAACCCTCATTCATAAAATAATTAAACCATAATCCAAATAAAACCCATAAACCTTTCCCCCCAAAAAACCAAATATCATCCCCAAAAAACCCTAAACCCTCAACCCAAAAAATCCCACAACCCGATCCCCTAAAAATCCATAAATGGATGACCCTAAAAAACCCTAAACCCACAGCCCTAGAAAACCCTAAACCCACAACTATAGAAAACCCTAAACCATCATCCTTAGAAATTATTATACCCCCAACCCTAGAAAACCCTAAACCCCATACCTATAAAACCCTAAAACATCCACCCCAAAAAAAACATAAACCCTCGATCGTAGAAAACCCTAATCATGCATCCCAAAAAAACCTTTAACCTCGTTCCTAAAAACCATAAACCCTCTTCCTAAAAAAAACCATAACCATCATCCTAGAAAACCATAAATTATTTCCCCTAGAAAATCCCTAAACACTATAGCCAAGAAACCCCTAAACCCTCACCCCAGAAAAACCTAAACCCTCAGCCCCTAAAAACCCTAAACACTCATCCCCATAATACCCTAAACTATTAGTCCCAAAAAACCCTAAATCCTCAACCCCAAAAAACCCTACATACTCCACCCAAGAAAACCCTAATCTATCATCACAAGAAAACCATAAACCATCATCCCCAAAAAACCCTAAACACCCAACCCAAGAAAACCTTAAAACTTTTCCCCAGAAAATGATTAACCACCATCCCCATAAATCCCTAAACCCTCAACTCCATAAAACCATAAACCCTCATACCACCAAAATATCTAAACACGCAACAGCAGAAAAACCAAAACCCTCATCCCCTAAAAACCATAAACCCTGAATCCCTGAAAAACCTAAAACCTCATCCTAAAAAAATCGTAAACCTTTAGCCCCAAAAAACTATAAACCCCCAGCCATAGAAATCCCTAAATTTCCATCCACAAAACCCCCCAAACCCTATTCGACCATCCCCCAAAATACTTATACCCCTCATACCCCAAAAACCCTAAACCCTTAATCCCAAAACCCCAGAAAATGATAAACCCTCTACCCTAAAAAATATTAAACCCTCATCCCCATAAATCCCTAAACCCTTATCCCTAGAAACCCTAATTCCTAATTCCTAGAAAACCCTATCCCCTCAGCCTTAGAAAACCCTAAAACCTCATCCCTAGACTATACTAAACCCTCATCCCTTGAAAACCATAAAACCTAAGCCACAGAAAAACCTAAGACATCATTCCCATTAGTCCCTAAACCCTCATATCCAAAAAAACCTAAACCCTCATCCTCAAAAATCCCTAAATCCTCAGTCATAGAAAAACCTAAACCATAAACCCCATAAAAATATAAACCCTCATCCCTAAAAATACCTTAACCTTCATCCCCAGAAAACTCTAAACTCTCATCCATAGAAAACCCTAATCCCCCAACCCAAGAAAACCCTGAACACTTATACCTAGAGAACCCTAATCTGAGATCCCCCAAAACCCTTAACCTTCATTCCTAGAACACCCTAAACACTAAGCTCTAGTACACACTAAACCCCCATCCCCCAAAACCCAAAACCATCCACCCAAGATAAGCATAAACCCTTTAGCCCTAGAAAAACCAAAACCCTCTTCCCTAGAAAACCATAAAACCTCATCTTGAGAAAACCCTAAACCCTCATCCACAAAAAACCATAAAACCCTAGACCCATAATATGCTAAACCCTCCTCCAATAAAACTCTTAAACCCTTAGCCATTGAAAACCCTAATACATCATCACTTGAAAACCCAAAACCCTCAGCCCTAGAAACCCATAAAACCCCACCCCATAAATCCATAAAACCTAATCCCTAAAAAACTATAAAAAATCCCAAGAAAACCCTAAATCATAATCACTAGATAACCATAAAACCAAATCCCTTGAAAAACCTAAACCATCACCCCCCTAAAACCCTATTTCCTCATCCCCCTAAAATCAAAAATCCTAAATCCTATAAAACCCTAAAACTTCTACCCAAGAAAAACCTAAACACACAACAATAGAAAACCCTAAACCCTAATCTTTAGAAAACCCAAAATACTATGATCTAGAAAACCCTTAACCCTTATCCTGAGAAAATACTAAACCCATAGCCCCAAAAAACCATAAACCCTCAGCCCTAGAAAACCCTAAATCATCATATCTATAAAAAATCCTAAACCCTCATCCCTAGAAAAGACAAATCCCTCAGCCCCATAAATTCGTATACCATCAAATCTAAAAAATCCTAAACCCTCATCCCAAGAAAACCATAAACCCCCATCTCCATGAAACACTAATTATATATCCCTAGAAACCCCTAAATCTCAATCCTCTAGAAACACTAAATCCTCAGCCCCATAATACACTAAACCCTAACCCTCAAAAAACCATAAACTCATATCCCTATAAAAAACTTAAAAATCATCCCAAGAAAACCGTAAACATTAATTCCTAGAGAAACCTTAACCATCAGTGAAAAAAAACCCCAAACCCCTTCCCTAGTAATCCCTAAGCACTCATATCTTGAAAACCCAAAACCATGAGCCATAGAAAACTATAAACCCTCATCCCTAAAAAAACCTATAGCATCAGACTCAGAAATTCCTAAACCCTAATCCTATAAAATTGAAAACCCCGAACCCTAAAAAGCTTAAAACACACATCCCAAAAAACCCTAAATCCTTATCCCTAGAAAACCCTAAAACCTCATCTTTATAAAACCTTAAACCATGATCCCTAAAAAACATCATACCCTTAGACCAAGAAAACACTAATCTCCTAGCCCCTAAAAATCGTAAACCATAAACCCATGAAATCCCTAAAAACTCATACCCATAAAACAATTACCATCTTCCCCAAAAAAAACTCTAAACCCATATCCCAAAAAATCCAAAATACCGATCCCTAGAAATACCTAAGCTCTCACCCTCAAAAAACCCTAATCCCTATAAAATACAAAACCTTCATCCCTAGAAAACATAAACCCTTCTTCCAAGAAAACTATAAATGATCTACCCCAGTAAACAGTAACCATTCAGCCCTAGAATACCCTAAACCCTCATCCCAAGAAAACCCTAAACCATTAGTCATATAAAATACAAATCCTCATCCTTAAAAAACCCTAAACCCTTACCCCAAAATACATTAAACTATGAAACTTAGAAAAACTAAGTTCACTTTCCCAGAAAATCCTAAACACTCAGACCAAGAAAGACCTAAACCAACTTCAACTAGAAACAAAAAACCAACAGCCTCAAAAAACACTAAACCCTTAGCCCTAGAAAAATATAATCCCAAATCCCTAGAAAATCCAAAACCCTTATCCTCAGAAAACTATAAAATCACATTGACGAAAACCAAAAACTATTATACTCTTAAACCCTAAACCATCAGCCCTAGAAAACCCTACACCCTGATACATAGAAAACCCTAAACCCCCATCCCCAAAAAAACCAAACCAACATCTCTAGAAACCATAAACTTTATTCTCCAGAATACCCTAAACCCTTTTCCCAAGAATACAAAAAACCCTCTACCTTAGAAAACCCTAATAATTTATCCCTAAAAAAAACCTAAACCATCATCACTAGATAACCCAAAACCATTAACCCAAAAAAATATTAAACCCCGAAAAACCCTAAATCCCCAGCCCATGAATATCCTAACCCCTGAGCCAGAGAAAACCCAAAACCCTCATCCCCAAAAAACCCTAAACCCTCATCCCTAGAAACCACTTTACCCTCACCCAAAGAAAACCCTAATCCATTAACCCTAAAAAGCCCAAAACCCAAAACCCTAAAAAACCATAAACCCACATCCCTATAAATCCCTAAACCCATAGTCCCCCAAAAAACTTAAATCCTCACAAAAAAACCATAAACCTCTTCCCTAGAAAACCTAAAATCTCAGCCCAAAAAACCCAAAACCACCATCCACAAAAAACCTAAACACTCATCCCCATAATACCCCAAACTGTCATAAAAAAATAGAACCCTCACCCCCAAATATAACTAAGCCCTCATCTCAATAAAAACATGTAAACCCTAAACCCCACAAAACCCTAAACATTCAGCCCCAAAAACTTTAAACCCTAATCGTCCAAGATGCCTAAATACTAAAACCCAAAAAAACCCTAAACCCAAACCACAAAAAATTATAAATCCTCAACTCCAAGAAACCATAAACCACTAGGCCACAAAACTCAAGTCCATCAACCCCAAAACCCATAAAACCCTCATCCACAAAAAACCCTAAACCCTCAGCCCAAAAACCCATAAATGCTCAGTTGAAAAGACCTTAAACCACTATACTGAAAGTCCCAATCCCTTGACCCCAAATAAATCCTATACACACTACAAAAAAAAAATCTAAACCCTCATCCAAAAAAAATTCAAACCTCTAGTACTAAAATACCATAAACCCTCATCCCTGAATATACCTAAACACCCATCACGAAATTTCCATAAAACCACATCCCATAAACTCCTAAACCCTTAGTACTAAAAAATCCTAAGGCATAAATCACCTAAAACCCCTAAAACCTAATCCCTAAAAACTCTTAAACCCTCAACCCAAAAATCCTTAAAAAATCATTGCCAAAAAACCAAAAACACTCATCCACAAAAAACCATAAATCCTGACCTCCAAAAAATCCTCATCCCTAAAAAACCCTAAACACAAATCCTCAATAAACCCAAAACAAATCCCAAAATACCACTAAACCATTATCCCGAAAAAATCCCTAAACCCTCAGTCCATAAAACTCTAATCCATCATCCCCAAAAAACCCCTAAAACCTTATCCACAAAACCCCTAAATCCTTTACCAGAACAAATCCTAAACTCTCAGCCACAAAACCCCTAAACCCCAAGCACCAAGAAACCCCAAACCCTCATACCCAATATACCCTAAACCCCCATCCCAAATAAACCCTAAACTCTTGGACCTGATAAACCCTAACATGCCATCCCCCATAAATACTAAACTGTTATCACCAAAAAACACTAATCCCTTACATGCAAAAACCTTAAACCCTAAGCCCTAATAAACCCTAAACCCTCATCCTCATGAAATTATAAACCCTTATCACAATGAAACCCTAAATCATTAGCCCTAAGAAAAACCTAAATCCTCATCCCCATGTTACCCAAAACTATCATCCCTAAGATACCCTAAATCGTCATCCCCAACAAACACAAACCTCAAACCCTAAAATACCCTAAACCATCATCCCCAAAAAAATTAATCTATTTTCCCCATCAAACCATAAACCCTAATAACTAATAAACAGTAAGCCCTCATCCCCAAGAATCCAAAACACCCAGTCCAATGAAACCATGAACTCTCATCCCCAATAAAACATGTAATCGTATAACCAAGAAACCCTTAACCCTCAACCGAAAGAAACCTTGAACCCTCATCCCCAAGAAACCCTGAACCCTCAACCCCAATAATCCCTTAACCCCCAACCCCAAAAAACCCTGAACACTTGACCCTAGAAAAACCCAAAACCCTCAACCCTAAAATACCCTGAACCCTAAACCGTGAAAAATATTAAACCATCATCCTAAAAAACCATAAAACCTTAACCCCAAAAAACCCAAATTCCTTAGCCCTAAATATCCCTGAACACTTATCCCCAAGAAACCATGAACCCTCAGCCTCAGGAAACCCTTAACCACCCTCACTATGAAACACTAAACCCTTAAACCTAAGAATCCATGTACCCTTAACTGCAAGAATCACTGAACCCTAATCCCCTAGAAAACATGAACCCATGAAACCAAGAAACATGAAACCCACTACACCACAATTTCCTGAACCCTCATCCCCATGAAACACTAAACCCGTGTCCTAAAGAAACCCTGGACCCCAGGCCCAAAGAAACCATGAACCCACATTATTAAGAAAGATGAACCCTCAACCCTAAGAAACCATGAACCCTCAAACACAATAATCCTTTAACCATCATCCCCACTAAACCCTTAACCCTAAAATATAAAAAAAATGAATCCTCATCCCCAAAAAAAACCTTGAACCAACAGCCCCAAAAAACCATAAACCCTCAACCCCAAAAAACCCTGAACCCTTTTCCCAAAAAAACACTAAACCCTCTCCTCCAAACAATACTAAACTCTCACCCCCAACAACCCTAAACCCTCTGCTATAAGAAGAACCCATCCCCAAAACCATGAACATTCAGTCCCTAAAAACCTTAAACACTCATCCCTAGAAAAACATGAAACTACATCCCAAAAAATCCCTAAACATTCAACCCCCAAAACCCAAAACCCTCACCCCCAAAAACCTTGACCCCTAATTCCTAATAAAACAAAAAATATTGGGCACAAAATACCTTTAATCCTAATCTATAAAAACCCGAACCCCTAGATTGAAAAAAAAATATGAACCCTCAACACAAAAAATATAGAACCCTCATCCACAAAAAATTCTGAGCCCTCAACTCCCAAATACCTTGAACTCTCAATTCCAAAAAACACTGAACTCTGAGCCCCAAAACACCATAAAACCCTTAGACATAAAAAATTTTGAACCCTCAGCCCCAAATAACCCTGAACCACCATCCCTAAAAAACCTTGAACCCTCAGCCCCAAAACCCATAGATTCCTCATCCCCAAAAAACCATGAACCCTCAGCCCTAAGAAACAATGAATCCTTAGCTCTAGAAATCCTTGAACACTCAGTCATAAAATCCTGAACCACTTAGCACCAAAAATCCATAAAACTTCACCCCAAAAAATTCACAACACTCATCCCGGAAAACCTCATCCCACAACCCCAGAAAACACTAAACTAATAGCCCCCAAAATACTCAACCCCCAGCCCCAAAAACCAAAACACTCCTGAAAAAAAACCCTAAAACCAAAAACCCAAAAAAACCCTAAACCCTCACCCCCACACCCCCCGAAAAACTAAATAATTAAGAAAAAAACCTTAAACCCTCATCCATAATAAACACTAAAACATCATCTCCCTAAAACCCTAAAACCTATACCCTAAAAAAACATAAACCATCATCATAAAAAACACTAAACCCTCACCCCCAAAAAACAATAAACCCTAATCCCCAAAAAACCCTAAAAACTCATCACCAAAAATCCCTAAACCATTATCCCTGGAAAAACCAAAACCCTCATCTCAAAAAAAAAAAATGAAAACCTCTTCCCCAAAAATTCCTAAATCCTTAGCCTGAAAAACAGAAAACCCTCATCCATAAAAAATCATAAATCCTAATGCCCCCAAAATGCTAAACTGTTAGCGGAAAAAACCCTAAACACTCATCCCCAAAAAACCATAAACCCCCACACCATAAAACCCTAAACCCTATTCCCCATAAAAGAATAAACCCTAATCCCTAAAAACACCTAAATCTTCAGTCCCAAAAAACCATAATTCGTCATCCCCAAAATAACATAAACACTTATCCCCTCAAACCCCTAAACCATCAACCCCAAGAAAATCATAACCCCTTATCCCAAATAAACCCTAAACCCTCATCCTCAAAAAATTCTAAACCATCATCCCAAAAAAATCTTTAACCCATAGTCCCCAAAAACACAAAAGCCTCATAAAAAAACTCTACACCATCATCCCCAAAAAACCTTAAACCTTCAACCCTTAAAAAACCAAAACCCTCAACCCCAAAATACCCTAAACCAACATCCCCAAAAAACCCTAAACCCTTAGCCCCCAAAACCCCTAATCCCAGAGAGCCAAATAAACACAAACCCTCAGTCACATAAGACCCTAAACCTATACCCCCACAAATGATAAACCTTCATTCCCAAAATACCATGAACCCTCACCCCCCAAAAAAACCAAAACCCTCATCGCCCCAAAACCTTAAACCCTTAAACCCCAAAAACCCTAAACCCCTAGCCACTGAAAACACTTAAACCTCATCCCAAGAAAACCCAAAACTACCATCCCAAAAAAAACCCAAAACCCTAAGCCCCAAAAAAAATCAAAACTTACATCACCAAAAAATCCTCATCCTTCATCCCTAAAAACCCAAAAACCCTCAACCCCAAAAAACCCTAAACTATCAACACCAAAAACCCTAAACTATCAGCACCAAAAAACCAAAATCCTCATCCCCAAAACCCTAAACCATGAGCCCCCCAAAAAACTAAAACCTGATCCTAAAAAAATAATTAACCCCCATCTCTGATAAATAGAAAATCCTCTTCCTAGAAAAAGCCAAAACCCTTATCCCAAAAAGACCCTAAACCCTCAAACACAAGAAAACCCAAAACCATAATTCCTAAAAACGCATATTCCATCATGCTTGAAAAACCCAAAAATTCTAATCCCTATAAAACCCTAAACCATTAGCAACAAAAAACATTAATCCCTCAGTACCCAAATATAATAAACCCTTAACCAATTAATTATTAAAACCTTAGCCTCATAAAACCCTAAACCCTTAGCCCTGAAAATTCATAAACCCTTAGCTCTAAAAAACCTAGACAATCATAGAAAACCCTAAAACCTCCACCCGAAAAAACCCTACACCCTTTTTCCTAAAAAACCCTTAAACATAAACCCTAAAAACCATAAACCTTGAGCCCCCCAAAACACTAAACTATTATCCCCATAAAACTTAAAACCCCATAGACCAAAAAACATTAAACACCCAAAAAACCCAAAATCCCCATCCCTATAAAACACAAAACCCTCAGCCAAAAGAACCATAAACCCTTATCCAAAAAAACCCAAAACCCCAAAAAATATCCTAAATCTCATACCCAAAAACTCTAAAAACTCTTCCCCATAAATCCAAACCCTCATCCCCAAAACACCGTAAAACCATATCCCCAAAAGATACTAAAACATTAGCCCAAAAGAACCACAAACTCTCAGCCCCAAAAAACCTCAAACCCTCAGCCCCTAAATGCCCAAAACAATTATTCACAAAAAACCATAAACCCCTATCCCTAGAAGACACTGAACCCCCATACCTAGAAAACCTTAAACCCTCAGACTCATAAAACCCTATACCCTTATCCCTAGAAAACTGTAATCCCTTTACCCTAGAAACCCCTAAAACCCCCTCCATAGAAAACCCTACACACTGAACCCTAGAAAACACTGAACACACAGCCCTAGATAACCCAAAACCTAAATCCCTATAAATCCATAAACCTTCATCCCAAGAAAACCCTAAACCCTTAGCACCAGATAAACATTAAACCTCAACCATAGAAAACCTTGATCCCCTAGACTTGAAATCCACCAAATCTCATCCCCCAAAACAAGAAGTAATTATCCCCCAAAAACTGTAAACCCTCACCCATTAGTTTCTAAACCCTCTACTCTAGAACACCTTATACATTATCAAGTAGAAAACCATAAACCCCCAAACCCATAAAATTATAAACCCTTATCCCTAGAAAACCATAAACCCTATGAATCAGAATACACTAAACCCTCCGCACTAAAAATAAACAAACCCTTATTTTGAGAAATCCCTAAACCATTATCCATATAAAATGATAAACCTTATGCATCAGAGGTAACTAAACCCTTAGCCCCAAAAAATCTTAATCCCTCAACCCTAGAAAACACTAAACACCCAGTCATAGAATATCCAATACACCCAGCCCCCAAAAAACCCTAAACCCTCATCCCCCAAAAATTATAAATGCACGTCCATCAAAAACATTAAACCAAATCCACAAAAAACTATATACCCACAGCCCTAGAAAAACCTAAACCATGATCCCCAAACCTTTAAAAAACCATAAACACTTTGCCTCAAGAAACACTAAATCCTCATCCATAGAAAAACATAAACCTGCAGCCTTAGAAAACCATAAACCCTCATCCCCAGAAAATAATATAACCTCATCACCAGAAAACCATAAACCCACAACCCCAAAATAGCCTAAACCCCTGCCCTAGAAAACCAAGAACCCTCATCCCAAGAAAACCCTAAGCCCTATACCATAGAAAAACCTCAACCCTCATCCCATGAAAATACTGAACCCTCTTTCACATAAAAAAAAATCAACCCTAAGCACTAGTAAATCTTAAATTCTCATCACAAAAATCCCATGGACCCTCATGCCTAGAAAATTTACAACCCTAATCCCTAGAAAAACCTGAACCCATAGCCCCAAAACCACAAAACCCTAATCAATAAAAAAACCTGATCCCTTATCCCATGAAAACATTGAACAACAGCCTTAGAAAACCCATAACCCTCAACTCTAGAAAAAACTCTACCATCCACTATAGGTAACCTTTCACCCTGTTCCGTATAAAAAACTGAAAACTCTTCCCCAAAAAACCCTGAACACTCATCTATAGAAAACCACAAAACCTCATCCCAGGAGACCATAAAACCTTATCCCTAAAAAACCCTAAAATCAGAGCCTCTAAAAACCCTTAACCCACATCCCTTAAAAACCATAAACACTTAGTTCCTAAAAACCATGAACCCTCATCATAAGAAAACGATGAACCCTCAAACCTAGAAAACGCTGAATGCACAGCCCTAGAAAACTGTGAACCCTCAACCCTAGAAAACCCAAAACCATCATCTCCAAAAACCACAAACCACTCATCCGTAGAAAAACCTATACACTTAGCCCCCAAAAACCTTGAACCCTCTACCCCATAAAACCAAAAATCCTCATCTCCAGAAAAACCCAAACCCAAAAACCAATAAAACCCTAGACCCACATCCCTTGAATTCTCTAAAATCTCATCCCAAGAAAACCCAAAACTATTATCCCCAGAAAACCTCAAAACCTCATCCACATAAAACTAAAAACCTCATCTCCAAAACCCCAATCCACGTCGCAAGAAAACCAAAAACTGGCATCCCTAAAAAACCATTAAAACATCATAACTAGAATCCCCTAAACCCTAAATCCTAGAAAACCCTAAATCCTTAACCCTATAAAACCCTAAACTCTATTCCCCCGAAAATCTTAAATAATCATTCACAAAAAACTCAAAACCCTCATCGCCATAATTCCCCAAACACTCAACTCCAAAAAACCCAAAACTCTAAACCCTATAAAACCCTAAACCCTTATCCCTGGAAAACCCTAAAAGCTTATCCCTAGAAAAAAATAAACCCTTATCCTTTGAAAAACCTAAACCCTCATCCCCAAAAAACCCTTATCCCTATAAAACCCTAAACCCACAACCTAGAAAAATCAAAACCCTCAGCCCCAAAAATCCCTAAACCTTTATATCCTAAGAAATCCCTAAACCTCAGCCCTAGAAAACAATAAACCCTCATAATTTGAAAAACCTAACCCCTCAGCCCCAAGTAACTTGAGACCTTCAACCCTAGAAAACACTACACCCTTATCCTAATAAAACCTTAACCCCTAATCCCATAAAAATTCAAAAACCTTAACCCCAGAAAAACCTAAACCCTATTCCCCAAAAAACCCTAAACCCCTAGCCTTAGAAAACCCAAAACCCTCAAACCCATGAACCCCTAAACCCTCTTTCCAAAAAAATCCTAACCCCTCAGCCCCAAAAAACCTAAAACCTTAAGCACTAAAAAACTCTAAATCCTTAGCCCTAGAAAACCCTAATCCCTCAACCCAGGAAAACCCAAAACCCTCAGCCTCTAAAAACCACAAACCCTCAACCCAGAAAAAACCAAATCCTAAACCATAGAAAAACCAAAACCTGCATCCCTAGAAAACCATAATCCCTATCCTAAAAAAACTCTAAATCATCCTCCATTAAAAACTATAATCACTCAACCCTAGAAAACTCTAAACCCAAGAAAACCCTAAACCATCATTCCCAGAAAACCCTAAACCATCATCCAAATAAACCCCATACACTTATCCCTAGAAAACCCTATACCCCCCAACCCTAGAAAACCCTAAACACTCATCACCTAGAAACCCTAAACCCACATAACCAAAAACCTAATCATTTATCCCCTTAAAACCCTAAACTCTCATCCCTACAAAACATAAAGCCCTAAAAAACCAAAACCCTCAACCCCAATAAACTGTAAAACCTCATCCCCAAATAAACATAAACACTTTACTCCAAAAAAACTCAAAAATATCACCCAAAAAAACATAGACCCCCAACCCAAAAAAACCGCAAACCCTCACCCCCAAAAAACCCAAAACACCATTATATAAAAAAACCCTAAATCCTCATCCCCAAAAAATAAAAAACCCACAGACCAAAAATAACCTAAACCCTCATTCCTAAGAATCCATAAACCCTCAACCCAAATACACCTAAACCCTTTGTCCAAAAATATGTAAACCCTTCATCCCAAAAAATACAAAAAGCATTATCCCAAAAATCCTTAAACCCTCTTCCCCAAAAAACAATAAAACCATAGACCAAAAAAATCCTAAACTCATTGACCAAAAAATCCTAAACCCACATCCTTAAAAATCCTAAACCTTCATCCCCCAAAACCAAAAACACTCAGTCCAAAAAAACCCTGAACCCTCATCACTAAAAAATCATAATTACTCATCCATAAGAAATCCTAAACCCTCAACCCCCAAACACTAAAACCTCAGCCCCAAAAAACTATGAACAGTCAACCCCCAAAAAATGAAAAACATCAACATCATAAAACCCTAACCACTAAAAAAATACCTGAAATCCTCAGTCCTAAAAAACCCAAAACCTTCATCCCCAATAATCCCTAATCCCTCATCCCCAAAAACCACTAAACACCAATCCCACAAAAAATTGAAACACTCAACTCAAAAAAATCCAAAACCCACCACAAAAAAAAACATAAAAAATCATCCCAAAAACCCTTAACTCTCATATCAAAAAAACCATAAACCCTCAGAAACAAAAAACAATAAAACCTTATCTCTAAAAAACCCTAAAAATTCATCTATAAAAAACAATAAACCCTCTGCCCTGAAAACAATAAACTATCATCCCAAAAAACCAAAAACCTCAACCCCAAAAAAGAATATACCCTCATCCCCCAAAACCCTATGTTATCTTCCCAAAAAAAAATATACACATAGCACCAAAGCACCCTAAACCCCCAGCCATAATAAAAACCCTAAACCCTCGATGCCAAAAAACCAAAAAAACTTATACATAAAAAACCCTAAACCCTCATCCCTAGAAAGAACTAAACCCAGATACCTAGGAAAACCATAACCCAAAAACCTAAAAAAACCCTAAACCCTCGCCCCCAGAAAACCATAAACCCTTAGCCTAAGAAAAATTTAAACCATTAGCCCAAGAAAAACCAAAACATTCATCCCTAAAAGACCCTATAACGTCATCCCTAGATGAACCTTATACCTCATCCAAAAAAATTGCTAAAACCACAGCCAAGAAAACTATAATCCCTAAATTCCAAAAAACAACAATCTCTTAGACCCAGAACACCCTAAAATATTATCCCTAGAAAACCCTAAACCCATATCCCCAAAATACCTAAACCCTCATCTTAAAAACCATAATCCCTCAACACTGGAAAACCATAAACCCTCATCCCTATAAAACTATAAACCCACATCCCAAAAAAACCATAAACCCACACAATAAAAAACTATAAACCCCCAGCCCCAAAAATCACATACCATCATTCCCAAAAAACCCTAAACCCTTATCCCCCAAAAAACCATAGACACTTATACCAAAAATACCATAAACACTCAACCTCATAAAACCAAATACCCACAACCCCAAAAAACCTAAATCCTGACACCTAAACAACCCTAAAACCTCAGCCCAAAAAAACTCTAGACCCTCATCCCGGGAAATCCCCAAACCCTTAGCCTCAAAAAAACCTAAAATATTAACACCAAAAAACCCTAAACCCAGATCCCCAAAAACTCTAAATAATCATCACTAAAAAAAACCAAAACCCTCAACCCCTAAAATCCTTAAAACATCAACCCTAAAAACCCAAAACCATCAGCACCAAAAAAACCATATACCCACGTCCCCAAAAAACACTAAACATAATCACTAAAAAACCATAAACCTAGGTCTTGAAATAATAATAAAAACTCAGTCCCAAAAAACCTTAACCCACATCCCCAATAAATGTTAAACATTTAGTCCAAAAATCCATAAAACCATAGCCCCTCGAAAACCATAAACCCTCATCCCGAAAAAAACCAAAACCCTTATCCCAAATAAACACTATACCCTCAACACTAAAAAAGCCTAAACCATTAGCCCCCAAAATCCCAATACCCTCAAACCCAAAAACTCTAAACCCCCTTCCCCAATACCCCTAAATCATTATACCCCAAAATCTAAAAACTCTCATCCAAAAAAAACCTCAACCATCAGCCCCAAAAAACGTTAAACCCACATCTTCCAAAACCCAAAAACAATCATCCCCAAAAAATCATAATCCCTTCACACCAAAAATCCATAAACCCTCAACTCAAAAAACCCTCAAACCTCCTTTACAGTAAACCCAAAACACTTATCCAAAGAATCCCTGAACCATTAGCCCCAAATAACCTTAGACCCTCCACTATAAAAAACTCAAAACCATGATCCCCAAAAAACCACATACCCTCTCCACCAAAAACCCAAAACCCTGAGCCCCAAAAAACCCAAAACCTTTATTCAAAAAAAAAACACTAAAACCTTATCATCAAAAAAACATAGACCTTCAGCCTAAAAAATTATAAACCCTCAGCCCCCCAAAAAAATAAACCCATTTCCCAAAAAACCCTAAACCATTAGTTACAATAAACTATAAACCCTCAACCAAAAATAAAAACTAAACCCTTATCCCAAAAATACCCTGAACCCTGAGACCCAAAAAACCAAAAACCCACATATCTAAAAAACCCTAAACCCTCAGCCAAAAAAAATATTAGACCCTCATCCCTAACAAACCCTAAACCCTCAAAGCCCCCAAATCCTAAACACTGTATCCTAAGAACCCTACACCATTATCCCCAAAACCCTAAATCCCCAACCCAAAAAATTTATAAACCCTAATCCCTAAAAAAACTCTAAACCCTTAGCCCCAAAACATACTAAATCCATGGCCCTAAAAGTTTCCAAACAAATTTTCACTAAAAACTCAAAAACTTCAGCACCAATAAAATCTAAACACCCATCCCCCAAAAACACAAAACCATCCTCCCTAAAAACCCTAAAACCTTAGACCCAAAAAATCCTAAACTGCCAATGGGGAAAACCATAAATTTATAGCCAAAGAAAACCCTAAACCTCCATCCTCAAAAATCCTAAACCCTAGGACCTAGAAGACCATAAATATTTATACTTAGAAAACCCTAAATCCTTAGCCCCAAAAAACCCTAAGCCATCAGCCCCAGAAAACACTGAACCTCTTCCCTAGAGAACTCTAAACCCTCAGCCCTAGAGAACCCTAAACACTCATCCCCCAAAACCATAAAACTTAATCCCTTGAAAACATAAAACCCTTATCCCCTAAAAAACTGAAATCCTCATCCCTAGAAAACCCTAAACCCTCTTCCCTTGAAAACCCTAAACCCTAATCCCCCAAAAACCTTACACTCTCAATCCCAAAAGACCGAAAACCATTAGTCCCTGAATAACCTAAACCCTCACCCCATAAATCCCTAATGCTCTATCCTTAGAAAATCAAAAAACTCCACCCTAGAAACCCATAACCCTTAGATCTAGATAATAGTAAACCCTTATCTCAAGAAAACCCTAAAACCTCAACCCTAGAGAACCATAAATCCTTGACCTTAGAAAACCCCAAACCACCTACCCCAGAAATCCCTAAACCTTTATTTTGAGATATACCTAAACTCTAAACCATAGAAAAACATAAACCCTCAACCCAAGAAAATAAAAAAAAATCATCAATCATAGAAATTCCAAAACCCCAAGCCCCAAAAAAACCTAAACCTTTATCCCTATAAAACCCTAAACCCTTAGACCCAAAAAACCCTAATTCCTCATCCTGATAAAAACATAAACCCTCATCCCAATAACCATAGAAAAAACTAAACCCGCATCCCTATAAAACAATAAAGCCTAATCCCCTCAATATCTAAAACCTTATCCTTAGAAAATCATGAACCCTCATCCATAGAAAACCTAAACCACCAGCCCATGAAAACCATAAACTGTTAGCATCTAGAAACCATAAATCCTCAGGCCTAGAAAATGTAAACCCTCACCATATATAGAACCTAAAACTTATTCCTCAAAATAGTTTATTCTCTCATCCTCATAAAACCAAAAACCCTTAGTCTTATAAAATCATAATCCCTCACCCCCAAAACTATGGAACCCTAATCCATAGAAAACCTAGAACACTATGCCAAAAAACCATAAACCATCAGTTCCAAAAAACATTAAACACTTATACCTAGAAAAACCAGAACCCTAAGCCCCATAAAACACTAAATTGTCAACCCTAAAAACCCCATCACCATTAGTTACATAAAATACTAAAACCTCATCCCTAGAAAATTCTAAACCCTCATCCCCAAATATCCCTAAAATATCAGTCCTAGGAAACCCTAAGCACTAATCCCCATTAACCTATAAACCCTCATCCTCATAAAACCCTAAACCCACATCCCTAAAAAAATTAACCCTCATACCTAGAAAACCATGAAGCCTCATTCCAAGATATCCCTATACCCTCATCCCCATAAAACCCTAAATCCACTTCCATATAAAACCCTAAACCCTCATCCCAAGAAATCCATTAACCCTCTTCCCCATAAATCCCTAAATCCTCATCCTATGATAACCAAAACCCCAAACCATAGAAAACCCTAGACCCTCAACCCTAGAAAACCCTAAAATAATAGCCACTAACAACCAAAAACCCTCAGTCCCATGAAATCACAAACACTAAACCCCAGAAAACTCGAAACCCTCATCCCTAAAAAGCTTAAACTCTCGACCCCAAGAAAACCTAAAACACTCATCCCTAGAGAACCCTAAACCCATATCCCCAAAAACCCCTCAACCCACTTCCCTAGAAAACCGTTCACTATCATCCCAATAAAACCCAACGAGTTCCAGGAAACGATAAACTATTATCCCCAGAAAATCATAATCCCTTAGTCCTAGAGAACCCTGAACACTTATCCTAAGAAAACCCTAATCCCTCATCCCTAGAAAATACTAAACCAACATCCCCAGAAAATTATAAACCCAAAACCCTAGAAAACTCTATAATCTTAGATTTATAAATTCATAAACCCTCATACATAGAAAACCCTTAACCATAACCCCATAAAACCCTAAACACAGATCCCTAGAAAAACCTAGAATCTCATCTCTAAAAAATATAATTCATTGATCCGAGAAAAACATAAACCCTAAAATCCATAAAACACTAACCCCTCATCCCCTGAAAACATTAAACCATAATCCCCAAATTACTGTAAAACCTATGCCATAGATAATCGTAAAATCTCAGCCATATAAAACCCTAAATATTCAGTCTTAAAAAAAACTAAACCCTGAGTACCATAAAATATTAAATCCTCAAACCCAAAAAACCCTAACAAATCTGCAGCAAAAATCACTAAACCCTCATCCCCAGAAAACTATAATCCCTCATCCAAAAAATACCCTGAACCCTATGTTGAGTCAAAAGTTCACTTTTGACATTTATGTCTTGTTTTGGAAATCACAAAAGTCTATGCTTATCGTACTAACTATGCTTATCATACTGACTATGCGGATCATACTGACTATGCTAATTGTACTGACTATGCTGATCATACTGACTATGATAATCATACTAACCATGCTTATCGTACTGACTATACTAATCGTACTGACTCTGTCAATCATATTGACTTTTTCAATCTTACTGACACTTTTAATCATACTGACTCTATTAATCATACTGACTCTGTTAATCGTAATGACTTTTTTACATCATACTCACTTTGTATCATATCAATACATTACACTAAGTAATACTTATAGTACTAATAATTTTATCACATGCCAGTTTTTATTCTTTATCAATACATTTCAATCATACCCATGTCTATCATATTATTATATCTTTTGTTTTAACCAAAACGATGTCATGGAGTTAGTTATAAACTAATTAAAACGATGTCGTGTTTTCTATTTCAAAATAACAGTTATAATGCCAGGTGTCCAAGTCCCTCCGAGTTTTCCGGAGAAATATGACAGTTGGAGGAAATATGACTGTTGGAACCTCAGGTCTATAAATAAGAGGTCATTTGAAGATGATAGAAGGCTGGAAAATTGAGACTGATCATTCTGTGCCATCAAGTTTTAGAGAGAGACGTTGTGACATCTCTCTTGCTTTGTGAAAAAGCCTTGAAATAACAAAACGTGAATGGATCATACTTAGTTTTTGTATTTAAATAAGTGCTTTGTTTTGCTTTGTGCGACTGATATAAGGATAACGATCGAGGGCTACCGGGATTAGGCAGATAGTGATGTTGATCATCGTATCAAGGGTATTCAAGTGATTGAAAGACAGAGGTGCTGATTACCTAAAAAATTGAGGGCTTGTGGGGATAGTAATACTGATGTACCAATCATCATATCGAGGGCTTGCGGGGATATAAAGACAAACGTACCGATCATCGTATCAAGGGATTACCAAGGTGGTGGTAAGACAAACCTCTTATCCTGGGTGAAAGGATAACCCTTCTCTTTGGGTCAAAAGAATTGTAATACTTTTACATTTCCATTGCTGTTTGTTTTAAAAAGGGAATTGTATTATTTACCTCTCTTCATTTAATTTTCATTTATAATTGTTTAAATTACAATGATACTATTACAAATTGTGTTGATTGATTCTATACGATTTATGGTAGAATTATTCACTTATATTACTCTAATTATTGTGTTCATCTTGAATAGAATTGCTTTACTTTTCTTATAGTATTACATTATATCATACCTTATATCCAAGATAGTTGTATTTAGTTGTATCTGTTGTGAATTGTATTAGTTTGAGACCTTTTAAACTAATTTCTTAAGTGTTTAAAATAATGTTTTTTAAACATACAATTTACCCCCCCCATCTTGTATTGTCCCATATAATATACATATACATATACATTTTTTATACATCAATTGGTATCAAAGGAGGTTTCCACTGATTTGTACTGCTGTATCTTTTTCTTTCAAATATCTGTTTCAATTATTTTCTACACTAACATGTGAAGTGGAAGAGACTATTTTTATTAGATGGTAGGAATGAATATTGGGTCAATTGACAATCTAAATCCAACTAGACCACCAATAATTGATGGGAATGATTATGAGTACTGGATAGATCAAATGAATACATTCGTTATCAATACCGGTGTAGACAATTTTATTATGCTTACTGGAGGTTACAAAATTCCTAATAAAGAAGTCAGTACTTTCACTAATCAAGAGAAGAAAGAGTACCAACTGAATTATAAGGTACGCAATACTTTTCTATGTTCTATGACCAAGAATATATACAGCCAAATATCTTCTTGTGAATCAGCCAACTGTATTTGGATGAAATTGGATGTCACACATTTAGGTACATCTAAGGTTATAGAAACAAGAAGAGCAATGCTTCGAGCAGAATATCATGGATTTGTTTTTTTCTTATAGAGAGATAGTATGTAAAGTGAAACAAAGATTTATGAAAATTGTCAACAGTTTACAATCCATGAGAGAAAAAGGTCTTAATGATGAATCCATTGTAGATAAGATTATGGATATAATTCTAAACGAATGGGATAAAAAAAGGACAGCTATTGATGAAAATAGAAAAGATTCTTAGATTAGTCTTGATGAACTCTTGGGAACTCTTCTACAGCATGAGACAATAATGATGAGAGATGCTTATTTCAATAAGAAGAAAAATGGTAATTGAAGTGTAGCTTTTACTACTACATCTAAAGCTAAAACCCCTGAAAGAATAAAAAGATCCAAAGCCAATAAAGTTGTTATGTCTGATTCAAGTGATTGTGATCATTCAGATAATGAGTTATCCAATCTTTCTCGAAGGATGAACAAGATTGTGGGAATGAAAGACTTCCAATATAGATTCAAAAATAATGATAGGAAGTAAAAGAAATATTCAGAGGTAACATGTTATGAATGCAAGAAAGTAGGTCATATAAGACCTGGTTGTCCTTTACTAAAGAGAAAAGACATAAAGGAGAAACATTCTGAAAGAAATAAGAAAAAGTATTATAAGACAAAGGCAAAGAAATTATTGAAGGAAAATGATACTTGGTGTGAAAGTGGTAGCGATTCATCAGATAATTCTTCAGAATATGAGTCCTCAGGGAAAAGGAATATTGGACTCATAGTGAGATTACCAATTGAAGATCATTGTCTCAGGGCTAAGGTACACAATGCTGAAGCCATTACAAATGTTTCCATGAATGATAATTATACTGATAATATGTATTATGAATCTTTATATGAGTCTTCATCCTCAGAAGATAATACATTACCTACATTTGAAGAAGTATCTAGGTTTGCTAAATTACTTGAGAATGAAAATTCTAAACTCAATAAGAAACCTGATAAAGCAAATTCTAAAATTTCAATTTTAACTAAAGAAGTATCAGATCTTTCTAATGATCTTGAATGAAAACTTATGATTCTGAATATATTTTAAAAACCCTTGAGAAAGTCAAATATTAGAAGGATAAAATTTCTATGGATCATAAAAATGTAATTTCTAAGAAAAAATTTTTAGAACCTAACTCTAGTTCAAAATCTAATGTTTAGGAGGACAAGAACCTAGTTTTAAAACTAATGTCAGAAATGTTTTCCTTAAGAAAATGTTTTTCAAACATTACTTATCGCAAGGAAAACTTTGAAAAAATGTATTCTCAAATACAACCTTTGAGAAATCATTCTGGCCTTGGTTATACTCATTAGAAACAAGTTTTCAGTAATAATTAGTTTTCTCCTCAAAGTACTCCTTTTTGTACTAAGTTTCAATGTGGTGGACACTAGAAAATAGATTGTTCCCTTAATAGAACTCAGTAATTTGGATTTCATATAGCTCATTTTGCAAAACAAATGTGGATTCCTAAAATTCTTTTATCTAACCCTTCAAGATCCAAAAAGTTTGGATTCTGAAAAACTAATTGTTTCTTTTTTAGGAAAATAAGAAGTATACCAACAAGAATATTTGGTACATGGATAGTGGTTGTTCTTGACACATGACCGGAAACAAATATTTCTATGAAAAGATTATCAAAACAATAGGTGGAAAGGTTAACTTCAGAGATAATTCTCATGGAAAGATTGTTGGAATAGGTAATATTGGTTTTCTTTGAAAAGTTATTATCTCAAATGTTTTGTTTGTTGAAGGTCTTAAGCACAATTTCATCAGTATAATCCAATTATGTGATGAAGGATACCTTGTGAATTTTAGAAATGATAGATGTTTAGTTCATAATTGCAAGGATGAATTCATTGCTTCTTCCCATAGGAAAGAGAATGTATAAAATATTAACATAGAAGACCTTAGGAGCCAAAATTTACCTTGCTTATGTGCAATAGAAGACCAATCATGGATATGGCATAGAAGACTAGGACACTTCAATCTAAGAAACCATTGTAAACATTCAAAGAAAATACTTGTAAAGGGACTATCGGGTCATTGATATGGTTTTTCAAAAATCTGTGATCCTTGTCAATATGGAAAGAAACATAAAACTAGCATTAAATCAATTAATGATGTTTCAACTTCTAATGCATTACAGCTAGTGCATATAGATTTTTTGGGCCTTCACAAACTGGAAGCATTGGAGGCAAATACTATGTATTTGTTTTAGTTGATGAATTTACTAGATTTACATGGGTTTATTTTCTAACAATGAAATCTGAATCCTTTTACTATTTCAAAATTTTTAGAGCCCAAGTATAAAAAGAGAAAAATATACCATTGATAAATATTCATAATGATCATGGTGGTGAATTTCAAAATTCTGATTTTGAATCTTTTTGTAGTAAAAAAGGAATTACTCACAATTTCTCAGCTCCAAGAACTCCTCATAAAAATGGTGTTGTTGAAGGAAGAAATCACATTCTTCAGGAAATTACAATAACCATGTTGAGTGAATACTCAATTACTAATCACTTTTGGGCTGAAGCTATTAGTACTGCTTGTTATAGTAAAAATCGTGTTTTAACCAGACCTTTTCTTAATAAAACTCCTTATGAATTATGGACTGGCCGAAAACCTAAAGTTTCATACTTCAATGTTTTTGGTTACAAAGTATTCATTTTGAATACTAAAGAGAATCTACACAAATTCGCACCAAAATCTGATGAAGAAATCTTTCTAGGACATTCTATAACTTCTAGAGCATATAGATTTTTCAATAAAAATACATGTATTGTTGATGAAACAATGAATGTTAAATTTGTTGAAACTGATCCTTTTGTTTTCAAACAAACCCAACCTACATATTCGGATGTGTTTTGAAAAACTAATCATCATCCTTTATTAGAAGATTTTTCTGACAAGGAAAAGAGTCAAGAAAGTATTTCTGAAGCTTTTAACCCAGAATATGTTCTACCATACGTTGATGAATAGGTTTTATAAAACCCAAATCAATTGTATCTTAAGAATCATCCCAGTGATAACATCATTGGTGATGTAAATCAACCTGTAAGGACCAAAAATTCCTTAAGAAATGAAATAGAACATCTTTCCTTTCTTTATCAATTCGAAACTAAAAGTCCAAGTGAGTGTTTAGGTGATGAAGATTGGATTAAAGCAATGAAAGATGAACTGAATGAATTTTAAAGGAATCAAGTCTGGAATTTAGTTGAAAGACCGAAAGAAACAACTGTAATTGGTGTAAAATGGGTTTTCAGAAGTTGACTTTAGTGGTTGTATAATGGATAGAAAGATTACATCTAGAATATGTCATTTATTAGGAGATTCCTTGGTTTCTTGGTCTTGTAAGAAACAACACTCAGTAGATCTTTGCACTGATAAAGCTGAATATGTTGTAGATGTATGTTGTTGTGCTCAAGTGTTGTGGATACAACACACACTCACTGACTATGGATTGAGTTTTTTAAAAACTCAAAATCTATGTGATAATTCTAGTGCCATAGATCTTAGTAAAAACCAAGAACATCACTCTCGTGCAAAACACATAGATATTAAGCATCACTTTATTAGGGATCACACACAAAAAGGAGATATTATTTTATAATTCATTGGAACTCAAGAACAACTTGCTGAAATTTTTACAAAAACATTACCTTCTGATAGATTTGAGTTTATAAAACAGAAGCTATGAATGATTACATTAAAGTAATCATTCATGTCTAATTCATGTTTTTCACTTCTTCTAACATTAAGAAACTCCTCTTAAAAAGGAGAACATTTTACTTAAATATTGTTTTTATTTATCTGTTTATTCTCATGGTTTGTGTTTTTTGCCTTTATTTTTATCGTATCAACTGTTTATTTATTGTTTTTATCTATTGTTTGTCATCTTGACTACCTGGTTACCGTACTATTTTTTTCCGTCAACACTTCACCCTATGGTAACAAGTTTTTTTCCATCGGCACATCAACCTATGGTAATGACTTTGTTTTCCATCGGCTTGAAAACCTGTGGTAATGACTTTGTTTTCCATCGTCTTGACAACCTATGGTAATGACTTGTTTTCCATCAGTTTGACAACCGATGGTAATGACTTTGTTTTCCACCATCTTGACAACCAATGGTAATGACTTTGTTTTCCATCAGTTTGACAACCTATGGTAATGAATTTGTTTTCCATCGGTTTGACAGCCTATGGTAATGACCTTGTTTTCCATCGGCTTGACAACCTATGTTAATGACTTTGTTTTCCATTGGTTTGATAACCTATGGTAATGACTCATTGCTTTGTGTTTCTTTTCTCTAACTCTTTTAGGCAACTCAAGATTACCCCATTCTTTATGTAAATCACAAAGGGGGAGAATGTTTTATATATGGATAATGTTTTAATCAAATACTTATAAATAAAGAAAATCTATGAGTACAATCCTTGGAATAGTACATACCTAAGGGGGGTTAGTTGTATTCAATTTCTTATTCAGAAGAGTTTCCAATAACTCAGGGGGAGATATGTTTTTCTTTTTATTTTTACTTTATGTTTTGTGCTTTCCAAAAATGGGTAGATTTTTGAGTCAAAAGTTCTCTTTTGACTTTTATGTCTTGTTTTGGAAATCACAAATGTCTTTTCTAATCTTAATGACTATTCTTATCGTACTAACTATACTGATTGTACTGACTATGCTGATCGTAATGACTATGTTGATTGTACTGACTATGCTAATCGTACTGACTCTGTCAATCATACTGACTCTGTCAATCATACGGACTCTGTAAATTGTAATGAATCTGTTAATCGTAATTACTATTTTACATCATACTCACTTTGAATTATATCAATACATTACACTAAGTAATACTTATAGTACTCATACATTTATCACATGCTTGTTTTTATTATTTATCAATACATTTCAACTGTACCTATGTTTATCATCTTCATATATCTTTTTTTAAACAAAACGATGTCGTGGAGTTAGTTATAAACTAATCAAAATGATGTCATGTTTTCTATTTCATTATGACCGTTATAATGCCACGTGTCCAAGTCCCTCCGAGTTTTCCAGAGAAATATGACCATTGGAAGAAATATGACCATTGGAACCTGAAGTCTGTAAATAAGAGGTCATTTGAAGCTGATATAAGGCTATAAAATTGGGACTGATCATTCTATGCTATCAAGTTCTAGAGACAAATGTTGTGACTTCACTCTTGCTTTGTTCGAAAGCCTTGAAACTATAAATCTTGAATGGCTCGTTCATAGTTTTTGTATTTCAATAAGTGCTTTGTTTTGTTTTGGGTGACCGATCTGGTGATAACGATCGATGGATACTGGGAATAGGCAGACAATGCTACCAATCATCATATCGAGGGATTTCAAGTGATTGAAAGACAGAGGTGCTGATTACCCGCAAAATCGAGGGCTTGTTGGGATAACAAGAAAAACGTACCAATCATCGTATCGAGAGCTTGAGGGGATAGCAAGATAGACGTACCGATCATCGTATCGAGGGCTTTCCATGGTGGTGTTAAGACATACATCTTATCCTAGGTGAATGAATAACCCTTCTCTTTGGGTCAAAAGAATTGTAGTAATTTTACATTTCCGCTGTTGTTTTTTTTAATAATGGGAATTGTATTATTTAACTTTATTCATTTCTTATTCATTTTTAATTGTTTCAATTACAATCATACTATTAAAAATTGTATCGTTTGATTCTATATACTTTATTGTAGAATTAATCACTTATATTACTCTGATTATTGTATTCATCTTGAATACAGTTTCTTTACATTTCTTATAGTATTACATTGTATCATACCTTATAACCAAGACAATTGTAGTTAGTTGTATCTCTTGTGAATTGTATTAGTTTAATACCATTTAAAATAATTTCTTAAGTGTTTAAAACAAAGTTTTTCAAAAATACAATTCACCCCCTTCTTGTATTGTTCCATCTAATATACATAGACATCTACATTTTCGATCCAACACCCTAATCCTCAGAATCCGATAATCCCTCAATTCCAGAAAAACATAAAACTCAACCATAGAAAAACATAAACCCATAGCTTTAGAAAACCCCAATCCCATAGCAATATAACACCCTAAACCATCATCCATAGAAAAATGTAAACCCTAAGCCCAAGAAAACCCCAATCCCTAACCCCCAAAAAACCGTTAACCAACATTCTGAAAAACACTAAACCCTACGCAACATAAGACCCCAAACCCTTAACCACAGAAAACCTTAAACTCTCATCCTCAAAAAATCCTAAACCCTGAGCACTAGAAAACCCCAATCCATCATCCTTGGAAATCCCTAAACCCTCATCCTTAGAAAACAATAAACCCACAAACCCAAAAAATTCTAAACCCTAGCCCAAAAATCCTAGAAACCCTCTCAACCCTAGAAAAACCAAAACACTTATACCGAAAAAAACCATAAACCGTTAGCCCCATAAAACCTTAAATGTCAGTCCAAAAAACCCTAAATCCACATCCCTAGAAAAAATTTAATCCTCATCCCCAAATAACACAAGACCCCCATTCCCAAAAAACCCTAAACCCTCAAGCTCAAAAAATCATAAACCCTCAGTCCAAAAAAACCCTAAAACCTCATCCCAAGGAACGAGTAATCCCTCACCCCTAAAAAACCATAAAACCTCATCCCGAAAAATTCATAAACCCTCATTACTCAAAAAAAACCTAAACCCTAATCCCAAAAAACGCAAACAATCATCCTAAAAAACCATAAAACCCCATCCCCAAAAGCCCTAAATTAGCATCCCTGAAAACCCTAAACCCTCAGCACCAAAAAATTCTAAACCCTTGGCCCAAAAAATGCAAAATAATATCCACAAATATCCCAAAACCCTCTACAAAAACAAAAAATATGTAAACCCATAGTTGTAAAAAACCTAAAACCCTCATCCCCAAAAAAATCATAAATCCTCAGCACCGAAAAATCTTAAATGTTCATCCTTAATAAACCCTAAAACCATAACAAAAAAACCGTAAACACTCAGCCCTACAAAAACATAAACCCTCATCTTTAAAAAAATTACTAACCCCTTATCCTCAAAAAACCATAAACCCTCAGCCCCCCAAAAACCCAAATCCCATATCCCCAATAGTACCAAATAAATCATCCCTAGAAAATTCTAAACCATTTTACCGAAAAACCCTAAAATATTGGCCCTAAAAAATCCAAAACCATCATTACCAAACAATCCTAAACCCTCAGCCCCCCAAAACCCACAAACCCTCATTCCCTAAAAACTGTAAACCCACTGCCAAAAAAACACTAAAACCTCAGTAGTAAAAAAAACATTAGCCCCAGAAGTCCCTAAAACCTCATCCCCAAAAATCCTAATCCATTTAACCCAAAACCTGAAACCCTAATCCCCCAAAAAACCTAAACCCTCACTCTAAAAAAGCCCTATACGCTAATCACCCCAGAAACCTTAAACCCTTAGCTCCAAAAAACCCTAAACCCTCATCCCCTAGAAAACATAAACCCTAGCCCCAAAAAACCCTAATCCATCAGCCCCAAAATACTATAAACCCTAAACCAAAATAATATATAAACCCAGAGACCTTGAAAACCCTAAATCATCAACCACATAAAACACTAAACACCCATATGAAAAAACCCTTAACTCTCAGTCCCAAAAAGCCCTAAACCACATCCTCATAAAACCCTAAAACATAGTCACCTAAAAAACATGATCTCACATCCCGAGACAACCATAAACCCTCAGCCCTAGAAATCCCTAAAACCATATCCTTAGAGAACCCAAAAATCTCATCCCAAAAAAACCCAAACCATAAACACCCAAAAAAAACCAAAACCCTCATCCCAAAAAATACACTAAACCCCCTATCCTAAGAAACCCTAAACACTAATCCCCCAAAAAACCCTAAACACTCATCCCTAAAGGTTCCTAATCCATCATACCTAATGAACCATGAACGCTCAACCTGAAACAACTTTAACCCTTATCCCCATAAATGGTAAACCCTCTGAGAAAAATCACTAAACACTTAGCCCCAAAATTCCCTAAATGTTGATCCCCAAAAAAACCCAAAAACCATATCCTAATAAAACCCTAAACATGTAGCCTTAGAAACGCTGAACCCTATGTCCAAAAATTCTCTTAAACCCTTGGCCCCAATACTCGAAAACGCTATCCCCAAAAACCGAAAACCCTCATCCCCGAAAAACCTGAAACCCCTAGCCTTAAAAAACCCAAAACCCTAATCCCAAAAAAACCCTAAACCATCAACCCCAAAAAACAAAAATTCTAAACCACAAAAATAACACTATACACTCAGACCCAAAAAACTATAAACCTGAACACAAAAAACCTACACCCTGAAACCAAAAAACACTAACACCTCAGTCCCAAAATAACCTCTAACCTAATTAAAAAAACCCAAAACCCTTAGCCCCAATAATACCAAATCCCTGATCACCCAAAAAATAATAAACACCCTTCAAAGAACAAATTAAAACCCTCAACACCAAAAAATGTTAAACCCACATAACCAAAAAAACATAAACCATCAACTCTAAAAACCATAAAAACTCATCACCAAAAAACCCTAAACCCTCATCCATAAAAAACCCAAAATACTTGGCTCTAAAAAACCCAAAAATATTAGCCTCAAAAAATACCTAAACCCTCAACCCCAAAACTATAAACCATTAACCCAAAAAAACCCAAACCCTCAACCCCGAAAAAACCTAGACCATCAACCCTAAAAAACTTTATACCCTCATCCGCAAAAATCCCTAAACTCTCATCCCAAAAACCCTATTCCCTCATCCCCAAAACATTATAAAACCCCATCCCAAAAAAACATTATAATACTAGCCCCAAAATACCATAATCCCTCAACCAAAAATTCTCTAAGCCCACAGCCCTAGAAAAACCTAACCCCTAAACACCATAAAACCCTAAACCCATATCCAAAAAACCACTAATCCTTAATCCCAAGAAAATACTAAACCATCATATATAGAAAACCCTAAACACCCACCCCTAGAAAACCCTAAACCCATAGCCCCATGAAAACATAATCCTTTAGACTGTGAAAACCCTAAACCCATAGCCCCAAAAAATCCTAAACCCTTGGCCCCATAAAACCCTAAATCCTCATCATCATAAAACACTGAAACCTAGTCCTAGAAAACCCTAGACCCTTAGTTCAACAAAACCATAAATCCTAATCTAAAAAAACCTTAACCATGAACCCTAGGAAATCCTAAACCCAAAGAACTGGAAATCATTAAACCCTCGTCCCAGAGAAACCTAAACACTTATCCACATAAAACCCTAAACCCTCATACCTATAAAACCCTAAAATACTAGCCTCATAAAACCCTAAACCCTTATCCCCAAAAACCATAAATCCTCGTCCCAAAAAACATAAAAACCTAAACATAAATAAACCTAAACCCCCTTATTAAAAAAATACCTAAACCCCTTTCCCCCAAACCACTAAACCCCCAGCCCCAAAAAAACCCTAAACCCTCATACAGAAAAACCCATAAAACTCCACCTGATAAGACCATATATACTCAAACTCAAGAAACTCTAAGACCAAAACAACAAAAACAAAAACCCTCAACCCCAGAAAACACAAAATCCTTATCCTCAAAAATCCATTAACACTTATTCCCAAAAAAACTGTAAACCCTTAGCCCTAAAATCTATAAACAGTCATCCCCAAAAAACCCTAAACCCTAATCCCAAAAAAATCAAAAACCCTAACCATAAAAAACCCTCAACCCTAAAAAACATTAAACCCTTAGCCACAAAAACACTAAACCCTTGGTTGCAAAACATTATAAACCATCACCCACAAAAACCCAATACCCTCATCTCCCAAAAATTGCATAACCATAGCCTAAAAACATCCAAAACCCTTAGTCCTAAAAAATCCTAAACCCTCTTCCCAAAAAAACCATAAACCTTGAGGCCCAAAAAAGAATAAACCCTCAGCCCAAAAACCCAAAAAACCCTCAGTGATAAAAAACCCTGAACCCTCAAAACCTAATAACCTTAAACCCTAATCACCCAAAAAACTAAAATCCTAAACCACAAAAAACCCTAAATCCTTAGGCCTAAAAAATCTGAAATCCACAGCCCAAAAAAACCTAAACCCTCACACCTAAAAAAATATCAACCCTCGTCCCACAAAACCTGAAACCCAATATCCCAAAAACCATAAACCCTAATCTCAAAAAAACCGATAAGCACTCAACCCCAAAAAACAAAAATCCCCAACCTCAAAAAATGCTGAATTCTCATCGCAAAAAAAACATTAAACCCTCATCCCCTAAAAACTGAAACCCACAACCCCCAAAAAACCAGAAACAATCAACCCCCAAAAAATGTAAACCCTCATCCCAAAAAAAACAATAAACCCTCATTCCAAAAAAACCCTAAACCCTCATCCCCCAAACCTCTAAACCCTTAGCACAAAAATCATTAAAACCCCATCTAAAAAAACTATAAACCCTCATCCAAAAAGAACTATAAACCCACATCCCTAAAAAACCCTAGACCCACATCCCCAGAAAACCATAATCCCTTAGCCTCAAAACCCTGAACCCTTAACACCAAAAATCCTTCAACCGTCAACATAAAAAAATCCTAAACCATCTTCCCCCAAAAAACCCTAACACCTCAGCCCCAAAAAGCCCCTTATTGTCTGCCTCAAAAATTCTAAAACCTCATCCCCAAAAAACCATAAACACTTTCCCCCAAAATCCCTAAACCATCATCCCCAAGAAATAATAAACCCATATCCCAAAAAAACCCTAAACCCACATCCCCCCAAAACCCAAAACCCTCATCAATAAAATATCCTAAACTCTTATCCCCAAAAAACCCAAAACACTCAACCCCCAAAAAACATAAACACTCCACCCCAAAACGCCCTAAACTATCATCCCCAAAACATCATAAATTTTCAGTACTGAAAAACCTAAACCAAAATCCCCCAAAACTCTCAACCCTCCTCCCGAAAAAAACCCTAATAACCCATCCCCAAAAAACCCTAAACCCTCAACACCAAAAAACCCTCAACCGTCAACCCCAAACAATCATAAACCTTGTGAATCAAAAAACCCAATAACCTCATCCCTAAAATCACTAAAACTCATCCCCAAAGAACCTAAACCCTCATCCCCAAAAAACCCTAAACCCTCAACCCCTAAAAACCATAAAAATTATGCCATAAAACCATAAATCCTCATCCAAAATAACCCTAAACCCTAAACCCCAAAACCCTCTACACTTATCCAAAAAAACACCTATTCCTTTATCCCCAAAAACCATAATCCCTCAAAACCGAAACACTCTAAACCCTCAGCCCCAAAAAAACATATATCGTCATCCCCAAAAATATGTTAACCCTTAGCCCTAAAAATACTGAATAATTATTTTCAATAAACTATCAACCCTCATCCCCAAAAAACCGTCAACCCTCATCACAAAAAACCATCAACAATTAACTCTAAAAAACACTCAACCTTCATCCATAAAAAACCCTAAACAATCAACTAAAAAAATACCACAAACCTCATCCCCAAAACACTCAATACAGATCCCCATAATCCATCATCACTCATCCCTCAATTTTTTTAGACCCTCCATAAAAATCCTAAACTTTTTGCACCAAAAAACCCAAAACCCAAAACCCCCTAAAGTACCTCAATCCTCATCCCTGAAATACCCCCAATCCTCATAAAAAAACCATCAACTCTATTACACAAAAAATCATCACCCCAAAGCCCCAAAAAACTGTCAAACCTTATCCTCAAAAAACCCTCAACCGTAGGCCCCAAAAGACCCTCAACCCTTAGCAGAAAAAACCCTAAACATTTATTTGAAAAAAATCCAGAACCCACATCCTAAAAAACCATAAACTCTTATACCCAAATAACCATAAACCCAAATCCCCAAAAAATCATCAACCCTCATCATAATAAATTCCTCAACCATCATCCACAAAAAATACTAAACCAATATCCCCCAAAAATCCCTAAACATTCATCCCAAAGAAATACTCAACCCTATGCCACAGGAATCCATCAACCCTCAAACCCAAAAAATTAACACAAACCACTTTCCCAAATAACCCTCAACCATAATACCTAAAAAAACCTAAACCCTAATCCCCCCAAAACCCCTCAAACCTCAGCTCCCCAAACCCAAATCCCTTATCCCAAAAAAATATTCATCTTTCAACCTTGAGGGTTTATGTTTTTTTTGGAAGAGGGATTAGGTCTTGTTAGGGATGAGGTTTTTGGGTTTTTTGGGGATCATGGATTAGGATTTTGGGGGTCTCGGGTTTTTAGGGGTTTACTATTATTTTCATACTGAAGGTTTAGAGTTTTTTTATGACTACGATTTTAGTGTTTTTTTGGGCGATGGTTTAAGGTTTTTATGGATGAGGGTTAAGATGTTTTTGTGGAAAATGTCAAGATACTAGATTGTATCATGAGACCTACCAATTCATCGAGGAGCTATAGCGGGATTCACCCACAATTTATCAAGTCCAATGCATTCCTCATATGAAATGGTTTAAACATAACATAAACATTCATATTAAAACTAGAATATGAAATGTCAATACATTATCCATAAAAAATGAATGGTATAAAAGTAACACATCCATAGTCAAACATATCACAAAACCTTAAATACAATATGGATGTTTTCTATCCTAATAAATCAACTTCAAATAAGCTTAAAATCCATCATAGATGAAATGAAAACTTTTTTTAGAGAAATATGTCTTTCTATATTGAAATCATTTTAGAGACACATAATTTATAAATAAAAAATTTATTTTGAAAATATTCTAATATGCTTGTAAGGGAAGCTTCGATGATGTTATAATGGTGGAAAATAGCTACACCCGCCATATAAGTTAAAAAAAGACATTCTTACCTTAATTTTTTCGAAAGGGTTAAAAAGTACCTTGTTTCGAAAACGAAGAAAATATTCCTTTCAAACCATTTTATAAAAAGTCAAACAATGGTATAAATGTATTTCACCCATAGTCTAGTAAATAGTAAAAAAATTTTGGAATACATTTTTAAGAAACCCGGATGTGGATGATAATGAGGTCCCAATAGATAATTACATATAAACAACCTCGGATAATGAAGAGATTGTAAAATTAACCCTTACCTTATACTTTTCCTTGATCGAGGGTAGGTTAACCTACTGTATAATGGTGAAATAATTTTTATTAAATTATTCAAGAATCATATACATTAATATGATATCATATATGATCTTTTAACATTTCTTTGTTAATAATATCTTAGTATTATTGTTGTTTCAGGTGTTAACAGATTTGTTTTCCTTTATATTAGTTGTCATATTTGTTAAAGATGGGATGTATCTTATTCATATCCAGAATTTTATCAAGTCTTTAAAAATTATTTTTAATCATAAAATAAAAATTAGTCTTGAATGGATATGATGGGGAATGAATCTCATCGCGTTCGTGGAGACAATAATCCATACGTACGCACGAGTGATAATATCATTATTTTGATTTTATAATAATATATAATTGGATGGTATATCATATATAAATAATAATTATCATGTTATATTTATTATTTACATAAATTATAAATCATTATTATACCCATCCAAATAATAATGTATTGAATAGCAATAACACCACGACATGGAGACGGTAAGTCGTACGTACGCATGTTTGGTGACATTTCATTCAAAGTATTAATAGAATAATGAATAATGTTGTACCATATTTATAATAACATAACATTATATAGAAGTTACTGGAGTTATTATTTTATAATTGAAACAACAAAGAAAGAGGATTTGGAAGAAGAAAGGAACTTGTAAGAGGTGATGAAATATTTACCTCTTCTTCAGGTTCTTCCTTTTGATTTGATCAAAAGGGATCCTTAGGTTATCTTTATGACTAAAGTAATGCCTCTATGATGAAGGTAGGATATATTGGAGGGAATTTTGTCAGGTTTTGTCTGAGCCAAATGCCTATGAAGGTGTGAATTAGAGATAAGTGGGAGTGCCCTTTTATAAGAGTGGTGAGGGGTACCTTAGGAAAAGCTAGAAATATTAATTTATAATAAACTAGTTTTCGGTTTCTAATGGTTCCAAAATGTATTATTTAAAGGAAAAGGTAGGTATGGGTCTAAATCCTTTCATCAAATAGGTTTTATATGGTTTTGGGTCACTATATTAACCGTATATTTTAGATTTAACTCTTAATTAAATAGTTTGACATTTACCATGTCTCTTTGTATTTTTATATTATATGGTTAATAAATTTACTATATACATTCAAGCGAATCAAAAGTGGTTCATTAATAATAAACCTATCATTATATAAGTATTTTTGCCAAAAATTAGAATTTTAGGAAAGGAATATCAATTAATAATATAATATATGTTTTAAAAACTCTTTTATGTTAATTTTGACCCTATTTGGTATTTTGTTTTTGTCAGATTTATAACAGCATTATTACATCAAAAAAAAATTATCTAACCAACCCTAATATATCATATTAACCTATAAAATTAGTTTAATTCATAAAAAGTCTCAAATTACATTTATTTGGATAATTATAACATCAATTATTTTAATATTTCATTAATTAGGTAATTATTGCATCATCATTGTGTCATAAATAAATTAAATTATTTAATGTCTAAAAAATATAAATAAAACACCATTCTGTAGGAAATATTTTTATATTTATAATTAATATTTATAGTCTAATTTACTTTATGTTTAACCCTATATTAAAAATGTTTTAGTTATTAAACATTGATTTTAACACTTTTAACTCTTCTTTGAATTAAATAATAATAAATGTCCTAATCTAATCCAAGTGGACCCAAAGGATTATAATTTATTCCTAAGGTTGTATTTGGTATAATTAAACTTATCTAATATAATTAGGACATGTGTTAGGGTAATAATAATATCATTTTTACCCATAATTTCCCTATTTACTTTTAACCGTGGTAAATAAAAGTAAAAAGTTACTATTCACCAAAAATTATTTTCAACTTATTGAACCACATTTTACATACTGATATAAACTATGTCTCTAATTTTTTTTGAAATTCAACTCATATAAGTGGTATAATTAATTTTTTTGTAAATTCTCAAATGCTCCTTGGAGGTGGGTAAAAGACGGTAAAATGATCAATAAAATTTTTATATATCTAAAATTATTATAAACTAACTCCAATGAATTACATTGGACTTATATAGGTATTATTTATCTATTTTGACCTAAAATTAATTTAAATAAAATAAATAATTATTTAAATAAAAAGTCGATTTTAAACAATAACTCAATATTTTTCATTATTCATCAAAAATTTAAAGTTTTCATAAAAATACCAAAAATTCACCCTATGCTAATTTCGATACTCCGAATCCAAAAATGAAGTCCATTTTGAAATATAAAATTTATAAATTTTAAAAAAGTGGGTATTACTATTCATAATGGCTAGTTTGATTGGTTGTGGTGTGTTAGAACTCGAAGTTGCGTACAACACATGCTATTGTATTATTCAAAGAGAAGTGTCCCAGGGAAGCTTGGGGTGTTACATTCTCCCCTCCTTCAAATAATTACATCCTTGAAATTTCTAGAGTATTACTGCGTAAAAAGACTCGGGTGGTTCTTCATCATAAGTTCCTCAAGTTCCCACATTGCCTCTTCCATCTTATGGTTTCTCCATAGAACTTTTACCAGACGAGTCATTCGGTTTCTCAACACATGTTCTCTTGTCTCAAGAACCTTGACAGGCTCTTCACAATAAGAAAGATTAGGTTCCAATTCAAATTCCTCATAGGTGAGTACATGCATTGGGTCAGGCAAGTATTTTCTCAATAGTGATATGTGTAATACATCGTGAACTTTGGAGAGACTTGGAAACATTGCCAATTGGTAAGCTACAACCCCAATTCGCTCTAGAATTTCGAAAGGTCCGATGTACCTGAGACTCAATTTTCCCTTCTTACTGAAACGTATAACACCCTTCCCTGGAGATAACTTCAAGAAAACATGATCTCCTACCTGAAAATCCAAATCCTTCCTTCGGTTATCAGCATAGCTCTTTTGTCTACTTTGAGCTGCTTTGATGTGGTTTTGGATTACCTTCACCTTTTCCATCGTTTCCTCCACCAGTTTTAGGCCAACGAGTTTTCTTTCACCAACATCATCCCAACAGTTTGGTGTGCGACATCTCTTTCTGTATAATGATTCATATGGTGTCATCTAAATACTTGAATTAAATCTATTATTATAGGAAAATTCTATGAAAGGTAAATATTGATCCTACAAACCTTGAAATTCAAGTGAGAATGATATCAACATGTCTTTTAAGGTTTGAATAGTCCATTCTGATGGTCCATCAGTTCGGGGGTGGTATGCAGTGCTCAAACGAAGTTCAATATCTAGGGCTTTCTGAAGACTTTTCTAGAATCTTGATGTAAAACGTGGATCATGATCAGAAACAATCGATAGGGGTACTCCATGAAGTCTTAAAACTTCATTAAAATATATTCTTGCTAATCGTTCAACTGGTAAATCTTCTATTATAGCAAAAAAAAGTGTTGACTTGGTAAGATGACCAACAATGACCCATATTGTATCATTCCTTCTAGGAGTCTTTGGTAGTCCCATGAAAAATTCCATTGTAATATTATCCCATTTCCACTTAGGTATGGGAAAAGGTTGCAAGACTCCTCTAGGATGTTGCCTTCTAGCTTTCACTTGTTGACAAACCAAGCATCTTGAAACAAAATCTGCAATCTCCCTCTTCATGTTGTCCAACAAAAAATGTTCCTTCAAATATATATACATTTTTGTGATACCAGGGTGTATAATGAAATTGGAACTATGAGCATCATCCAACAATTCCGTTTTTAGATCAGGTATATCAGGAACATAAAGTCTCTTCCCAAATTTCAAAATTTCATCTTCATATACAATGTTACTCAATCTCCCATCATTCACATCTTCAATCTTCTTTAGAAACTCTTCATCATCAGTCTGAGAACTCTTTATCTGTTCTAGTAAAGATGATTTGGCAACCATTTGAAAAAGTATTGATGTTTCACCTTCCATGGTGATTCCCATATCTATCTTTACCAGATCCATGTATATAGGATCCTTTTCAACTCTCATATTGTTCAAAACACCACGATCCTTTCTACTCAAAGAATTTGCCACCTTATTTTCCTTCTGCGGGTGGTAGTTTATAGTGCAATCAGAATCCTTGAGTAGTTCAGACCATCTCCTTTGCCTCATGTTGAGTTCTTTCTGTGAGAAAATATACTTCAAACTCTTGTGATCAATATATATCTCACATTTTTCACCATATAGATAGTGTCTCAAAATCATCAAAGCAATGATTACAGCTGATAACTCATGATCATGAGTAGGATAGTTTTTCTCTCTAATTTTTAGCTATCTTGATGCATAGGAAATAACCCTATCATTCTACATAAGGACACAACCAATTGATTTCTTTGATGCATCACTATAAATAACAAACCCATCATTCCCCATTAGTAGAGTCAATATAGGAGCATTGACTAATATTCTCTTCAATTCTTCAAAACATTCTTCACACTCTTTTTTCCAAACAAATTTAACCCCTTTAAATGTGATCTTGTTTAATGGGTTATCCAATAGAGAATAATTATAGACTAAATGTCGATAATAACCTACTAAACCAATAAAATGGTGTACCTCAGTTATACTCGTCAGTGCTGGCCATTCATGGATTTCTCTTATCTTAGAAGGATCAATGAAGATTCCATACTTAGCGACTATATGGCTGAGAAAAGAAATCTCCTGAAGCTAGAATTCACACTTGCTAAACATCCCATATAATTCATGTCTTCTCAGAGTCTGTAGGATAATGCGCAAATAATTTTCATGATCTTCGTATCTTTTGGAGTATACGAAGATATCATTAATAAATACCACTACAAAGTCATAAAGATATTCCTTGAAAACTCTATTCATTAGATCCATGATGACAGAGGGTGCATTAGTCAATCCAAAAGGCATTATTGTAAACACATAATGCCCGTACCTGATTCAAAATTCTATTTTCGAAATGTCATCCTTCTTCACAAACAACTGATGATATCCAGATCAAAGGTAAATCTTTGAAAATTATTGAGCTCCATGAATTTGGTCGAATAAATCATCAATGCGAGGTAGGGGATACTTGTTATTTATTGTTATAGCATTGATCTCCCTATAGTCAATGCACAACCTCATAGATCCATCTTTCTTCTTAACAAAAAGGGAAAGGGCTCCCCATGGATAAACACTAGGGAGAATAAATCCCTTATTAATCAATTCCTCTCGTTGTTTCTTTAGTTCCACTAATTCCACAGTGGCCATTCTGTAAGGGGTCTTCGATAGGGGCCTTGATCTAAGAATTAAATCAATGGAAAAGTCAATTTCTTGTTATGGAGGATGTCCAAGTAAATATTCTGGATACACATCAACATATTCATTCACAATAGGTACATCCTCTATTTGAACATTATTTTCCTCACCCACAGTTATTTCATTCTCTTCCTCCCCAATATTTGAATTTAGTTGAGCTATTGGGTGTGGATCTAGATAAGAATTAGGTGGCATTGATTCTTCTATAAATATAAGGTGTTCTTTATCATCACCATAAAAAATAGTAACCTCATTCTTCATAAAATAATTTTTTGCATCATGGCCTAAAATCCAATACATACTGAGGATTATATCATATTTGATCATGGTTATAACGATGATATCAGCAGATAAAGAACAATTATATTCCCTAATGGGGATTGATTCACACAACATTGTTGTAATGATACTTCTCTTAGGAGTCTTTACTAAAAAATCCCTTGTTAAATCAAATTGGAAATATCTAATTTTCTTAGAAAACTGGGATGATATGAAATAATGCGATGATCCAGAATCAAATAATGCAATTTCAAAACGTGAGGAAACAATTAAATTACCTTCCACTACGTCTTTTAAAGCTTCAACCTCAGCAGTAGTGATAGCATAATCTTGTCCTTGATCCCTTGTCCTTTTCTAAGTTAAGTTCCCTTAGCACTTGGAACATTCATTTGCATAATTCCCCCTTTCTCTACAATTGTAGCATTCAACATCGACAACCTCTTTCTTCCCCTTGTAATCACGAGCTTGGTGGCCTTTTTCACTACATGTGTAACAGACTCCCATTCCATTCAGGAATGTACCAGGGTGTTTCTTCCCACATTTACTGTAGTATGGATATTTAAATTTTCCCTTATTCCCATTATTTCCATTTCCAGAGTGTTTAGTAGATCTCTTCTCCTCTTGCTTTTCTTTAATGTTTTAAGACTTACAGAATTATTTTTCTGTCTTGATAGCACATGAGACAATATATTCGTACGATGAGAAGGATTGTAAGACTAATGATCAACAGAGAAATGGTTTTAACCCATCAAAGAAATTAACAATCTTACTTCTTGGGTTACGTAAATAATTTTCATCATGCCTCGCTAACCATGTAAAGTTAGCCTCATACTTTGCGACATTCTCATCCTCCTTTTTTCTCAGACTCAGAAATTGTCTTTCCATATTTTCTCAATGGTCATGAGGAAAGTATTTTTCTAAGAAAAGATCTTTATACTCCCTCCATTCTATATTTGATACTTCATTATCTCCCTTTGTGTTTTGAATAAATGACCCCCATTGATTAGCATCTCTAGTGAGGTGGTTAACTACCATGAAAACTTTTTCCCTTTCACTACTCCCCAAGGCTTGGAATATTTTCCCTAAGAAATTTATCCATTGATCAGCTACTAATGGATTTATACTCCCATTGAATGTTGATGGTTTTTGCCTCATGAAGTGATCTAACATTGATCCTCCACTTTGTGGATCAGGGTGCTCCATACAGTTAAAGTTATTATTCATAACCTGAGTGTGTTGTCCCAGTATGGTGATTAGCTTATCATAACGAGTTGCATCACCAACCCCACTATAATAATCTTGAGTAGGAGGTAAATATCTAAATGGAGTGTGTGAATTAAAACGGTTTCCATTCCTTCCACTAGGCGCCATTTCTAAATAATGGCATAAACTAGATTAGTTTATGAATCAAAATACATAATTCCAAACTTGCAAAACACTAAACATAAACTAAAAAATTTATGGATATAATCCATTATCATAAAAATGTTTTCATTGAGGAAGTATATACTTATAAAACCTTCATAATTATTTGTAATGAAAATGATTATTATCCTAAGCATATCCCCCGGGAGTGTCGTAACCAGGAGTGCAGCAAGGCCCGTTGTCGTGCACTAGTTACCGTTCGAGTCTAGCTCAAAGCGTTGTTTTTGGGTTTTACCCCTAGGTACATCCATGCCAGAGCTACCTCTATCTGATCATATCCAGATAGGGATGTATTGCTTTGAAAACTTAAAAAATCTGTACAATTCCAAAATTCTAGGAAGTTCTTCTATACTAATCCTCAAAGTATATCTCAGGGATATGTGCACTAATCAGAGTTTATCTACATCTAGTTTTCCAAGGATTGTACTAAACTTCCTCTGATACCAACTGTAACTCCCCGACCCAAGTTACCCAGAGTCAGTGAATTATTACAAAACATTGTTATGATCACAAAAGATCAAGTCTGAAAAGATCGATTAGTTTAGTACCCTTGGAATTACTAGATACATTCATAAGGTTTACATTACATCATAAATTGGATAACTACAACAACATTGTTTCCATAGAAAACACTGATATCCCATAGACTATCCTTTCCGGTCAGTCATAATATACTTCTTCGCATCCTGGGAAAAATAAAACATATAAAGAGGTGATCTCAGATGCTCAGTAAGGATAACAATATAGCAGAAACATTCATAAATAAGCATAAAAATATAAGGCAATGTATAAGACTAAAATAAAAGCCTTTTAAACATGGAATTCAGAATAATATAGCAAAGATAAAAATCAAATAATTCCATTAACGTATTCAAATTAATATTATACTAGTTTAATAATCACATGCAATATCAATAGCCACTTTCATAATGATGGAATGCATAATGCCAGACTTTTATAACCACATAGTCAAAGCCTTGTGCCAAGACTAAAAATAATATTTTTTCAAGTCCTTGTGCCAAGACACTAGTTTGTCTCAAGAGACCTTCTGATGCATCGAGGAGCTATAGCAGGCTCCACTCGTCACTTACTATGTCCAATGCTTTCCTCATATGAAAAGGTTTAAACATAACATAAACATTAGTTTTAAAAATAGCATAATAAATGTCAATACTTTATCCATAAACCATGATTGGTATAAAAATAACATATCCATAGTCAAAAATGTCACAAAACCTTCAACACAATATGGAAGTTTTGTATCATTATAAATAAACTTCAAATAAGATTAAAATGCATCATAGATGAAATCAAAACCTTTTTTAGAGAAATATCTCTTTCTATTTTGAAATCATTTAAAAGTCACATAATTTATAAAGAAAATATTTGTTTTTAAAATAATCCTATAAGCTTTTAATGGAAGCTTAGACGATGTTATAATGGCGGAAAATAACCACACCTTCCGTATAAGTTAAAAAAAGACATTCTCACCTTAATTTTGTCAAAAAGGTTAAAAAGTACCTTGTTAGGAAAATGACAGGATGATTCCTTTCAAACCATTTTACAAGAAGTCAAATAAGGTAATAAATTACTTTAAACCATATTATAGTAAATAGTAAAAATGTTTTGGAATACATTTTTATGAAACATGTATGTGGATGATAAAGAGGTCCCAGTAAATAATTACGTATAAACAACCCTAGATAATGAAGAGATTGTAGAATTAACCCTTACCTTGTAATTTTCCTTGGATGAGGGTAGGTTAACCACTTTTATAATGGTGAAATAATTTTTATTAAATTATACAAGAATCATATACATTAATAAGATATCATATATTTTCTTTTAACATTGCTTTGTTAATAATATCTTAGTATTATAGTTGTTTTGGGTGTTAATGGATTTGTATTCCTTTATATTATTTGTTATGTGAGTCATATTTATTAAGTATGAGATGTATCTTATTCATATACAGAATTTTATAATGTCTTTAAACATTATTTTTAATCATAAAATAAAAATTAGTATTGAATGGATACGATGGGGTATGAATCACATCGCGTTCATGGAGACGGTAAACTGTACGTACGCACGAGTGACAATATCATTATTTTGATATTAAAATAATATATCATTGGATGGTATATCATATATAAAAAATCATTATAATTTTATATTTATTATTTACATAAATTACACATCATTATTATACCCATCCAAATAATAATGTATTGAATAACAATTACACCCCGACGTGGAGACGGTAACCAGTACGTACACATGTATGGTGACATGTCATTCAAAGGATGGATAGATTAATGAATATGTATGTACCATATTTAAAATAACATCAAAGTATATAAAAGATACTATAGTTATTATTTAATAATGGAAACAGTAAAGAAAGAGGATGTGGAAGAAGAAAGGAACTTGAAAGAGGGGATGAAATATTACCTCTTCATCGGGTTATTTCTTTTGATTTGATCAAAAGGGATCCATAGGTTGGCTTTATGACTAAAGGGAGGCCTCTAGGATTAAGTAAGGATAGTTGAGAGGGTATTTGGGTAGGTTTTGGCTGGTAAAAATGGCTTTTAAGGTTTGAATTAGAGAGAAGGGGGAGTGCCCTTTTATAATAGGGGTGAGGGGCACCATAGGAAAATCTAGAAATATTATTTTATAATAAATCATTTTCGGTTTATAATGGCTCCAAAATGGTTTATTTAAAGGATAAGGTGGGTATGGGTTGAAAAACACTCAACAAATAGGTTTTAGACATGTTTGGTCACTATATTGACCTTATCTTTTATATTTAACTCTTAGTTAAATAGTTTGACATTTACCATGTCTCTTTGTATTTTTATATTATATGGTTAATAAACTTATTATATACTTCCAAGAGAATCCCAAGTGGTTCATTAATGATTAAAATATCATTATATAAGACTTTTGGATGAACCTTATAATTTTTGGAATATAATATCAATTAATAATATAATATTTGTTTTTAAAAAATCTTTTATGTCAATTTTGACACTATTTGGTATTTTGTTTTTGCTAAATTTATTACAACATTATTAATTCAAAAACAAATTCATATAAACAACCCTAATATATTATATTAACCTATAAAATTATATAAATTCATAAAAAGTCTCAAATTACATTTATTTGGAAAATTAAAACATCAATTATTTTAATATTTCATTAATTAGGTAATTACTACATCATCATTGTGTCATAAATAAATTAAATTATTTAATATCTAAAAAATATAAATAAAATACCATTATTTAGGAAATATTTTTATATTTCTAATGAATATTTATAGTCTAATTTATCTTATGTGTAACCATATATTGAAAATGTTTTAGTTATTAAACTTTGATTTTTACTCTTTTAACTCTTATTTCAATTAAATAATAATAAATGTCCTAATCTAATACAAGTGGACCTAAAGGATAATATTTTATTCCTATGTTTGTTTTTGGTCAAATTAAACTTATCAAATAGTATTATGAAATGTTTTAGGGTAATAATAATATCATTTTTACCCTTAATTACCCTATTTACTTTTAACCGTGATAAATAAAAGTAAACAGTTACTATTCACCAAAACTTATTTTCATCTTATTGAACCCCATTTTACATACTGATATCAACATTTTATCTTATATATTTAAAATTTAACTCACAGAAGAGGTAAAATGAAATTGTATGTAAATTTCCAAATGCCCTAGGAGGTGGGTAAAATACGGTAAAAAGTTCAATAAAATAATTATATAACAAAAATTATTATAAACAAATTCCAATGAATTACATTGAACATATATAGGTATTATGTATCTATCTTGACCTAAAATTTATTTAAATAAAATAAATAATATTCTAAATAAAAAGTCGGTTTTAAACAATAACTCAGTGTTTTTCACTATTCATCAAAAATTGATAGTTTTCAGAAAGATAAAAAAATTCACCCTAAGATAATTTCAATACTCCAAATCCAAAAATGAAGCCCCTTTTGAAATATAAAATTTATAAAATTTCAAAAAGTGGATATTACTATTCATAATGCCTAATTTGATTTGTTGTGGTGTGTTAGAACATGAAGTTGCGTACAACACACGTTATTGTATTATTCAAAGATAAGCATAATGTGGAAGCTTGGGGTGTGACAGATGAGGGTGTATGTTTTTTTGGGTTTGTGAGTTTAGGGTTTTTTTGAGTTGAGGGTTTAGGGTTGGGGGGGATTAGGGTTATGGTTTTTTTGACTAAGGTTTTAGTGTTTTTTTGGGTTGTGTGTTTAGGTTTTTCTGGAATTAGGGTTTAATTTTTTTTAGGGATGAGGGTTTAGAGTTTTTTTAGGCTAAGTATTTGGATATTTTTTGTATTAATGTTTAATTTTTTGTATGAGTTTTTAGGGTTTTTCATGTAATAGGATTTATGTTTTTTGGGGGCTATGGATTTAGGGTTTTTTTGGAGATTACGGTTTATGGTTTTTTGGGTTTTAGGATTTAGGGTATTTTGGGGATAATTGTTTAAGGTTTTTTAGGGCTGATGGTTTTTGGATTCCTTATATTGTGGGATTAAGGTTTTTGGGCCTGATGGTTTAGTGTTTTTGGTGGATAAGGGTTCAAATTTTTTGGGGATGAGGGTTTTTGGTTTTGGGGGATGTGGGATTAATGTTTTTTTGGGCAGTGGGTTTAGTGTTTTTGGGGGTTGTGGGTTTTATGTTTTTTGGGGATGAGGTTTTATGGTTTTTTGGGTCTAGGGATTTATGTTTTTTTAGGGATGAGTGTTTAGGTTTTTTTAGGGAATAGGTATTTGTGGTTTTGTGGTTAAGGATTGTGCGTTTTTGTGGCTAATGTTTTGTCGTTTTGGGAATTAGGGTTTTGGGGTTTTGGGGTATGTGTTTAGGGTTTATTAGAGATGAATGTTTTGGGATTTTTGGAACTGAGGGTTTAAGGATTTTTGGGGCTATAGATTTAGGGTTTCTTGGGGCATTAGGTAATTTTGGGACTGAGTGCTTAGGGGTTTTGGGACTCTGAGTTTTGGGAATTTGGGGGATAAATGTTTAGGGATTTTTGTGGGACAATGTATATTGTTTTTCTAGCTGAGAGTCTAGAGGTTTTTGGGGATGGAGTTTGAGGGGTTTTTAGGGATGAGAATTTAGTGATTTCTGGGGTTGTGGGTTTAGGGTCATCTAGGACCAAGGTTTTAGGGTTTTTAAAGATGAGGATTTGGAGTTTTTTATGTCTGAGGGTTTATGTTTTTTTGAGGATGAGGGTTTTGGGATTTTTCATGATGTGTGTTTATGGTTTTTTGGGGATGAGGGATTGGATTTATTTTGGGGCTGATGGTTTAGGGTTATTTTAGAGACTAGAATTTAGGATTTTTTTGGGCTATGGGTTTATGTTTTTTTGTTTTGGGTTTAGGTTTTTCTGTATTGAGTGTTTAGGGTTATATGGAGCTTTGTGTTTAGGGATATTTGGGGGAGATGGTTTAGGGTTTTTAGGAAAATGTGTTTTGATTTTTTTTTGTTGGGGTTTAGGTTTTTTAGGATAAAAGTTTATTTTTCTTTGAGGATGTTGTTTTAGGGTTTTTTAGGGATGAGGGTTTAGGGTTTTTTGGGCTGAGGGTTAATGGTTTCTTAGGGATGAGGGTATATAGATTTTTGGAGCTGTGGTTTTGGTTATTTTTGAGGATTAGGATTTTGGGTTTTTTGAGGCACAGGGTTTAGAATTTTTTGGGGATAAGGGTTTTGTTGTTTTGTGGCAAAGGGTTTAACATTTTTTGGGGTTGTGGATTTAGTGTTTTGTAGGAATTAGGGTTTATTTTTTTATAGGGTTTAGGGTTTTTGGTTTTTATGGGATTAGGTTTTAGGGTTTTTAGGGCTATGTTTATTTTTTTGGTATAAGGTTTGTGGTTTTTTGGGGCTGCGGGTTTTGGTTTTTTTGAGGCTATGGTTGTAGGTTTTTTGGGGGAATAGGTATTAGTGTATTTTTGTGGATGAGTGTTTATGGATTTTTGAGCTAAGGGTTTAAGGTTTTTTCGGGATCTAGGTTTAGGGGTTTTTTGGATAAGGTTTTAGGGTCTTTTGTGGATGAAGTTTTATAGGGGATGAGAGTATATGGTTTTTTGGGGAGGAGGGTTTAGGGATTGTTAGGGGTCAGGGTTTTGGGTATTGGGGGATTCAGGGTTGAGGTTTTTTTTGGCATAAGAGATCATGGATTTTAGTATTGGAGTTTAGGGTTTGTTATTCATAGGGCATAGAGTTTTTTTGGGGGTTGATGGGTTAGTTTTTTTTGGATATGATGGTTTATGGTTTTCTTATGGATGAGGATTTAGAGTTTTTGGGGGAAAGTGGTTTAGGGTTTTTTTGGTTATGGGGTTTTAGTATTTTTTTGTGTTTTTAGGGTATTTTTTGGTCGAGAGGTTAGGTTTTTGGGGGTGAGGGTTTATGGGTTTTTTAGGACCCATTATTTTGGGTTCTATGGGGATGTTGGTTTTGGTTTCGTAGGATGAGTTTTTAGAGTTTTTTTGGGATTGAGATTTAGAGTTTTTTTGGATGAGGGTTTAGGGTTTTTTGGGGTGAAGGGTTTTGGGTTTTTTGGGGCTGAGGGTTTACTATATTTTGGGTAAGAGGGTCTAGGATTTTTAGGGAATATGATTTAGGGTTATTTATTTTTGAGTGTTTAGTTATTTTGAGGGTAAAGTTTGAATATTTTTGGGGGTTGAGAGTTTTGGGGGGCTGAGGGTTTTGGATTCTTTGGGGATGTGGGTTAAGGGTTTTTTTGGAAATGATGGTTTAGTGTCTAATGGATTATGGTTTTTGGGGGCTTTGGGTTTAGGTTTTTCTATAGCTAAGGATTTGGGGTTTTTTTTTGGCTAAGTGTTCAAGGTTTTTTGGGACTTAATGTTTAGGGTTTTGGTGGTCATAGATTTTTTGGGATTTGGGTTTATGGTTTTTTGGTACTAGCCGTTTAGGGTATTTTTTAGGTGAGGGTTTATGGTTTTTTTGGGCCAAGGGTTTAGGGTTTTTTTTATGATGGTTTAGGGTTTTTTGAGGATGGGGGTTTATAGTATTTTTGGGAATAGGGATTAGGGTTTTCAGGGCTTAAGTTTGAGAGTTTTTTAGGGATGATCAATAAGTTTTTTAGGGTTTGTGTTTGGGATTTTTTGCTGAGAGTTTTAGATGTCTTTGAACTGAGGGTTTTAGTTTTTGGGGGGTTGAGTGTTTAGTGGTTTTTTGGGGAAAATGCTGTTGGGTATTTTTGGTCTGAGTGTTTAGGGTTTTTTAGGTATAAGAGTTTAGGGTTTTTTGTTGCTTAGAGTTTAGGGTTTTTTGGGTTTGAGTGTGTACTTTTTTGGGAGTAGAGGGTTTAGGGTTCATTTGGGCTGAAGGTTTAGGGTTTTTTTGGCATAGAGTTTTAGGATTTTTATGGATGTCAGTTTAGAGTTTTGGGGGGTTTAGTGATTAGGGTTTTATAGGGCTAAGTGTTTAGTGTTTTTTGGGGCTCATCATTTAGGGTTTTCTTCTGGAATATGGTTTAGGGATTTTTATGGTTGATGGTTTAGATTTTTTGTGGCTCAGGGTTTAGGTTTTTTTTGGATGAGGTTTTGAGGATTTATTGGTGTAAAGACATAGATGTTTTTGGGGTTTAAGTTTTATAAATTATATGGGATTCGGGTTTATGACTTTTTTGAGATGAGGGTTTTTGGTTTTTGTAGCTGAGGGTCAATATTTCTTGGGGATTAGGTTTTAGGGGTTTTGGGGGCTAAGGGTGTATGGGTTTTTGGTGTTGGGAGTTTAGGGATTTTTGGGGATGAGGGATTATTTTTTTTAGGCTGAGGGGGTAATATTTTCTGGGACATAGTGTTTAAGGTTTTTTGGGGATAAGGCTTCAGTTGTTTTTGGGGTAAAGTGATTAGGGTTTTTGGGGGATGAGGGACAATTATTTTTTGGGGCTGAGGGTGAATGGGTTTATAGATTTTTCTAGGATGAGGGTTTAGTGGTTATTGGGGCTGAGGGTTTAGGTTTTTTTGGAAATGATGGTTTATGGGTTATTTTTTCAGTATTTGTTTAAATATTTCTTAAGGATGAGTGTTTTTGGGATATTGAGGATGATGGTTTAGGGTTTTTTGAAGTTTAGTTTTTTGGGGATAAGGGTTTAGGGTATTCTGTGGCTGAGGGTTTAGTTTTTATTAGGTTTGAGGGTTTAGGAATTTTACTGATGACGTTTTATGTTGAATATGGATGAGGTATTTGGGTTTTTTTGGGGGGGGATAGTTTTTATTGATTTTTTGGAATGAATGTTTAGGTTTTTTTGGGGGATTAGAGTTTATGGGTTTTTAGTGATGAGGGTTTATCGTTTTTTGGGGCTAAGGGTTTAGTGTTTTTTGAGGATGATGTATTAGGGTTTTTGGGGTAGTGGTTTTAGGGTTTTTTTTGAGGATAAGAGTTTAGGGATTTTTTTGATGAGGGTTTATGGTTTTTTGATTCTAGGGATTTATTGTTTTTTTTATAGTTTCTTATTATTTGGTACATAGGGTTTAAGGTTTTTTGGGGGGAGGAGGGTTTATGGTTTTTTTGGTCTAATATTTTAGTGTTTCCTGAGGATAAGGGTTTAGGGTTTGTGTGTGTGGACAATTTAGTGTTTATTGGGGATGGGTGTTTACATTTTATTGGTGACTGTCATTTGAGGTTTTAGGGGTGAGGGTTTGGGGTTTTATTAGGATGTGATTATAGGGTTTTGGGGGGATGAGGGTTTAGAATTATTTGGGAAGAGGGATTAGGGTATTTTGGGAGAGAGGGTTTAGGGTTTTTTTGGGTATGAGGGTTTATGTTTTTTTGGTCTGAGTGTTTAGGTTTTTTTAGGTTAGTGGGTTTAGGGTTTTTTGGATGAGGATTTAGAGTTTTTTGGGTTAAGGGTTTAGTTATTTTTTGGGCTAAGGTTTTAAGTTTTTCTAGATCTTAAGGCTTATTATTTTATGGGAAAAAATTTTTAGGGGGTTTTGGGGATGTGGGTTTTGGGATTTTAATGGCAAAGGGATTAAAAAAAATTTAGATAAGTGTTTAGGGTTTTTTGGGGATGAGGGTTTAGGGTTTTTTGGGATGAGGGTTTAGGAATGTTTGGGACTAAGGGTTTAGGGTTTTTTGGGGTTGAGGGTTTAGAGTTTTTTTGGGTCAAGGGTTTACAGTTTTTTAGGATGAGGGTTTAGAGTTTTATTTGGCTAAGGGATTTAAGTATTTGTTTGGGTCTGAGGTTTTAGGTTTTATTTGGGATTGAGGGTTTAGGATTTCATAGAGATAATGGTTTACTATTTTTTTCGTCCATGGGTTTAGTATTTTTTTGGAGGAGGGTTGAGGGTTTTTTTTGGATGAGGGTGTAATGTATTTTAGGGCTATGGGTTCATTTATTGGGGGGGGGATAAGGGTTTAGGGGTTTTATATAACAATTTTTTTGGTTTATTTTAATGCTGGGGGTATTTTTAGGTTGAGGTTTTAGGGTTTTTGTGGATGTGGCTTGGGTTATTTTGGGGATGAGAGTTTATGGTTTTTTCGGGGTTGAGGGTTTAGTGTTTTTTTGTGTGAGGGTTCATGGTCTTTTGGGTCTGAGGGTTTATCGATTTTGGGGGATAATGGTTTAGGGTTTTTTGGGGTTTATGGTTTAGATTATTTGGGGTTGTGGGTTTAAGGGTTTTTTGGAATGAGGTTTTTGGTTATTTTAGGGATGAGGGTTTACGGTCATTTGGGGATGAGGGATTAGGTTCTTTTGGGGATGGTGGATTAGGATTTTTGAGGGTCTAGTGTTTAGGGATTTTTGGGGGCCGAGGGATTAGCATTTTTTGGGTATGAGGGTTTTGAATTTTTGGGGTCTAACAAGTTATGGTTCTTTGGGGATGATTTTTTAGGGTTTTCTATGGCAACGAGTTTGGGGATTTTGGGGGTGAGTGTTTTGGGTTTTGGGGTTTGGGGTTTTAGGGTTTTATGGGGATGGATATTTAGGGTTTTTGGGGGATGTGGGTATAGGGTTTTTCATGACTATGTGTTTAGGGCTTTTTATGGCTGAGGGATTATGATTTTTTTGGGGGGATGATAGTTTTCAGGTTTTTTGTGGCTATGTGTAAAGGGTATATTGGGGTTGAGGTTTTTGGGAGTTTTGGGTCTATGTGTCAAGGATTGTTTGGAATATAGGGTTAAGGTATTTTTGGTTTAGGTGGTTTGTGTTATTTTATGATGGTTTAGGATTTTTTTTGTGGCCGGGGACTTAGGGTTTTTTAGTTATGAGGGTTGAGGGTTTTTTGGGGCTAGGGGTTTAGGGATTTTTGAGGCTAAGGAATTAAGGATTTTTGGTGATGAGAATTTAGGGTTTTGGGGGCTAATGGTTTAGGGTTTTTTTTAGGATGATGTTTTAGTATTTTTTTTGTGGAAGAGGGTTTATAATTTTTTGGGAGGAGATTTCTGGGTTTTTGGGTGTCAAAGGTTGGGTTTTTTTGGGGGTTTTAGGGTTGATGGTCTTTTGGGACTCATGGTTGAGAATTTCATAGGGATGAGTGTTGTGTGTTTTTTAGACCCAACGTTTGAGGGTGGACAATTTTATTGGGACGGAGGTTGATGATTTTTAGGGTTTTAGGGATGAGGATTTTTTGGAGTTCAGGGTTTAGGGATTTTTTTGTATGAGGGTTGAGGTTTTTTTCAGCTGTGGTTCGAGGGATATTTTAGGTATCATGGATAAGGGTTTTTGGAGGATGATGGTTTTATTTGGGTCAAGGGTTAAGGGTTTATTTTGGTAGAGGGTATATTGTTTTTTAGTATTGAGGGTTTAGTGTTATTTTAGGTTGGGGAATTAGGGTTTTATGTGACTAAGGGTTGAGGTTTTCTTTGGGTGAGATTTGAGGGTTTTTGGGGCTGGAGTCTGAGGGTGTTTTTTTGTATATGTGTTTATGATTATTTTAGGATGAGGGTATAGGGTTTTTGGGTTATGAAATTTGTGTTTTTTGGTGATGAGGGTTGAGGTATTTTTTTGGGCGGAGGGTTGAGGGTTTTTGGGGGATGAGGGTTGATGTATTTTGGGGCTCAGAGTTGAGTTTTTTTTGGTAATAGGGATAAGGTTTTTTTTTGCTAAGGGTTGGGGGATTTTTAGGGCGGTGTGTTAATAGATTTTTTGGGTTTAGTGTTTATGTTTTTTTGGGTCTCATGGTTGAAGGTTTTTTGGGGAAGAGGTTTTAGGGATTTATGGGGATTTGGAATCAATTTTTTTTGGGGTTGATTGTTTTGGGGGATAACGGTTGAGGGTTTTTTTGTTAATTAGGTTTTATGATTTTTTAGGGATGGGGGTTGTTTTTTTAGGGATGAGGGTTGACTGTTTTTTGTGATTGAGGGTTAATGGTTTTTTGGGCCTGAGGGTTGATGGTTTTTTGTGACTAAGGGTTCATGGTTGTATAGGGTTGAGGGTTGATAGATTTTTGGTGATGAGGATTTAGGGTTTTTGGGAGTGAGGGTTTCGAGTTGTTTTGGTATAAGGTTTGCAGGTTTCTTGGGGCTGAGGGTTTAGGGTTTTTTTGGGATCTAGCTTAATGATTTTTTGGAGGGGTGGGTTGAGGGTTTTTTTGGTGATGAGGATTTCATATTTATGGTGATTTGGGTTTACTGGTTTCTTGGAATGAGGGTTTAGGGTTTTTTGGTGATAAGGGTTTAGGGGTTTTTGGGACTGTGTGTTTAGGTTTTTTGTGGATAAAGGTTTAGGGTTTTGGGGGGATACAGATTTAGGTATTTTTGATGTTGAGGGTTTAGGGTTTATTGGGGATTATTTTTTACTGTTTTTTGTGTTTGAGGGGTTTTTTATGATGTTAAGGGCTTAGGATTTTTGGAGAATAGGGTTTTGGGTTTATTGGTGATGTGGATTTTGGTTTTTTGGCGATACGTGTTTAGGGTTTTTTGGGTATGAGTGCTTTCGGTTGTATGGGGATAAGAGTTTTGGGTTTTTGGGTTTGATTGTTTAGGTTTTTTGGTTAAGGGATTAGTGTTTCATGAGGATGAGGGTATATTCTTTTTATTGCTATGAGTTTATATTTTTTTAGGATGAGGGTTTAGATATTTTTAGGGCTGAGGTTCAGGGTTTTGGGGGGATGAGGTTTTTGGGTTTTTTAGGAAATGGGATTTTGGGTTTTTTTGTGCAGGAAATTTAGGGTATTTTTTGTAAGATTAGGTGTCTTAGAACAAACTAGTTATACTTCAATTTCATGGAAATTTAATATATTTAAATTTTAATCATATTATTACATATTTTTCATTGTTCTTCATGACTATTATGTAATAATGTCCAAGAGTATTTGTTGCATTGATAAGGTCATGACTGTTCCCCGCTATGATGAGAACCTTGAAGTGCTATAACAATATTATTAAATATAGTTATATGGTTGGATGACATACTATTATGGGGAACATAGAATGAAAACCATTAGGTGTGTGTACTGATAAGTAGATGATACTTTCTCTAATGAAGTTCGCACTTGGTAATCTCCAAGTCAACAGATTATGAGAATTGGCCTGCCAGTAAGAATTCTGCATGTTTTGGGGTCATCAGATATTTCTATATGCAATCATGTGAAATTATCCTTAAACTATAATATTATGATTAATGTGCATCATGACTCACACACATTGATTTACTGACAAAAACTATCATGCAAACAGTTGGAGGGATGTATGGTACGCTGGGTGTGTCATGAGTGGCATGTTATTAATGGATAAGTCATGGAAATATTTGTCCATTCAATTTATGGAAGTTGATATCTTGGCCCTTTGATTGAAATAAAACCATCACGCGAAATTCCATGGTCATGGTGTAACGATGAGTTTATTTCCAGTAGTCAAATAATGACGTATGAAGCATAAAAGTTGATGACACTATCATAAAACGTACTTGATGGGATATTGAGAAAAAGGTATTATATTACATAGTGAGTGTTCGTTTGTGGATGTCATTGTTGTGACATTACATTCTTTTTCTTGGGTTCCTTGACCCGTTTCTAGATAGTACTCTTGGACTTTAGGCAAGCCTACCTAATGCCAATGAGAATGAATTCGAGAGGGTCACACACTAAGTGTTTTTTTTGGTCTCGGTTAAATTATATTTGAATTTAATTAATTAAATAAATATTATTCTCAAGACTTTAGAATAATTTTTTTCATGTTAAAATGAGCGTATAAATTAACTAAAATATAGTTATTTATTTTTTTGAATATTTAATAAATATTTATTTACTAATTTGTAAATAAAATATTTATTTAAGAGAATAATTTATTTATTGATTTATTCGGGTGTTAAATAAATGGAAGTATAGTTTGAGCGGACCAAGGCCAGTCCGGTAGTAAAATAATTATTTTCAAGATGGTAAATAATTATTTAACTAGTTGGCACAAGTTAAAATAATAATGGCGCAATTATTATTTTGTGAGATGGAATTTTATTTATAATTCCATTTTGTGCAAGTTGGAGAACCATAAATAATGATGAAGTATTATTATTATATGTGTAAAACACTAAACATCTTTAATATTTTTCCTTTTGAATAATGTAGTAGCTTGCATTGTACGCAACTTGGAGTTTTACCACACCACGACCAATCAAACTAGCTGTTATGAATAGTTATACCCTCCTTTTGAAATTCTATAAATTTAATTTTTCAAAATGGACTTCATTTTTTGATTTAGAATATAAAAATTATCTTAGGATAAATTTTTGGCACTTTTCTAATAATTTCATAGTTTGATGAATACTTTAAAATACTAAATTTTAATTAAAAACAAATTTTTTAATAGAAATAATTTATAGTGTTAAATTATACATTTGAGTGGTTTTAATGCTTAATTAGATTATATTTTTATCATTTAATATAATTTATGTCATTTGTTGTAATTTCAAATTTAAAATGAACATAAACAAGTGTCAATCTTTATATAGTTATTATTTTTAAAAAATACGCTTGTTGTTTTGACAACGAGAATTAATATTAAATTAATTTCTGCCACTTCTATGTTTTGAATTATAAAAAATGGATTTAATATTTGGAATCAGGAGGTCTAAATTGTGTAAATAGGTAACTTTTATTTTTAGACATTATGAATAATTACTTCGGTAAATATTTTATTTACCATGGTTAAAGGGTAAATCCAGTAAATAAGTGTAAAAAATAATATTATAATAATATTAAATTACCCTAACATGTGTCCTATTCCTATTTTTTGATACATTTCCAACCATTGTAATCCTTGGATCGATTTTGGGACCCCATGGAGCCACTTGAGAGTGATAATGACACTTTATATTAATTAATTTAAAGTAAAGACAAAATTGACATAAAGATATATGTTTTAGTAAAACAATTTTTACATGGGGTTATATAAGTTATATTTTTTACTGTAAATATTAATTTTAAATCTAAAAATATTTCCTACATTATGGTATTTTTATATAATTTTTATACATCAAATAAATATAATTATTTATGACCCAATAACGATGTAGTGTTTACCGCATTAATAAATTATTTAAATAAATGAGATTATAAAAATTAAAACATTATACAAAACCTGCCCAATTATTATTAGATGATTTTATTTCTAACATAATTTATTTTATCTTATACATTAATTAGTTTTTTACTTTTAGAAACCAAAAATAATTATATAATAAAATATTATTTTCAAACATTCCTATAGAGCCCCTCCTCCCCTTATAAAAAGTCCTCAACTCTAACCCATTTCTCACACCTCTCAAGCCCCTTGGATCTTCAAACATCTACCCAATTAATCTCCCTATATCCCTATATTCCTCATAGAAGCCTTAACTTAGGCATAAGGCACTTCAAGGAAGCCTTTTGGTTCAATCCAAAGGGAGTTACCTGATTTAATGGTAACATCTCCTCTTAAGTTCATTTTTTATTTTACTTCTACAAACCCCTAGACCCTATTTATTCCTATCTTTTATAAAAAAATAGTATCCTCAATATAATAGGTTGTTTTATGATAATTATTTTAACTACACTTACACACACCTCCATCTAATGGGTATAGAACATAATGTTTCTGTGGATGGTGAACAACTGCCGCATGAAACGATGATTGTTCAATCTTATAATACCACCACTTATCGTGGACATTATGATGGAAGAATAATTATATATGATATTTATGATATTTATTTTATCTATAAGCTTCTGTAATATCTTTTATAGGATACCTTTATTCTTTTCAAGTTGTATATATAGGATAATTTCATTTTAGGAAGTGCGGACTACAGCCCCCTCAAAGTGATATGACTCATTCATAACATATATGAAACGTATAAAGGATGGTGTTAATGAAATTCCTGGAATAATAATATATCTATGTATCATTTATTTTTCATTCCTTTAAAAAAAAGAAATGGATGTAGCATTCGTGCATACGTACGAATTACCGTCTCCACGAACGCGATGAGATTCATTCCCCAACGTAACCATTCAAGAATAATTTTTATTTGATTATTAGAAATAATAATTATGAACATTATATCATTTTGGATATGAATTAGATACATCATATACATAACAAACATGACTTTTGTAACAAAACATATAAAGGAAAATGAATCTGTTAACACCCAAAACAATGATACTACTAAAATATTATTAATATATCTATATTAAAAGATAATATATGATATAATATTTATGTATATGGTTATTTTATAATTTTATAACAATTATTTATCTATTATAAATGAGGTTAATTTACCCTCTACCAAGGAAAAGTTCAAGTTAGGGGTTAAATTTCACTATCTATTTATTATCCGAGGTTGTTGATACATGAGTATCTTCTGGAACTTCTTTATCATCAACATCCATGTTTTGTTAAAATGTATTTCAAAACATTTTTAGTATTTCCTATAATATGGGATAATGTCATTTTGATGCGAACCATGTTGAAGGCACTGAGTTGATTACCCGAGTGGAGGAGTTGGATTTGCAAGGCCTGATGATGTGTGGGAGATTAAAGAGTCTGAACGCAACAATGGGTGCCCATCTCGCTTCATTAAATTCCCAATTGGTCTTGTCTTGCTTGGATGGAGAAAATGGACATATTATCACAATAATTAAATCCCAAATTTGATGTTTAATTTTTTTCCCAAATGGTTGCACGAATTTTAGAATCCATACCCGCATGTATTATTCTAGAATAGAATCTTTTGACCCCAAAGTCAAATTTGATGAGCTGGGTACTCAAAGTCAAATCTGTTGGGCTATGGGTGGAAAGCAATGTGATACTTTTTCCAAAATTCATTGTTAGTATTTATGTTTTTTACTTTAAGGGGACAAGATATATTTAGCCTTTATGAATTTAGGGTATTAGACCCTTGACTATTGTATCACCCCTTGGCTATAAATAGCCACCCCATGACATTGTATTTTCATTCAAGATCTATTTATGATATTACGCTTTCTTTCTCTCTGTTGAGTGAGTATTGTCTTGGTATTTTTCCCCTTTCTCTTATGCATTCTTTCCTTGTCAATATACAAGTTAGATTGGTGATCCAAGATCACAAAGCCCCCAATTTCATGCCTCAACCCAAGTGTGTTGTTGTGTGGATTGGCTATCACATCCATCCCTTGAGTGTGTTGTCTGAGTAGTAGGTCTCACTCCTTATAGTGTTGATTGACTACTTGCATCTTCTATCCATACCAATCATCCACCTATTAGCCCTAAAATACACCCTTCATCCACTGACCAATGCCGTGAAGATCAGGCCACCCCGTGCATCTCACATCAGTTGGTATCAGATCTATGGTTGGCACATTAGGAATCTATCCCTTCATTTATAATAATTTTACCCCTTACCCTCCTTATCCTTCCATATTATTCACCCTTTCAAAAAAAATCCTTTTTCTTAAAAGCCTCCAGAATTGGCTAAGTTTGTGAAAGCATGGATTATTATAAATTGAGCCAAATTTTCATTCATCTTCTTTGTGCGTTTGATTCTCTATATGTGTTTTGTACCTAGAAAAAAATAAAAAAAAATCAAATTCTCTCAAATCATCATTTTGTGATTTTTCAAAATTAAGCACATCCATTATTTGAGAGACTTCAAAAAAATTGTCTTACTCTCCCTTCAATCATCTTAAGCTCTAAAACTCCAAGCACAACACATTTTGGGGAGATTTGACAAAAAAACAGAAAAAAAGAGGATACAATTACTCCTTTGTGCATTACATTATTAGCACTTTCCATTTCCATACATCACTTTCTCCATCATTTTACTTAATCCCCATTTTATATTTGGATCATATTATTATTCATTTATCTTATCTTAAACAGTTGGGAAAAACCCAAATACCACCTTTCAACCCCCTTTTCCACCCACCCTTTATCCATTTTCTACCCTTTTTCACCCTTTATCCGTTACCACTCAAACAGGTTGTGTTAAACCATCCCTCAACACAATCTTGATTGGGGAAGTATTGGTGGAAAGTTATCACCCAAAACAAGGTATTATATTTCAAAAGAGCTTTGAATTTGAATTGAGTGTTGAGAGTGGATAGAAATAAGAAAATAAATATTGTGTGCATGTGTGTGTGTGTATCTCGTGTGTGTGTGTGTGTGTAAGTGTGTGTGTGCTTGTGTACAAGAGTGTGTATGTATTATGTGTGTGTGTTTGTATCCTTGTGTTCATGAGTGTTCACATCTGGTGTGCGTGAGTTTACATCTCGCATGTGTGAGTGAGTGTCTATCATTATGTCTGTGTTTCTCCTGATGTGTGTTTGTGTTTGTGTAACATTTCATGGAAGAAGATTGTGGGAAGAAAATTTCTCACGTTAGTGATGAAGGATGTCGAAGTAGATCTACCGCACCCGAAGCTATGCAATTCCAAATAAAAGTTTTGGTGAGCCACATCAAGATGCTTATTGATCGGAAGTTGTAGGTTTTACATGAGAGGATTGATAACCTAGATAATCAACCAGGCCCAAGGATGGTCCATGATAACCCGCGACGAGCTCTGGCACCACGTCACCCCCACATCATGGAAGAGGAGATGGAAAACCTTGATGGTGATTTTGATGATGTTCTAAAAAATAGGAGGTCGTACCAATAACCTAGAGGAGGACAAAGGAGACAACATGATGATGACCTACTTGGCGGGATCAAGGTGAAGGTCCCTTATTTTCAATGGACAAACATTTTGGAAGCATACTTGGAGTAGAAGATGTGGATCGAGCAGGTGTTTTCATGTCATACCTATTCTGAGGAGAAAAAGGTAAAACTTACAGCCCTCGAATTCATTTATTATGCACTAATATGGTGGGATCAAGTTCAAAAGGAGAGGGCTAGATATGGTGGACATCCCATCAACAGTTGGGAAGACATGATGTTCTCCATGCGGAAGCTGTTTTTCCCGCACATTACCATAGAGATCTCTACAAAAAAAACTTCAATGCCTCACCCAAGAGAGTAAGAGTATAGAAGAATACTACAAGGAGACATAAATTTCCATGATTCGGGCAAATGTTGTGGAGGATCTGGAGGCAACAATGGCATGGTTTTTACATGCGCTCAATCGAAAGATTGTCGATCAAGTGGAGATATACCACCATGTGGAAATACAAGATATGATACATAAATCCACCAAGATCTAACAACAAATCAAAATGAGGAGAGACATGAGGAAACCCACTACCCCTTTCATGCCATGGAGAAATCAGAGGAAGGTATTGGAGAACCTTCAAAGGCAAAAGAGGTGGTTGATTGCAAAAGTGACAAGGTAATAATTCCACCTAAGAAACCTACATCTGAGGATAACCAAACCAGGAATCAGGATATTTGGTGTTTCATATGTTAATGAAGGGGTCACATTTCTAGTGAGTTCCCAAACCGGTGCACCATGACCATCAACAAGTATGGAGAATGAGAGACCGATGGAGAGAGCTCGGAAGAGGATGAAGAATATTTGAAAATTGATAGTGGAGAGTTTGTAGAAGATGGTGAGATTCTTGTCACTTGGAGATTTCTAAGTGCACAAATGATCATGGGAGAGAAGGAGTAGCGTGAGAACCTTTTCCATAAAGGGTTCAAGATCCATGGAAAGTTATGTCGTGTTATTATTGATGGAGGAAGCTATAGTAATGTTGCGGGCACCGAGTTAGTAGAGAAGTTGGGACTCCCAAATTTGAGGCATAAAAATCCATACCGGATTTAGTAGTTGAATGATAGTAGTGAGTTGAAGGTGAACAAACCAGTGAAGGAATTTTTCACCATCGATAATTACAAATATGAGGTTTTTTGCGATGTTGTTCCTATTAAGGCTTGTCATTTATTGTTTGGACGACCATGGCAGTATGATTGGTGTGTTACTCATGACGGTTTCTTAAATTGTAACTATTTTGTACTTATCTGAGAACCTGTAACCCTCAACCCCATGTCCCCAAAGAAAATTTTTTATGATCACATTTTGAGAGAAAATAAAAAATTGAGTGATGAGGAAAAAAAGCTATAAAATGAAAAAGGGGAGAATGTGGGAAAAGTAGAAAATGAGAGAAGAAAATAAATGGAGTAAAAAGAAAAATGAAGTGGGAAAAAAGAATTTGAGAGAAGAGAAAAGTGTGTTGTTGGAAAAAAGAGTGAGGTTAAGGAAGCCTTGTTTTCACAGCAAACCCTCCTAGTAATCAAATACAAAGAGGTGTTTCTAAATACTAACGACTTACTCACTTTGCCAAATGTTGTTGAGTCCTTATTGCAGCAGCATGATGATGTCTTTCCTGAAGAGGTGCCACCAGGTTTTCCACCTATTATAGGTATTGAGCATAAAATTGACCACATACCAAGAGCATCACTACCGAACCACCTTGTATATTTCACCATCCCAGAAGAGACAAAAGAAATTCAAAGGCACGTTCAAGAGCTGTTGGATGTGGGATATGTCTTAAAGATCCATAGTCCTTGTGTCGTACCAGTGATTATAGTACCAAATAATGATGGATCATGGAGAAGGTGAATTGAATGTCGAGCCATCAACAATATCATGGTCATGTATTATCATTGTATCCCTAGGTTAGATGATGTGCTAGATGAACTAAGTGGTTAACTATTTTCTCAAAAATTGATTTAAGAAGTGGATACCATCATATAACGAAAAAAGAAGGAGATGAGTGGAAAACTGAATTTAAGAAAAAACATGGACTTTATGAATGGTTATCCATTCCCTTTAGTCTCACCAATGCACCAAGCACATTTATGAGGTTAATGAATCATGTCTTACGTGCATATATTGGAAAATTTGTGGTAGTTTACTTTGATGACTTTTTGGTTTATAGTAGTACATTTCTTGAACATATAAATCACTTAAGAAATGTCTTAGATGTGTTATGGAAGGAAAACCTCTTTGGAAACATAAATAAGTCTAAATTTTGTCTCGTTAAGATTATTTTCCTTGGATTTTTTGTGAGCAGCAATGGATTTGAAGTGGATACCAAGAAGGTCAATGCAATACAAGAACTGCCAACTCCAACCTCTGTAATGGAGGTAAGAAGTTTGCATGGTCTTGCTAGATTTTAAATGAGATTTTTTAAGGACTTATACACACTAGAAGCATCGTTGAACAAGTTGAAAAAGAAGAATGTTCCTTTCAAATGGGGGAAAACTCAAGAGAAGGCCTTCCATGCCCGTAAGGAGAGACTCACCCACACCCCCCTACTTGCTCTTTCGGACTTCAGTAAGACCTTATAAATTGAATGTGATGCAAGAAGAATTGAAATAGGTGGAGTAATCATGTAGGAAGTTAATCCAATTGCTTATTTTATTGAGAAGTTAAATTTCCCAACTCTGAACTATGCTACATATGATAAAGAGTTGTATGCATTGTTTAGAGTACTAGAGACATTGAAGCACTATCTTTGGACTAAATAATTTGTGATCCATTCTGATCACAAGGCTCTTAAATACCTTAGGATCCAATATAAACTAAATAGGAGAAATGCTAGATTGATGGAATTCTTTGAATCATTTCTATATTTCATCAAGAATAAAATGGGTAAATAAAATACCATGGTTGATGCACTTTCACGTAGATATTATCTTTTATCCTTATTGGATTAAAAATTCATTGGTTTTGAATACATTAAGGATTTATATGCCAATGATGGTGATTTTAGAGAACCTTATGAACATTGTAAACCTAGAGTTAGTTGGGAAAAATTCTATTTACATGATGGATTCTTATTCTGAATTGATAAGATTTTCATTACCAATTGCTCTATCTGTTTACTTTTACAGAAGGAATCACATTCAGGTAGATTAATGGGGCATTTTGGTGTTGAAGAAACACTAAGTGTTCTTAGTGATAATTTTAATTAACCTAGGATATCTAGAGATGTTGAGAAATTTGTGGGAAAGTTCATTGTCTACCATAAATACAAATCAAAACTAAACCCACATGGACTATATCTTCCTCACTCAATCCCCAAAACCCCTTAGGAGGGCATATCAATGGACTTTATTATTTTGTTACCATATACCAATAGGGATAGATTCCATTTTTTTGTGGTGGATCAATTTTCAAAAATGGAACATTTTATTCCTTGTCACAAAATAGATGATGACACTAAAATTGCACCACTTTTCTTTTAGGAAGTAGTCAAACTCCATGGAATTCCAAGGTCAATTATGTTGGATCAAGACACAAAATTTCTTAGTTACTTCTGGAAGACCGTGTGGTGAAAACTGGGTAAAAATTTACTATTTTCCACTACTTGTCATCTTAAATCCGATGGGAAAATGGAGGTGGTGAATCAGACACTATCTTCCCTTTTGCGAACAATTGTCAAGAAGAATATCAAGAATTGTGAGGAGTGTCTTCCACATGTGGAATTCACATATAACAAGGCCAAGAACTCAACTACTCAATATTCTCCATTTGAAATTATTTATGGTTTTAACCCTCTTTCCCCTATTGAACTAATTATTTTTCCTTTGCAGGAAGCAACTAATTTGTATGTGAAAGGGTGTGTGGAATTCATCAAATAACTCCATGAAAAGGAAAGGAAAAATATTGAGCGGATGACCCAAAAATATGTTGATCATGCAAAAAAGGGTCGTATTCAAGTGTTGCTCGAGCCCGAAGACTTGGTTTGGATTCATATGAGGAAGGAATGATTTCATGACAAGCAGAAATCAAAACTCATTCCATGAGGCGATGGACCATTCCGTGTTCTTGAGAAAATTAACAATAATTCTTACAAGATAGATTTTCTAGGTGAGTATAGTGTAAGTCCGACTTTAAATGTTTTTTTATATTTCTTCATTTTTGGGTGTAAAGGATGAATATTCTAGGATGACTCCTTTTCAAGAAGGGAAGGATCATGCAAATGATGTTGAAGGCACCAATTCGATTACTCGAGTAGAAGAGTTGGATTTACAAGGCCCGATTACGCATGGGATATTAAAGAGGCTAAATGCAATAATGGGCCCCCATATCACTTCATTAAAGTTACAATGGATCTTTCCATGAATGGATGGAGAAAATTGGCATATTATCTCACTTATTCAATCCCAAATATGATTTTTAATATTTGTATCAAAAGGCTACATGAATTTTAGAAGCCTTACCCACATGGATAATTCTAAAATGGAATCTTTGGATACCAAAGTCAAATCTAGTGGGCTAGGTACTCAAAGTCAAATCCAGTGGGATATGGGTGGAAAGTTATTTAATATTTTTAAAAAATTCATTGTTAGACTTTATCTTTTTTACTTTAAGGGGACAAGGTAGATTTAGCATTTATGAATTTAAGGTATTAGACCCTTGGCTATTGTATCACCCCTTGGATATAAATATCCACCCCATGACATTGTAATTTCATTCAAGATTTGTTGAGAGATTATTCTTTGTTTCTCTCTGTTGTGTGAGGATTGTACCAGTATTTTTCCCCTCACTCTTCTGCATTGTTTCCTTGTCAATCTACAATTTAGATTAGTGATCAAAGATCACAAAGCCCCGAATTTCGTTCCCCAACCCAAGTGTGTTGTTGTGTGGATTTTCTATCACATTCCTCCCTTGGTTATGTTTTCTAAGTAGTAGGTTTCACTTCTTATAGTGTTGATCGACTACTTGCATCCGCTATCCATACCCATCATCCACCTCTTAGCCCAGAACTGAACCCTTCACCCACCAACCTACGCCGTGAAGATCGGCCCACCGCATGCATCTCACATCACATTTATACCCTTGTTTTTATTTTTATAAAATGTTTTTGAAAGGAATCTTTCCATCATTTTCCAAAAAAGTAACATTATGACCTTTTCAAAGAATTAAGGTAAGAATTTTTTTTAACTTATATGGTGGGTGCACTATTTTCCACTGTTAAAACACCTTTGAATCTTCCCTTACAAGCTTATAAGAATATTTTAAAAATAAATTTTTTCTTTTATAATTACATTAATTTTAAATTATTTCGAAATAAAAAGAGGTATTCCTCTCAAATAATTTTTATTTCATCTATGTCAACATCGTTTAATGGATTTTATACTTTTTTGAAGTTGTTTTTTTATGATAAAAATATTCTATATTGTATTGAATGTTTTTTGATTTTTTTATTGTGAATGTGTTATTTTTATACCATTCATGGTTTATGGTTAATGTATTAACATTTCTTATGCTAGTTTTAATACGAATGTTTATGTTATGTTTCAACCTTTTCATATGAGGAATTCATTAGAATTGGTAAGTGATGGGTGGAGCCCGCTATAGCTCCTAGATGCATCGGTAGGTCTCATGAGACAAACTAGTATCATGGAACAAGGACTTAACAAAATATTATTAGTAGTCTTGGCACGAGGCCTTGACTATGTGGTTATGATGTCTGAAATTATGCATTCCATCTTTATGAAATTAGATATTCCTATTACATGTGATTATTCGACTAGTATAATATCCATGTGAATAAGTAAATTGAATTATTTGATTTATCTTTTCCATATTATGTAGAAGTTCAAGTATAAAAGGCTTATGTTTTAGTCTTATACATTTCCTTAAAATGTTTATATTTATTTATGAATGTTTCTGATATATTTTTATCCTTACTGAGCATCTGAGCTCACCCCTTTCTTACGTTTTATTTTTCTCAGGATGCGAAGAAGTGTTTTACAATTAACCTGCAATAATAAGCTAAGGGATAAGAGTGTGTTAAATGGGGACACCATGATGTTGTTTTTTTATTTGATGATATAATATAAAACTTATGTATGTATCTAGTACTTCAAAAGCTACTAAACTGATCGGTCTTTCGGGATATGATTCCTTGTATCATGCCAATGTTATGTAATAATGCATCGAATCTGGGTAACTGGGGTCGGGGCATTACCGTTGGTATTAAAAGAAGTTTAGTACAAACATTGGAACCTAGAATTAGAAAAAAACTCTAATTAAAGAACATTACCCTAAGATAGACATTGAGGATTAGTATAGAAGAACTTCCTAGAATTTTGGTAATGTAGATATTTTGTGTATTTTCCAAGCAATATGTCCCTGTCTAGATACGAGCAGGTAGAAGCAGCTCTGGCATAGATGTACCTAGATGTGAAAACACCGACAATGAGTTTTGGGCGAGACTCGGGGTATGTTGGTACACGACAACGGGCCTTGCTGCACTCTTGGTTATGAAACTCTTGGGGGATATGCTTAGGATAATTCACATTTTCTTTACAAACCATTATGAAGGATTTATGAGTATATAATTCCTCAAATAAAAAATTATTATGATAATGGATTATATCTATAAACTTCTCAACTTATGTTAAGTGATTTACATGTTTGGAATTATGTATTGCGATTCATAAAATAATCTAGTGTATGCCATTGTCTAGAAATGGAACCTAGTGGAAGGATTGGAAACCGCATCAACGCACATAATCCATGTATGGATTTCCCTCCTACTCAAGATAATTATAGTTGAGCTGGTGATGAAACTGGTGTTGATCAGCTTATCACCATACTAGGATAACTCACTCAGGTTAGGAATAATAACCTTACCTCTTTGGAGCACCCTAATCCACAACATGGAGGATCAATGTTAGACCTCTTCAGGAGGAAACAACCACCAACATTCAATGGGAATACTAATCCACTTGTAGCTGAGAAATATATAAGTTCCTTAGAGAAAATATTTTATACTTTGGAGAGTAGCAAAAGAGGAAAATATGTCATGGAAGTTTATCTCCTCACGGGAGATGCAGATCAATGGTGGTCATTAATTCAAAATACAAAGGAGGATGGATAAGTATAAAATATGGAATGTAGGGAGATTAAATATATTTTCTTAGAAAAATACTTTCCTCGTGACCATCAAGTGGATATAGAAATGCAATTTCTGAGTCTGTGGAAAAAGGAGGATTAAATGTCGCAAAGTATGAGGCTAACATTACAAGGTTAGAAAGGCATGTATTAGATTATATACGTAACCTAATGAGTAAGGTTGATCAATTCTTGGATTGGTTAAAATCATATATCCATCAAGTATTAGTCTCATTGGAGATGCAAATCAATGGTGGTCATTAATTTAAAATACGAATAAGTATGAAGAAGTATCAAATATGGAATGGAGGGAGTTTAAAGAGATTTTCTTTGAAAATACATTTCTCGTGACCATCGAGTGGATATAGAAAGTAAATTTCTATGTCTAAGGAAAAAGGGTGATGAAAATGTCAAAAAGTATGAGGCTATCTTACATGGTTAGAAAGGCCTACAACATACTATATACATAACCCAAGGAGTAAGGTTGGTCGATTCTTTGATGGGTTAAAACTATTACTCTGTCAAACATTAGTCTCACAATCTATCTAATCATAAGAAGATATTGTCTCATTTGATATCAAGACAAAAAAGGAATTCTCTAAGTCTTATGACTTTAGAGAAAATAAATAGAAGAATAGATCTGTTGAACACTCTCAAAATGTAAATAAAGGGAATAAGGGAAATGTTAAACATCCATCATGCAGTAAATGTGGGGAAAAACCCTGGTACTTTCCTGAAGGGAATGTGAGTTTGTTACAAGTGTAGTGAAAAATTATACGAAGATTGTTATTGGAAGGGGAAGAAAGAAGCTATCAATGTTTAATGCTATAGTTGTAAAGAAATGGGACATTATGGAAATTAATTTCCTAAGTGTTAGGGAAACATACCTCGGAAAAGGACAAGGGATCAAGGCCAATCTTATGTGATCACTACTGCTGAGGTTGAAGCTCTAAAAGATGTGGTGGCGGGTAATTTAATGGTTTTCATCAAGTATATTCAATGCTTTATTTGATTATGGATCATCGTATTGTTTCATATCTTCCCAGTTTGTTAAGAAAATTAGATATTTATAATTTGATTTAACATGGGAGTTGTCAGTCAAATCTTCTAAGGTATGTATCATTACAACAATTTTTTGTCAATCAGTTACCATTAAGTCATATAAACGTTATTTATTTATTGATCTCATCATCATACCCATGATTGAATTTGATATAATCCTCGGTATGGATTGGCTTTCAGACCATGATGTGAAAATTTATTGAAAAAAGAAGGAGGTTAATATTTTAAATGTTGATAAGGAGTAACTTATTTTTTGAGCAGAAACATCACCATCTGATTCTTATCTAGATCCACCCCTAGTAGATCTACAAAATTCAATTATTGGGGAGGATGAGAATGAAATAATTTTGGGTGAGGAAAGGAATGTTAAAATAGAGGATGTACCTATTGTGCAAGAATATGCTGATGTGCTTCCATAGGATTTACCTAAACATCCTCTAGAATGAGAAATTGAGTTTCCCATTGATTTACTTCATGGTTTAAGGCCCATATCAAAAACCCCTTATAGAATGGCCACTATGGAATTAGTGGAACTAAAGAAACAACTAGAGGAATTGAGTAATAATTGATTTATTCACCCTAGTGGTTCTCCATAGGAATCCCATGTTCTTTTTGTTTATGAATAAAGATGGTTCTTGGAGGTTATATATTGACTATAGGGAGATCAATGCTATAACAAAAAGAACAAGTATCCCCTACCTCGCATTTATGATTTGTTTAATAAACTTCATGGATCTAAATATTTTGAAAAGATTGATCTTCGAACTGGATATCATCAGTTGTGTGTGAAGAAGGAAGACATTCCAAAGACAACATTTCGATCCAGGTACGGGCATTATGATTTTACAGTAATTCCTTTTGGACTGAATAATGCACCCTCTATTTTCATGGATCTAATGAACAAAGTTTTCAAAGAATATCTTGATGACTTTTTAGAGGTATTTATTGATGATATATTGGTATACTATAAAAGCTACAAATATCATGAAAATCACTTGTGCACTATTCTGAAAACCCTCAGAAGAAATGAATTATATGGGAATTTTAGAAAGTGTGAATTTTGTCTTTAGGAGATTTCTTTTCTTGGCCATATTGTCTTTATGGATGGAATCTCTATTGATCCTTCAAAGTCCAATTCAGTCTAAGAATGTCCATCCCTGATGAGTATAACTAAGGTACGGAATTTTATTGGTTTAGTAGGTTATTATCGGCATTTCATCCAGAATTTTGCCCGATTGGATAACCCATTAACCAAGCTCACATGTAAAGGGGTTAAATTTTTTTGGAAAAAAGAGTGTGAAGAATTTTTTGAATAATTGATGATAAGATTAGTCAATGCTCCTATCATGACTCTACCATCGGGGAGTGATGAGTTTGTTATTTATAGTGATTCTTAAAATAAAGTACATGGTTTTGTTCTTAGGTATATTGATAGAATTATTGCCTATGCATCACGATAGCTAAAAATACATGAACAAAAATATCCCACAAATGATCTTGAGTTAGCAGCTGTAATATTTTCTTTGATGATATGGAGACACTATATCAATGGTGATAAATGTGAGTTATATAGAGATCACAAGAGTTTGAAGTATATTTTCTCATAAAAAGAACACAACATGAGACAAATACGATGGTTTGAACTACATAATGATTATCATTGCACTATACACTACCACCCGGGAAAGGAAAATAATGTGGAAGATGCTTTGAGTAGAAAGGATATTGGAGTTTTGAACTAGATGAGAGTTTAAAGGGATACTATTTTCATGGATCTAGTAAAGATGGATATGGAAATAACCATGGATGGTGAAGCATCAATACTTTTTCAAATGGTTGTCAAACCATCTTTACTAGAAAGGATAAAGAGTACTCAAACTGATGATGAGGAGTTCCAAAAGAATACTAATGCTATGAATGATGGGATATTGAGAGACTTTGTATATGATTATGGAATTTTGAAATTTGGGAAGAGAATTTGTGTTCCTAATATACATGATCTAAAAAGGTAAATGTTGGATGATTCTCATAGATCCAATTTCTCTATACACCCTGGGAGCACCAAGATGTATAGATATTTGATGGAACATTTTTGGTGGGACAAAATGAAGAGGGTGATTATTGATTATTTGTCATGATTTATGGTTTGTCAACAAGTGAATGTTGGAGGGCAACAACCTAGATGAGTCATGAAACATCTTCCCATACCTGATTGAAAATGGGATAATATTATGATGGACATTGTCATGGGGATACCAGAGACTCCTAGAAGGAATGAGGTAGTATAGGTCATTGTTGATCGTCTTACCAAGTCATCTCATTTTATTGTTATAAGAAAAGATTTACCACTTTAATGTCTAGAAAGACTATATATTAATGAAGTTTTAAGACTTCATGGAGTACCCCCAATTTATGGTTTCTGATCATGATCGCCATTTGACATCAATATTCTCAAAGAGTCTTTAGAAGGACCTTGGATACTGAACTTAGTTTGAGCACTCCCTACCACCCTCAAACTGATGGACAATCAGAAAGGACTATTCAAACCATAGAAGACATGTTGAGATCTTGCTCACTTGACTTTCAAGGTATGTGGGATCAGTATTTAAGTCTGGTAGAATTTTACTATAATAATAACTTTCATTCAAGTATTCAGATGACACTGTATGAAGTATTATACAGAAAGATATGTCGCACACCAACTTGTTGGAATGATGTTGGTGAAAGAAAACTCATTGGCGTAGAACTTGTTGAGGAATCAATAAAAAATATGAAGATTATTCATACCCACATCAAAGCAGCTCAAAGTAGGGAAAATATCTATACCGATAACTGAAGGAAGGATTTGGAATTTCAAGAAGGAGATCATGTTTTCTGAAGGTATCTCCATGGAAGGGTGTTATACGATTAGGTAAGAAGGGTAAATTGAATTCCAGGTACATCGGTCCTTTTGAAATTCTAGAACGAATTGGAGTTTAGCTTATCATTTGGAAATTCCTCCAAGTCTATCCAAAGTTCATGATGTGTTGCATGTATCACTGTTGAGAAAATACATGCCAGACCCAACGCATCTCACCTATGAAGAAATAGAACAAGAACCTGATCTTTCTTATTGTGAATATCCTGTAAAAATTCTTGATACTAGATAAAAAGTGATGAGAAAATGGAAGACATGTCTATTAAAATATCTATGGAGAAACCATAAGATGGAAGAGGCAACGTGGGAACCAGAGGAACATATGATGAAGAACCATTTGAATGTTTTTATGCAGTAATAATCTCGAAATTTCAAGCACAAAATTATTTGAAGGAGGGGAGAATGTAACACCCCAAGCTTCCATGGTAATTTTCCCTTTGAATAATGTAGTAGTTATCATTTTACGCAACTTGGAGTTTTAACACACCACAACCAATCAAACTAGCCATTAGGAATAGTAATATCCAATTTTTGAAATTCTATAAATTTTATTTTTCAAAATTGACTTAATTTTTGGATTCAAAATATCAAAATTATCTTAGGATAAAATTTTGGCACTTTTCTGATAAATTTCATATTTTTATGAATAATGAAAAATACTAAATTTTAATTAAAAACAACATTCTTGATAGAAACAATTTATAGGGTAAAATTATACATTTGAGTGGTTTTAAAATATAATTAGATTATATTTTTAATATTTAATATATTTTAGGTCATTTTATGTAATTTATCATTTAAATTGGATATAAACAAGTGTATATCTTTTGATAGTTGTTATTTCTTAAAAATACGTTTTTTTGACAATGTGAATAAATTTTAAATTAATTTCTACCCCTTCTGTGTTTTGAATTTAGAAAAATGGATTCAATATTTGGAATCAGGAGGTCCAAATTTTTTAAATAGGTAACTTTTATTTTTATACATTATGAGTAATTACTTCGGTAAATATTTTATTTACCATGGTTAAAGGTTAAATCCGGTAAATAAGGGTAACAAATAATATTATAATAATATTAAATTACCCTACCATGTGTCCTATTACAATTGGTTGATATATTTTCATCCATGGGAATCCTTGGGTCGATTTTGGGACCCCATAGAGCCACTTGAGAGTGATAATGACATTTTATATTAACTAATTTAAAGTAAAGACAAAATTGACATAAACATATATCTTTTAGTAAAACAATTTTTACATGGGGTAATATAATCTATATTTTCGACTCTTAATATTCATTTCAAATTTAAAAACATTGCCTACATTATTGTATTTTTTTATAATTTTTAGACATCAAATAAATAAAATTATTTATGACCCAATAATGATGCAGTGTTTACCTCATTAATAGATGATTTAAATAAATATGATTATAAAAATTAAATCAATATCCAAAACCTTTCCAATTATTATTGGATGATTTTATTTTGTTCATGATTCCTCTTATCTTCGACTTTAATGAGTTTTGGACCATTATAAACCGAAAATCAGTATATAATAAAATAATATTTTCAAACTTTTCTAAAGAGCCCCTCCTCCCCCTTATAAAACTACCTCACCTATAACCCATTTCTAAAACCTCTCAAGCCCCTTGACTCATCCAAAATCTAAACAATTAATCTCCCTACATCCCTCTCTTCCTCTTATAAGCCTTACCTCAGGCATAAGTAACTTCAAGGAATACTTTTGGTTCAAACCAAAGGGAGTTACCCGATTTAAAGATAATATCTCCTCTTAAGTTCTTTTCTTTTATTTTAATTCTCCAACCCCCTAAACCCTCATTATTCCTTTATTTTATAATAATTAAAGTATCCTCAATATACTATTTTGTGGTTATGATAAGTATTGGAACTACACTTACACACACTACCATCTAATGGGTATAGAATATAATGTTTCTATGGACGACAAACTACTACCTGGCAAAACGATGATTGTTCAATCTTCTAATACCACCTATTATAGTGGCCATTATGATGGAACTATTATTATATATGATATTTATTCTATCTATAATCTTATATAAATCTCTTTTTTATCATACCTTTATTCTTTTCAGGTTGTATATATATGATAATTTCATTTCAGGAAGTGCAGACTACCACCCTCTTCAAGTGATATGACCCGTTCATACCATACATGGAATGTATAAAGGATGATGTTAATGAAAATTCTGTAATAATAATATACCTCTGTATCATTTGGTTTTCATTCCTTTTAAAATAAAAAAAAGTTAAATGGATGTTGCATTCGTGCATACATACAGATTACTGTCTCCATGAACGTAATGAGATTCATTCCCCATCATAACCATTCAAGAATAATTTTCATTTGATTATTAAAAATAATATTTAAGAAAATTATATCATTTTGGATATGAATCAAATAAATCATATTCATAACAAAAATGACTTATGTAACAAAACATATAAAGTAAAATGAATCAGTTAACACATAAAATAATGATACTACTAATTTTTTTTACAAAGCAATATTAGAAGATCATATATGATATCATATTTATGTATGTGGGTTTTTTATATTTTAATAACCATGATTAAACTATTATACATGATGTTATAGTTCCCTCAACCAAGGAAAATTACAAGGTAAGGGTTAAATTTTGTAATCTCTTTATTATTCGAGGTTGTTTATATGTGAGTATCTTCTGGGACTTCTTTGTCATCCACATCTATGTTTCATTAAAATGTATTTAAAAACATTTTTACTATTTCTTATAATATGGGGTAAATTCATTTATACCCTTTTTTTAATTTTTATAAAATGTTTTGAAAGGAATCATTCCGTCGTTTTCCAAACAAGGTACTTTATGACCTTTTCGAAGAATTAAGGTAAAAAAAATTTTAACTTATACGGCGGGTGCGACTATTTTCCGCCGTTATAACACCTTTGAATATTCCATTACATTCTTATAAGAATATTTTAAAAATAAATGTTTTTTTATAATTACAAGAATTTTAAATGATTTCAAAATAAAAAGAGATATTTCTCTCAAATAATTTTCATTTTATCTATGTCAACATCCTTTAATAGATTTTATACTTGTTTGGTGTTGTTTTGTTATGATAAAAATCTCCCATATTGTATTGAAGGTTTTTTGATTTGTTTGATTGTGGATGTTTCATTTTTATACCATTCATGGTTTATGGTTAATGTAATAACATTTCATATTCTAGTTTTAATACAAATGTTTATGTTATGTTTCATCCTTTTCATATGAGGAATGCATTGGACATAGTAAGTAATGGGTGGAGCCCACTGTAGCTCCTCGATGCATCGGTAGGTATCATGAGACAAACTAGTGCCTTTGAATAAGGCCTTGACAAAGTCTTATCAGTATTCTTGGCAAGAGGCCTTGACTATGTGGTTATGATGTCCGACATTATGCATTATATCATCATGAAATTAGATATTGATATTACATGTGATTCTTCAAATAGTAGAATATCCATGTGAATAAGTAAATGGAATTATTTGATTTATCTTTTCCATAATATGCTAAAGTTTAAGTTTAAATGGCTTATGTTTTAGTCTTATACATTACCTTAAAATTTTTAATCTTATTTATGAAAGTTTCCGCTATATTGCTAACCTTTCTGAGCATCTGAGATCACCCCTTTCTTATGTTTTATTTTTTCTAGGATGGGATGAAGTATTTTACAATTATCCTATAGGAATAGGCTAAGGGATAAGAGTGTGCTCAATGGGGACACAATATTGTTGTTTTTATTTTTTGATGATATAATGTAAAACTTATGTGTGTATCTAGTACGTCAAGGCTACTAAACCGATCAGTCTTCCGGAACATGATTCCTTATATCATGACAATGTTATGTAATAATGCACCGAATATGGGTAACTAGGGTTGGGGCCTTATAATGAGCATGGGTTTTCACTATGTTCATGAATGTATTTAATCATAGTTATGCAATTAAATATTTTAATTGAAGTTCCATGCATATAAATAAACAAGTACTCCTATTGTTCTAGACACCCACATGACACAAAATCGCACATCAGGTGAATTCAGAATTGCTGAGCTAAACAATTTCTCTCTTGAAACCTCTTCTCATCCCTCTCAAGAATAGGTGACATTCTTTAAGGTTGAAGAACAAGCGATCAATAATGACAGACACAAGACACTCGCTTCATCGCGCTTGCACCTGTAGAACGAGCGGCATCGATCAGAGCCATTGGAGCTCATATGGATCACTCCTTGAGGGATTATAGTTTGGATCCTTACAAGTTCAATAAGATAATCTAGAAGGGTCCTTCCAGATGATCAACATCATGAACAAAGAAATTACTGAAGATCCAGTCATTATTTTCTTTATGAAAGTAATTAAATTAATTATAAACATGATGTGAAAGATCTTCTCTAAAGGTTTCGGGCCACATCCTTCTTTATCTAAATATTCGATTCTATTCTATGGAGACTAGTGTTCATCATCGTATTGATCCTAAAATAATCATTGATCATGGAAAAAATTAATGTTTGGGTTCGTTCCAACCACGCTTCCGCTACACCCGAAACCTTCAAGTGGTATCAGAGCGGTTACATCATAGATTACAATTATTTAAATATTTAGTTGATTATTTAGGTGTTTAATAATTTAGTTGTTTCAATTCAAGTTAATCTTTCTATAAATTTGAATCTTGAGATCTATTACTCATCTTTTGTTTCTCATTCACCTTACAGAAATAATATTTTTTTTTACTTTGATTAAAATAAAATTGACGATCTCATCTGAAGGTGTCAAAGGTTCATGGCCATACAATGCTAGAACACATGGCGTGTATTTGACAGTACATGTCATGTAGTCAAGGTTCAATACATCAGACCGGTCCTCCAAATCAGGTCGTGTGTTGGAGTCTTTCTTTGTCGTAAATGACTCTTTGTGTTGACTAGGAACAAGTGGCACAGGGTTTCTGGATTACATGCCATGTAGTCCACTAGACACATCGTGTAGTCCCTTCGGTTTAGGGTTGGAGCGTGTACCCCATACATGGATTGCTCAGATGAAAACCATGTAACGTGGATACTGCATGGCATGTGGCCCACTAAACATGTCGTGTACTCTAAAAATTCCCAAAGTACACTCACATGCCATTTCTCTAGGCATGTACATCAGATAAACGGTGAAAAATAGTACACTCTGTGTAGTTGGAACTACACTCCATGTACGCATCCAAATTACACAGATTTATTATAATTTATTATTATATTATACAAACCCCTAAGACATGTACCATCATGCATACGTAATGCTGAGGCACAACACGTGATATGTGTTTTATATATATGTGTTTAATTTAACATCTATGTAATGTTCATTTCTACTCATTGGGTAGTTATGAATTGGAATTTACTTGGTTTCCTCCAAGGTACAAGTTACGTACAATGACAATTTTAAATGAATTTATTTCTATAAAATTATTATGGATGATAATCTCAATTAAATTCATAAAAAGGGTTTAAGATAAAAGGATTGATTAGTTAATGATGATAATTAATTTATTAGAGCATGATTTATCATAAACAATAATGATTAAAGAATTGAATAGCATTTTTATTTATGTGTAAACATCATTTCATGTATAGATGATCATAAGCTAAACCAAGACCTTTGTATGTGGATGGTTTCTTTTAATTTATTTATTTAAATTAAATATTTTGTCCTACGAGCCATGTCCCCTCATTAATATGTAGGTCCTTTGTTCCTAAGGTTTCTTTTATGTAAAACCCCGTTTTTACCCCTCACCTACATGTGAGTTAAAAAGGAATATGTAATGGATAGAACTCCAAAGATAGTGGAGGCGATTCAAGCTTGATTCAATATGAAACCAACCCCATGAGATACAGAGGTGGACATGTGGAAAGTTGTAAACACAAATCCAAATGGTTCAAGATGTTTCTCCCCAAGGACAAGGTTAGTTTATCAACTTCTAGATAACCTGACCATTAGAAAAGCTCATGATCATTCTCTTTATTTTATTTTTGTTAGTTTCTTGGTTTAACATTATGGATGTGTTTTTATGATCACATAATTAATGAATTAAAAAAGAATGAAAGATAGAACTAAAATAAACCATACTTATGTGTAAATATTATCAAGACATGCTTAATCAATTATGTAAGTTTCACTTTATATTAATAGGCATGTGATAATGAGAATAAGAAATTCACGCATAAGAGATAAAAATCCCTCAAATAAAATATTAAGTTAGACTAAGCCATTTGTTACCTGATTAAGGGGAAAACTAAATAAAACTATGTGTTTGACCAACCCTTTTTGGGACACATGCTTTTATACAAGAAGCCCTTAGGATTGGGGAGTCAACTCAACAGATCAAGGAGCTGCAAGCCTGTAGTTGGAAAAGACCAGCGTACCTAAATACCTTCTAATAGCTTGACCAAACCTTGTTGGGGTTATGAAAAGGGTATTATGGATCCTTTCCACTAGAATGTCATGGAAACTATACATTTCTTGTTCAATGGTGAGGGATATTGGGACTTGATAAAATAGTGGGAAACTTAATAAAAATTCATTATCTATCAAAATATTTAATCAATAAAGTACTAATGTTCTGCTCTTTTAATTTTAGAAGGAAATTACAAGCTCTTCAACCACACTATCCATACAATCAATTCTGGATAAAAGAAAAATCCTCACTAGCAATAACTTCTAGGAATGGTTTAGACGCATTCAGGGTATCTTACGCCATGAACAGATGTCTTACATACTAGAGTTAGTATTAACTAATGCACCTGCCAAAGAGGCGCGTGATGAGGATTTCTAGGTCTATGAGAAACATATGAATGATGCAGATGATGTTCAATGTTTGATTCTATCATCAATGTCTAGTAAGCTCATGAAGACTCATAAAAAATGGATACTTAAAGCATGATTGAGCACCTATGTGGTCTTTACTAGGAGAGGGAAAGATCAGAAAGTTTTGAGATCTTGAAGGAGCTCTTTCAGAGTACTCTTGGAGAATGTTCCCCATCTAGGCCTCATGTAGTCATGTTAATTAACTACATTGAGTTCTTGGAGGATCTAGGGTTTGAACTCTCTAAAGAACTGGGCACCAATCTCATTTTCGCATCACTCCCTCAGAGCTTCTCTAACTTTGTTCTCAATTTCAACATGAAAAACATTGATAAGTCTCTATCTTATCTTCTTATCCTCATTTTCCAAGTGAATAAAGATATGAAGTGCGAAAAGACTTCTATCCTTATGGTGAATAAAAGGAAAGAGAATTCGAAGAGATATAAGCCCAAAGCTTCTTCATAACCTTCCAAGAAAAGGAATATCAAAGGGGAGGCAAGGGAACATGAGGTTTTTTGTTTGGCATGTGGAAAGAACGTCCACAGGGAGAAGAACTTCCCCTATCCTAAGAAGAAAGGGTAAGTTTTAGGTGTGTTTTTTATCGAATGTAATCTATCTATTTCTACAAATTGGGTATTGGATACAGCTTGTGGTTCTCACATATGTATCCAAATATAGGAATGAAGTAGATTCAAGATGATTGGCCATGGGGAGGGAGATCTACGAGCCGACAATAGATCCAGACTTATTGTTTTAGCTGTCAGGGACTACAACATCACGTTGCCAACAGAAATGATCTTGGTGTTAAAGGGTTATTATTATGTGCCTTCTATTACTAAAAACATTATTTTTGTATCCATATTATATAATGATGGATTTTTTTTCATGTTTCGAAATTAATTTTTCTTTATTTACAATGATATCATTTGTTTTGGTAGGGAACATTTATACAATGGTCTTTACACATTGGATTATAAAAACCAAGTAATGGAAATCGATAATAATGATACTTCACATGACTCATACAACACCAAACTTTGGCATCACTGGCTAGGTCATGTAAACGAGAAACTCTTGACAAAATTACATCAAGATGGATATTTATATTCTTTCGAACTAAGACCACTTGGTGTATGTCATGCATGTTTACAAGGAAAAATGACCAAATCCCCATTTAGTGGGAAAGGTGAAAGGGCTAAATAACTTCCTGAATTGGTTCATACCAATTTTTTGGACTATTTCTATTTGAATCAAGGGGAGGGTAATCATACATCATGACTTTTAATGATAATTTTAGTAGATATGGTTATATCAACTTAATGAGGTATAAGTCGGATTCTTTTGATAAGTTCAAAGAATATAAGAATAAAGATGAGAACCAGATTGGTAAGAAGATTAAGAAACTCCGCTCAGACCGAGGTGGAGATTATCTTAATCAATACTTCATTGATTACTTACGGGAGTTTGGGATCCTATCCCAACTCAATATTCCATACATGACCTAGTGGAATGGTGTGGGGGAAAGGAGGAACCACACCCTATTGGACATGGTGAGATCAATGATGAGTCGTGCGATTTTTCCATTATCCTTTTGGGGATATGTGTTACAAACAGCAACACACATACTAAACCAAGTACCAAATCAATCAAGAAATGGTATTTCATAAGTGTTATCGAGTGGGAAAAGCCATATTATCTAATTTACATGTGTGGGGTAGCGATGCGTTTGTTAAGGCCTCTTCAGGTAACAAACTTTTACCCCAAGGAACAAAGTGTACCTTTATAGGATACCCAAGGAAAAAAGTAGATATTACCTATACTACCCCTCAGACAAAAAGGTTATAGTGGAAAGACATGATATATTCCTTGAGAGGGAGTAAATCTACAAAAGATATAGTGGGAGATAGATAGACATCGATGAAGTTGAGGTTTAAGGTACACAAGAGTTGGTACAGAAACATATTTCACAAAGCCCTATGGAAGAAAGAACTATTCGAGAAACACAAGAGCTATGTAGGATTACAAGAGACGTTATAGAACCAGAACGGTATGGTTTTCTATTTACCAAGGATGGTGACTCATTATTAGTTGATAATAATGATCCTCTAACCTAAAAGGAATCAGTTAGTGGCATATATGTTTCCATGTGGCAAGAAGCCAGGAATCCTGAAATGGATTCCATGTACCAAAACCAAGTCTAGATTTTGGTAGATCCTCCAGTTGATGTAAGGCCTGTTGGATGAAAATGGGTATTCAAAAAGAAACTAGACATGGAAGGACAATTCCACACCTATAAGGCATGACTAGTTGCAAAAGGGTTCAAACAACATCAAGACATGACTACGACGAAACCTTTTTACCAGTGGAAATGATGAAATCCATCAAAATTCAATTGCCCATTTCCACATACCATGACTATGAGATTTTTCAAATGGATTTCAAAACAACCTTCCATAACAAGAACCTTCAGGAATATTTCTATATGATACAACCTAAAGGTTTGAGGACTCCAAAGGATTCCAATAAGGAATGAATGTTGCTGAAATCCATTTATGGATTAATGAAAGCAACCAGGTCATAGAACATTTGTTTTGATGAAGCCATAATGAAATTTGGTTTTATCAAGAATGAATGTGCGCCTTATGTCTATAAATGGTTTAGTGGGAGTTCAGTATTTTTCCTAATAGTATATGTTGATGACATATTACTTATTGGAAATGAGATACCAGTCTTACAATCTATTAAGGCATGGTTGAATCAACACTTCTCCATGAAGGACTTGGGTGAGGCATCATATATTCTTGGGATCAAGATCCATCATGATAGATCCAAGAGATTGTTGGACCTATGTTAGAGTATATACATTGATAAGGTACTAAAGAGATTCAGTATGGAAAAATCCAAGAGGGGATTGTTGCGAGCATCACATGGAATTCATCTTTCCAATAAAATGTGTCCTAAGAAACATGAGGAAAGAAATATAATGTCCAGGAATCTATACGCATCAGAGATTGGGTCAGTCATGTATGACATTCTATGTACTAGGCTGGATGTCGCCTACACATTGAGTGTGGTAGACAGATATCTAGCTGATCCAGGTGACCTCTATTGGATGGAAATCATGAATATCCTAAAGTATATGAGGCATCCTAAGGATTTGTTCCTAGTTTGTGGAGGAGATAAGGAACTATTCATCATAGGATTTGTAGATTCTAGTTTCCAGACTGATCAAGATGACATGAAGTTGCAAATAGGATACATATTCACTTTTAATGGAGGTACAATGAGCTGGAAGAGCTCAAAGAAAAGTGTGGTCGTTGATTCTACAGCAGAGTCTGAGTATATCACAGCTTCTAAGGCAGTTAAAGAGGTAGTTTGGATGTAAAGCTTCATCCAGGAGATAGATGTGATACCTAGCTATAAAGATCCCATCACATTGTACTATGATAACACTGTAGCAGTGGCTCTTATAAAAGAGACAAGGTCACATCAGTGGGAAAAGCACATACTTTAGATGTATCATCTCTTGAGGGATTTTTATCAGAGAGGTGAAGTTACAGTGAGTAGTATTTCCATGGAAGAAAATGTGGTAGACCCTTTGAAAAAATCCATGACTCAGTAGAAACATGATCACCCTATGAGGTCTAGAAGACTGAAAGTCGTAGGCAGTTGGCTCTAGTCCAATGTTGAGTTTGTAAGATTTGGTATCCTAGAACAAACTAGTCGTACTTTTATTACATGGAAATTTAATGTATTTAAATTTGAAACATATTATTACATATTTATAATTTCTCTACATGATTATGATGTAATAATATCCTAGAGTATTAGTTGCATTGATAAAGTCAGGATAGTTCCCCGCTATGATGAGAACCATGAAATGTTATAAAAATATTCTTAAATATAGTTCTATGGTTGGATGACATACTATTATGGGAAACATAGCATGCAGACCGTTAGGTGTGAGTACTTGTAAGAAGGTGAGACTTCCTCTCATGAAGTTTGCACTTGGTAATCTCCAAGACATGAGATTATGAGAACAGACCCACCGGTAGGAATTCCACATGTTTTGGTGTCATCGAATATTTCTATTTGCGAGCATGTGTAATGATACTTAGACTTTTAGATTATCATTAATATGTGTCATGACTCGTGCACATTTATTTACTAACAAAAACCATCACGCAGATAGTTGGAGGGATGTAGGGTACTTTGGGTGCGTCATGAGTGGCATGTTATTAATGGATAAGTTGAGGAAGGATTTGTCCCTTCCATTTATGGAAGTTGATATCTCAACCCTTTGAATGAAATAAAATCATCGTATGAAATTACATGTCCATGGTGTAATGATGAGTTTATTTTAGGTTGTTAAAGAATTATATATCAAGAATAAAGGTTGATGAAACTATCATGAAACCTGCTTAATGAGATATTGAGACAAAAGGATTATATTAAATAGTGAGCGTTTGTATGTGGATTTCATTTTTCTGATGTTAAAATCATTCACATGGGTGCCTTGACCTAATGATAGAAAGAACTCTTGGTCTTTAGGAAAGCTCACCTAATGTCAATGAGAATGAATCCTAGAGGGTAACACACTAAGTGTTTTTTTTTCTTGGTTAAATTCTATTTGAATTTAATTAATGAAATAAATATTATTCACAAGATCCTGGAATAATTTTATTCAAATTAAAATGATCGCATAAATTATGTAAAATATATATATTTATTTTATTGAACATTTAATTTTATTTACTAGTTTGTAAATAAAATATTTTTTTTAAGAGAATAAATTATTTATTTATTTATTCGGGTTTTCAATAAATGAAAGTGGACTTCGAGAAGACGAAGGCCGGTCTAGTAGTAATATAATTATTTGGAATATAGTAAATAATTATTTGACTAATTGGCACAAGTTAAAATAATAATGAAGCTGCAATTATTTTGTAATGTGGAATTTTATTTATAATTTTGTTTTGTGCAAGTTGGAGCACCATATATAATGACACGATATTATTATTTTGATCATGGGTTTCCACTAATTTCATGAATGTATTTAATTTTTTTATGCAATTAAATATGGTATCTGAAGTTCCAGGCATATAAATAGACAAGTACGCTTATTGTGCCAGAGACCCACATGACACCGAATCGTACACCTGGTGAATTGAGAATTGTTGAACAAAACAATTTCTATCTCTAATCCTCTTCCCAAACCTCTCAAGAATGAGATACGTTCTTCAAGTCCAAAGAACAAGTGGTCAAGAACAACTAACACAAGACACTCGCTTTGCCACGCTAGCACTCAGAGAACGAGTGACATCGATCGGAGGCCATTAGTACACGTATAGATCACCACTAGAGGAATTCTAGTTTGGATCTTTACAAGAGCAATGAGATAATCTGGAAGGGTCATTCTAGGCAATCGACATCATCAACAAGAAAATACCGATGTTCCAGGTATTATTTTCTTTATGAAATTAATTAAATTAATTATAAACATGATTTGTAAGATCCTATCTAAAGGTTTTGGTCCTCTTCTTCATTTATCTAAATCATTGATTCTATTCAGTGGAGATTGGTTTTTATCTTCGTATTAATCCCGGAATAATCATTGATCATGCTAAAAAATTAAATTTGGGTTCCGTTCCAACAACGCTTCCTCTATGCCCGGAAACATCATTTTTATGATGAGGATTTATGGTTTTCTAGGGATGAGGGTTTAGGGTTTTTATGTATGAGGTGTTATAGTTTTATGGTGTGAGAGTTTATCATTTTTTGGGGATGAGTGTTTATGCCTCTTTGGGCTGGGAATTTGAGGATTTCTGGGGCATTGAGTTTAGGGTTTTCTAGGGATGAGGGTTAACGTTTTTAGGAGGCTTAGGGTTTAAGGTTTTGGTAGAACTAAGATATTTGGGTTTTATGGAGCTCAAGGTTTTGGGTTTTCAGGGGTTTAGGGTTTAGGGTTTTCTAGGGATGAAGGATCAGGGTTTTCTAGGTATGATGGAATAGGTTTTTCTGGGGATAAGGATTTAGGGTTTTTTGGGGGTGAGGGTTTTCGGTTTTTTAGAGATAAGGGTTCAGGGTTTTCAAGTGTGGAGGATTTAGGGTTTCTTATGGAAGAAGGTTTAATATTTTCTAGGATTGAGGGTTTAGAGTTTTCTAGGGTTACGGGTTTATGTATTTTTATGGTTGATTGTTCAAGGTATTTTGGGGCTAATTGTTTAGGGTTTTTTGAAGTTGGATGTTTATGGTTTTTTGGGGCTGAGGGTTTAGGGTTTTATAGGGTTGAGGGTTTTGGGTTTTTTGGGGATGAGGGTACTGGGTTTTTTGGGTATGTGGATTTACAGTTTTTTGGATTAGGGTTTTTAGGGTATTGGGATGATGGTTTAGGGTTTTGGGGATGCAGGTATTTTTGGGTCAGATGGTTTGGTTTTTTGGGGGTTTATTTGATATGGTTCTTTGTGTATTGAAGTAAGGTTTCATGGGGATTAGGTTTTAGCATTTTTGTGGGATGAGGGTTTAGGTTTTTTGTCTATTGATGGTTTCGGATTTTTTGAGGATGTGGGTTTAGGGTTTTTTGGGGATGAGGGTTTAGTATTTTTTGGTTAAGTGATTAGGGATTGTTGGGAAGTGGGTTTTGGGTTTTTTGGGTATTGTGAATTTAGTTATTTTGGAGGATCAGTGGTTAGGGTTTTTTGGGGTTGATGGTTTATGTTTTTTGGAGCTGAGTGTTTAGGGTTTTTATATGTTGAAGTTTTAGGGTTTTGGGGGGTTGAGTGTCTGTCTTTTCTAGGATGAGGATTTATAATTTTGGGGGGAACTAGATTTTTAGTTTTTTTTGGATGAGGGTTTCATATTTTTTTGTGGTTGAGGATTTGGTGATTTTTGGGATGAGGATTTTTGGTTTTTGGGGCTAAGGTATTAGTGTTTTTTGGGGATAAGGTTTTATTTTTTTGGGGGGATGAGGGTTTAGGGATTTTTTAGGTCGAGGGTTGGGGGTTTTTTTAGAATTGAGGGGTTATGGTTTTGAGGGGCGAGGGTTTAGGATATTTTGGGTTGAGGGTATAAGGTTTCTTGGGGATGAAGTTTTAGGTTTTTTTATGCTGAGGGTTTAGTGTTTTCTAGGGTTGAGGGTTTATTGTTATGGGTGTGAGGGTTTAGTGTTTTCTAGGCCTTTGGATTTGGGGTTTTTTAGTGATAATATTTTAGGATTTTATGGTGCTAAAGGTTTATTGTTTTATGGGGATGAGTGTTTAGTATTTTGACGAGCAAAGGTTATGGGGTTTTATGAGGTTGATGATTTTGTTATTTCTGGGAATTTAGGTTTAGGGTATCTGGGTTTGAGTTTTTGGGGTTTTCAAGGGTTGACGGTTGATATTATTCTATATATGGGGGTTTAGAGTTTTCTATGGCTTAGGGATTATGGTTTTCTTGGGTGGAGGGTTTAGGTTTTTTAGGGTTGAGGGTCTAGGTTTTTCTATATTTGAGTGTTTAGGGTTCCTACGGTTGAGGGTTTAGGCGTTTCTCATGTGGGGGATTAGATATTTTTGGGGATTAGGGTTTAGGATTTTTTGGGACTAAGTATTTAGGGTTTTCCGGGGATGAGGGTTATGTTTTTTCTATGGATAAGGGTTTAGGGTTTTCTAGGGATAAGGGATTTGGGTTTTCTAGGGACAAGGATTTTAGGTTTTTAGGGTAGAGGGTTTAGGGTTTTCTTAGGTTGAGGGTTTAATGTTTTTTTGGGATGTGGGGTTAGGGTTTTCTGGGGATGAGTGTTTATAGTTTCATAGGGTTGAGGATTTATATATTTTTAGGGGTTTGGGTTTTCTAGCAGTAAGTGTTTAGGGAATTCTATAGATGGAGGTTTAGGGTTTTTTGGCAATGAGGGCTTAGGGATTTCTAGGGATGATGGTCTAGAGTTTTATGGAGTTATGGGTTTAGGTTTTCTTAGGGATTAGGTATTAGGGTTTTTTAAGGATGAGGGTTTATGGTTCTCTAGGGATGATGTATTAGGGTTTTATGATCCTGAGGGTATAGTGATATCTAGGGTTGTGGTTTATGGTTTTTCTTGGGATAATGGTTTAGGGTTTTCTGATGTGGATGGTTTATGGTTTTTTAGGGATAATAGTTTATATATTTCTTGGGATAAGGGTTTAGGATTTTCTAGGGTGGATAGTTTAGGGTTTTACGAGGTATAGAGTTTTTGATTTATATAGGGATTCAGGTTTAGGGTTATCTGGGGATAGTGATTTGAGGATTTCTGTGGATGAGGGTTTGTGTTTTTTAGGGATAAGGCTTTGGGGCTTTCTTGGGATGAGTATTTGGGGTTTTCTAGCGAGTATGGTTTTAGGTTATTAGGGGATCAGTGTTTAGGGAATTTTAGGGTTAAGGGTATTAGGTTTTATAAGTTTTTGGGTTTTATGAAATATGGGGTTGAGTATGTTATGATTTATAGTGAGGAGGTTTCATTGTTTTCTAGGAATGAGGGTTTATAGTTTTCTAGGGATGAAGTTTCATCATTTCCTATGTTTGGTGGTTCAATGTTTTTGAAGGATGAGGTTTCAGGGTTTTCTTAGGCTAAGTGTTTAGTGTTATCTAGGGCGGAGGGTTTAGGGTTTTATGGGGTTGAGGTTCTTGGGTATTATGTGGCTTAGATTTTAGGAGTTTATGTGGTTGATGGTTTAGGGTTTTGGGGGGTGAGGGTTCAATTTTTTCTAGGGATTAGTTTTAGGGTTTTATGAGGTCTATGGGTCAAGGTTTTCTATGGTTGATGGTTTAGTGTTTTCTACGAACTAGGGTTCTGTTTTTTCTAGTGTAGAGGGTTTGGGGTTTTCTAGAGATGGGAGATTTAGGTTTTTTTGGCGTAGTGTTCAGGGTTTTTTAGGGAAGAGAGTATATGGTTTCTAGGGATAAGGGTTTTAGCGTTTATGGGGATAAGGGTTTAGGGTTTCAAGGGATGAGGTTTCATGGTATACTAGGGTTTAGGGTTTTTAGGATTATATGTTTGAGGATTTTATATTTTATAGGGATGCAGGTTTGGGATTTTATACGGATGTGAGATCACATTTTTTAGGGGATGAGGGTTGAGGTTTTTCAAGGGTAGAGAGATTGGAGTTTTCTTGGGATGATGGATCAGGGTTTTGGGGGATAAGGGTTTAAGCTATTTATGGTCTTAGGGGTTAGGGATTTCTAAGGCTCAGTGTTTAGTTTTCCTAGTGCTGAGGGTTTAGGGTTTTCAGGGGTGGGGTTTAGGGTTTTTGTGGGTGGGAGTTTAAGGTTTTCTGGGGTTTGGGGTTTGGGGTTTTCTAAGGTTAACAATTTTGAATTTTATAGAGATGAGGGTTTATACTTTTTTGGGGAAGAGGGTTTAGGTATTTTAGAGGTTTTTAGGTTGAGGGGTTTTTTTTTCTATGGCTGAGGTTTTAGGTTTTTATAGGTATGAGGGTTTAGGGTTATCTTGGTCTTAGGGTTGAGGGGTTTTTCTGGCCAAGGGTTTATGATTTTATCATGTTGGGGGTTTTGTCATTTCTATGAAAATGGTCTAGGATTTTCTGGGGAAGAGGGATTAGGGTTTTTTGGGGTAAGGGTTTAGTGTTTTCTTATTCTAAGTGTTTATGGTTTTCTATGGATAATGGTTTAGGTATTTCAAAGAATAAGGGTTTATATATTTCTATGGCAGAGTGTTTAGGGTTTTTTGAGGTTTAGGTTTTTTGGTTGTCTGGATCAAAGGGTTTAGGGTTTTCTAGGGATGGGGTTTTAGTGTTTCCGGGGATTGAGGGTAGAGTGTTTTCTATGAGTGAGCTTTTAGGGTTTTCTAGTGCTGATATTTTATGGATTTACAGTGTGAGGGTTTAGGGATTTCGGGGGATAATGGTTTTGGGGTTTCTTGGGAAGATATTTTAGGATTTTATGGGTCATAGGGTTTAAGTTTTTCTAGGAAATAGGGTTTAAGGTATTCTAGGGAGAGGGTTTAGGGTTTTTTAGGCCTCAGGGTTTATGGTTTTCTAGGGATGACTGTTTAGGGTCTTCTGGAGTTGTGGGTTTTGGGTTTTTGAGGTATGGGGGTTTAGGGTTTTTTGGGCCTAGGAATTTAGGGTTTTTAAAGTTAATGTTTAAGATATTTTGGGCTACAGATTTAGTGTTTATAGGGATAAGTGTTTAGGTTTTTTAGGGAGATGGGGGTTTGGGGTTTTTTTGGGTTGAGGGTTTTGGGTTTTTTTTGTAAATGAGGGTTTAGGATATTTTCATGATGACGCTTTAGGGTGTTTTGGGGCTAGGGTTTAATTAGTTTTTTTAGGGATAATGGTTTAGATTTTTTTTTGGATGTGGGTTTAGGGTATTTTGGGGGTGGGGGCTTAGGGTTTTTAGGGTTTTCAGATTAATGTTTTTGGTGTATGTGGGTTAATTATTTTTCAGGATAATAGTTTTTGGGTTGTTTTTTCTAAGGGTTTTGGTATTCATGGAGCTGAGGGTTTTCCTTTGGGGGGTAGAGGGTTTAGGTTTTTTTTTATGATGGTTTAGGGTTTTTTCTGGTTGAGGGTTTTGGAATTTTTTGTCACTGGGGGTTTAATGTTTGTTTATGATGTCTTAGTCATTTTTGGGGCTAAGGGTTTAGGGTTTTTTGGGATGTGGGTTATAGTTATTTTTCACCTAAGGGTTTAGGGTTTTTTTGGGATGAGGGTTTAGGGTTTTTTTGGGGATCAAGGTTTAGCATTTTTTGGGGATAAGGGTATAGGATTTTGGAGGAATAGGGGATTTAGGTATTTGGGGTTGTGGGTTTTTTGTAATTTTGGTATGAGGGTTTTGGATTTTTGGGGATAAGGGTTTTAGGTTTTCAGTGGATTATTGTTGGGAATTTTTTGAGATAATGGTTAAGGGGTTTTTGAGGTTGAGGGTTTAGGGGTTTAGGGGTGAGGATAGGGTTTTTTGGTGTGAATGGTTTAGGGTTTGTTTTCAAATAATGTTTTAGAATTTTTTTGGGGCTAATGGTTTAATGATTTATAGGGTTGAGGTTTTTTTTTGGATAAGGGTTTTTTGTTTTTAGGGGCTTAGGGTTAATATATTTTAAGAGGTTTATGGGTTTTTTGGGGCAGAGGGTTTCATTTTTTTAGGGGAGATATTTTAGGGTATTTTAGGGATCCTGGTTTATTGTTTTTTGGGGCTAAGGTTTTAAGATTTTTTAGTGATGAGGGTTTAGGGGGGTTGTTTGAACTAAGGGTTTTGGGGATTTTGGGGCTATTGGTTTAGTATTTTTGGGGGATGAGTGTTTAGGGTATTATCAGATTGAGGTTTTATGTTTATTTGGGGATCTTAGTTTAGAATTTTTTGTAGGATGAAGGTTTAAGGTTTTTTGGGGCTTATGGGTTTTGTTTTTTTTTTGTAGTTGAGAGTTTGGATTTTTAGGGGCTGTTGGTTTAGGGTTTTTTGGGCTGATGGTTTAGAGTTTTTTGGGATTGAGGAATTAGGTTAGTATGGGTATCAAGGTTTAGGATTTTTTTGGGATATTTGGTTTAGGGTTTTATGGGTATGGGGGTAATAGGTTTTTTTATGAGGGTTTTGGGTTTTATGGGGTTGAGGGTATATAGTTTTTTTGGGCTAAGGATTTAGTGTTTTTTATGGATGATAGATTCGGGTTTTCTCAAGATGAGGGATTTTTTTTGGCCTAATGGTTTATGTTTTTTTGGGATGAGTGTTTAGTTTTTTTGGGGATCATTTATAGTTTTTTGGGGATAGGGGTTTAGTGTTCTATTGTTTTGATAATTTAGGGTTTTTTGCGAATGATGGTTTAAAGTATTCTGGGGAAAATATTTTTGGGTTTTTTTGGGGATGAGGTTTTAGGGTTTTAGGTGGATGAGGGTATAGGTTTTCTAAAATGAGGGATTTTGGTTTTACTTTATGTGGTTTTAAGTATTTATTGGTCTATGGGTTTAGGGCTTTCAATAGATGAGGGTTTAGGATTTTCTAGGGTAGATGGTTTAGTGATTTTTGGAATTGAGGTTTAGGGTTTTTTGGGATGAGGATTTAGCATTTTTGGGTGCTGAGGCTTTAGGGTTTTCTAGGTTTGAGGTTTTAAGGTTTTCATTGAATGATTTGTTAATGTTTTATTGGGTTTATGGTTTAGTGTTTTCTGGGGTTATAGGTTTAGTGTTTTATGGTGGTAAGATTTTAGGGTTTTCTAGGGCTGAGGGTTTAATTTTTTATGGGTATGAGGTTTTAGTGTCTTATGTGGTAAAGGTTTTAGGGTTTTTTGAGGCTGATGATTTAGGGTTTCCTAGGGTTGAGGTTTGATGGTTTTCGTGGCCTGGGGGTTTAGATATTTTCTTGGATGAGGGTTTTGGAATTTTGGGGCTGAAGATTTAGGGTTTTGGGGGGATGTGGGATTGGATTTTTTTGGGGCTATAGGTTTAGTGTTTTTGGGGGTGAGTGTTTGGGGTTCATTGGGATGTGGGGATAGGGGTTTGGGGTTTAGGGTTTAGGGTTTTTTATGAGGGTTTTTGGTTTTGGGGATGATTGTTTAGGTTTTTTGGGTCTGAGGGTTTTATTTTTTTGTGGTCGAGAATCTAGGGTTTTTTTAAGATGTGGATTTATGGTTCGTTGTGTATGAGGGTTTAGGGTTTTTTATGGTTTAGGATTTATGGTTTTTCTTATTAAGGGTATAATATTTTGTTGTACTTAGGTTTTACGATTTTTCACATACGAGGATTTATCTTTTTCTATGGATGATTGATTAGGGATTATTGGGGTAGAGGGTTTTGGGATTTTTTTAGATAAAGTGTTTAGTGTTTTTTTGGGGTTGAGGGGTTAGGGTTTTTTGGGTTGAGGGTTTAGTTTTTTTTCGAATGAGGGTTTACCGTTTTTTGGTCCTAGGAGTTTAGTTTTTTTTCGGGAAATGGTATTAAGATTTTTTTTGTGTTGAGAGTATAGGGTTTTTTTGAGGGTATGGGTTTAGGAATTTTTAAGGGCTTGGGGTTTAGTCTTTTTTGGGGATAAGTGTCTTGTATTTTTTGGGTCTAATTATTTAGTGTTATAGGACTGAGGTTTTAAGTCCTTTTGGGGATTAGTGTTTGGGATTTTTGGGCTTGAGGTTTTGTGTTTTTTTGGGCCATAGGTTTTATGGGTTTTTTGGTGATGAGGGTTGAGGGATTTTTAGGGCTGATGGTTTAAGAGATTTTTATAATAGGGGTTTATTCGTTTTTTGGGGATGATGGTTTATCAATTTTTTGGGGATAGGGTTTAATTTTTATAGGGGTGAAAGGTTTAGGGTTATTTGAGTATGAGGGTTTACAGTTTTTGGATGTTGGGGGGTTATGTTTTATTTGGATCAGTGGGTTTAGTGTTTTTTTAGGTTGAGTTTTTAGGATTTTTTGGAGGAAATGTGTTTAAGACTTTTTTGGGACAATATTTTAGGGTTTTTTGGGGATGAGTGTTTATGGTTTTGGAGGTGGATGAGCATTTATTTTATTCTTAGGCTGACAGTTTAGCATTTTCTAGGGATGATTGTTCATGTTATTCTAGGTTTGAGGGTTCTGTTTTATCTACAACTAGGGTTTTAGGGTTTTCTAGTGCTGGGGAATTAGGATTTCATGGTGCTAAGGGTTTAGGGAATTCTAATGATGAGGGTTTTGGGTTTTCTAAGGGTGAGGGTTTAGTATGACAACCCTGCTTTTATTACAAACTTAAAAATGATTTATTACATAAAACTTCACTTGATACAACAAAGAAGTTCGATAGGTTTAGTGTCTTTGGGGATTAGTATAATTACATAAAAACTTAAAACATGAAATACAACATCTTTATTTAAATCTTCCTTTACATGACCACTACATTCCCTCGTACTTAGCATTGCATGGGATTACCTGGGGACATGCATAAGAAAGGGGTGAGTTATAAAGCCCAGTAAGGGAATACACAACGAAGAACATGAGGAGTAAAATACATGTTAGAAATTAGGAAAATAAATAGAGAACAAGAGTAACATGAACATAAAGGCATGATAAATCATGATAATCATAACATGGAAATGTGGCAACAACACTTAACATTGAATTAGCATGAGCCAAGGCTAATTGCACATGGAGCATTAGTAAACCCTCATTGCACATGAATCACGAGTTAACCCTCATTTAACTTGAATTATCATGAGTAAATACTCATTTCACATGACGTATCATTATACTATACTTTACCCAATGCATTGGAGCACTATAAGGACGCACCCTTCTTAAACATTTCATTTCATGCATAAGTGTGCCACATGGATCATAAAACATGGATTCATTAAACGTAATCTTTTATTCCATGATAAAGGAATGTAGAATTAATACATGAAAATTTATAATCAATAAGTAAATGTGCATAAAGATGAATACCCTTGATGGAGAAATGGGCATGGTATTCACTACATAATGGCATTGGCTACGAAAATCGGTACAATTTCGGCAGCATAACGGCGTGACATAAGAATTCATAAAAAGGGTTGATGAGAGAGAAAGGGGTTACTCATAATATTTAGTTGTAATGGACAGTAAGGAGGTCATATAGAAACATGTCCCAACAATTCTAATGGAATTTAGATTCATGGTACCAAAGTATTTCTTGAATGTAAATGAAGAGAGAGAAGTTCCTTTCTGAATTTCGGCATAGTAACGGGTGTACATGGGAGGAATTTAATGAGAGAAAAAGGGTCTCTCATCATTCAAACATAAATATGGATGTATGAGGGAGGTTCAAAACGATACCCCAACATTCATAATTGAAATTAAAATGGAAAAACAACTTAATGAAAATTGGACAAAAATGAGAAAGGAAGAAAAAACCCTTACTTGGAAGTATGCTTCCAAAGGCTAGAGAGAGGCTTGATAGAGGCTTCTTGTGGGCTTGGGGAACTTTGGGAGGATTCTATAGAGAGTAGTTCAGATGTTAGACGATCTCCAAAGGCTTTTAGTGAGGAGGAAGTGGGATCTTGGGTGGGTTTATATAGAAAAGGTGATGGAATTCTTTATTATTAAGGTTTGGGACCCCTTATAATAAATTAATCCAAACCAAAAACCATGCCATGGTTTTTGCACATGGTTTTTGGAAAAGGGAAGAGGAAAAAAATATTTCATAAGGCCAAAGTCAGAACTTATTAATATAATAGGGTTGCTTATGTGGAGGTGAGTCACGCTCCCATGGAAATCAATTTAAAAAGACAAGTTGTTTAATAAGTCTTGAGGGGTCCATTAATGCTTTGAAAAGTAAGTTAAACAAACCCAAAATCACATTATTTTAAGGTTAAAACATATATTTTCCGATCATAAAGCTTATAGTATTTTATTATGTCACTATTGGGTCATTATGTTGTCATAAAACACATTATATATTTAAACGGTATTTAATTTTTGCCCAAAAATTTGACTATCTTAGAAAATTATGAAAAATTCACCGTTGGATAATTTTGACATCCTGATTCCAGAAATAACATTTATTTTATCTAAATAAATTTCTAAATATGTTAATTTTCACTTTTAAAATAAAAACTGACATTTATCAAAAATTCACGGGTTTTGACAAAAAAGGATTTTAAACCTTAATGAACATTATAATTGCATTTATAAAATTATAAGATAATTTATATTTAATAAAAATTAATTTAACAATAATAATAATAATATTTTATTTAAATATTATTTAATTCAAAAATCCATTAATTTAATAAAATATAATTCTTAATTAAATAATAACTAAAAACACTAATTGTACTTTAAAAACTATTTACAATGTATCAATAATGACAATAAAGTATATTAATTATTATATACAAAAAAAATAATGTACATGAACATAGTACTATATATTTGTTACATAACCCCTTAAAATATCCTCATAAGAACTAAGGGTAAGGTGGGTGATAGTGACAGACTCATGGGGGGGCTCAGATAACATCGCTCAAGTGGTAATCTCTATCAACTTCCACTTTTCCTATAGACGGTCCCGTTCAAGCTTGACATGATGAAGCTCAGCCTGGGCTTGGTCAAGAGCGAAGCCCAAGGAAGCCACCTCCTTTCTGAGCTCCGATAAATGGTCTTCTTATGGAGCAATTCTACTGGATGATGTCATTACTTCTTTTGTTTGAGTAAATTGGATTTGTTAAAGCCCTATATTTATACTAATCATTTGATCACTGTTCAACGATTATAAAATCAACGGTCACAATTCTTAACATAAAACCAATGAAGTTGACATCTTACATAAACATGTTATATAAAGACACATTTAACTAGATCAAGAGGGATTTTACATTAATAAAACTTTGGGTCATTAAATTTAGGGTTTTGGGGGGATAATGGTATGGGTTTCTATTGAGCTGAGTTTTTGGGTTTTCTAGGAATGAGGGTTTATGTTTTTCTGGGGTAAACTATTTTGCGTTTTCTTGATCATACTATTTTCTATTTTCTATGGATGGGGGTTTAGGGTTTTTAGGGGCTATGGGAATAGTGTTTTGTGGAGGTTAGGGTGTATATTTTTCTATGTTTGAGGGTCTAGGTGTTTTTGGGGTTGGGGTTTCGGGTTTTCTAGGGCTAGGGGTTTTGGTTTTCCTAGGGATGTGGGATTGGGGTTTTCTGGGGATGAGGGTTTAGGGTTTTAGAGATTGAGTTTTTAGGGCTTTCTTAGGATGAGGTTTTCTGGTTTTCTGGGGATGAGTGTTTATGGTTTTCCCAGGTTGAGTGTTTAGGGTTTTCATAGGTTGAACATTTATGATTTTATGGGTTAGGGGGTTCAGAATTTTCTAGAGTTGAGGGTTTAGTTTTTCTTGGGATAAGGGGTTAGGGTGTTTAGTGATGAGGATTTAGGGTTTTATGGTGTTTAGGATTTAAATTTTTCTGGGGCTGAGGGGTTAGGGTTTTTTGGGATTGAGGGTTTATGGTTTTATAGGGCTATGGTTTTTGGGTTTTTTGGGGGATGAGGGATTAGGGTTTTCTGGTGTTTGGGGTTTAGAGTTTTCTAGGGCTATGGTTTTAGTTTTATTTGGTTATGAGGCTTAATGTTTTTTTAGGGATGATGGATTAGGGTTTTTTATGGATGAGGATATATGGTATTCTAGGAATGGGAGTTTAGGGTTTTCTAGGGCTGATTGTTCACAATTTTCTTGAGATAAGGGTGTAGGTTTTTTGGGGGTTGCGGGTTTAGGGTTTTTTTTGGCACTGAGAGTTTCGGATTTTATGGAGATAATTGTATTAGGTTTTTGGGGGAATGCGGTTTAGTGTTTTCTATGTATGAAGGTTTAGGTTTTTCCAGGGTTATGTTTTTAGGTTTTTTGTGGATAAGGGTTTGATAATTTCTAGTGATGTTGATTTTGGGTTTTTTAGATTAGGGGGTTTGGGGTTTTCCAAGGATGAGGGGTTTGAGGTTTTATAGGGATGAGGGTTTGGGGTTATTTGGGGATGCTATTTTGGGATTTTATGGGATGAGATTTTAGGGATTTATAGGGATAAGGGTTTAAGGTTTTTTGGGGTTTAACATTTATGGTATTCTGAGGATTTGGATTTAGTGTTTTTTGGGGTAAGGGGTTCATTTTATTATGGTTCTATGGGTGTAGGGTTTTCTGGGGTGGATGGTTCAACATTTTTGGGGGCTAATGGTCTAGGGTTTTCTAGGGATGAGGATTTAGGGTTTTCTAGAAATGAGGATTTAATGTTTTAGAGGGTTGAGGGTTCAAGGATTTCTGGTTATGAGGGTTAAGGGTTTTATGGCACTGAGGGTTCAAGGTCTTCCGGGGATGACGGTTTAAGGGTTTCTAGGGCTGAGGTTTCAGGGTTTTATGGTGTTTAAGGTTTAGAGTTTACTGGGACTGAGTGTTCCGTGTTTTATGGGGATGAGGGTTCAATGTTTTTTGGGGCATAAGGTTTAGGGTTTATTGGGGTTGAGAGCTAGGTTTTTTTTGCGAATAAGGGTTTTTAGTTTTCTAGGGCTGAGTGTTTTGTGTTTTATGGGATTGAGAGATAATGTTATTCTGGTGCAAAGGGTTTAGGGGTATTTGAGACTAAGGGTTCGCAGTTTTCAAGAGATGAGGGTTCATGGTTTTTTAGGGACATGGGTTCAAGGATTTTTAAGGATGAGGATACAAGGGTTTTCTACTTATGAGAATAAAAGGTTTTCTATCACTGATGGATGAGGGAATTCTTGGGATGTGGGTTGAGGTTTTTCTAGTGTTGAGGGTTTTTTTATGCTTGGGATGAAGGATCATGGTTTTCTAGGTTGGGGGTTTTATACTATTTTTTGAATGAGCGTTTTGGGTTTTCTAGGGTTGAGGGTTTATATTTTTATGGGGATGGGGGGTTTATGGTGTTTAGGGGATAAGGGTTTATGGTTTCTAAGGAATGGGGTTTAAGGTTTTCTAGGGCTAACAGTTTAGGTTTTTTTTAGGCTCTAGGTTTAGGGTTTTTAGGGATGAGGTTTTAATGTTTTATAGGTGTGATAGTTTATGGTTTTCTGGGGTTCTAGGGATGGTGGTTTAGGTTTTTCTAGGGATGAGTGTTTTGGGTTTTCTTAAGATGAGTATTTAGGATCTTCTAGGGATGTGGGTTTAGAGTTAACTGAGGCTGGTGGTTTAGGGTTTTTTTGGGATTGGGGGGGGGGGTCATTTATAAGGCTGAGGGTTTAGGGATTTCTAGGGATGATGGTTTAGGGTTTTATGGGGATAAGGGTTTAGTGTTTTTTGGTGCTAAGTGTTTATGGTTTTCTATGGGTAAAGGTTTGAGTATTTCACAGAATGAGGGTTCAGGGACTTATGGTGGAGATAGTTTAAGGTTTTCTGAGGCTTAGGGTTTGTGATTTTCTAGGTATGAGGATTTAGGATTTTTTGGGTTTGATTGTATAACCTTCTTTGTGGATGATGGTTTGGGATTCTAGGTATTATATTTTAGGGAGTTCTTTGTCTTAGGGTTTAGGGATTTCTAGGGTTAAGGGTTTTAGTTTTTATGAGGATAAGGGGTTAGGGTATTCTTGGTAAGACATTTTATGGTTTTCTATGGATACAGGTTTAGTGTTTTCTAGGTTAGAGGGTTTATTTTCTGGGGGGGATGAGGGTTTAGGGTTTTCTTAGTAATAGTTTTAGGGTTTTCTAGGGATGAGTTGAGGGTCTAGTTTTTTTGGATATGAGGGTTTGTAATTTTCTGGAGTTGAGTGTTTTTGGTTTTTTAAGTTGAGGGTTTATGATATTTTGGGGATGAGGGGTTAAGGTAATTTGGGGTTGAGGGTTTAGGTTATTTTGGGGATGAGGGTTTAAGGCTTTTTTGGGCTAAGTGTTTAGGATTTTTTGGTGATGTAGTTTATGGTTTTTAGGGATGAGGGTTTTGTGTTTTTTAGGGATGATTGCTTAGGGTTTTTTTTAGGATGAGGGTTTGGGGTTTTTTAGGGATGTGGATTTAGGGTTTTTTTAGGATGATGGGTTTATGATTTTTTTGGACTATGGGTTTAGGGTGTTTTTTGGGATGAGGGTGTTTAGATTTTTTGGGATGAGGGTTTTGGATTTTGCGGGGCTCTTGGTTTAGGGTTTTTTGGGTCTCAGGGTTTAGGGTTTTTGGGGCTCAGGGTTTTTGGATTTTTGGGACTATGTGTTTTTAGTTTTTTGGGGATATGGGTTTTGGGTTATTTATGGCTGAGTGTTTTGAGTTTTTGTGTATTAGTTTTGAGTTTTTTTGGTGATGTTTTAGGGTTGTGGGGGGATGTGGGTTTTGGGGTTTTGGGAGTTTAGGGTTTAGGGATTTTTTGTTACTTGGGGTTTAGGGTATTTTGGGGATTGGGTTTTATGTTTTTTTGGAAATGATGATTTTAGGTTTTTTGGGGATGAGGATTGAGTTTTTTTTTTGATGAGGTATTTGGGTTTTTTAGGCTTAGTGTTTTGAGGTTTAAGGTTTTTTGGGCTTGGGCATGTAGGATTTTTTGGGGATGAAGGTTTAAGTTTTCTGAGGGCTGAGTGTTTAGGGATTTTGGGGGCAGAGGGTTTTCTGTTTTTTCAGGTTGGGGGTTTAGGGTTTTTTGGGGACTAAGTGCTTAGGTATTTTTGTGGATTAGGGTTTAGCATTGGGGGGTTTATTTTTTTATGTTACAAAGGGTTTATGTTTATTTGGGGATATGGTTTTAATGGTTTTTGAGGTATGGGGGTTTAGGATATTTTTAGGTAGAGGGTTTAGGGTTTTTTGGGTTTGAGTCTTTTGGGTGTTTAGGGGATAAGGGTTTATGGTTTTTTGGGGATTATGGTTTAGAGGTTTTTTTGACATAGCCTTTAGCGTTTTTTGGGTCTGAAGTTTTAGGGTTTTTTAGTCTTGAGGGTTTAGGATATTTTTGGCGTGATGGTTTAGGGATTTGTTGGGTATGAGTGGTTATGTGTTTTTATGGGTGAGGGTTTTGGGGTTTTGGGGATGAGGGTTTAGGGTTTATTGGGGATGAGGGTTTAATGTTTTTTTGGTCTTATGGTTTATGGATTTTTTAATATGCGGGTTTATGGTTTTTTACAGATGGGGGTTTGGGGTTTCTTAGGGATGAGGGTTTAGGGTGTTCTAGGGCTGAGGGTTTAGAATATTTTTAGGATTGGGGTTTAGGATTTTTTTTCAGTAGGGGTTTTAATGTTTTTTTGGGCTAAGTGGTTAGAGTTTTTTATCGTTTAGGGTTTAATGTTTTTTTAGGATGAGGGTTAATGTTTTTGGGGGATAAGATTTTAGGGTTTTTTGGTGCTTAGGGTTTAGGTTTTTTTTGGGTAAGGGTTTATGGATTTTTGGGTATGAGGGTTTTTAGTTTTTGGGGGGTGAGGGTTTATGTTTTTTTAGGTCTTAGGGTTTAGTATTTTTTTTGTATTTAATGGTTTATAATTATTTTGGGCGGAGGGTTTTGGGTTTTTTTGGGCCTTATAAATTAGTGTTTTTTGGGGATTAGGGTTTATGTTTTTTTGTAATGAAGGTTTAGGGTTTTTTCAGGGTGGGGTGGAGTGGTTTTGTGGGCTAAAAGATGAGGGTTTTGGGAGGCTATTGGTTGAGGGTTTTTTAGGGGTGTAGGGTGATGGTTTTTTTGAGAAGAGGGTTGTGGGTTTTATTAGGCTATTGTTTGGGGGTGTTTTGTGATAAGGGTTAAAGGTTTTTTTAGGTCTGATTGTTCTGAGATTTTTATGTCTAAGGTTTCATGGTATTTGTGGGTTGATGGTTCAGGGCTCTTTGGAGCTGAGGGTTTAGGGTTTTTTTGGGATTGAGGATTAATGGGTTTTTAGGGTCGGGTGTTCATAGTTTTTTTGGGTTGATGATTTAGGTTTGTTTGGGGTGGAGGTTTTAGGGTATTTTTGGGCTATGGGTTCAGAGTATTTTATGGTGAGGATTCATGGTTTTTTTGGGCATAGAGTTTAGATTTTTTGGGGCTGGGTGTTCAGGGGTTTATGGGTCATGCTTTTTTGGTATTATTGTTCTAGTATTTTTGAGGATGAGGATCCAGGGTCTTTTTGGGATAGGTGTTTTGGGTTTATTAGTGATTAGGGGTTATAGTTTATTGGGGATGATGTTTCATGTTTTTTTGGGGCTTAGGGTTCATGGTTTTTTAGAGATTAGGGTTCATGATTTTATAGGGCAGAGTGTTTTGGGTTTTTTGGGGTTTAGGGTTCAATGTTTTTTGAGGCTATGTGTTTTTCAGGGTGTAGGGTTCAAGGTTATTAGAGTATGAGGGTACATTGGTATTTGGGGATAAGGGTCCATGGTTTTTTGGGGCTATGAATTTAGGGTTTTTTGGGGATGAGGATTCATGATTTTTTGGGGCTTATGGATCAAGATTTTTTTTGGTTCTGAGGATTCATAGATTTTTAGTGAAGAGGTTCAAGGGTTTCATGTTACAGATGGTTCAAGGTTTTTTAGGTTTTAGGGTATAGTGTTTCTTGGGGTTGAGTTTTTATGATTCTTAGGTCTGAGGATTTAGGATTTCTTGGGGATGAGGGTTATGGGATTATTTGGGATGAGGATCCTTCATTTCATGGTTCTTGGGGTTTAGAGTTTTTTGGGGCTATGGGTTCAGTGTTTCTTGGGGTTGTGGGTTCATGGTATATTGGGGCTGAGGGGTCAGTGTTTCTTGGGATTTCAGATTAAGGTTTCTTTGGGATGAGGGTTTAGGGTTTCATAGGGCTGAGAGTTCATGTTTTATTATGGATAATGGTTTAGGATTTCATAGGTATGAGAGTTCAAGGATTATTACAGATGAGGGATTAGGGTTTTTGGGGCTAAGGTTTTAATATTTTTTATGATGGGGTTTTTGGGTTTTTAGGTCGTAGTGTTCAGGTTATTTTGGGTTCAGGGATCAGGGTTTTTTGGGGCTGAGGGTTTAGGGTATGTTGGGGCTGAGGGTTTGGGCTTTCTTGGGGCTAAGGGATCAGGGTTTCTTAGGGATGAGGGTTATGTGTTTCTTAAGGTTGAGGTTCAATGGTTTTTTTGGCGATGAGGGTTCAGGGATTCTTAGGGATGAGTGTTTCGGGATTCATGGGGATTATTTTTTAGGGTTTCTTAGTGTTGAGGGGTTGGTGTTTCATGGGGATAAGGGTTTGGGGTTTCATGGGGTAGAGCATTAAGTCTTTCATAGGGATGTGGGTTTAGGGAACATTGGTTCTAAGCGTTTTTTTCTTGGGGATGAGGGTTTATCATTTCTTGGGTATGAGGTTTTAGATTTTAGTGGGTTTAAGGGTTTAGGTTTTCTTATGGTTGAGTGTTTTGGATTTCTCAGGGATAATGGGTTATGGTTTCTTGGGTCTTTGTAATTAGTGTTTCCTATGGATAATATTTTAGGATTTCTTGGGGATGGTGGTTTAGGGTTTCATAGGGATGTGTGATTTCGGATTATTTTGCTAAATGTTTTGTGTTTCATGGGGATGAGAGTTTGGGTTTCATGATATTGAGGGTTTAGGGGTTTTTTGGATCGGTGGTTTAGATTTTTCTCAGGATAAGGGTTTTTGAATATTTGGGGATAAGGGTTTAGGGTTTTTTTGGACTGAGGGTTTAGGGTTTTTGGGACTGAGGTTTTTTGGTTTTTTGGGGTTTAATGTATTGGGTTATTTTGGGCGGAGGGTTGAGGGATTTTTTGTGGATAAGGGTTTAGGGGGTTTTTTGGGCTGAGTGTTTTGGTTTTTTTGTGAATGAGGATTAAGGATTTTTTGGGGGTGAGGTTTTAGAGGTTTTTAGGGTTGTGGGTTTTGGATTTTTTGTAGATGAGGATTTAGGGTTTTTTGGGGCTGAGAGTTTATGGTTTTTTGTTATGGTTTTAGGATTTTCTTGGGTAGAGGGTTTATGGGTTTTGGGGGATGATGGTTAAGGGGTTTTAGGGATGAGGGTTAGAGTTTTTGGGGATGAGGGTTTAGTGGATTCTAGGCCAAGGGTGTAGGTATTTTTTGGGGAAATATTTATAGGGGTTTGGGTTTGGGGGTTTATAGTGTTTTTGGTTGCAGGATTTTTGTTTTTTAGAGAAGAAGGTTTAAGGTTTTCTGGATGAGGGATTAGGTTTTTTGTGGGGATTAAAGATTATGGATTTTTGGTATGGGGGTTTAAATATTTTTTAGATGAAGGATTAGGGGTTTTTAGAGCTGAGTGTTTAGCTTTTGGGGGGATAAGGGTTTCAGGGGTTTTGGGATTGAGGGTTTAGGATTTTTGAGGATGAGGTTTTAGGGTGTTTTGTAGGTGAAGATTTAGGGTTTTTTTTGGTTTTGGGGTTTAGGATTTTTGGGGGTTGAGAATTTAAGTATTTCAGAGGATGAGGTTTTAGGGTTTTTTAAGGAAGATTGTGTGGTGTTTTGTGGGGATAAGCCTTTATGGAATTTTTTTTGAGGGTTTAGGGGTTTTTTGATCTAAGAGTTTAGGGTTTTAGTGGTTGATGGTTTGGGGTTTTGTGATGCTTAGATTTTAAGTTTTTTTGGGATGAGGTTTTATGGGTTTTTAGGTATAGGATTTAGGGGTTTTATGATAAAGTGCTTGTAGTTTTTTGGTGATATGGGTTTTGTTTTTTCAAAGGCTTAGAATTCATGATTTCTTGTGGATTTGGGTTTAGGGTTTTATGGACCTAAGGGATTAGTGTTTTGTGGGGTTGATGGATTAGGGTTTTCTTGGGTTGAGTGTTTAGTGGTCTTGGGGGGATGTGGGTTTTGGATTATCGGGGTTGAGGTTTCTTAGTTTTTTGGGAAATAGGTTTTATTGTTTTATTGGGCAAAGGGTTTACATTTTTAAAGGAAAATGGGTTTTGGGTTAGCAAGGGATGAGGGTTTAGGATTTTCTGGGGACCGGGTTTTAAGGTTTTCTAGGGTTTAGTTTTTAGTGTTTTTTAGGCTTAGGGTTTAGGTTTTTCCAAGAAATAGGGTTTAGGGTTTTATGGGGATATGGGTTTTGGGTTTTATGGGGATGCGGGATAAGGTTTTTCTGGGGAAGGGGTTTTAATGTTTTTTTACAAAAGACGGTTTAGGTTTATCTAGGGCTCAGGGTTTATGGTTTTCTGGGGCAGTGCTTTTAGAGTTTTCTAGGGATAATGGTTAAGGGTTTTTTAGGGATGAGGATTTAGGGTTTTGTGGGGCTAAGGGCTTAGGTTTTTCTAGGGATGAGGGATTCGGGTTTTGTAAGGCTAAATGTTTGTTATTTTATAGGGAATAGTGTTTAGGGTATTCTCGTGATGAGTATTTAGGGTTTTTCTAAAAGGAGGGTTTTGGATTTTTTGGGCCAATGATTTAATATTTTTTGGGGCTTATGGGTTTAGAGTTTTCATTGGATTATGGTTAGGTGTTTCTACAATTGATGGTCTAGGTTTTTTTAGGTATAATGGATTAGGTTTTTTGGGGATGAGGTGATTTGATATTCTAGGGATGGGGATTTACATTTTTTCAGGGCAGAGTGTTTTGGTTTTTTGGACATATTGTTTAGGGTTTTCTAGGGCTTATGGTTTAGGTTTTTCTAGGGATAAGGGTTTATGGTATTTTAGGCCTTATAGTTTTGGGTTTTCTGCGGCTGTGGATTTAGGGTTTTCTTGGGATGGTGGATTATGGTTTTATATTGATAAGTGTTTATGGTTTTCTGGGGATGAGGGTTTAAGGATTTATGGCATAAGGGTTTATGTTTTTTGGGGCTCATGGATTAGGGTTATCCAAGGATGAGGGTTTAGGGTTTTCTAGGGCTAAATATTGAGGGATTTCTAGCATTGAGAGTTTAGGTTTTTCTAAGGCTGAGGATTAGGGTTTTCAGGGTTCATGGTTTAGGTTTTCATGGTCTTAGGGTATAGGTTTTTTGGGGATGTTGTTTTAGGGTTTTCTAAGGATGAGGGTTTATGTTTTTCATAAAATGAGGGTTTATTGCTTTCTTTTTCTGTGGTTTTATGGTTTTCTAGGTCCAAGGGTTTAGGGGTTTTTTAGGGTGAGGGTTTAGTATTTTCCTGTGTGAGGGTTTAGGGTTTTCTATGGATAAGGGTTTATGGTGTTCTAGGGATAAGGCTTTAGTTTTTTCATGTGTTGAGGGTTATATAATTTTTGGGCAGAGGTTATATGGTTTTCCTAGGTTAAGGGTTCAAGTATTTCAGTTGATGACGATTTTGGGTTTTCTAGCGCTAAAGGTGTAGGGTATTTTGGGGCTGAAAGTTTACTATTTTCTAGGGATGGGGGTAATGTTTTTCTAGGGATAATGGTTTAAGGTATTCTGGGACTAAGGGTTTTGGGTTTTCATGGGTAAAGGTTTTAGGATTTTATAGGGATGAGGGTCTATGGTTTTATAGGGCTGAGGTTTTAGTGTCTACTAGAGATGAGGGTTAATGGTGTTCTAGGATGATTTATTAGGTTTTCTAGTGATTAGTGTTTAGGGTTATCTTGGACAATTCTTTTAGGCTTTTCTAACGATTAGGGTTTGCTGTTTTCTATAGTTGAGGGTTTTGGGTTTTATGGGGATGAAGGCTTAGAGTTTTCTAGGGTTGAGGGTTTAGGATTTTATGGGGCTACGGGTTTAGGGTTATCTAAATTTTAGGTTTTAGGGATTTATGGGGTTGATGGATTATGTATTTCTATGTATGAGGGTTTAGGGTCTTTGGGGATGAGTGTTTATGGTTTTCTAAAGTAGGGGGTTTAGGGTTTTCTGGGTTTGAGGGATTAGGGTAATATAGGGATGAAGTTTTATATTTTTCAAGGGTTAAGGGTTAAGGGTTAAGGGTTTTCTAGGGATTATGGTTTTTGGTTTAATGGGATTAGGGTTTAGGTTTTTTTGCTAGATGGTATAGAAATTTTTAGAGTAGAGAGTTTTAGATTTTCTATGGTTATGGGGCTAAGGGTTTTCTAGGGTTTAGGGTTCATAGTTTTCTATGGAAGAGTGTTTAGGGTTGTCTCGTGTTTTTGGGATGAGGGATTAGGGTTTTTTGGGGTTTAGGGTTTTCTGGGGATGACGGTTTAGGGTTTTCTATGGATGAGGGTTCAGGGTTTTTTGGGGTTGAGGGTTTAATGTTTTTAGGGGATATGGGTTTAGGGTTTTTTGGGGATTTGGGATTAGTGTTTTTTTGATTTGAGGATTTAGGGTTTTATAGAGTTTAGGTTTTATTGATTTTTGGTGAGGGTTTAGGGATTTTTAGGGCTGGGGGTTTATGGTTTTTTATCGATGAGGGTTTAGTGTTTTCTAAGGATGAGGGGTTAGGGTTTCTGAGGATGATGGATTAGGGTTTTCTGTGGCCATGTATATAGGTTTTTTTGGGGTTGGGGGTTTTGGGTTTTTTGGACAAATATATTTGGGATTTATATTGATGATGGTTTAAGGTTCTAGGGGGTATATGGTTTGGGTTTTCTGGGGATGAGGGTTTAGGGTTTTCTTGTGCTGAGGTTTTAGTGTTTTCTAGAGATGGGGATTTATGGTTTTTTAGGTCTGTGGGTATAGGGATTTCTAGTGTAGGGGTGTATGGTTTTCTATGAATTATGGTTTATGGTTTTTTGAGATATGAGTATAGAGTTTTTTAGGGATGAGGGTTTAGGTTTTTATATGGATTAGGTTTAAGGGTTTTCTACGGTTAGGGTTTTTGGGTTTTCTATTGCTGGGGGTTTATGATTTTTTATGACCAAGGGGTTAAGGTTTTCTATGAAAAAATTTGAATATCTTTTTTGGGTTTAGGTAAAGGGTTTGTTTGGGTTGTGGTTTTAGGGTTTTTTTGAGGGTGGGGTGTTAGGTTGGGGTGTTAGGTTTTTTGGGGTTGAGAGATTAGGGTTTTCTAGGGTTGTGGGATTTGTGTTTTTTGGGGTGGTGGGTTTTAGGTTTTTTGGGTATGAGGGTTTCGTTTTTTATCAAGAAAATTTTTAGGGTTTTTTGGGTCTGATGATTATGGTTATTTTGGGGGTTGAAGATTTAGGGTTTTTTATAGCTGAGGTTTTATGGCTTTTAGGTTTCACTGATTAGTTTTTTTTGGGCACAATGGTTTTGGTTTTTTAGGGGATTTGGGTTTATAATGTTTTTGGATGAGGATTTAGGGATTTTTGGGTCAGTGGGTTTGGAGTTTTTTGGGGTTATGGGTGCAGGGTTTATTGGGGATGTGGGATTAGTGTTTTTAGGTGTGGTGGGTTTAGGGTTTTCTGTGGTTGAGTGTTTAGGTTTCTTCAAGTCTGAGTGTTTTGGGTTTTTTTGGGGCCATGAATTTATTGTTTTTTGGTGCTGAGGGTTTAGGGATTTTTTAGGATGAGGGTTTAGGGTTCTTTGGGGCTGTAGGATAATGTTTTTTTTGGGGATTCTAGTTTAATGCCTTTTATTCTTGAGGGATTAATGTTTTTTAGGGATGTAATTTTAGTGTTTTTTTGATATCATGGGTTAGTGTTTTTCTGTGGTGTGAGTTTCAGGTTTTTTTTGGGTGAGGGTTCATGGTTTTTTGGGGATGAGAGTTTAGTATTTTTTGGGGGCTGAGGGTTTAGTTCTTTTAGTGCTAAGGGTTTAGTGTTTATTGGGGATGATAGTTTAGGGTTTTTTTGGGCTGATCATTTAAGGTTTTTTGGGATGAGGTTTTAGTGTTATTTGGGGATGATTATTTATTGTAGTTTAGGGATGAGGATTTATGGTTTTTTAGGGCTAAGGGATGAGGTTTTTGGGGGGATGAGCATTAAGGGTTTTTTTGTGGATGAGGGTTTAAGGTTTTTTGGTGATTATGGTTAGGGTTTTTTTGGGTGAAGGGTTCAGGATATTTTTTAATATGAGGGTTGAGGGTTTGGGGTTATGGTTTAGTGTTTTTTGAGAAAAATGGTTTAGGGGTGTTTGGGGAAGAAGGTTATGGATTTATGGGGATGATGGTTTTGTGTTTTTTGGGGGTTTAGGGTTTAGGGTGTTATGGGGCTGAGAGTTTCATGTGTTTTGGTCATAGGGTTTACTATTTTTTGGGATAAGGTTTAGGGATATTTGGTTTTGTGATTTTAGGGTTTTAGAGGATGAGGGTACAAGGTTTTTGGGGATGATCGATTAGCCTTTTCTTAGGGATAATGGTTTATATTTTTTGGGGGATGAGAATTTATGTTTTTTTAAAGCTAAGGACTGAGTATTTTTTGGGGGATGAGGGTTACAATTTTTTTTGTATAAGGTTTGATGGTTATTTGGGGTTTATAGATGAAGGTTTTTTAGGGCAGAGTATTAAGGATTATTTAGGGATTAGGGTTGGGAATTTTTTTTGGTGCTGAGGGTTCCTGGCAGTTACCATGACTTTAGCGGTGGTTTGACGGGTGCTGGATAATTTTTGGAGATGAGGGTACTGGGTTTTTTGGGGATGAGCCTTCACGGTTTTTTGGGGCTGAGCGTTCATTGTTTTTGGGACTGAGGGTTTAGGTTTTTTTGGGGATGATGGTTTTGGATTTTTGAGGCTAAGGGTTTAGTATTTTTTGGGGTTGGGGTTTTAGGGTTTTTTATGTTGAGGTTTTAGTGTTTTTCAAGGTTAAGGGTTTAGGGTTATTTGAGGATGAGAGATCATATTTTTTGGGGGATGATGGTTTATGGTTTTTGGAGGTTGAGTGTTTAGTATTTGTTGGAATTATTGGTTCTAGTATTATTGACGATGAGGATCAATGGTTTTTGAATTTAGGTTTTATGGTTTTTTGAGGGTGTGGGTTCAATCCTTTTGGGGAAGAATATTCATGGTTTTTTGGGGATGAGTTTTGAGGGTCTTTTGTGGTATATGGTTAAAGGTTTTTTGGGGTAGAGGGTTCAGTTTTTTTAGGGCTAAGGGATTATATTTTTTGCAGATGAGGTTTTCGGATTTTTTGGGGCTCAGTGATCAGGATTTTGGGGGGCTGAGGTTTTATGGTATTTGGGGATGAGGTTTCAATGTTTTTTGGGGTATAATGGTTTTGGGTTCTTTGGGACCTAAGGTTTAGAGTATTTGGGGGATGGGGGTTCCATATTGTTTGGGTTGAGGGTTAATGGTTGTTTGGGGATGATAGTTCATAGTTTCATGGGGATACGGATTTAGGTTTTCAAGGTTTCTTGTTGCTGAGGGTTCATGGTTCCTTAGGGATAAGGGTTCCGTGTTTCCTGGGGCTAAGGGTTTGAGTTTTCCTAGGAATGAGGGTTCAAGGTTTCTTGTGGACAAGGTTTTAGTGTTTCATAGGGTTGAGAGTTTAGGGTTTATAGGGGTTAATATATTAAGTATTCTTATATCATGGGTTTCAAGGTTTTATAAGGATGGGGGATTAGGATTTTTTTTGGATTAATGTTTTAGAGTTTCGTAGGGAAGCGGGTTCATAGATACTTAGGGATGATGGTTTTATGTTTCTTTGTTGCATAGGTCTCAAGTATTTTTTTTCGATGAGGGTTCGTGGTTTTTTGGGACAATGGGATAAGGGTCTTTGGAGCTGAGGGTTCACTACTAAAAATTAGGCCAATAGCGACCGCCATTGGCGGTCTCTTTAAGCCCGATGCTGTCGGCCTACAGAGACTGCCAATGGCGATCGCTAAAGGTCACCGAGACCTCATCCTACAGCGAATGCATCGGTCGTTGAAGCCGGCCGTAATTTCGGCCTACAGCGACCGCCATTGGCGGTCGCTGAAGTCTGATTAAAATCGGACCCACAATGATGGCCAAGGGCAGTGGCCGAAGCTGGCTGACACATCGACCTACAGCGACCACCAGTCGTGGTCGCTACACTGGAAATTTTTATTAAAAAAAATTCATGATACAAAATAAAAAAAACATATAAATCATAAAAAATGAAAAACAAATCCAAATATAATAAACATCAAGATCATCATAAACAATAAATGATTGACGTACTTCAATGATCTGCAACCATCTGCTTTAAAAACATACAATACGATACAACGAAATCTAAACAAAACAAACGTAAATTTGACATCTTTATTCAGTTATTATATACATATAATAAAATGAAATCTGACATCTCATGGGATTTCTAATAATTTAAAACTACCAATTTAAGAAATGTTAACATTTTTGAATTTTTTTTCTTATTTTTGAGTCTTTGATTTAGTTTAGAAAAGTGTTTTTTATTGTCTTCAAATAAATTTTTTCCACGCGCACCGCACGTCAGATGGACGTGCCACACATCCGTTTTGGTGTTTTATGACTCTGGAAACACATTTCCTGTCACTATGGTCAAACAGAACCTCCGATTGACTTTCCATCTATCTGACCATTTCACAATTCACTCCGCGGTTGTTGTCGTCTGATTTTGTGGCATTCTGAGGCCGTTCGGGTGGTTTTCACCACCCAGCGCGCCCTTTTAGCGCGCGCCGAACTGCTAAAACGACATATTCATTCATACCGCACGCACCGCATGTCCGATTGACGCACCGCCTCCTCTTGCATCTCATGAATAATATTCCTATCGTTCTCGTGTGGTTTCAAGTCATTCGGACAACGTTTTCTCTGAATTCGACCGTGACCCGTCGTTTTTATGTTTTATGACTCCGGAAACGTGTTTCAAGTCACTACGGTCAAAACGAACCACCAATTGATGTGCCGTTGGTCTGACCATTTCAAAATTCACTCTGAGGTTGTTGTCGTCTGATTTCATGGCATTTCGAGGTCGTTCGGGTGGTTTTGACCACACAACATGCCTTTTTAGCGCGCGTCGAACTAATGAAAATGACACATTCAGTCGTACCGCATGCACTGCACATCTGATGGACATGATTCCTCCTATTGCATCTCAAAAATAATGTTCCTATCGTTCTTGTGCAGTTTCAGGTCATTTAGAGCACATTTGCTATGAATTCGCCCATGACACACCGTTTTGGTGTTTTATGACTCTGGAAATGCGTTTTTGGTCATCGTAGTCAAAAAACACCTCCGATTGACGTGATGTCTATCCGACCACTGCAAAATTCACTCCTCAGTTGTTGTCGTCTGATTTCGTGGCATTCTGAGGACGTTCGGGTGTTTTTGACCACCCAGCACGCCCTTTTAGAATGTGCCGAACTGCTTAAAATGACACATTCGGTCGTACAACATGCACCGCACGTTTGATGGATGTCCCGCCTCCTCCTTCATCTCAAAAATAATATTCTTATCGTTCTAGTGTGGTTTCAGGTCATTCGAAGCACGTTTTCTATGAATTCGATCGTGACATGCCGTTTTGGTGTTTTTTGACTCTAGAAACACATTTCTGGTCACCACAGTCAAACAGAACCTCCAATTAACGTGTTATCTGACCGCCCATTTTATAATTCACTCCTCGGTTGTTTTCGTCTGATTTTGTGGCATTCTGAGGTCGTTTAACTGGTTTTGACCACCCAACACGCCATTTTAGCGCACGCCGAACTGCTGAAAATGACACATTCGATCGTACTGCATGCACCGCACGTCTGATGGATGTACCGCCTCCTCCCACATCTCACGAATAATATTCCTATCGTTCTCGTGTAGTTTTAGGTCATTCGTAGCACGTTCTCTCTGAATTTGACCATGACACGTTGTTTTGGTGTTTTAAGACTCTAGAAAAGTGTTTCCAGTGACTGCGGTCAAACGGCACCTCTGAATGACGTGTTGTCTATCCAACTATTTTACAATTCACTCTGCTGTTCTTGTCGTCTGATTTCGTGGCATTCCGAGGTAGTTCGGGTGGTTTTGACCACCTAGCGTGCCCTTTTAGCGCGTGTCGAACTGCTGAAAATGACACATTTGGTTGTACCGCATGCACTGCACGTCGTATGTACGTTCCTCCTTCTTTTGAATCTCATGAATAATACTCATATTGTTCTCGTGTGGTTTCAAGTCATTCAGAGCACGTTTTCTTCGAATTCAACTGTGACACGCTGTTTTGGTGTTTTATCACTCTGGAAATGCGTTTTTGGTCACCGCGGTCAAATGGCACCTCTGATTGACGTGACGTCTATCTGAACATTGCACAATTTACTCCGCGGTTGTTGTCGTCTGATTTCATGGCATTCAGAGGTTGTTCGGGTGGTTTTGACCACCCAGTGTGCCCTTTTAGAGCGCGCCGATCTATTGAAAACAACACATTCGGTCGTGCCGCATGCACCGTATGACCAATGGACATGCCACCCCTTCCTACATCTCAGGAATAATAATCCTATCATTCTCGTGCGGTTTCAGGTCATTCGGAGCACATTTTCTATGAATTCGACCGTGACACCCTGTTTTGGTGTTTTATGACTCCAGAAACGCATTTTCGGTCACCACGGTCAAACAAAAATTCCTATTGACGTTCCGTATGTCCAACCATTTCACAATTCCCTCCGAAGTTGTTTTCGTCTGATTTTGTGGCATTCTGAGGTTGTTCGGGTGGTTTTGACCACCCAGCGCGCCCTTTTAGCGCGTGCCGGACTGCTGAAAATGACACATTCAGTCGTACCGCACGCACTACATGTCCAATGGATGTTCCCTCTCCTCTTGCATCTCATAAATAATATTCCTATCGTTCTCGTGTATTTTCAGGTCATTCGAAGCATGTTTGCTATGAATTTGACCGTGACACGCCGTTTTGGTGTTTTTCGACTCCGGAAACGCGTTTCCAGTCACCGCGGTCAAAAGGCACCTATGATTGACGTGTTGTCTATATGAAAATTTCACAATTCACTCTGCGGTTATTTTCGTCTGATTTCGTGGCATTCCGAGGTTGTTCGGGTGGTTTTGACCACCTAGCGTGCCCTTTTAGCGCGCGTCGAACTGCTAAAAATGACACATTCGGTCGAACCGTGCGCACCAGACATCCGATGGACATGACACTTCCTCCTACATCTCACGAATAATATTTCTATTGTTCTCGTGTGGTTTCAAGTCATTCAGAGCATGTTTTATCTGAATTCGACCGTGACAAGCCGTTTTGGTGTTTTATGACTCTAGAAACGCGTTTCCGGTCACCGTGGTCAAACGACACCTTCTATTAATATACCGTCTATTCGAACATTGCACAATTCACTCCTCGGTTGTTGTCGCCTGATTTTGTAGCATTCCGAGGTCGTTTGGATTGTTTTGACCACCCAACACGCCTTTTTAGCGTGCACCGAACTACTGAAAATGACACATTCGGTCGTACCATGCGCACTGCACGTCTGATGGATGTGCCTCCTCCTTCTGCATCTCACGAATAATATTACTATAATTCTCATGCGGTTTCAGGTCATTTGGAGCACGTTTGCTACAAATTCGACCGTGACAGGCCGTTTTGGTGTTTTATGACTCTGGAAACGCATTTTCAGTCACCACGACGAAGAAACACCTCGGATTGACGTTCGATCTATCTGAACATTGCACAACTCACTCTGCGGTTGTTGTCGTATGCTTTTGTGGCATTCCGATGTCGTTCGGGTGGTTTTGACCACCCAGCGCGCCCTTTTAGAGCTCGTCGAACTGCTGAAAACGACACATTCAGTCGTACCGCACGCACCGAATGTCCGATGGACATGCCACCTGCTCCTGCATCTCAAGAGTAATATTCCTATCATTCTCAGGCAGTTTTAAGTCATTTAGAGCATGTTTTCTATGGATTCTACTGTGACACACTGTTTTGGTGTTTTATGACTCCGAAAATGCATTTATGGTCACCGCAGTCAAACAACACCTCCGATTGACATTACGTCTATTCGACCATTTCAAAATTCACTCTGTGGTTGTTGTCGTCTGATTTTGTGTCATTCTGAGGTCGTTCAGGTGGTTTTGACCACCCAGGGCGCCATTTTAGCGCGCGCTGAACTGCTGAAAACAATACATTCGGTCGTACCGCGCGCACCGCATGTCCGATGGATGTTCCGCCTCATTCTACATCTCACGAATAATATTCCAATCATTGTCGTGCAGTTTAAGGTCATTCGGAGCACGTTTTCTCTAAATTTGATTGTGACATGTCGTTTTGGTGTTTTATGACTCCAGAAACGTGTTTCCAGTCACCGTGGCCAAATATCACCTCCGATTGACGTGTATTCTATTCGACAATTTCAAAATTCACTCTGCGGTTGTTGTCGTCTGATTTCGTGGCATTCCGAAGTCATTCTTGTGGTTTTGACCACCCAACGTGCCTTTTTAGCGCGCACCGAACGGCTGAAAATGACACATTCGATTGAAAATGACACATTCGATCATACCACACGCACCACACGTCTGATGAATGTTCCGCCTCCTCCTACATCTCAAGAATAATATTTCTATCATTATCGTGCGGTTTCAGGTCATTCGGTGCAATTTTTTTATGAATTTGACTGTGACATGCCGTTTTGGTGTTTTCTGACTTCGAAAACACATTTCCAGTCATCGCGGTCAAACAACACCTCCAATTGACATTCCGTTTGTCCAACCATTTCACAATTCACTCGACGGTTGTTGTCATCTGATTTCATGGAATTCCGAGGACGTTCGGGTGGTTTTGACAACCCAGCGCGCCCTTTTAGAGCGTGCCGAACTGCTGAAAACAACACATTCGGTCATACCGCGCGCACCGCACGTCCGATGGATGTGCCGCCTCCTCTTCCATCTCATGAATAATATTTCTATTGTTTTCGTGTGGTTTCAGGTCATTCGTAGCACGTTTGCTATTAATTCGACCGTGACACGCCGTTTTGGTGTTTTATGACTCTAGAAACGCGTTTCTAGTCACCACAGTCAAATGGTACCTCTGATTGATGTGTCTTCTGTCCGAACATTTCAAAATTTACTCAGCGGTTGTTGTCGTCTGATTTCATGGCATTCTGAGGTCGTTCGGGTGGTTTTGACCACCCAGTGCGCCCTTTTAGCGTGCGCCGAACTGCTGAAAGCGACATATTCGGTCGTATTATGCGCGCCGCAATTTCGATGGACGTTCCGCCTCCTCCTGCATCTCCCAAATAATATTCCTATCGTTCTTGTGCAGTTTCAGGTCATTCAGATCACGTTTGCTATGAATTTGACTGTGACACGCCGTTTTGGTGTTTTATGCCTCCGGAAATGCGTTTCCTGTCACTGTGGTTAGACGGAACCTCCGATTGATGTGAAGTCTATCCGAACGTTGCAAAATTCACTCCACGGTTGTTTTCGTCTAATTTAGTGGCATTTTGAGGACGTTCGGGTGGTTTTGACCACCCAGCACGCCCTTTTAGCGCACGCCGAACTGTTGAAAACGACACATTTGGTCGTACCGCCCGCACCGCACGTCCGATGGATGTGTCGCCTCCTCCTGCATCTCATGAATAATATTATTATTGTTCTCGTGCGGTTTCAGGTCATTCGGAGCACGTTTTCTATGAATTCGACCGCGCCACACCGTTTTGGTGTTTATGACTCCGGAAACTCATTTTCGGTCACCGCGGTCAAACGAAACCTCTGATTGATGCTCTGCCTATCTGACCATTGTAAAATTCACTCCTCGGTTTTTTTCGTTTGATTTAGTGGCATTACGAGGTCGTTCGGGTGGTTTTGACCACCCAGCGCGCCCTTTTAGAGAGCGTCGATCTACTAAAAATGACACATTCGGTCGTACCGCATGCACCGCACGTCCGATGGATGTGACACCTCCTCCTGCATCTCACGAATAATATATCTATCATTATCGTGCGGTTTTGGGTCATTTGGGGCAAGTTTGCTACGAATTCGGCTGTGGCATGCCATTTTGGTGTTTTCTGACTTCAGAAACACGTTTCTGGTCACTACGGTCAAACGGCACCACCAATTGACGTGTCGTCTGTCCGAACATTTCACAATTCACTCTGCGGTTGTTTTCGTCTGATTTTGTTGCATTCTGAGGTCGTTCGGGTGGTTTTGGCCATCCAACGTTCCCTTTTAGCTTGCGCCGAACTATTGAAAACAACACATGTCGGTCGTACCGTGCACACCGCACGTCGATGGATGTGCCGCCTCCACCTCCTCCATCTCACGAATAATATTCCTATGGTTCTCGTGTGGTTTCAAGTCATTCGGAGCACATTTCCTCAAATTCAACCGTGACAGGCCGTTTGGTGTTTTATGACTCCGGAAACGCCTTTCTGGTCACCGCGAGGGGGCTGTACGGGGGTGGTAGGGCTGTGCGTGGTGGGGGGGGGGGCTGTATGGGGGTGCGGAGGGCTGTATGGGGGTGCAGAAGAGAGGGGGGTGCTGTCTGGGGTGGGGGTGTTGTCCGTGGTGGGTGGGGCTGTCCGAGGGTGTTCGGGGGGGGGGGGGGGGTGTACGGGGGTCAGGGTGCAGTCCGGGGTGGGCGGGGCTTTCCGGGGGGCTGTACAGGGGTGCGGGGGGGGGGGGGGGGGGGGGGGCTCTCTGGGGTTGTGGGTGCTGTACGGGGTGGGTGGGGCTATCCGGGGTTGTGGGGGGTTGTACGGAGGTTCAGGGGGGGTGTGGGGGGTACTGTCTGGGGTGGGTGGGGTGTCTGGGGGTGTGGGGGGGGGATTTCCGGGGGGGCTGTACCGGGGTGGGGGTGTTGTCCGGGGAGAGGGGGCAGTCTGGGTTGGTGCGGGGGGGCTGTACGGGGGTGCGGGGGGGGGGGAGGGGGGGCTGTCCGCGGTGGGTGGGGCTTTCCAGGGGGGTGAGGGGGAGGTTGTATGGGGGTGTGGGGGGGGGGGGGCTATTCGGGGGTTGGAGGTGCTGTCCGGGGGGTGCAGGGGGGTTGTCTGGTGTAACACCCCAAGATTTCATAGTGTGTTATTCTTCAAAACAATTCAATAACTTGCACTACACGCAACACCGAGTTCAATCACACCATGAATTACAAAAAAAAATCCATTCAAAAGAGGTTATGAATAGTATTATCTAAATTTTAAACTTTATATAATCCTTATAATTTTAGAATCCATATTATGAGTTTCTTAGATATAATGCAAGAACAAATTCATTTTCATTATTGCACTTTTATCAACTTTTAATAGCGAACCCTTTTTAAATACAATATTTTAAACTTTTTGACTAAATGGGGACATCAAAAAAAAATTTAAAATGAAACATCCCAAGCTTCCACGGTACGTTTTCCTTCGAATAATGCGATAGCGTGTGTTGTACGCAACCTCGAGTTCTAACACACACCACAACTAATTAAACTAGCCGTTGTGAATAGTAATACCTAATTTTTGAAATCATATATATTCTATATTTCAAAATGGACTTCATTTTTGGATTCGGAATATCAAAATTAGCCTAGGGTGAAATTTTGGTACATTTCGGATAACTTTCATATTTTGATGAATAGTGAAAATTTCTAAATTTTAATTAAAAACAACTTTTTTAATCAAAATAATTAATAGTGATAAATTATGAATTTGAGTGGTTTTAAAGTATATTTAGAATATATTTTTACCATTCAATTTAATGTTTATCATTGGACATAATTTTACAATTAAACCGAACATAAACAAGTGTCAATCTTTTGATAGTTATTATCTCTTAAAAACACGCTTTTTGTTTTAACAGCGGGAATTAATTTTAAATTAATTTCTGCCACATCTGTGTTTTGAATTTAGGAAAATGGATTCCATATTTGGAATCAGGATGTCCAAATTATGTAAATAGGTAACTTTTATTTTTAGACATTTTGAATAATTACTGCGGTAAATATTTTATTTACCATGGTTAAAGGGTAAATCCGGTAAATAAGGGTTAAAAAAAATAATATTATAATAATACAAAATTACCCTAAAACGTGTCTTAACCCTATTGGTTGATACATGGTCGACCATGGGCATCTTTGTGTCAATTTTGGGACCCCATGGATCCACTTGTAAGTGATAATGACACTTTATTTTAATTAAGTTAAAATGAATACAAAAATGACACAAGCATATATCTTTTAGAAGAACAATTTTTACATAGGGTTATACATGTTGGATTTTCGATTATAAATATTCATTAGAAAGATAAAAAGATTTCCTACATAATTATAGTTTATTTATAATTTTTAGACAATAAATAAGTTATTTTATTTATGACACAATGATGATGCAGTAATTACTATAATAGTGAAAAATTAAACTAATTGATATTATAAATACCCAAATAAATATAATATGAAACTTTTAATGAATTAAACTAATTTTCTAGGCTAATATGATATATTAGGATTGATTTAATGGACTTTTTTCGAAGTAATCAATCTGTTATGAGTTTCACAAAAATCAACTATTGAATAGTGTCAAAATTGACATAAAAGAGTTCTTAAAACAAATATTATATTATTAATTGATATTAAATTCCTAAAAATCTAAGGTTCGGCCAAGAGACTTATATTATGATAGGTTAATCATTAATGGACCACTTGGGGGTCGCTTGGATGTATATAGTAAGTTTATTAACCATATTATATAAAAATACAAAGAGACATTGTAAAAGTGAAACTAATTAACTTAGAGTTAATACATAAAGATAAGGTTAATATAAGTACCCAAACCTGTCTAAATTCTATTGGATGAGTTGTTTTCGACCTATCCCCACCTCATCCTTTGAATAGTCAACTTTGGAGCCTTTAGAAACCGAATATGAATTTATTATAAATTAATATTTCTAGCTTTTCCAAAGGTGCCCCTCACCCCTCTTATAAAAGGGCACTCCTCCTTCTCATTTCTTCACACCTCTAAAGCCTTTTGGTTCGGCCAAAATCTGCCCAAATACTCTACCAACATCCCTCAATACAACCTAGAGGCCTTAGTTTGATCAGAAAGCCATCCTAAGGAGCCCTTTTGATCAAATCAAAAGGAAGAACCCGAAGAAGAGGTAATGATCTCACCACCCTTTTCTAAGTTCATTTCTTCTTCCACTTCTTCTTCCTTTGTTCTTACCATTCTGAAATAATAACTCCAGTATCTCACATATACTGTGATGTTATTATAAATATGGTACAATCATATTCAGTATTCTATCCACCCTTTGAATAACATGTCACCATACGTGCGTACGTACGGCTTACCGTCTCCACGTCGTGGTGTAATTGTTATTCAATATAATATTATTTGGATGGGTATAATAATGATGTGTAACTCATGTAAATAATAAATATAACATGTTAATGATTCTGTATATATGATATACCATCCATTTATATATTATTTTAATATCAAAAGAATGATATTGTCGCTCGTGCGTACGTACGGACTACCGTCTCCACGAACGCGATGAGATTCATTCTCCATCGTAACCATTAAAGCGTAATTATCATTTTATGATTTAAAAATGATGTTTAAGGACTTGATATCATTCTGGATATGAATAATATACAACCTATCCTTTACAAACATGTCTTACGTAACAAAACATATGAAAGAAAACAAGTAAGTTAACACCCAAAACAACGATAATACTAAGATATTATTATCAAATCAATATTAAAAGATCATATATGATATCATATTAATGTATATGATTCTTGTATAATTTAATAACAATTATTTCACCATTATACAGGAGGTTAACCTACCACAACCAAGGAAAAGTACAAGGTAAAGGTTATTTCACAATCTCTTCATTATCCGAGGTTGTTTATACGTAATAATCTATTGGGATTTCATTATCATCCACATCCATGTTTCTTCGAAATGTATTTCAAAACATATTTATTATTTACAAGAATATGGGTTAAATTCATTTATACCCTTGTTTGACTTTTTTTAAGAGGTTTATAAAGGAATATTTCCGTCTTTTTCAAAACAAGGTCCTTTTTGACCTTTTCGACAGAATTAAGATAAGAATGTTTTTTTTTACTTATACGGCGGGTGCGGTTATTTTCCGCCGTTATAAAATCATCAAAGCTTTCCTTACAAGCTTACAAGAATATTTTCAAGAAAATGTTTTATTTTATATGGCTCTTAAATGATTTCAAAAATAGAAAGAGATATTTCTCTAAAAAGTGTTTTGATTTCATCTATGTCAACATCCTTTAATGGATTTTACGCTTATTTGAAGTTGATTTATTATAATACAAAACTTCTATATTTTATTGAAGTTTTTTTTGATATGTTTGACTGTGGATGTGCTATTTTATACCATTCATAGTTTATGGTGAAACTATTGACATTTCGTATGCTAGTTTTAATCCGAATGTTTATGTTATATTTCAAACTTTTCTTCAAATGAATGTGCTAAACAAGTATGTTCCGGGTTGGGGACCGGTAAAAGTAAGCCCTCCAGGTTGGGGACTGGTAAAAGTAAGCCCTCCAGGTTGGGGACTGGTTAAAGTAAGCCCTCCAGGTTAGGGACTGGTAAAAGTATGCCCTCCGGGTTGGTGTCCGGTTATTAGAGGCACTCCGGGTTGGTGTCCGGTTATTAGAGGCACTCCGGGTTGGTGTCCGGATATTAGAGGCACTCCGGGTTGGGTTCCGGTTAGAAGTAACCCCTAGGTCTTGGGATGAGGCCTAGACAATGAAATTAACGTTTGACATTATGCATTCCAACATTATGAAAGTGGTTATTGATATTGCATGTGAATATTCGATTAGTAGAATATCCATGTGAACAAGTAAATGGCATCATTTCATTTTACTTTTGCCATACTAAGTTGGAGTTCAATTTTAAAAGGCTTTTGTTTTAGTAATTCATTGCCTTAAATGTTTATGCTTATTTTTGAATGTTCCGCTATATTGTTATCCTTACTGGGCATTTGAGCTCACCCCTTTTTTATGTTTTATTTTTCCCAGGTAGTGAAGAAGTAAATTATGAATGACTTGCAGGGATATTATGAGGGGTTAATAGTGTGGATATCAAGACTTTGTTGTTGTAGTAGTTTTTCACTTTGAAATGTAATGTAAAACTTTATGATTATATCTAGTGTTTCCAAGGCTACTAAACCAATCGGTCTTTCGGGATTTGATCTTTCTTGTGATCATGCCAATGTTACGAAGTAATGCACCGACTCCGGGTAGCTGGGGTCGGGGCGTTACAGTTGGTATCAGAGGAAGTTTAGTACAAACCTTGGAAACTAGATTTAGATAAACTCTGATTAGAGCACGTAGACCTAAGATGAACTTTGAGGATTAGTATAGAAGAACTTCCTAGAATTTTGGTATTGTAGAGATTTTGTGAGTTTTCCGAGCAATACATCCCTGTCTGGATACGAGCAGGTAGAGGCGGCTCTGGCACAGATGTACCTAGGGGTAAAACCCGAAAACACCGCTTTGAGCTAGACTCGAACGGGAACTGGTGCACGACAACGGGCCTTGCTGCACTCTTGGTTACGACACTCCCGGGGGATATGCTTAGGATAACTCTCATTTTCTTTACAAATCATTATGAAGGGTTTATGAGTATATAGTTCCTCAAAGAAAACATTTTTATGATTATGGATTATATCCATAAATAGTTCAATTTATGTTAAGTGTTTTATAAGTATGGGATTATGTATTTTGATTCATAAACTGATCTAGTTTATGCCATTGTTTAGAAATGGCGCCCAGTAGAAGGAATGAGGACTCCAGCAATGCACATGATCCAAAGAGAAGGAAGGATCATATCTTTCATGGTCTTAAGCTAGAATTTATAAGAGAAATAGTCTCCCATGTATTATCATCATATGAAGAAATAATATCATGTGTTGATAAGATAAGTAAAGTGTTTACTGAGTCCTATGGCTTTGAAGGGAATCAAGAGAAGAAAAGGATGGAAGAGAGAAAGATGGATAAAGGGAAAAGGGAAAAAAAGAATTTTCCCATATGTGGTAACTGTGGAAAGAAACACCCTGGAACTTGCCTGAAAGGAATGGGAGTTTGTTATAAGTGTGGAGGAAAAGGGCACAAAGTACGTGACTGCAAGGGTAAGAAAATGGTTTCAAATGTACAATGCTTCATTTGCAAGGAGTTTGGACACTACGCGAACCTATGTCCCAGTCATCAGAATATGCCGCAAATGATGTTATTGGATAATAATCAAGTTATGATACTACCACAGATGAAGAGGAATGATTAGAGTTCTTATGTTGATTATGTCAACTGAGTGTTGTATCAACAATGTACTTGTTATAATAATTATGGAGTATATAAGGATTGTACTACAGTACTATTTCATTAAGGACTTGAGATTGTGTGGAACAAAGAAAAGTGACTCAATAGCAGAATAAATTTTTGGAAAATATATGGTTAAGAGAATGATAAATCATAATATAGTTCTGATACTGAGGTAGTGATTTTGGAATAATATGTGATTGTTTTGGATAAATTATATTGGATATTCTTGACTACCCTGAAACTGATTAATGATTTGGGGTTTAAAACATTTTTGGATTAATGAAGTATATCCAGCTTTCTATATGGAATAAGGGAGCATGAATGTAATCAATAAGGAATATGGTAATTCGGGATGTTTCAGTGTATTAAAAGAATACATGATGAAGGTATTCATATGCTGTTACGGGGTAAAAAGGATCTATATTATGTTTACCTTCCTTATAAATGTTGGACTGTGAGTTTGGACAGAAGTATTTTGGATAGTTCTAGTTTGAATTATTTTGGATTACCATAAAAGGAAAACCCGGAGGTCGGGCGGCAACCCGTCGCGTCCGGCAAGGCTGCGTGACTTGAACCCGCAACCTAAGGGCGACAAGGGTGTATCACCTACCACTGGCCCACGAGATGTCCTGGATTAAATAATGTAGTTTTTATTAAAAGATCTTGTAGATGAATTATAAATTCGTTTATTTTGGAACCCTATACGAATAGTGTAAATAGAATTTTTACGTTCTATTATCTTTTAGAGTGAAAGATGAGTTTGTGGTAGAAATTTATTAATGGATAAAACTCTAATTATAAAGTAAGTATATCTCCTTATGATCTTATCCAATCTCATAAATAAATTCCTCAACATTAATAAAAGGAACTTAGAACAAAAATGTTGTCCTAGATGGTACCTTAAATCATCACTAATTTATGGCTTTGGGATTTTTGGCCTTTTCATAGCCATGTTCTCTACCACTCTCCATCAGATAATTGATGGTTAGATTTCTCCTCCATATCCATATTTTCCTACATGGAACCCTAGTATGTGTTATGTTCGGTAATCTTCATACTTTCCACCCTTTGTTTAAAATAGAGGCCTCATTAATTCATTTTTCGATGTGGGATTTCAACTATGATATTTTGAAATGTCAAAAATGTGTTATCCTAATACCCTATGTTTTGTTGAACCGATGGTATTTCAAATCATCATAGATTGATGAATTTAAGGACCTCAATTTTACACTTGTTTGTGATTGATGACCTCAATCAATACCTATAAATATTTACGTCTTTCCTCCAATTATATGTCTCTAATTTCCACCAATGTTCTCCTAATCGAGATCATAATTTGGTGGTAACCCTTTCATTTCTCTTTTCCTCATATTAAGACTAAATTTTAGTAACCCAATTTCCGATGTGGGTTTTCCCACAAAGATATTTTCTATTTTCAACCTTTTATTTTCGAAGAACAATTTCAAATTGCGAGGACGCAATTTATTGAAGGAGGGGAGAATGTAACACCCCAAGATTTCATAGTGTGTTATTTCTTCAAAATAATTCAATAACTTGCACTACACGCAACACCGAGTTCAATCACACCATGAATTACAAAAAAAAAATCCATTCAAAAGAGGTTATGAATAGTATTATCTAAATTTTAAACTTTATATAATCCTTATAATTTTAGAATCCATATTATGAGTTTCTTAGATATAATGCAAGAACAAATTCATTTTCATTATTGCACTTTTATCAACTTTTAATAGCGAACCCTTTTTAAATACAATATTTTAAACTTTTTGACTAAATGGGGACATCAAAAAAAAAATTAAAATGAAACATCCCAAGCTTTCACGGTACGCTTTCCTTCGAATAATGCGATAGCGTGTGTTGTACGCAACCTCGAGTTCTAACACACACCACAACTAATTAAACTAGCCGTTGTGAATAGTAATACCTAATTTTTGAAATCATATATATTCTATATTTCAAAATGGACTTCATTTTTGGATTCGGAATATCAAAATTAGCCTAGGGTGAAATTTTGGTACATTTCGGATAACTTTCATATTTTGATGAATAGTGAAAATTTCTAAATTTTAATTAAAAACAACTTTTTTAATCAAAATAATTAATAGTGATAAATTATGAATTTGAGTGGTTTTAAAGTATATTTAGAATATATTTTTACCATTCAATTTAATGTTTATCATTGGACATAATTTTACAATTAAACCGAACATAAACAAGTGTCAATCTTTTGATAGTTATTATCTCTTAAAAACACGCTTTTTGTTTTAACAGCGGGAATTAATTTTAAATTAATTTCTGCCACTTCTGTGTTTTGAATTTAGGAAAATGGATTCCATATTTGGAATCAGGATGTCCAAATTATGTAAATAGGTAACTTTTATTTTTAGACATTTTGAATAATTACTGCGGTAAATATTTTATTTACCATGGTTAAAGGGTAAATCCGGTAAATAAGGGTTAAAAAAAATAATATTATAATAATACAAAATTACCCTAAAACGTGTCTTAACCCTATTGGTTGATACATGGTCGACCATGGGCATCTTTGTGTCAATTTTGGGACCCCATGGATCCACTTGTAAGTGATAATGACACTTTATTTTAATTAAGTTAAAATGAATACAAAAATGACACAAGCATATATCTTTTAGAAGAACAATTTTTACATAGGGTTATACATGTTGGATTTTCGATTATAAATATTCATTAGAAAGATAAAAAGATTTCCTACATAATCATATTTTATTTATAATTTTTAGACAATAAATAAGTTATTTTATTTATGACACAATGATGATGCAGTAATTACTATAATAGTGAAAAATTAAAATAATTGATATTATAAATACCCAAATAAATATAATATGAAACTTTTAATGAATTAAACTAATTTTCTAGGCTAATATAATATATTAGGATTGATTTAATGGACTTTGTTCGAAGTAATCAATCTGTTATGAGTTTCACAAAAATCAACTATTGAATAGTGTCAAAATTGACATAAAAGAGTTCTTAAAACAAATATTATATTATTAATTGATATTAAATTCCTAAAAATCTAAGGTTCGGCCAAGAGACTTATATTATGATAGGTTAATCATTAATGGACCACTTGGGGGTCGCTTGGATGTATATAGTAAGTTTATTAACCATATTATATAAAAATACAAAGAGACATTGTAAAAGTGAAACTAATTAACTTAGAGTTAATACTTAAAGATAAGGTTAATATAAGTACCCAAACCTGTCTAAATTCTATTGGATGAGTTGTTTTCGACCTATCCCCACCTCATCCTTTGAATAGTCAACTTTGGAGCCTTTAGAAACCGAATATGAATTTATTATAAATTAATATTTCTAGCTTTTCCAAAGGTGCCCCTCACCCCTCTTATAAAAGGGCACTCCTCCTTCTCATTTCTTCACACCTCTAAAGCCTTTTGGTTCGGCCAAACTCTGCCCAAATACTCTCCCAACATCCCTCAATACAACCTAGAGGCCTTAGTTTGATCAGAAAGCCAACCTAAGGAGCCCTTTTGATCAAATCAAAAGGAAGAACCCGAAGAAGAGGTAATGATCTCACCACCCTTTTCTAAGTTCATTTCTTCTTCCACTTCTTCTTCCTTTGTTATTACCATTCTGAAATAATAACTCCAGTATCTCACATATACTGTGATGTTATTATAAATATGGTACAATCATATTCAGTATTCTATCCACCCTTTGAATAACATGTCACCATACGTGCGTACGTACGGCTTACCGTCTCCACGTCGTGGTGTAATTGTTATTCAATATAATATTATTTGGATGGGTATAATAATGATGTGTAACTCATGTAAATAATAAATATAACATGTTAATGATTCTGTATATATGATATACCATCCATTTATATATTATTTTAATATCAAAAGAATGATATTGTCGCTCGTGCGTACGTACGGACTACCGTCTCCACGAACGCGATGAGATTCATTCTCCATCGTAACCATTAAAGCGTAATTATCATTTTATGATTTAAAAATGATGTTTAAGGACTTGATATCATTCTGGATATGAATAATATACAACCTATCCTTTACAAACATGTCTTACGTAACAAAACATATGAAAGAAAACAAGTAAGTTAACACCCGAAACAACGATAATACTAAGATATTATTATCAAATCAATATTAAAAGATCATATATGATATCATATTAATGTATATGATTCTTGTATAATTTAATAACAATTATTTCACCATTATACAGTAGGTTAACCTACCACAACCAAGGAAAAGTACAAGGTAAGGGTTATTTCACAGTCTCTTCATTATCCGAGGTTGTTTATACGTAATAATCTATTGGGATTTCATTATCATCCACATCCATGTTTCTTCGAAATGTATTTCAAAACATATTTATTATTTACAAGAATATGGGTTAAATTCATTTATACCCTTGTTTGACTTTTTGTAAGAGGTTTATAAAGGAATATTTCCGTCTTTTTCAAAACAAGGTCCTTTTTGACCTTTTCGACAGAATTAAGATAAGAATGTTTTTTTTACTTATACGGCGGGTGCGGTTATTTTCCGCCGTTATAAAATCATCAAAGCTTTCCTTACAAGCTTACAAGAATATTTTCAAGAAAATGTTTTATTTTATATGGCTCTTAAATGATTTCAAAAATAGAAAGAGATATTTCTCTAAAAAGTGTTTTGATTTCATCTATGTCAACATCCTTTAATGGATTTTACGCTTATTTGAAGTTGATTTATTATAATACAAAACTTCTATATTGTATTGAAGTTTTTTTTGATATGTTTGACTGTGGATGTGCTATTTTATACCATTCATAGTTTATGGTGAAACTATTGACATTTCGTATGCTAGTTTTAATCTGAATGTTTATGTTATATTTCAAACTTTTCTTCAAATGAATGTGCTAAACAAGTATGTTCCGGGTTGGGGACCGGTAAAAGTAAGCCCTCCAGGTTGGGGACTGGTAAAAGTAAGCCCTCCAGGTTGGGGACTGGTTAAAGTAAGCCCTCCAGGTTAGGGACTGGTAAAAGTATGCCCTCCGGGTTGGTGTCCGGTTATTAGAGGCACTCCGGGTTGGTGTCCGGTTATTAGAGGCACTCCGGGTTGGTGTCCGGTTATTAGAGGCACTCCGGGTTGGGTTCCGGTTAGAAGTAACCCCTAGGTCTTGGGATGAGGCCTAGACAATGAAATTAACGTTTGACATTATGCATTCCAACATTATGAAAGTGGTTATTGATATTTCATGTGAATATTCGATTAGTAGAATATCCATGTGAACAAGTAAATGGCATCATTTCATTTTACTTTTGCCATACTAAGTTGGAGTTCAATTTTAAAAGGCTTTTGTTTTAGTAATTCATTGCCTTAAATGTTTATGCTTATTTTTGAATGTTCCGCTATATTGTTATCCTTACTGGGCATTTGAGCTCACCCCTTTTTTATGTTTTATTTTTCCCAGGTAGTGAAGAAGTAAATTATGAATGACTTGCAGGGATATTATGAGGGGTTAATAGTGTGGATATCAAGACTTTGTTGTTGTAGTAGTTTTTCACTTTGAAATGTAATGTAAAACTTTATGATTATATCTAGTGTTTCCAAGGCTACTAAACCAATCGGTCTTTCGGGATTTGATCTTTCTTGTGATCATGCCAATGTTACGAAGTAATGCACCGACTCCGGGTAGCTGGGGTCGGGGCGTTACATCTGGGGGTTGGGGGTGCTGTCTGGGGTGGGTGGGGCTGTCCGGGGGGGGTGTCCGGGTGGGGGGTGTTCGATGTGGGGGTGTATTGTATGATCTAAATAGGATCAATCAGATTCCACCCATGTTTTCAATAAAAATACTTTGTTAAATAGTCCCAGTATACTCAATTTAAAATAAAACATAGAAGGATATATCATTTTAATGGAAAAGGCCCAATACTAAACACTACACCTTGGAAAAAAAGGCTCCAATTTACTTCATTTATAAAATAATTTCAAAGGTATTATCACATTTCATAATACAAACATTTCCTCAGACCAACATGATACCCCCAAATCACAAAAAATCTCACTAGAAACCCAATTTATACATCAATATCAACCCCACCAGTAAAAACAAAAACACACCTCATGAATATGATGCGTCACACGTTCTCATCGTTGCTACCTCTATCTGGTGGGCCAGGGCCTACAACAAATAAACATTATTAATATTTTCATAAAAAAAATAATTTAAATTAAATAAATAAATAGAGTATAAACATGTGTCGTATGATCCCCTGCACCATCAACTGGATGCACATATTCCCACAGTGCTCTAACCTCAGCAGTCAATTTCCCATTTGCCTCCTCAGAAGCGTGCAGCCGTGCCTCGAAATCTGAAAAATGTTGTGTCATATGAGCAACATCAGGACCAAAAACCACTGCTCGTGACACTACAGAATGAGGAATCCCTATTCCATAGGTCAAACTATATCTATGCCCGTCCCGACCAATAATGCGATGACAGATCTCATCCCTTCGCATGGGAAGATGTCGTTGGTCCTCTAGTAGATGTTCTAACTCAACATAAAATTGATCCTGTGAAATATTTAAATATATATATATATATATATGTTAATATATATATTTATGTAATTATTGGTAAGTACAAGCACTTACTATCAATGCTGCAGCCTCTGGATCATTGCGATCATGAGTCCTCATCCACACCAACATTTTATCAGTCGCTACATCGTGCTCCCGCAACTGTATATGAATATAATATAATCACAAAATCATATTAATTTATAAATTAAAAAATGAATAATAAATACCTCATGTCGGATCTGAGACACGTGATGAATCCCGAGCCTGTGAGGTGGTCCCTACAACGCTCGATTCTGAGAATGGCGTGCTGACACCTCCTACATTCAATTCATTCAAATTTCAAAAAAATCACACATTCATGAAAATATATATACACCACAATAAATATACAAACTGAAACACCCTCAGTAGACCAATATGCAGCCAAGTCACACCACTGAGCTGGGAGGACACCTCTCGGGACTTTTTCCAGAATGTTTGGGGCACCCACATTTGGTACCCAGTGGTCCCTCTTCACTTTTCCTTTATAGTATTTCAACATATTATGGCATTTTCTCATACACATGGACCAAAACTCTTCAGGTCATACTTTTGAATTTTGCTATAAATAAAAAAATCAAACATATTAGTATTCTTTATACATAGAGAATAAAGTAAAATGATCTTCTTACCTGAAACTCCATCCAAAGACGATCTAATGTGTCCTGAGGGATAAAATCCCAGTCACACATGGTCAATGGAAATCGATGTGGGTCACGTATGATATGACCCAGATGATGAATAAATGTTGGGGCATTCGGTCCCACAGGATGAAATACCTCATCAAATGAAACATCAATCATCATGTTAGAATTCCATGATAATATGCCACGACAAGGGCCTCTCCTGCGAGAGGAAGAAGCAGTCGAGTCTGATCTTGTTGAAAAAAATTTTATATATAAATTGACAAATGTTATATATATATATATATATATGTTTATAAATTACATAAAAAATATAGACAATGACATTCAAACATACCTCGACCCTGAGACGTAGATGCCTCAGATGGATGATGTGGATCTTCTGTCTCTTCCCCTGACATGCCTGCAGTCATAGAAAACATTAGTAAGGGGACAATCGAAAGTGTCTATAAGATAAATTGTATTGTTCTTAAAAAAATAAAATTGTACAATTGTTAATCAAACAAAAAATGGATTGAATAATTAGTTGTGAATGAATTTTAAAAAATTAGAATGTTAACAAAACAGATATACAAATTATGTACAAAACCAGTCAATGCATAGCCAAATTTCAGATAGAATTAATAAAAAATCAAGCAACACATGAACCAGATGAAGAATACCTCAAATGGAAGATACACCGACAATAACATCAATAATCCAAGAGTAAAATCACCCTAAATATTTATAACTGAATAAACTTACAAAAGTGAGGATTAAAACATATAAGGATTTATAAAATGGTTAGATAATTTATGATATCCTAGGACATTCAATACTGAATAGAGGGAAAACAATTATACCTTTCATTAAGCATGAAAATCGACCTTTTCTCCTTCAATAGTCACTCTGACCCAATAAATATCTTCTTCACGTTGAACTATGGTATGTTGATCAAGTTGTTGGTAATCAAACGGAAGAGTCTCAGGTTCATCTTCTTCAAATAAAAACACTCCTCGCCGAGAAATTTTGACAACAAATTGGCAACTTGGATCCGAAGGCAAAGTAACGAAGAATACTTGTTCCGCTTGTGATGTCAAAATCAAAGGTTTATTATCAACTCATTCATTATTTTTGTATAACATATATTTAAAATTCACCAATGAAAAATGATATTGATCGACTTTACATCCCCACACTGGATCAACCCAATTACACTTTAACAATATGTACTTCAAACCGTGTGTGCATACAACTTCAATGATGTCTATCAATTGACCATAGTAATAACCAGAATCAACAAATGGAAAACCGATGCCACTTTTTTGTGTTGCTAGTTTATTGTCAACATCTTTAATGCGAAATAGAAAACCACTAGCATCAATAGCTTTATAAAGACGAGCCATTATAGATAGACCCTTATCAAGTTGGATAAATAGTTCAGGTAGCGTGGGGTCCCCTAAATCCCTCAGCTTATGAACCTACATAATTTATAAAAATCAATACTGATATATGTAGAATGAAATTAGTATAATACTTCACTCATAATGAAAATAAATTTATACATACATAATCCTGGAACCAATCTTGAAATGACGCATAATGAGATTGTTGAATTTGCAACATAGTCGCACGATACATCTCTTCATTTATCAGATTAATGTGTTTCCTGCAAATGATAACGTGACGTTTAAATGATCAACTTAAGCAAAAAAACATGTAAAAGTTATACAAGTACATTGATAATATACTTACTGCATAAATCTTTTCAATGTACTCAAATACCGTTCAATAGGATAAATCCACCTCAATTGCACTGGACCAGCAGCCATTACTTCATCATTTAGGTGCACTGTCAAGTGGACCATAACAAAGAAAAATGAGGGGGGGAAGTTTCTCAAAGTGAAAAATCATAGGTACAATTCGGTCTTGTAAAATTTTTAAATCACTCATTCGTTGATTTCATAAACAATGTTTTATAAAAAAAATTACTCATCACAATCAATGGCTGAACAACATTGGGGGATAAAACAATCACAAATTGCGATTGGAATCAACTGTTGAAGTATTATGTGATTTTCATGACTTTTCAACCCTTGAAATGTCTTGATCATCTGATTCACACACTTTTAAATATGAGAAGAGTAACCATCAGGCACCTTGACCATTTTTAAAATAGAAAGAAACGTCTCTTTCTCCTTTGTAGTCATCATATACTGTGCAGCAGACATATATGACTTGTTTCCCTCAGCTAACTATAAATGCAACTGTTTCCTTAAACACATTTCTTCCAAATCACGGTGTGCATTAACATGGTCCTTTGATTTTCCACTAAAACCTAAAATGGTCCACAATATGTTATCACAAACATTTTTTTCAATGTGCATGACATCCAAATTATGCCTCATCATGTTAGTTTTACAATACGGAAGACTATAAAAAATACTTTTCTTTTTCCAATTATGACTGTGCTGCCTACCCACAACATGAATATTACATACTGGAGGAGACACCAAATCCTGAATTTCATATACCGTGCAGATGTTTTCTTCCTCAATTTTCGATAGAACTTCAACTCCTATCATGGTCTTTGGTGCTGGGTTGAACTCTCTAGAACCATCAAATGCCACTCTTTCCTTTCTGAACCTGTGCTGAGGGGGGAGAAAATGCATGTGACCCATATATGCCCATTTTTTGGAATGTTTAAGCCATTCAGATTTTTTACTTTTATTGCAATAAGGGAAAGAAAATTCCCCTTTCGTACTCCAGCCTGATAAATTTGCATAAGCTATGAAGTCATTGATTGTCCACAATAAAGCAGCATGCAATTTGAAAATTTCATTCGATTCGCAGTCGTAAGTTATCACACCATCACCCCAAATTTCATTCAACTCAGCAATCAATGGCTGAAGGTAAACATCAATCTTATCCCCCAGACTTTTAGGTCCATCAATAAGAGTAGAAAGTAATATAAATTTTTGCTTCATACAAAGCCACGGAGGAAGATTATATGGAACCAACACCATCAGACATGTGCTGTGAGTTGCACCAACCATAGAATTGAATGGATTGAAACCATCTGCTGCCAATCCCAATCGTACATTACGAACATCTTTAGAAAATTCGGGATGTCTCTTATCAAAATCATTCCATGAATGAGAGTCTGGTGGGTGGGTTAACATATCACTTTCATGAACTCTTTCTGCATGCCATCTCATTAAATTAGAAACTTTAGATGACATAAAAAATCTTTTCAACCTCAATTTAAGGGCAATGTAATGCATTTTCTTTACGACAATCGGTTTCCCCAGTATCGCAATCTAACTTTGATGAGTCTTATTTACCTTATTCTCTTTCAACCTAGAAGCACCACAAACCATAAAAATATCTAAATTGGCAGTTTCCTTTCTACACTACATACAGCTATTTGCACATGCATCTATGGTCTCATATGTAAAATCTAAGTTCTCTGTCAACTTACAAGCATAGTAATATGACTCAGGAATCTTAGCATCGACAGAAAGAACTTTTTTCAATAAAACCAAAATCATGTCGAATGATGTGTCTGGCTAATTATTCAAAGACTTCAAATGCGACAACTCCATGATAAATGACAGTTTATTGTAGGAAGTACATCCAGGATATAATTATGTTTTAGCCTCATTAATTTCTTCATAAAACATCCTCGAATCACGATCTGCACCAGAGCGAAGATTTATCTCATCGGTCTCAAGATTTTGGATGTCAATGCCTTCAGGATCAAACCCACGTACCATTTCAGTAAGCATTTCATGCATTGGATCATTCATCCTTGAATCGACATCCATCTGAGCTGTATCCATATTTTGAAAACGAACATATTATTCTCCATGATGAGTCCAACTCATATAATTTTTCAAAAATCCATTAAAGAATAGGTGCTCCCTCACAGTATCTCGTGTGAATTCTGTTAGCACATTTTCTACATGGAGAACTAATATAGTCACTTTGAAATCCTCTGGTGAAGTCAATAAACTACATAATTCCATTGAAATATTCTCGAGACGTTCTATTTGGAAGATCAATCGAACTCTTATCTATAATAATATATGTATTACAAATATTTACACAATACATATTACATTTTCATTTTTCAAATAAACTATATTTAAAATAAATACTAATCATTTGTTTATGAACCATTGATAAAATAATAATGTAACTGAAAGCCCATGTTATCGGATTACGCTACAAACCTGGAAGGGAGGGGAGGCAAAGGCGGTGCTGCGAGGGAGAGAAGACGCATCGAAGGGGATCCGGAGCCAAAGGCGGTGCAGCGAGGGAGGGGACGGGTGGTGGGGAGCCGGAGGAGAGGAGGCGGTGAGGGGACGGGGGACGGGCAACAGGGGGGGTTGTCCGGGGTTGGGGGGGTTGTTCGGGGTGCGGGGCGATGTTCGAGGTGTGGGGGCAGTCCGGGGTGTCGGGGGGCTATCCGCGGTGTGGGGCGGGGTGTCTGGGGTGTCAGGGGGGGGGGGGGTGGCAGTCCGAAGTGCGGGGGGCTGTCCGGGTGAGGGGGGGGGGCGTCTGGGGTGCGGAGGGGCCTATTCGGGGTGCAGGGGCCCTGTCCAGGGTGCAGGGGGTGGTCCAGGGTGCGGGGGGGGGGGGGGGGGGGATGTCCGGGGTGCGGGGACCGTCCGGGGTGGGGGGAGGGACAAGGGGGCGGAGGCCGGAGGGCGTGCTGTAAAGACCCGAAAATTTAAAGGGAATTTTTTTTCCTAATTTTATTTGGAATTTTATGAGTCTGCAGTTTCTAACGGCACCTGATTCCAAGGACCGGTGTGCCCGAAATCAATTTCCGAAGTTTAGCTCTGGTACGTTCAGTGAACGAATGAGCGGGTTTTTATATCTTTTGAACCGGTGCTCGGATTAAAAATCCAATGGCACCGTTGAATCTGCATCACCGAGATTCGCCTAAGGAAAACTCGACTTTGACAATAGTAGGTCTGTAGAAAAAGTTATTTTTTGTAACTTTTAAACGAAAAGAAATGAAATAATTTTATTATTTTATTCCATTTTTATTTTCTCTCTGCCAATGGACAAGCGGCGTGTGGGACTAGCGATGTGTCAGGCCAATTAATGGCTTGACCCTTCAATCATAGGTAATGACCCCGTTGGGGAATTAGGAAGCTTCCTAATTAAGATCCCCATTAATTTCCCCCACGTTGTTGCATATCCTCCCTCCCTATTATATATATGAGGTTAAGGGAGGGGTAACGGGGAGCTTCACCAAGAAGCGAAATGCTGAAGGAGCGCCGCCACGCCAGACCCTTGGAGAATGAGTCAACCCAATAGGGGGTGACGGGTAACACCGGACCAATGTGAAATCCCGTAAGTGGAAGCGAGCGGCAAGCGACGTCAACATCGCCTTCCCTCATGACGAACGAACGCCAGTGTCCTCTTTGCCGTCATCCTCCTCGCGACGCTGCTCAGCGACGATCGTCATTCGACGACATCTTCTGATTGACGAATGACTCGATGTAGGGGTTTGATTTTACTGATGTGTTTTCTGGCATTCTTCGTTGATTATTTTAAACCACATGTTATCAGATAAATGGGAGGAGGCTGGACCGCACAACCACGGCCGACCCTCCTCCCTTGTGGTTGTGTTGTTTGTTGTGGATTGGAGCGGGGTGACGCGGAGCCATCGCAGTTCGTGGAAAAGCTGAAAACGCAGTCGGAGTGGGCCGTGACGAAGATGAGTGTTGTCGTTGCGTCACGCCGTTGGTTGCAGACAATGTCGTGGACAGTTTCGGGCCACGACGGAAGGGCACGACATCGTCACGCCTCGTCGGACTGTTTTTTCGGAGAATTTGAAAGCGGTGGTTGGAAAAACCGCCTGCCGCAGAGCTCGAAGAAGGCAGCCGGAACTCTGGCCACTGGTGCCGGAAAGCGTGGGACCGCGGTGTCCCACGACAGAGACAACAGGCCAGCCTACTGGGCGGCTGTTTCTGAAAAAGGGCCGGGAGTTCACCCCGGTCGTTGATGCTACCCCCCCCCCCCCCTTAAAGGGGCCGCTTCTACCTGGAAAGAGGGGGGATTAGCCCCCCTCCCTTTAGCGCAAACGCGGGCGCGCGCTAGCCGTCTGGCCGCGCCGCCGCAGCGCTGCGCCGGCCATGCCGCCGTGCTGCTGGGTCGACCCGGTTCAGGTCTGCCCAGGGGGTACTAGGGTGGGATGGACCGTGCCGAGACCCCTTGTTATCAGACAATTCCATTCAAATGACCATTACTTGGGCTAAGGAACTCCGATTGACGAACCATCAGTTGTGATGCGATCATTAGATCGAGACGGTCATTTCGTTATATTATACTCAAGGTTTCGGAAAACATTGGGTTTGGCCGGGTTGGTTCGGACACGAAACCAACCAGGCCCTCAGAGCGGAAACGCTTATATCTTGAGTTCCGGATGTCCGATTGACATGCCATCAACTCTGTTGGTTTTCTCTTAGCGAGACAGACCTTTTGTCTTACTCCGCTCGAGGTTTGGACACAGTTGGAGTATGGTTGGGTTGGTTTTGACTTAAAAACCAACTGGGCCCCTAGAACGAAAAGGCCAATAACTTTCAGACCGGGCGTCCGATTGATGCGTCGTCAGTCACGTTGACTTCATATTGGTGTGACGGAACATCGCGATACATCAACTCTGGTCAATGTGACCGTTGATGTATCGACCCCTTTGGCTCGTGTAGCGGATCCTCCTGGAATGAGCATGTTGTGTGCGGGAACCCTAGAGCAGGCTGCGACTACATCGACTACTAGAATCCTCTGTGGGTTCGACGATGACGACTACAGATCCCGTGTGGGTCATTGTCGGGGTTAGTACCTTTGGATCCTGTGTGGGTCATTGCGGGGGTTAGTACCTTTCGATCCTGTGTGGGTCATATCCTGTGTGGGTCATTACAGGGGTTTTTACCTTTCGTTCCTGTGTGGGTCATTGCAGGGGTTAGTACCTATCGATCCTGAGTGGTTCAGCACTCAGCGATCCTGTGTGGGTCAGCGCACACCGATCTTGTGTGGGTCAGATCCTGTGTGGGTCAGCGCATACCGATCCTGTGTGGGTCAGATCCTGTGTGGGCCAGCGCTCAGCGATCCTGTGTGGGTCAGCGCCTAACGATCATGTGTGGGTCATTGCGGGGGTTAGTACCTATCGATCCTGTGTGGGTCAGATCCTGTGCGGGTCACTGCGGGGGTTAGTACCTATCGATCCCGTGTGGGTCACTGTGGGGGTTAGTACCTATCGATCATGTGTGGGTCCAACAGCTTAAATTATCCAGTGGCTACAACTGATCATCTAATTACATTCTTATATTGTGGTATACCTGTGTGGGCTGAGTCTTTGCTATCAATATTTATCATCGATATGTTTGACTAATTTTTCCGGTGTGGATAATTTATCCTATGTGTTTGATTTCTTGTGTGGATAATTTTCAAGTGTGGATGTTTTTCTGTGTGTATAATTTTTCCTATGTGGATGTTTTCCTGTGTGGATGATGAGTGTTATCCTATGTGGACTTGTACTGTTTTTCTGTGTGGACCATTAGTGTTATCCTGTACTGTTTTCTTGTGTGGACCAGTAGTGTTATCCAGGGTAGACCTGTGCTGTTTTCCTGTGTGGACCTGTACTGTTTTCCTGTGTGGATGATGAGTGTTATCCAGTGTGGACCTGTACTATTTTCCTGTGTGGAACAGTAGTGTTTTCCTGTGTGAACCAGTAGTGTTATCCAGTGTGGACCTGTACTGTCTTCCTGTGTGGACCTATACTGTTTTTCATGTGTGGCCGATTAGTGTTATCCTGTGTGGCCCTGTACTATTTTCCTGTGTGGACCAGTGTTTTCATCCTGTGTGGACCTGTACTGTTTTCCTGTGTGGACCAGTAGTGTTATCATATGTGGACCAGTACTGTTTTCCTGTGTGGACTATGACTGGTAGTGGTTTCCTGTGTGGACTGGTAATACATTCCTGTGTAGACTGGGTTGTACTTGCGCTCGTGAGAAGAGCCAAAATGGATGACATAGGTATATGTATGGACATATACCTAAGTAGTGTTGGTTGTTACTCCATGATTGTTATCTTTCCTTTGTGGTTATCCTTTGTGGATTCTGGGAGACCCTCGGGGGGGGGGGGGTCTCGGGGTCCCTTCTGAGTAGCGTATACTCACCCCTGCATGGGATATGCCCGCACTATGTTGTGTTGGATGCAGACGACGGACAACACTGATCATGTTTGAGGCTTGAAGAGCTGGACAGTACCCGGAGGTGGACCTCACGATGAGATGGTACCCGGAGGTGGACCTCACGATGAGATGGTACCCGGAGGAGACGAACAGACGTGGAGTGCTAAGGAGGACATCTGTACCTACCCTTCAGGTAGGAACTCGGAGGACAATCCTAGAGCTTCTTGTCACCTTTCAGCTTTTTTCCTTGAGTTGTACTTTACTTTCAGTTGTAGTTGTACCTTTCCATTGGGCTTGTATTTCCAGCCCCCTTGTACTTTCAGCACACTTGTATTGCTTTAATTAGTGTTTTCTTCCGCTTTTACTCTGTTTGTGTGTGTGTTTACGTTTTAAAGATGCAATGCCTTCCCATTTATAGGGATTTACGCCTCTAGTGCTAGTCTCCGGCCCCTGGCCTATGGAAGGCGGGATTGGGGTAGTTACGACACGGGGCCTGGGGGAAGGGTTGTAACAAATTGGTACCAGAGGAGTTCGGTTCTACCACAGAACTCAGGACTCTGATCATTCTCTATGTGAAGAAATATTGATAAGGGTATTTGATTGTGGTTATCAGTCCAGGGAGTCCAGTGTTGGTGTGGCTGCCGACGTATCAATACACCAGGACCCTGACTTCTGATTTCTTTCTCAATGCACAAAAACATTGATTGCTTGTGTGTTTTAAAGTTTTCATTGTGATTACTTTGTGTTAGCTCACTAGGTATAATCGTTTGACCGTGGCACACCTGTTCCTTATCAGTATGCCACTGCGAAGACAGCCTGCTAGGGTTCCCGAAAGAGAGTACACGATGACGGCCCACTGAGCGATGAGACTCTGGTGCAAGCCCTTTTTCTGTGTTGTCACCTTCGGGTGGTGCACCGGCAGCACCACCACCCGTTAGGTAGTAGATGCCACTAGTGTATGGTGCACGAAGACGGAGCATGTTGAATGAGTTCAGCAGTAGAGGCCTCCGACGTTACGAGGCGAGACTGTTTTCCCAGGCATCAGTGGACTGGATGGAGGTGATTGCTAGAGTTCTATGCCTATCATAGACACTAGTAGAGTGGATGGTGATCTTAGATACTAGAGTCTTCCAGTGAGAGACCATGAGGTTGGTATGTTTAGTGATGAGGCTTCGGTATGTGAATTGATGCTTATGATAGTACCTTCGGGTAGTGCACCAGCTATGTCACTACCTGTTGGTCAGCAGACACTACCGGCGGGTACCGGTAGAGAACTCGTAGGCTTAGTGCCTTACATATATTCCATCACCAGTTGTCCCTCATGTTCCGAGGCGAGCCTGACTCATAGGAGGATGAGAACTGGCTTGAGGAGGTGGCTTCGAGTTTTTTGAAGCTTATACAGCTTCGACAGAACGACATGTCGGAAGCTGAGCACTCAACGAGGCGTACCAATCGTTCCTAGTACTCGTTGTATGCGATGTTATCAGTACTTTAGACTCAAAATTCAGAATTAAGTGTGTCTAGAGAACATCCGAGCCATCACTTTTCCCCTGTGCATTCCTACTTATGCTAGGGTGCTAGAGAGAACCTTTGTGGTTGAGAAATTCTTGGGTGAATCGGTTATAGCCAGTGAACGTTAGCTATGGGAAGGCAGGAAACCGGCACAAGTCTTGGAGACTTGGGCGGGTAGAAAGTTTGAGTAAGAGAATGTATTAAGGAAAGATGAATCTGTAGAGCAGCAGACGTGCAACCAGAGCTTGGAGAGCAGCATGTGGTGGTGTACTTTTCGACATGTTACAACCACTCGACTTTGTAGTCCCCGCCAGGCTCAGGGAGCAGGAGGACAGGACAAGAGAGTAGCTACATGCGGTCAAGGATTGTCACCCAGGGGCTCTAAGAATGATTCGTGGTACGGTCTATGTCTACTACGAGCTGCCTTATCAATAGACAAAGGTACCAATCATTTTATCCTTCCACAATTCTTGTCCCATACCTAGAGGTTTCGGGTAAGCCATTGACTTGACCCTCACGTGTGGAGATACCTTTGGGAGGAGACTTGATAATCACACCTTCGCCGGCAGTGTGATCTGACCAAGAGGCGAGAGTTTCGGTTGAAATCTCTTGGTGGCAGCGTCGAGGCCTTACGACATTGGTCTGGGTATGGATCGTATTCACAGTTCATACCCAGGTTGATAGTATTAGGAAAAAATAGTTTTATTTTATCTACAATGTTGGGATTGTTTTCCTTGGTCGGAAAAAAGGAAAAACCTCTGGTAGCGCAGGATAAACTAATGCATAGGAGGGTGTGACTGACCACTCTTGGGTCGGTCAACTTTACCCTCATGGAAGCAGGAGTTTTGAGTATCAGTTCTAAACAGGAAATGAAGTCCTCTAGAGTTCAAGGATGATGACCACGTCCTTATACGAGTCTCACCTCGATGAGGTTTTTGGAGATTTGGCCGAGGTGGCAAGTTACCTCCAAGGTTCAACGGACCTTTTAGGTCCTCAACAGGGTAGGCGAGGTGGTTTACTGCTTGACCTTACCTCCTCGGTTGCACCGGGTGCATGATGTCATCCACTTTTCTCAGCTGAGGAGATAGCTGCACGTTTCTTCACATGTCATCGACCTCAGGGAGATGGACGTCGATGACAGGGCAACTTTTATAGAGGTTTCAGTGGAGATCGAGGATCGACAAGAGTGGGTCCTACATGGATAGACGATTCCTCTGGTGTGCCTTTGCGGGTAGCACTAGAACCTCCAAGAGAGCACATGGGAGCGGGATTCTCATATGCGTGCTCAGTTCCACATTGGTTTCCCTAGTTTGTGATGATGCTTTATGGGGACGTAAAGTCCTGAGGTGGGTGTAACGTAAAGACCCAGAAATATCAAGGGAGTTTTTTTTTCCTAATTTTCTTTGGAATTTTACGAGTCCGCAGTTTCTGACAACACCTAATTCTGAGGCCCGGTGTGCCCGGAATCAATTTCTGAAATTTAGATTGGGTACGTTCAGTGAATGAACGAGCGTGTTTTTTTATATTTTGAATCGGTGCTCAAGTTAAAAATCTGAGGGCACCATTGAATCCGAAGCACCGAGATTTTCCTATGGGAAACTCTACTTTGACCGCAGTACATCTTTAAAAAAAATTATGTTTTGTAACTTTTAAAAAAAATTAAATAAAATAATTTTATTATTTTATTTCATTTTTCTTTTCTCTCCACCAACGGACAAGCGGTGTGTGGGACCAGCGATGTGTCAAGCCAATAAATGGCTTGACCCGTCAATCATAGGTAATGACTCTGTTGGGGAATTAAGAAGCATCCTAATTAAGAGCCCCATTAATTTCCCCCACGTTGTTGCTTATCCTCCCTACCTCCTATATATATATAGTTAGGGGAGGGGTAACGGGGAGCTTCACCAAGCAGCAAAATGCTGAATGAGCATTTCTATGCCGGACCCTTGGAGAATGAGTCAACCCAACGGGAGGTGATGGGTAACACCAGACCGATGAGCGAGCCCGGAAGTGGAAGCGAGCGGCGAACGACGTCAACATCGCCTTCCCTCGTGACGAACGAACATCGACGTCCTCTTCGCCGTCATCCGCCTCACGATGCCGTTCCGCGATGATTGTCGTTCGACGACATCTTCCGATCAACGAACAACTCGAGGTAGGAGTTTGTTTTTACTGACGTGTTTTCTGGCATTCTTCATTGATTATTTTAAACCACCTTTTATCAGATTAACGGGAGGAGGTCAGACCACACAAACACGGCCGACCTTCCTCCCTTGTGGATGTGTTGTTTGTTACGGATTGGAGCGGGGTGACACAAAGCCATCGTACCGCATGAAAAATATGAAAATGCGGCTGAAGAGGGCCGCAAAGAAGAAGAACGGTGACGTCACGCCGCGTCGTTGGTTGCAAACGAGGCCGCGGCCGGAGTCGGGAAGCGGATGAAGGGCGCGGCGTCGTCACATCCCCAGACAGTTTTCGTGGCGAATTTGAAAGCGGCAGACAGAAAAATCAGCCGCTGGAGAGCTCGAAGAAGGCGGCCGGAACTCCGGCCGTCGGTGCTGGAAAGCGTGGGATTGCGGGGTCCCACGGCAGAGACAACCAACCGGGCTACTGGCCCGCTGTTTCTGAAAAAGGGCCGAGGGTTACACCCCGGAAATTGCTGCCACGTGGCCCCCCTTAAAGGGGACGCTTCTACCTAGAAAAGGGGGGATTAGCCCCCCTCCCTTTGCTGCAAACGTGGTCAGGCCACGCGCGCGTGCTGGCCGTCTGGCCGCGCCGCCGGGCCTGGCCGAGCCGCCGGGCTGGGCCGAGCTACCGGGTCGGGCTGAGCCACCGGGCCGGGCCACCACCTAGTCTGGGTCGACCCGGTTCGGGTCGGCCCAGGGGGTACTGGGCGGGGCCGGACCGGGCCCAGACCCCCCATTTTCGGAAAATTCCGTTCAAATGCCCATAACATGGGCTACGGAAATCCGATTGACAAACCGTCAGTTGCGATGTAATACTTGGATTGAGTAGGTAGTTTCGGTATATTATACTCATGGTTTTGGAAAACTTTGTGTTCAGCCGAGTTGGTTCGAACACGACCCCAACCTGGCCCTCAGAGCGGAAACGCTTATATCTTGAGTTTCGGATGTCCGTTTGACGTGCCGTCAAATTTGTTGGTCTCCTATTAGTGAGAAGGACCTTTTGAATTACTCTTCTCGAGGTTTGGACGCATTTGTAGTATGGTCGGGATGGTTTTTGACTTAAAAACCAAACGGGCCCCTAGAACTAAAAGGCCAATAAATCTCAGATCGAGCGTCCGATTGACGCGCCATCAGTCGCGTTGAGTTCCTATTGGCGTGATGGAACTTCAAGATACATCATATCTGGTCTATGTGACCATTTATGTATCAAACCCTTTGGATCGTGGAGTGGATCCTCCCGAAACAAGCATGCTGTGTGTGGGAACCCTAGAGCTGGCTGCGACTGCATCGACTACTGGAATCCTCCGTGGGTTCGACGAGGACGACTACAGATCCAGTGTGGGTCATTGCGGAGGTTAGTACCTTTTGATCCAGTGTGGTTCATTGTGGGGGTTAGTACCTTTCGATTCTGTGTGGTTCAGATCCTGTGTGGGTCATTGCGGGGGTTAGTACCTTTCGATCCTGTGCGGGTCAGATCCTGTGTGGGTCATTGTGGGGGTTAGTATCTATCGATCCGGTGTGGGTCAATGCTCATAATTCCTATGTGGGTCAGTGCATACCAATATTGTGTGGGTCAGATCCTGTGTGGGTCAGCGCTCAGTAATCCGGTGTGGGTCATCACATACCGATCCTGTGTGGGTCAAATCTTATGTGGGTCAGCGCTCAACGATCCTGTGTGGGTCAGCGCATACCGATCCTGTGGGGGTCAGCACTCAGAGATCCTGTTTGGGTCAGTGCCTATCGATCATCTGTCGGTCAGATTCTGTGTGGGGTCATTATGGGGGTTAGTACCTATTGATCCGGTGTGGGTCAGATCCTGTGTGGGTAACTGTGGGGGTTAGTACCTATCGATCCTGTGTGGGTCAGATCCTATGTGGGTCACTGTGGGGGTTAGTACCTATCGATCCTATGTGGGTCCAACAGCTTAGATGATCCAGTGGTTACAATTGATCATATAACTACATTCTTCTATTTTGGCATACCTGTGTGAGCTAAGTCTTGGCTATCAATATTTATCATCGATATGTTTGACTAATTTTTCCTGTGTGGATAATTTTTCCTGTGTGGATGTTTTCCTATGCGGAAAATTTTCTTGTGTGGATGTTTTCCTGTGTGGATGTTTTCCTGTGTGGATAATTTTCTTGTGTGGATGTTTTCCTGTGTGGATAATTTTTTCTGTGTGGATGTTTTCCTGTGTGGATGATGAGTGTTATCCTGTGTGGACATGTATTGTTTTCCTATGTGGACCAGTAGTGTTATCCTGTGTGAACCTGTACTGTTTTCTTGTGTGGACCAGTAGTGTTACCTTGGGTGGACCTGTACTATTTTCCTGTGAGACCTATACTGTTTTCTTGTGTGGATGATGAGTGTTATCCTGTGTGGACCTGTACTGTTTTCCTGTATGGACCAGTATTGTTTTACTGTGTGAACCAGTAGTGTTATTCTGTGTGGACCTGCATTGTCTTACTGTGTGGACCTATACTGTTTTCCTGTATGGACGATTAGTGTTATCCTGTGTGGCCCTGTACTATTTTCTTGTGTGGACTAGTGGTGTTATCCTGTGTGGACCAGTACTGTTTTCCTATGTGGGCCAGTAGTGTTATCCTATGTGGACCTGTACTGTTTTCCTATGTGGACTTTGACTGGTAGTGGTTTCCTATGTGGACTGGTAATACTATCCTGTGTGGACTGGGTTGTACTTGAGCTCGTGAGCAGAGCCATAATGGATGACTTAGGTATATGTATGGGCATATACCTAAGTAGTGTTGGTTGTTACTCCATGATTGTTATCTTTCCTTTGTGGTTATCCTTTGTGGATTTTGGGAGACCCTCGGGGGGGGGGGGGTCTCGGGGTCCCTACTGAGTAGTGTATACTCACCCTTACACGGGCTATGCCCGCACTACGTTGTGTTGGATGTAGACGATGGATAGCACTGATTGTGGTTGAGGCTTGAGGTTCTGGACGGTACCCGGAGGTGGACCTCACGACGAGACGGTACCCATAGGTGGACCTCACGACGACACAGTACCCAGAGGAGACGGACGAACGTGAAGTGTTGAGGAGGACATCTGTACCTACCCTTCATGTAGGAACCCGGAGGACGATCCAGGAGCTTCTTGTCACCTTTCAGCAGTTGTCCTTGAGTAGTACTTTACTTTCAGTTGTAGTTGTACCTTTCCATTGGGCTTGTATTTCCAGACCCCTTGTACTTTCAGAACACTTGTACTGCTTTACTTAGTGTTTGCTTCCACTTGTACTCTATTTGTGCATGTGTTTATGTTTTAAAGAGGCAATGGCTTCCCAGTTATAGGGATTTACGCCTCTGGTGCTAGTCTCCGGCCCCTGGCCTATGGAAGGTGGGCTTGGGGTAGTTATGAAACGGACCCTGGGGGATGGGTCGTGACACGCGCGGAGGGCTAAGGCCGATGAGGGAGGTGACGGCGGGGCGCACGGCGAGGCAAGGCGGTGGGGGAGGGTGCGCGGGGAGGGTGGCGACGGGGGGGGGGGGGGGGGGTGGCGCACGACGAGGCAGGGCGGCGGGGCGTGCGGCGAGGCAGGGTGGCGGGGTAGGGCACGAGGGAGGGCGACAATGGGGGGGGGCATGGGCTCGAGCTAGAGGGAGATGGTGGGGGGGGGGCACCGAAGCCCTAATTTTTTTTACAAAGGAAAGCGACCACCAAAGGACCATGTCAGGGGGCTTCAATTCCCAATATTTTTGTAGTGGTTTAAGGTTTCATGGAGATCATGGTTCATGGTTTTTTTCGGTTGATGGTTTAGGGTTTCTTAGGGTTGTGGGTTCAGGGTTTTTTGGGGATGATGGTTTATAGTTTTTTTGTGATGAGGGTTCAGGGTTTCTTGGTGATGAAAGATCAGTGTATTTATGGATATGGATTCAGGTTTTCTAGGGGCTGGGGGTTTTGGGATTCATGGGGATGAGGGTTTTGCAATTCTTGGGCTCGATGGTTTGGGGTTTCATGCAGCTCAAATATTAGTTTTTCATGGGGATGAGGGTTTATGGTTTCTTAGGGATGAGGTCTTAGGGTTTCATGGGGATGTGGGTTTAGGTTTTCTTAGGAGTAAGGGTTTTCTATTTCATGGGATATTTGTTTATGGTTATATGGGGATAAGGGTTTAGGGTTCCCTAGGGCTGAGGGCTTAGAGTTTCTTAGGGTTGAGGGCTTAGGTTTTGGTGTTTCCTAAGTGTTAGGGTGTAGGGACTCTTGAGAATGAGGTTTTAGGGTTTCTTATGGATAAGGTTTTGAGTTTTCGTAGTGATGAGGGTTTAGCATTTCATTGGGATGAGGGTTTAGGTATTCTTATGTCTGAGGGTTTAGGGTCTCAGGAGGCAATGTATGTAGGGTTTATTGGGTTTGAGGGTTTAGAGTTTCCTGGTGATTAGGGTTTAGGGTAACCTAAGGTTGAGGGTTTTTGGTTTCACGGGGATGAGGGTTTAGGATTTAATTGGGATGAGTTATTAGTGTTTTTTATTGATAAGGGATTGGGGTATTTCTGGTTGAGGTTTTAGTGTTTTCTTAGGTAGTGGGTTTGGGGTTGGGTTTTTTCTGGAAGAGTTTTTAGGTTTTCTTGGTTTTGTGGGATTATGGTATTTTGGGGAACAGTGTTTAGAGTTTTTTTTGGAGCAAAGGGTTTAGGGATTTTTGGGGATGAGGGTTTAAGATTTTTGCGAATAATGGATTATTGGTTTTTTTGGGGTCGAGGGTTTGGGGATTTAGGGCAGAGGGTTTTTGTATTATTTGTGCTAAGGGACTAAGAGTTTTGGGATTGAGGGATTAAGGTTATTTTGATATGTGGGGTTTTTTGTTTTTTTGGGTGAGGCTTTTGAAATTTTTAGGTATTAGGGTTCAGGGTTTTTGGGTGAGTGTTTATGGTTTTCTAGGGCTATGGGTATAGGATTTTTTGGGTAGAGTTTTTAGTGTTTTTGGGGCTAATGGATTTGGGTTTTGGAATATCTAGGCTTTAGGTTTTCTTAGTGTTGAGGGTTTAGAGGTTAATGGGGAAGAGGGTTTATGTTTTTTTAGGGTTATGAGTTTAGGGTTTTTGCAGTTAAGGGTTTAGGTAATTTTCAGGGCTGATGGTTTAGGGATTTTTGGGGATTATGGCTTATGGGTATTTGGGGTAGACATCTTAGTGGGTTTGCGGTCATATGGTGTTGGGTTTTTAGGGGAAGATGGGTTATTTAATTTTTGGGCAGATGATTTAGTGTGTTATGGGGAGGAGGCCTTAAGTTATTTTAGGGATAAGGGTTTAGTGTTTTTTATGGAAGGGAGTTTTTGGTATTTTGGGGATGAGGGTTTATGGTTTTTTATTTATGAGGGTTTATGGTTTTTTGGGGATGGGGGTTTAGGGTTTTGTGTGTCATAAGGTCTTAGGTATTTTGTGGATGAGGGTTTTTTGGTTTTATGGAAGAGGTTTAGGGTTTTTTTGTGGATGAGTTATCAGGGTTTTTGGGGGATGTGGGTTTAATGTTTTTTTGGTTTTGAGGGTTTAGTGTTTTTTATGTGGTTTTAGTTATTTTTGGGGATGAGGGACTTTGGGTTTTGGTTCGAGGGTTTAGAATTTTGTGGGGATGGGGGATTCGGGTTTGGTGGGGTTGAGGTTTTATTTTTTTTGAGGCTATGGACTTAGGGGTTTTAGGTATGAGGTTTTAGGATTTTTGGGGGCTAATGTTTTTGGGTTTTCTGGTTTTGTGGGTTTCTAGTTTTTTGGGGTGGTGGGTTTATGTTTTTTAGTGACTAAGTGTATAGGATTTTTTGGAGATTAGAGTTATGTATTTTTTAGGGATAGAGGTTTAGGGTTTTCTAGGGTTTAGGGTTTATGTTTTTGTGGTGATAAGTGTTTAAGATTTTCATTGGATGAGGGTTTTGGGTTTTGGGGGAAGAGGGCTTAGTGTTTTATGGGGATGAGGGTTTATTATTTTTATGGCTGAGGGTTTAGGGTTTGATATGGATGGGGGTTTATGGTTTTCTTTATGTGAGGGTTTATAGTCTTCTAGGGCTAATTTTTTTAGGGTTTTCTATAGAAGGGGTTTATGGTTTTCTAGGGATAAAGATTTTGGGTTTTCATGGGGTAAGGCTATAGGGTTTTCTAGGGCTGTGGAATTATGGTTTTCTTATAAATAGGGTGTAGGGTTTTCTAGGAATGAGGTTTTAGGGTTTCCTATGGATGATGGTTTGGGGTTATCTAGGGATAAGGTTTTAGGGTTTTAAGGGTATGAGTGTTTTGGTTTTTCTGGGGCAGAGAATTTAGAGTTTTCTAAGGATGATGGTCTAAGATTTTCTAGGGTTGAAGGGTTAGGGTTTTCTAAGGATGAGATTTATGGGTTTTCTAGGGATGAGGGATTAGGGTTTTCTGAGTATAGGGGTTTTGGTATTTCTAGGTGAGTGCTTAGGGTTTTCTAGACTGAGGGTTTAGGGATTTATAGAGTTGAGTGTTTAGGGTTTTTGGCGTTGATGGTTTTGGATTTTCTGAGGCTAAGTGTTTATGTTCTTTTAGGGATGAGGGTCTAGAGATTTATGGGGATGAGCATTTAAGGATTTCTACGGACAATTGTTTTCGGTTTTATATGGAAGAGCGTTAAGGGTTTTCTTAGTCTCAAGGTTTATGATTTTAGGGCTAATGTTTTATGATTTTATAGGGATGATCCTTTAGGTTTTTTTGGTGATGAAGGTGTGAGGTATTCTGGGGATGAGGGATTAGGGTTTTCTGCGGTTGAGAGTTTAGGATTTTCTAGGTATGAGGGTTTAGTGTTTTATAGGGATGATGTTTTAGGGTTTTATAGGGTTGTGGGTTAAGAGTATTTTGGTGTAGATAGTTTAGGTTATTATAGGGCTACATATTTAGGGATTTATGGGGATGAGGGTTTAGGGTATTATGGGGTAGAGGGAAGAATGTTTTTTTGGGATGAGTTATTAGGTTTTTCAAGGGATGAGGGTTTAGGGTTTTTGGGGGGAAGGGGGTTTAGGGTTTTCTAGGGAGGATGGTTTAGGTTTTTATGGGGATTAGAGTTTATGGTTTTCTATGGTTGACAGTTTATTTTTTTCTAGGGATGAGGGTTAAGGGTTTTCTGTGGATGAGGGATTAGGGTTTTCTATTAATATGTGTTTAGGGTTTTCTGGGTTTGGGGGTTAATATTTTTATGTGGCTAAGGGTTTAGGGTTTTCTGGGACTGAGTGTTTTTTGTTTTCTAGGGTTGTATGTTTAGTATTTTTTGGGGATGAGTGTTTATGGTTTTCTAGTGATGATGGTTTAGGATTTTCTTGGGATGAGGTTTTAGGGATTTCTGGTGAAGAGAGATTATGGTTTTCTCGTGATGAGGTTTTATGGATTTTAGGGGATGAGGTTTTACGGTCTTTGGTGGTTGAGGGTTTATGATTTTCTCGTGTTGAGGTTTTAGGGTTTTATAGGGATGAGTTTTTAGGGTTTTCTGGGGCTAAGGGTTTATTATTTTTTGGGGGTGAGGGTTTTCAATTTCATAGGGCTGAGGGTTCTGGGTTTTCATAGGATGAGGGATAAGGGTATTTTGATGCTCGAGGTTTTGGGAATTTTGGTGCTAACTGTTCAAGGTTGTCTAGGGATAAGGGTTCAGGGTTTTTTGGGGAGAGTGTTTCACGATTTTCTTGAGATATGGGTATAGGTTTTTCTGGGGATTGTTATTCAAGGAATCTTAGGCTGATGGATTAAGGTTTTATGGGGTTAGGGTTCAGGTTTTTCTATGCTGTGGGTAGAGGGTTTTCTACGGTTTATGGTTTATGTTTTTATCATGGTATGGGGTGAGGGGTTTGTGTTTTCTTGAGATTATGGTTTATTATTTTATGAGGATGATGGTTTATGGTTTTCTTGGGATGAGGTTTTAGGGTTTTCTGGGGCTGAGGGTTTAGGGTTTTATGGGGATGTGAGTTTAGGGTTTTTAGGGCTGAGGGTTTAGGGTTTTATGCGGATCAGGTTTTATGGTTCTCTGTGGATGTGGGTTTAAAAATTTACAGGGCTAAGGGTATAGAGATTTAAAAGAATGAGTGTTTAAGGTTTTCTGCAGTTAATGGATTTCATTTTTCTAGGGCTTGTGGTTTAGGTTTTTTTGGGGCTGAAGGTTTTGGGTATTCTAGGGATGTGGATTTAGGGTTTTTTGGGGATAAGGGTTTAGTGTTTTTAGGTATTAAGGTTTTAGGGTTTTCATGGGACGATGGTTCGTGGATTTCGACGGATGAGGTTTTATGGTTTTATGGGGCTAAGGGATTATGTATTTCTTGGGATTAAGGTTTAGGGTTTTATAGGACTGCGAGTTTAGGGTTTTCTTGGGGATGTGGGTTTATGGTTTTCTTTAGCTGAGGGTTTAGGGTTTTCAGGGGATAGGGGTTTGAGGTTTTTTTAGGGTTAAGGGTTGATCATTTTTTAGGGTTTAGGGTTTAGGGTTTTTTGGGGATGGGGATTTAGGGATTTTGGGTGCAGAGAGTTTATGTTTTTTTAGCGATGAAGATACTGGTAATTTTTGAGCTGAGTGTTTAGTATTTTTTGGGATATGAGGGTTTTGGGTTTTTTTGGGACTATAGGTGATGGTTTTTTGGGGTTGGGGTTTTATTATTTTCTGGGGATTGGAGTTTATGGTTTTTTGGGCTAAGGGATAAGTTTATTTTGGGACTGATGGTTTAGGGTTTCTTAGGGATGATGGTTTAGTTTTTCTAGGGGATAAGGGTTTAAAGTTTTTTAGGGTTTTGTATTTTTGGGGGATAAGAGAATAGGGGTGTTAGTGGATGAGGATTTTTGGGAATAAGTTCTTAGTGATTTTTTTGGGGTTGACAGTTTTTGGTTTTTAGGGGTTGAGGGTTTTGGGTTTTTTTGGGGAAGAGCATTTACAGTTTTTTTGGAGGAGGGTATAGGGTTTTTTTATGGATAAGGGTCTATAATTTTTTAGGATTAGTGTTTAGGGTGTTTTGGGGTTGATGGATTAATTTTTTTTGGGGTTCTAGGTTTACAATTTTTTGGGGATGAGGGTTTAGGATATTCTGAGGATGACAGTTTAGGGTTTTTTTGGGTTGTGGGTTGTTGGTTTTCTAGGGGTGAGGGTTGAGGGTTTTTTGGGGTTGAGGATTGAGGGATTTTTTGGGGAAGAGAGTTTATTAGGGACGAGTTTTAAGGGTTTCATAGGGTGTAAGTTTTTGGGATTCATGGGGACAAGGTTTATGGGTTTCTTAGGGATTACATTTCACAGGTTCATGGGGCCAAGGATAAAGGGTTTCTTGGGGTTGAGGGTTCAAGGATTCATGGGGATGAGAGTATTTTGTTTATTTTGGTTAAGGGTTCATGTAATTTTTGAGGAGAGGTTTCAGGGTTTTTTTGTTTAAGAGTTTGGATATTTTTGGGGATGTGTGTTTTGGTTTTGTTCGTCCGAAGGGTTTAGGGTTATTTGGGGATGAGGGTTCTAGGTTTCTTGTGTCTAAAGGTGTAGGAATTCTTAGGGATAATGCTTTATGGTTTCATGAGGCTTAGGGTTCATAAATTCTAGGAACTGAGGGTTCTGGGTTTCTTGGTAGTAGGGGTTCAAAATTTATTAGGGATTAGGATTCAGGGATTCTTGAGGATGAGGGGTTTTGGTTTCTTAGGGTTGAGGGTTCATGGTTTCCTAGGGATAAAGGTTTAGGTTTTCTTAGGGATGAGGGTAAAACGTTTCTTTGGGATGAGGTTTTTGGTTTTCATGGAGCTGAGGGTTTAGGGTTTCTTCGGAAGAGGGCTTAGGGTTTCATGGGGATGAGGTTTAGGGTTTCATGGGGTGAGGGTTCATGATTTCTTAGGGCTGACAGTTCAGTGTTTCTTTGTGTTGAGGGGTCACAATTTCTTGGGGTTGAGGGTTCAGGTTTTATTAGGGATGTGGTTTCAGGGTTTCTTGGGGTTTAGGGTTTAAGGTTTCTTGGGGGTGAGGGTTTAGAGTTTCTGGGAGCTTAGGGTTTAGAGTTTATTGGGGCTGTGGGTTCAAGATTTCATTTGGATAAGGGTTCAGGGTTTCTTGGGGCCGATGGTCCTGGTTTCATAAGGATGAGGGTTCAATTTTTTGAATATATAGTTGGGCATGGAATCTTGGGACATAAGGTTCAGGATTTCTTAGGGGTAAGGGTTTAGGGTTTTCTAGGGATGAGGTTTTTGTGTTTCAGTGGGGGAGGGTTAAATGTTTATTGGGTATAAGGATTTAGTGATTCTTGGGTATGTGGGTTTACGGTTTCTTGGGGGTGAGGGTATATGGTTTCTTAACACCTATGTTTTTGTGTTTATGCAGGTTGAGGATTTAATAATTCATAGGCTTTAGGGTTTAGTGTTTTCTAGTGATGAGGGTATGGGGTTTCTTTGGGATGATGGTCGACAGTTTCATGGGGATGTTGGTTTGGGATACCTTGGGGCTGAGGGTTTAGGGTTTCATAGAGATGAGGGTTTAGGGTCACGTTGGGATGATGGTTCAAGGTTTCTTGGGGATGAGGGTTTAGGGATTCCTGTGGCCAAGTGTTTAGGGTATTTTCTACTGAGTGTTTGTTGTTTCTCGAGGATTATAATATAGCATTTCTTAGGTTTTCGGGTTTATGGTTTCTTAGGGATGAGGGTTTAAGGATTTTAGGGTATTAGTGTTTAGTTTTTCTTGGGTCAAGGGTTTAGGGTTTCTTGAGGGTGGGTTTTTATGGTTTTTTTGGGTTGAGGGTTTAGGGTTTCTTGCGGTTAAGGTTTTAAGGTTTGTTTATGATGAGGGTTTATGATTTCATTGGAATGAGGATTTATGTTTTCTTGGGGTAAAGCATTTATTTTTCTTGGGAATGATAATTTAGGATATAATAGTATAGAGGGTTCAAGGTTTCTTGGGGATGAGGGTAAATGATTTCTTGGGGCAGAGTGTTCAAGGATTCTTGGGGTTGGGGGTTTATGGTTTCATAGGGATGATGGTTTAGGTTTTCTTAAGGCTTATGGTTTAGGGTTTCTTAGGGATGATGGTTCAAGGTTTACTGGGGTTGAGGGTTTTGGTTTTTTGGGTGTTGAGTGTTTAGGGTTACCTGGGGATGGGGGATTTGGGTTTATTGGGAAGAGGGTTTTATTTTGGGTTGAGTGTTGCTTTTTTATGGGGTTTAGGGGATTTTTGGGACAAGGGTTTTGGGTTTTGGTGTGATGGGTTTTGAGGGTTCATGGGGTTGAGGGTTAAGGGTTTTTTGGCGATGAGGTTTGAGGGTTTTTAATGGATGGGGGTTCCTGGTATTTTTGGGAAAAGTATTCATGGTTTTCTGGGGTTGAGGTATTACGTATTTTTTCAGATGAGTGTTTGGGGTTTTTTTGTTGAAGGGTTCAAGGTTTTTTGGGGATTAGGTTTCAGTGTTTTTTGTGTATGAGGTTATAGTGTTTTTTGGGATTGAGGGTTTAACATTTTTTGATGTTAAGGGTTCATGGTTTTTTAGGAATGAGGATTCAATGTTTTTTTGGGAGGTAGGTTCAGATATTTTGGGGGATAAATGTTTGGGGTTTTTTTGGGGAAAAGGTTTCAGGTTTTTTGGGTCCGAGTTTTCACCAGTTTTTATGTATGAGGGTTCAGAGTTTTTTTGGGGATAAGGTCCGATATTTTTTGGAGCCGAGGGTTTAGGTTTTTTTTGGGTATGGGGGTTCATAGATTTTTGTGGTTTAGGGTTTTTGTTATAGGGATATTGTTTAAGAGTTTTTTGGGGCTAAATATTTAGGTTTTTGGTGATGATGATTCATTTTTTCATGGGGCTGAAGGTTTAGGGTTTGTTGAGGTTGAGGATTCAGAGTTTCATGGGGATGAGGGGTTAGTGTTTCTTAGGGATGAGGGGCTAAGGTTTCTTATGGATCATTTTGTAAGGTTTATCTGGTCAAAGGATTTAGGGTTTCATGGGGGTGATGGTTCAGGTTGTTATGGGGCTTGGGGTTCAAGGATTCTTGGGATGAGGTTTTAGGGTTTCATTGGGCTAAAGGTTCAGGGTTTCTCTGAGATGTGTGTTCAACATTTCTTGGGGATGAGGATTATGGGATTCTTAGGGATGATAGTTCAGGGTTTATTATGGTTTAGGGATCATGGACTCTTTCTATTGAGGATTCCACTTTTCTAGGGACTGAGGGATTAGAGTTCCTCAAGGCTCATTTTTTAGGGTTTCTTGGAGATTTGGGTTTAGGGATTCATGGGGAAAAAGTGTTCAGGGTCTCTTAGGGATGAAATTTTAGGGGTTCCTAGGGCTGATATTAAAGGGACTCTTAAAAAATAGGGTTGGTATTTATTGGGGTTGTGGGTTTAGGATTTTTAGTGGACGAGGTTTCATTGATTTTTGGTATTGAAGTTTTAGATTTTTTTGGGATGAGGGTTCAGAGGTAATTAGAGTTAAAGGTTTAGGTTTTTTGGGGGATGAGGGTTAATGGTTTTTATGGATGTGGGTTTTGTGTTTCTTAGGGATGAGGTTTCATGGTTTCTTGGGGCTAACGATTTAGGGTTTCTTGGGGAATAGGTTTCATAGCTTTTTGAGGCCGGGTTTGGGTTTCTTTATGCTGCGGGTTCACAGTTACTTGGGTCTCAGGGTTCAGGGATTCTTAGGGATGAGGATTTTTTGTTTCTTGGGGATGATAGTTCATGTTTTCTTCATGACAAGGGTTCGTGTTTTCTTGGTAATAAGGTTTCATCGTTTCTTAGGGATGATGGTTTAGAGTTTGTTGTGGTTGAGGGTTCAAGGTTTCTTAGGGATAAGGGTATAGGGATTCATGGGGCTGAGGGTTTAGGGTTTTTAGGGATGTGTTTTTAGGTTTCATTGGGGTTAAGGGTTCATGGTTTATTAGGGGTGAGGTTTCAATGTTTCTAAGTGATAATAATTTCGGGTTTCATAGGGATGATGGTTCATACATTCATGGGCATGAGGGTTTAGAGTTTCTTGTGGAATATAGTTCCAGGTTTCTTGAGTCTGAGATTTCACATTTTCTGGTGGTTATGTTTTCAAGGTTTCTCGGTGATAAGGGTACGTAGTTTATTGGGGATGAGGGTTATGGGTTTCATATGGATAATGGGTCATTGTTTCATGGGGATGAGGGTTTAGTGTTTCTATAGGATAAGGGTTCAAGGCTTCTAAGGGTGGAGGGTTTAGTATTTCTTTGGTTTGAGGGTTTAGAATTTCATGGTGCTAATGATTTAGTGTTTATAGGGCATGAGGATTTACAAATTCTTGGGGTTTAGGGATTAGTTTTTCCTGGTGCTGAGGTTCTAGGGTTTCATGGTGATGATGGTTTGGAGTTTCTTAGGTATGTTGGTTTATAGTTCCTTGGGGATAAGATTTTAGGTTTTCTAGGGAATGAGTGTTTAATGTCACTTGGAGTGATGGTTTTGGGTTTCTTATGTATGAGGCTTTAGGTTTTCTTATGTTTAAGGGTTTAGTGTTTGTTAGGGATGAGGTTTTATTGATTTTGGGGATGAGGGTTTAGGGTTTCTTGGGGATAAGGTTTTAGGGTTTCTTGGGGAAAAGGGATTAGGGATTCTTGGGACTATGGGATTAGTGTTTTGGGGGCTAAGGGACTAGGGTTTCTTGAAGGGTAGGATTTAGTGTTTCTTAGGGATGTGGTTTTATGATTTCATGGGGGAGAGGGTCTTTTGTTTCATTGGTATGAGGGTTTAGGTTTTCTTGGGGATTTTATTGGTTCTTGGGATTGATAAATCATGGTTTAATGGGGCTAAGAGTTCATGGTTTCTTTGGGATGAGGATTTAGGGTTTCTTGAGGGATTTGGGTAGAGGGTTTCTTGGGTTTGAATGTTTGGGGGTTTTGGGGTTGAGGGTTCTAGTTTTCTTAGGGATTAGTGTTTATGGTTTCTTAGGGCTAAGGGTACAAGGTTTTTTGGGGATGAGGGTTTAGGGTTTATTGTGGATAAGAGTTCTGGGATTCATCGGGATAAGTGTCTAGTGATTATTGGGTTTGAGGGTTCAAGATTTTCTAAGGCCGAGGATTTAGGGTTTATTAGTGATGAGGGTTTAGTGTTTCCTTTCACTGAGGGTTCAGGCTTTCTTGGGGATGATGGTTTAGGGTTTACTAGGGATAAGGGTTCATGGTTTTATAGGGATGATGGTTTTGGGTTTCTTAGGGATGAGGGATTAGTGTTAATTGAAGATTAGGGTTTGGGGATTCTTAGGGCTATGGGTTTACTGTTTCTTGGGGTTGGGGGTTTAGGTTATCTTAGGGATAAGGGTTCTATGTTTCTTGGGGATGAGGGTTCAAGGTTTCTTTGGGATAAGGTTTTATTGTTTAATGGTCATGAGGGTTTAGGGTTTATTTTGGGTGAGGGTTTATAATGTATTGGTGAAGAGAGTTTATCATTTCTTAGGGATGATGGTTTAGGGTTTCTTGGAAAAATTGTTCGGGGTTTCTTAAGGCTGGGTGTTGAGGGTTTCTTAGGGATAAGGGTTGAGAATTTATTGGGGATGCGTGTTATGGGTTTATTTGGGATTATTCTTCATTGTTTATTAGAGTGGAGGGTTTATGGTTTCATGGGGTTGAGGGTTTAGGGTTTTTCATTGGGATAAGGGTTTTGAGATTGGGATTTTAGGGGATTGATGGTTCATGATATTTTTGGGTAAATGTTTAGTGATTCTTGGGTATGATGGTTTAGGGTTTATTACGGATGAGGTTTTGGGGAATCTTAGTGATGTTGGTTCTGGGTTTCTTGGTGATGAGTGTTCTAATTTTAATAAGTTTGAGATTTATGGGTTTCTTAGGGATCTGGTTTGGTGTTTTCTTTTTTGTGAGGGTTTAGGGTTTCTTGGGGCTCTGGGTTATTGGTTTCTTGGGGCTGAGGGATCTGGCTCTCTTGGGGATGTGGGATATGGGTTTCTTGGGGATTAGGGTTCATTTTTTCTTAGGGATGAGGTTTAGGTTTTGTTGGAGATGAGGGTTAATGTTTTCTTAGGGATAAGGGTTTCTTAGGGTAAGGGTTTAGGGCTTCGTGAGGATAAATATTTATGGTTTATTGGGGTATAGTTTTTAGGGTTTCTGGGGGATAAGGGTTTAGGATTTCATGGTGTTAAGGGTTTAGGGATTCTTGGGAATGAGGGTTTTGGGTATCTTGGGGATAATGAATTGGGGTTTATGTGTTATGATGCCTTAAGGTTTATTGGGGCTAAGTGTTTTTGGTTTCTTAGGGATGAGGTTCTAGTGTTTATTGGGGTTAAGAGTTTATGATTTTTGGGGATGAGGGTTTAGGGTTTCTTGCTGCCGAGGGATTAGGATTTCCTGGGGAAGAGTGTTTAGGGTTTCTTGGGGATGAGTATTTTTGGTTTCCTAGGGAATATGGTTTAGGGTTTCTTGGGGCTGAGGGTGTAGTGTTTTTATGGATGAAGGTTTTGTGTTTATAGGGGTATAGGGTTTAGGGTTTATTATGGTGTAAGGTTATGTTTCTTTTGGGATGAGGGTTTATGGGATTTTGGGTATGGGGGTTCAGGGTTTCGTGGGGTTGAGGGTTTAGGGTTTCATTGGGATGTGGGTTTTGGGTTTCGTGGAGCTGAGGGTTTAGGGTTTCTTGGGGCTCATAATTTAGGTGTTTTAGGGATAAGGGTTCAGGGTTTTGGGGGGTTTAGTGTTTTTGATGCTGAGGGTTTTGGGTTTCTTGGGGATGAGGGTTTAGGGTATTTTGGGTATACAGTTTTTGTGTTTATAGTGGATGATGGTTAAGAGTTTTTTGCTGATGTTTTTTTAGATATTTTCGAGCTAAGGGTGTATGGTTTTGGGGGGTTTATGTTTAGGGGTTTTTGGGGATAAAGGGTTTCATGGATTTTTGGGATGAGTGTTTTGGGTTTTGGGGGGATTAGGATTTATAGTATATTGGGGATTTGGGTTAGGGTTTTCTGAGGTGATGGTTTATGTTTTTGGGGAAGAGGTTTTAAGGTTTCTTTGGGTAGAGGGTTTTTGGTTTTTTGGGTATGAAAGTTTAGGGTTTATTAGGGTTGACAGATTTGGGGACTTGGGGATGAGGGTTTTGGGGTTTTTATTGAAAAGGGTTTAATGATTTTTGGGGATGAGTGTTTATGTTTTTTTGGGGTAGAGTGTTTAGTTTTTTTAGGATTTTGGTATTTTTGCTACTAGAGGATTAGGGGATTTGGGGTTGAGGGTTTATGGGTTATGGGGCTGAGGGTTTTGGGTTTTTTGGGGTTTATGGTTTATTATTTTTAGGTTCTAAGGGTTTTTTTATTTTTGTAATAAGGTATTATGGTTTTTTAGGGATGGGGGTTTTGGGATTTTTGGGGCTAAGTTTTTAGGTTTTTTGGGAATATGGGTCTAGGGTTTCATGGTGTTGAGTTTTTATTATTTTTGGAGGGGAGTGTTTCATGTTTTTTGGGGAAGAGGGTTTAGGGTTTTATAGGGTTGAGGAGTTAGAGATTTTTGGGGGTGAGGGTTTTTCATTTTTTTGGGGACGAGGCTTTAGGTGTTTTGGGGATAATGTTTTAGTGTTCTCTAGGGTTTAGGGTTTAATATTTTGTGGGGATGAGGGTTTAGTGTTTCATGGGGCTGTGAGTTCTGATTTTTTTGAGGTTGATGGTTTAGAGTTTTGTGGGGCTAAGAGTTTACAGTTTTGTGGGGATGAGCGGATGGGTTTTTTGTGTGTTTGAGTTTAGGATTTTGTGGGGATGAGTGTATTGGATTTTGGGGATCTTGTGGCCTAATGTTTTTTTGGGATGGTGGTTTAGAGTTTTCTGGTGCGGAGGTTTTATGGTTTATAAGGGAAGTGGGTTTAGATTATTGTGGGTATAAGGGTTTATGGTTTTATTGGGAAGAGGGTTTAGTGTTTTATGGGATGAGCATTTAGGGTTTTCTATGACAGAGGGTTTAGGGTTTTCTATGTTTTATGGTTTAGGGTTTTCTACAAATGATGGTTTAGGGTTTTCATGGGATGAGGGTATAGGGTTTCTAGGGCTGGGGGTTTAGGGTTTTTTATGGATAAGGATTTATGGATTTCTATTGATGTGGGTTTAGGCGTTTAGGATTTTATAGGGCTAAGGGTCTAGGTTTTTTTTGGGGCTGAAGGTTTTGGGTTTTTTGGGGATAAGGTTCTAGGGTCTTCTAGGGTTAAGGGCTTAGGGTTTTCTATCGATAAGGATTTATGGTTTTTTGGGAAGAGGGTTTATGGTTTTCTAGGGTTGTGGATTTACGGTTTTTTGGGGATAATGGTTTGGATTTTTCTAGGTTGAGGGTTTTGGGTTTTAGGGAATGGGGTTTTAGGGTTTTCTGGGGATAAGGGTTTAGGGTTATTAGGGACTAAACGTTTCGGGATTTTTTTGGAATGAGGACTTATGGTTTTCTGAGGTTAATGGTTTTGGGTTTTCTAAGGATGAGGTTTTAGAGTTTTCTAGGGTGGAGGGTTTGGAGTTTTCTGGTGCTATGGGTTCATGTTTTTATGGGGTTTAGGGTTTAGGGTTTTCTTGGGATGAGGGTTCAGTGTTTTTTTGGGCTCAGAGTTATGGTTTCTTGGTGATACGGTTTTAAGTTTTTCTAGGGATGAGGGTTTCAGTATTTTTAGGGATAATGGTTTCAGAATTTATGGGCCTAAGTGTTTAATGTTTTTCGATGGATAGGTGTTTGGGGTTCTATATGGTGGAGGGTTTAGTGGTTTCTAGTGCTGAGGATTTAGGTTTTTATGGGGATAAGGGTGTGAGTTTCTCAAGGGATTGGGGTTTTGTGTTTTCTAAGGCAAAGAGTTTAGGATTTTTTGGGGTTTTGGATTTATGGTTTTCTGGGATAAGGGATTAGTGTTTTATAGGGATGAGGTTCGAAGGTTTTATGGGGCTTAGGGTTGTGGGTTTTTCAGTGCTAAGGGTTTTTAGATTTTTGAGGATGAGGGTTTGGGGTTGTTTGTGGTTGATATTTTATGGTTTTCTAGGTACTAGGGTGTAGAGATTTGTGGGTTTGAGGATTTAGTGTTTTAAATGGATGAGGTTTTATGGATATTTGGATTTAAGGTCTTAGGATTTTCTGTTGCTGAGGGTCTAGTTTTTTCTTGGGATGAAGAATTAGGGTTCTCTACTGTTGAATTTTTGTTGTTTTCTAGGGCTGAGGGTTTAAGATTTTCTAGGGTTGAGTGTTTAAGGTTTTCTGGAGTTGAGGGATTATGGTTTTTAGGGTTTAGGGTATAGGGTTTTCTCGGGATGAGGGTTTAGGGTCTTCTACTTCTAAGGGTTTAGGTCTTTCTGGGGATAAAGGGTTTTGGGATATATGGGCCTAAGGGTTTAGGGTGTTCTAAGGATTAGGGTTTTGAGTTTTCTAAGGCTAAAAAATTAGGCATTTCAGAGGATGGGGGTTTAGGTATTATGATTTTCATGGTATGAGGGTTTTGTGTTTTCTGGGGTTATGGATTTATTATTTTTTGGGGATGTGGGTTTAGTTCTTTTAGGGAAAATTATTTAGGGTTTTCTAGGTTTGAGGGTTTAGGTTTTACTGAGGAAGAGTGTTTGGGGCTTTTTGTGGGTGAGGGTTTAGGGTTTTTTGGGGTTGAGTGTTAAGGGTTTTCTATGGTTGAGGTTTTATGGTTTTCTGGGGCTAAGGGTTTTGGGTTTTTTGGGACTAAGGTTTTAGGTTTTTTTTTGGACTGAAATTTTATGTTTTTATAGAGGTTAGGTTTTATGGTTCTCTAGGGTTTGGGATTTAGGGTTTTCTGGGGAGGAGGGTTTAGTGTTTTCTAGGGATAAGGGTTTAGGGTTTTTTGGGGCTATGGGTTTAGTGTTCTCTAGGGTAGGAGGTTTAGGTTTTTCTAGGGATGTGAGTTTAGGGTTTTCTTAGGATTAGTTTTTTGGGTTTTTGGGGCTGAAGGTTTAGGATTTTTATATAGTTTTAGGGTTTTTCTAGTGATGAGGATTTATGTTTCTTAGGGATTACGGTTTATAGTTTTTTTGGGTTGAGGGTTGGGGGTTTTTTGGTGCCAAGGGGTTATGGTTTTGGGGGATTAATATTTATAGATTCTTAGGGCTGAGGGATTAGTGTTTCTTGGTGCTAATGTTATAGGGTTTTATGCTGATTATTGTCTAGGGTTTCCTGGGGATGTGGGTTCAAGGTTCCATGGAGATAAGTTTTAGGGTTTCTTGGGGTTGAGTGTTTACGGTCACTTGGGGTGATAGTGTAAGGTTTATTTGGACTAAGGGTTTAGGATTTGTAATGGCTATGGTTTTAGGGTTTTTTTGGTTTTGAGGGTTTATTGTTTCTTGGGTTTGAGGGTTTAGGGTTTCTTATGGCTGAGGTTTTAAGGATTCTCGGGGAATAGGGTTAACATATTCTTAGGTATGAGGGTTTAGTGTTTCATGGGGCTAATGAATTATGGTTTATTGATTGTGAGGGTTTAGGGTCTCTTGGGGATGAGGGTTTAGGGTTTCTTTGGTTTGAGGATTTTGGGTTTCATTGGTATGAGGGTTTAGGGTTTCATGGTACTATGGGTTTAGGGTTTTATATAGTTTAGCATTCAGGGTTTTTTGGGGCTGAGCGTTCATGGTTTCTTTGTGATGAAGGTTTAGGGTTTCTTTGGGATGAGGGTAAAGGGTTTCTTATGGTTGATTTTTTATGGTTTATTGGGGTCATGTTTTCAGGGTTTCTTGGGGTTGAGGGTTTAGGGTTTTTTCAGGGATGAGGGTTTAAGGTTTTTTGGGGATGGGTGTTTTGGATTTATTGTGGTTTAGGGTTCAATGTTTATTGGGTTTGATGGTTCTAGATATCCTAAGGCTAAGGGTTCGAGGTTTCATAGGGATGAGGGTTTAGGGTTTCCTTATACTGAGGGTTCTCGGTTTCATGGGTATGATGCTTCAGGGTTTCCCTATGATGAGGATTAAGGGTTTCATGGGGATAATGGTTTAGAGTTTCTTAGGGATTTGGTATCAATGTTACATGGGGATGAGGGTTTAGGGTATCTTGGGGATGCGGGTTTTAGTTTTCTTAGGGATGAGTGTTTAGGGTTTCATGGGGATGATGGTTTAGAGTTTCTTGGGGTTGAGGGATTAGGGTTTCTTGTGGATTAGGGTTTAGGGTTTATTTTGGATGAGGGTTTATGGTTACATAGGGTCAAGAGTTTATGGTTTCATGGGGATGATGTTACAAGGTTTCTTAGGCTGAGTGTTCAATGTTTCTTAGCACTGAGGGTTTAGGGATTCTTGTGGATAAGGGTTGAAGGTTTCATGGGGATGGGAGTTATGGGTTTCTTGGTCCTGATGGTTCAGGGTTTATTGGGATATGGGTTAATGGATTCATGGGGATGATATTTTAGGGTTCCAAAGAGCTAAGGGTTCCATGCTTATTTAGGTTGAGGGTTTAGGGTTTCATGGTGCTGAGGGTTCTGGTTTTATTGGGGCATAGGTTCAATGAATCATGGGGTTGAGTGTTTAAGGTTTATTGGGGATGATGTTTTAGGGATTTTTGGGGATGAGGGTTTTGGTTTTCTTGGTGTTGAGGGTTCATGGTTTTTTCAAGACAAGGGTTCTAGGATTCTTTGGGAATAAGGCTTAGGTTTTCATTATAATATTGGTTTAGGGTTTCTTGGGGTTCTGGGTTTAGGGTTTTGAGGATGAGGGATCAAGGATTATTGGGGATTATGGTTTAAGGTTTCTTGGGTCTCAAGTTCCACTATTTATTGTGGTTGAGGTAATGTTTTTTTGGATTGAGGGTTCATGTTTTTTTAGGGATGAGGTTTTATAGTTTCATGGGGATTAGGGTTTAGGGTTTTCAGAGGCGAAATATTTATGTCATATTGGAGAAAAGGATTTGGGATTTTTTAGGGATGAGGGATTTGGATTTCATAGCTCTGATGGTTTAGGGTTTCATGGGGATGAGGGTTTAGGTTATCTTGGGGATCAAGAATTACTGTTTCTGGGTGATGATTGGTTAGGGTTTATTAGGGATTAGTGTTTAGGGTTTCTTAGGGATCAGGGAAAAGTGTTTCTTATGGCTAATGGTTTTGGGTTTTTCTGGATGAGTGTTTAATGTTTCTTCGTACCGAGAGATTAAGTTTTCATGGGGTTGAGTGTTTTGGGTTTCTAGGGGCTAGGTGTTTTGGGTTTCTTGGGGTAGATGGTTTAAGGTTTATGATGGATGTGGGTATAGTGTTTCATAGGTATGAGAGCTTAGGGTTTTTTTTGGGAAGTGGGTTTATGATTTTTTAGGGTGGAGGGTTTAGTGTTTGTTGGGGATGAGGGTTTATGGTCTCTTAGGGCTGGTAGTTTAGGGTTCCTTGGGGTTGGGGGTTTAGGGTTTCGTTGTGGTGTGGGTTTAGGGTTTGATGGGGATTATGTTTTATGGTTTCTTGGAGATGATGTTATTGAGTTTTACAGGGATGGGGGTTTATGGTTTCTTAATGTTGAGGTTTTTGGATTTGAGGGTTTAGGGTTTTTTGGGATTAGGTTTTTGGGTTTATGGTTTTTAAGGTTGCGGTTTTTGGTATTTTGGGGATGAGGGTTTAGGATTTTTGGGTCTGAGGGTTTATGGTTTTTAGTAGATGAGGGTTTAAAGTTTTTTGGGTGCAATGTTTCTAGATGCTTTGGGGGTAATGGTTTACGGTTTGAGGGGCTGATGTTTAGTGGTTTTGGGGCTAAGGATTTTTGGAATTTTGGGGATGAGGGTTTAGGGTATTTGGGTTAGGGTTTATGGAATATTAGGGATTTGGGTTTAATGTTTTTTAAGGTAGGGTTTTAGTTTTTGTGGGGAAGAGGGTTTAGGGTTTCTTGGGGATGAGTATTTTGGGTGTTTTTTGGTTTCACATGATTGGTGTTTTTAGGGTTGATGAGATAGGGGTTTTTAGGGCAGAGGGTTTTGGGGTTTTAGGTCTTAGGGTTTTAGGGTTTTTTAGGCTTAGGTTTTAAGGTTTTTTGGGTATGATGATTTATGGTTTCTTTGGGCTGAGTGTCAAGTTATTTTCTACATGATGGTTTTAGGATTTTTGGGGGGATGGGGGATTAGGAGGTTTTTGGGTTTAGGGTTTAGGAGTATTTTGGAATTATTGTTTAGGGTTATTTTTGGTAATGATGTTTTAACAGTTTTTTGGGTTGAGGGATTTGGGTATTTTGGATATGAGGGGTTAGGGTTTTTAGGGTTCTGGGTTCTGGGTTTTTTGGGGTTGAGTGTTTAGGTTTTTTTGGGGAAGAGGGATTGTGGTTTTGTATGGATAAGGTTTTTGAGTTTTATAGTGATGAGGGTTTAGGTTTTTTTGGGTCTATGGTTATAGGTTTTTTCAAGCTAAGTTTCTAAGGTTTTATGGGGATGATGGTTAATGGTTTTTTGGGGATGAGGGTTTATGGTTTAGATTGGTTGGGGGTTTAGGGTTTTGTTAGGAATGTGGGTTTATGGTTTTATTGTGTTGGGGTTTTAGGATTTTTTGGAAGGATTTTTTAGTGTTTTTTGGGGATGAGGATTTAGGGGTTTATGTGGTTAAAGAGTTATGGTTTTTTTGGGATTACAGTTTAGAGTTTTTTTATGAGTGTTCAGGGGTTTTGGGGTGATGGTTTAGGGTTTTCTAGGGATGAGGGTTTTGGGTTTTTTGGGCTGGAGTGTTTAGGGTTTTTTGGGGCTATGGGTTCAGGTTTTTTTTTCGGGTTGTGGGTTTAGGTTTTGTGGGGTTGAGGATTTTTTGATTTTTTGAGGATGAGGGGATGGGTTTTCAAGGACTAAGTGTTTAGGATATTTTGGGGATGAAGGTTTTTGATTTTTGTGGAGTAAAGGGTCTAAATATTTTTGTGGATGAGGTTTTAGAGTTATCTAGTGCTGAGGTTTTAGTGTTTTTAAGGGAATAGGGTTTAGATTTTTGTGAGGATAAGGGTTTAGGGTTTTCTAGGGAAGATAAATTAGGGTTTTTAGGAGCTGAGGATTTAGTGTTTTCTATGACTAAGGGTTTATGGTTTTCAATGTTTTAGGGTTTAGGGTTTTCTACAACTACTGGTTTAGTGTTTTCTAGGGATGATGGTTTAAGGTGTTTTGGGGATGAGTGCTTATGGTTTTCTAGGGTTTAGTTTTTTGGGATTTTTAGGGATGAGGGTTTAGGGGTTTAGGATTTTCTTTGGATATGGGTAGGGTTTTATGGGGCTGAGGGTTTAGAGTTTTCTAGGGAGGTGGTTCTATGGATTTTTGGGGATGAGGGATAGTGTTTTCTATGGATGAGGAATTACGGTTCTTTTGGGAAGAGGGTTTATGGTTATCTAGTATTGTGGATTTATTTTTTTCATGGGAAGTTGGTTTAGGTTTTTTTAGGGTGAGGGTTTTCGGTTTTTGGGGATGGGGTTTTAGGGGTTTCTGATGACGAGGGTTTAATGTTTTCTAGGACTAAGGGTTTTGAATTTTTAGGGACTAAGAGTTGATGGTTTTATGGGCTTTAGGGTCTAGGTTTTTTTGGATGATGGTTTAGAGTTTTTTAGAGTGGAGGGTTCATGGTTTTCTAGGACGGAGTGTTCAGGGGTTTCTAGGGATAAGGGTTTAAGGTTTTCTTGGTCTGAGGGTTCAATGATTTATAGGGATTCAGGTTTAGGGTTTCCAAGGAATAAGGGTTTAGGGTGTTATGGGGCCGAGGGTTTTGGGATTCCTATGGCTAAAGGGTTATGTAATTTATGGATGAGGGTTTCAGGAAATCTACGCCTTAGGGTTTATAGTTTTTCTTTGGAAGGATGTTTAGGGTTTTCTTGGGATTTGGGTTAGGGTTTCATGTGGCTCGGGGTTTAGGTTTTTATGTGGATAGTGGTGTGGGGTTCTCTAGGGCTGAGGGTTTAGGGTTTGATGGGGTTGACGTTTTAGTATTTTCTTGGGTTGTTTGTTTAGGGTTTTATGGGCTAAGAGATTATGGTTATCTAGGGATGAGGTTCTAGAGTTTTTTGGGGATTTGAGTATAGGGTTTTAAATAATTGAGGTTTTTGGGGATTCTAGAAATGAGGTTTTAGGGTTATCTGGGTTTGAGGGTATAGGATTTTCAAGGTATGAGTGTTTATAGTTTTATGAGTCTTAGGGTTTAGTGTTTTCGATGGATAACATTTTAGGGATATACGAGGCTGAGTTATGTGATTTTTTGGGGCCAAGGATCCTGTGTTTTCTTTGGATAAAGGATTAAGGTTAGCTAGGGTTGATGTTTTATGGTTTTATGGGTATGAGGGTTTATGGTTTTTTGGGTATGACTGTTTAATGGTTTCTTGAAGTGAGGGTTTATGGTTTTTTGGGGATGAGTGTTTAGGGATTTCTGGGGTGGATATTTTAGGGTTTTGGGGGGATGAGGTTTTGTGGATTTAATGTTTTAGGGGATGAGGTTTTAAGGTTTTCTAAGGAAGTGGGTTTATCATTTTTTAGGGATGAAGATTTAGTGTTTTTTAGTGCTAAGTGTTTAGGGTTTTCTAGTTCTGAGGGTTTAGATTTTTTATGGGAAGAGAGATTATATTTTTCTTGGGCTCAGGGTTTACTATTTTTTTGGGGCTGAGTTTGGACTGTTTTCTAGGGTTGAGGTTTTAGGGTATTCTCGGGTTGAGGGTATAGGGATTTATGGAAAAGAGGGTTTAGGGTTTTTTGGGTTGACAGTTTTAGGTTTTTATTAGGATTATTTTTTATGGTTATCTAGGTTTGGGGATTTAGGGTATTACGGGGAAGAGGTTTTAGTGTTTTCCAAGTATAAGTGTTTTAGAATTTCTGGGGATGATGGTTTAGGGTTTTCTAAAGCTAAGGGTTTAGGTTTTTCTAGGGATGGAGGTTTACAGAATTTCAAGGGTCAGTGTTTAGGTTTTTTTATAGCTGATCATTTAGGGTTTTTTGTGAATGAGGTTTTAGATTTTTGTGGGGATGAAGATTTATGGGTTTTTGTGAATGATGGTTTATAGTTTTTTTATGTTGAGGGTTTGGGGTTTTTTGGGACTGAAAGTTTACAAATTTTTAGGATTGAGGGTTTAGGGTTTTTTTGGAAGACTGTTTAGTGTTTTTTGGGTTGAGTGTTAAGGGTTTTTTTGATCTAAGGGTTTTGGTTTTATTCAGTATGAAGGTTTAGGGTTTTTTGGGTTTGCGGTTTTAGGGTTTTTTGGGAAATAAAGTTTGAGGTTTTTTATGGATAAGGGATTATGAAGTTTTTGGGCTAAGGGTTGATTATTTTTTGGGGAAAAGTGTTTAGGGTTTTTTGAGGCTATGGTTTTAGGGTTTTCTAGGGATGAGGGTACAAGGAATATTGGGACTCAGAGCATAGGATTTGTTGGGGTCTAGTGTTTAGGGTTTTTGGGGATGCTTGTTTAGTGGTTTTTGGGGTGGGGGTTTGGAGTTTTTTCGTAGGTTGAGGGTCTAATATTATTTGGGGATAGAGATTTTGTGTTTTCTATGGTTGAGGGTTTATAGTTTTGGGTGATGAGGGATTATGGTTTTTTAGCACCAAAGGTTTAGGGTTTTTTTGGGGCTGAGTGTGAAGAATTTTTTTGGGGAATACAGTTTATATTTTTTTTGGGGCTTATGGTTTAGGTTTTTTTTGTCTAAGAGTTTTGGTTTTTTGTCCTGGGGGTTTGTGTTTTTTTGGGGCTTATGGTTTTTGGTTTTGTTGGCTGATGGTTTATGGATTTTTGGGGCTAATGGTTTATAGTTTTTTGGGGATGAGGGCTTATTTTTTTTAGGTCTGAAGGTTTAGGAATTTTTTTTGCAGTGTGTTTAGGATTTTTTGGGATGTGGGTTTAGGGTTTTTTGGGGGTGTGGGTTTATGATTTTTTTAGGGTTGAGGGTTTCGAATTTTTAGGGGTTGGGGGTTTAGTAGTTTTTGGGTTGAGGGTTTAGGGTTTTTTGGGAATAAGTGTTTAGGTTTTTTGGGGGGATGAGGGTTTTTAATTTTTGTACCTAATGGTTTATTCTTTATTGGGGATGAGTTTTTAGAGTTTTTTGGGGCTCCATGTTTATTGTGTTTTTCTATGTGTTTAGGGTTTTTATGATTGAGGGTTCAAGGGTTTTTGGGAATGAGAGTTCAACTATTTTTAGGGTTGGGTTTTCGAGGGTTTTGGGGACGAGGGTTTAGGTTTTATTTTTGGATGTTGTATTTTGGGTTTTTGGGGAAAATGGTTTAGTGATTTTTGAAGATGAGTATTTAGGTTCTTTTAGGTCTAGTTTTTTAGGTTTTTTTGGTCCTGAGGATTTTTTGGGGTTTTGAGGATGATGATTTAGGTGTTTTGGTGGATGATGATATAGGGTTTTTTGTGCATGATGATATAGGGTTTTTTGGAGCTGAGGGTTTTGGGTTTTGGGAGCTGGGGGTTTAGGGTTTTTTAGGGATGGGGGATAAGTTTGTTTTGAGATATGAGTTTACGGTTTTTTGTGTATGAAGGTTTAGGGTTTTTTGCATATGGGAGTTTTGGGTATTTTTATTATGAGGGTTTAGGTTTTTTTCAAGCATATGGTTTATTGTTTTTTGGGGTTGAGTGATTAATGATTTTTTACAGATGAGGTTTTTGGATTATTTTGGACCGAGGGAAAAGTTTTTTTATAGAATGTATCGGGTTTTATGTGGTTTTCGTTTTACTGATTATAGGGTGGATGATTTTTTTTTATGTTGAGGGTTTAGTTTTTTTAGGATAAGGTTTTAGGTTTTTTGGGGTAGAGGGTTATTAGTTTTTTGGGGATGAAGGAGAAGGGCTTTTAGGGGATGATGGTTTTGGGATTTTTTGGTCTTAGGGATTATGGTTTTTTTGGGAGGATGGTTTAGGGATTTTTTAAAGGATAGTTTAGGGGTTTTTTATCAATGAGTGTTTGGGGATTTTTGTGGTTGGGGGTTCCATTTTTTTGCAGATGGGGGTTTATGGAATTTTTGGAATAAGGGTTTAGGGTTTTTTTGGTTGAGGGTTTAGGGTTTTTTGGGTTTGGGTGTGTAGTGTTTTTTGGCACTGAGGGTTATGAGTTTTGGGGCTGAGGGTTTAGAGAATTTTGCGGATGATAGTTAAGGTTTTTTGTGGATGTGGGTTTTTTTTCAGATGAGTTTTAGGATTTTTTGGAACATAGGGTTTAGGGTTTTTGGTACATAGGGTTTAGGGGTTTCTGGGGATAAGCGTTTAGGGTTCTCTGGGGATGAGGGTTTTAGGATTTCAAGGGATGATGGTTTGGGGTTTTTTGGGGATGAGGTTTCATAGTTTTTTCGGGGCTATGTGATCATGGTTTTCTGGGGCTGAGGGTTCAGGGTTTTCTTGGGCAATGTGTTTAGGGTTTCTTAGAAATGACGGTATAGGGTTTTCTATGGCTTAGTAATAGGGTCTTCTAGGGATTATGTTTTAGTGATTTATAGGTATGAGGGTTTAGAAATTTTTAGGATTAAGGCTTTAGTGTTTTCCTATGGCTAAGGGTTTAGTTTTTTCTTGGACTGGGGATTTAGGATTTTATATGGATGAGGATTTAGGGTTTTCTAGGGATGGGTTTGGGTTTTACTGGGGATGAGGGATTAGGTTTATCTAGGAATCATGGTATAGGGTTTTCTGGGATTAGGTATTTTGGTTTTCTAAGAATGAGGGTCTAGTGTTTTCTAGGCCAGTGGGTGTAGGGTTTTCAGGCAGTGATGGATTCGGGTTTACTGGGGATGAGTGTTTTGGGTTTCCTAGGGATGAGTTTTTAGCATTTTCTGGAGATGATGGTTTATGGTTTTTGGGGGATAAGGATTTGGTTTTTTATTTGGATGATGTTTTAGGGATTTATGGGGTTGATGGTCATGGATTTATTTGGGATATGGATTTAGGGTTTCCTTGTGTAGAAGGATTAGGGTTATCTAGGGATGAGGGTTTTGGGTTTTCTAGGACTATGGGTTTTGGATTTTCTGGTGTTGAGAGTTTATGGTTTTATGGGGCTGTACGTATAGGGTTTTCTATGTTTTAGGGTTTATGGTTTTCTAGGGAAGAGGGTTTAGGATTTTTTGGGGCTAGGCGTCTAGGGTTCTCTAGGGATGAAGGTTTAGGATTTAATAGGATTGATGGATTATGTGTTTATGGTGGTGATGGTTTAGGGTTATCAAGGGACACGGGTTTAGGGTTTTTAGAGACTAAGGGTTTAGGGTTTTTAGTGGATGGGTGTTTACATTTTTTGTGGGATGAGGGTTTAGTGTTTTTTATGGAAAAGGGTTTGGGGTTTTCTAGGTTTGAGGGTTTTTCTTTTTCAAGGGAAAAGGGGTTGGGCTTTTCTGGGGGTGTAAGTTTATGGTTTTTTGGTGTTGAGGGTTTAGGGTTTTCTATGGTTGAGGGTTTATTGTTTTCTAAGGCTAATGGTTTATGGTTTTATTGGGTTTAGGGTTCAGGGTTTTCAATGGATGAGGTGTTAGTGTTTTCTGTGGCTGAGGGTCTAGAATATTCTTGGGTATAGGGTTATGGATTTTCAGGGGCTAAGGGTTTAGGGTTTTCTAGAGATGAGGGTTTAGGATTTTTGGGCTTGAGGGTTCAAGGGGTATTTGGGGCGGAGGGATCAAGGTTTTTGGAGGATGATTGTTTATGGGTTTTGGGGATGATTTTCCAAGATTTTTGGGGATGCGGGTTTAGGGTTTTTTAGGGATGAGGGTTTAGTGTTTTTTGGAGAAAAGGTTTTATCTTTATTTGGGGCTAACGATTTATGATTTTTTGTGTATGAGAGTTTATGGTTTTCTATGGTGATGATTTAGTGGTTTTAGGTCTAAGGGTATAGTAGTTTTTGGGTATGAGGGTATAGGGTTTTTTGGGGTTGAGGGTTTTGGTTATTTTTAGGGCAAAGGGTTATGTCGTTTTGGGGATGAGGGTTTAAGGTTTTTTAGGGATGAATGTTTTGTTTTTTCTAGGGATGGGTGTTTAGGTTTTTTTGGGGATGAGTGTTTATTGTATTTTTGGGATGAGGTTAAGGGTTTTTTGGGGCTATGTGTTTAGTGTTTTTTGGGGATGAGTGTTTAGGTTTTTTTGGGGATGTGGTTTCATAGATTTTTGGGGGATAAGGTTATAGGATTTTTTGGGGATGGGGATATATGTTTCTTTGGATAAGCATTTATGGTTTTTAGGGTGGAGGGTTTATATTTTTTATACAATGTGGGTTTAGAGATTTATTAGTTTTAGGGTTTAGGGTTTTGTGGGGCTGAGGGTTTATAGTTTTTTGGTGATGAGGGTTTAGGATTTTTTGGGGTGATGGATTGAGGTTTTTTGGGGTAAAGGATTAGGGTTTTGGGGGATGAAGGTTTTGGGGTTTTGGGACTATGGGTTTATAGTTTTTTTGGGGATGGTGGTTTAGGGTTTTTTGGGTCTGTGGTTTTAGGGGTTTTGGGGGATGATGGTATATGGTTTTTGGGGCTGATGGTTTATGGTTTTTTAGGGTTGAGGATTTATGGTTTTTTCGGCACTGAGGGTTCATAGTTTTTTTGGGGCTAAGTGTTTATAGTTTCTTAGGGTTTTGGGTTTTGGGTTTTTGATGGATGGGGGTATAGTGTTTTTTGGGGATGAGGGTTTAAGTTAATTTTTGGCTAGGTGGTTTGGGTTTTTTGGGGGATGAGGGTTTAGGGTTATTTGGGGACGATGGTTTAAGGTTATTTAGGGTAGAGGGTTTAGGGTATTGGGGGGATGAGGGTTTATTATTTTTTAGGGATAAGGGTTTATTGATTTTTAGACAACATATTCATTTTTTGGGGTCTGAGTCATTAGGGGTTTGTGGGGATAAGGGTTTATGTTTTTTTGGGGGGTAGTGGGTTTATGGATTTTTGGCACTGACTATTTTGGATTTTCTTGTGTCTGAGGGTTTATGTTATTTTGGGTAGATGGATTTGTGTTTTTTAGTGCTGAGAGTTTAGGGTTTTTTGGGACTATGGATTGATGGTTTTTTGGGGATGATATATAAGTGTTTTGGTGTTTGGGGTTTAGTGATTTGTGGGTTTGAGGGTCCCAGAAATTTTGGGGATAAGGGTTTATGGATTTTTAGGTTTTATGGATTTTGGTTTTTTGCAGATGATGGTTTAGCATATTTTTGAACTGTGGGTTAAGGGGGTTTGGGGCTGAGGGCTTAGGTTTTTTTGGGGTTGAGTGTCGTTTTTTTATGAGGGTTTAGAGTTTTTTTGGGGTTGAGAGTTTATTTTTTTTAGTGATGAATGTTTAGGGTTTTTATTGGTGTTGGTTTATGGTATTGTGAGAATGTTGGTTTATGGTTTTTTGGGCTAAGGGTGTAGGGATTTTTGGGATGATGGATTAGGGTTCTCAAAGGATGAGGGATTAGGGTTTTATATTATTGATTGTTTAGTGTTATTTGGGGCATAGGGTTTAGGGTATTGGGGATGAGGGTTTAGAGATTTTGGGGTCTAAGGGATTATGTTTTATTGGGGCTCAGGGTTTTTGGTTTGGGGGATTATATTTTAGGGTTTTTGTGTTATGGGTTTATTGATTTTGGTGGATAATGGTTTATGGGTTTTTGTGGTTGTGGGTTCAGGATTTTTAGGGCAGAAGGAATAATGCTTTTTAGGGATTGGGGTTTAGGGTTTTTTGGAGTGTAGGGTTTAGGGTTTCCTGAGGCTGAGGGTTTGGGGTTTCTTGGTGCTGAGGGTGTATGGTTTCTTTGGGATGTGGGTTTAGGGTTTTCTTAGGATGAGTGTGCAGGGATTTTTGGGGATGAGGGATTAGGTTTTCTTGGGGCAGAGGGTTTTGGTTTTTTGGGGACTGAGGGTTTAGGGGTTTTTAAGGCTTGGGTTTTAAGGTTTTTTTGTCTAATGGGTGAAGGTTTTTTAGGGATATGGGTTTATTTCTTTTTGTTTCTTATGGTTTATGGTTTTTTGGGGATATGGATTTAAGGTTTTTTAGGGATGATGGTTTAGGTTTTTTTTGTGCTGAGTGAATAGGGTTATTTTTGGATGGATGTTTAGTGTTTTTTTGGGGCTATTGGTTTAGGGTTTTTGGGGACATAGTGTTTAGGTTTCTTAGGAGCTACTATTTCTCATTTTTTTAGGGTTGAGGGAGAAGGTTTTTTTGGGCCTGAGTGTTTAGGGTTTTTTCGGGCTAAGGGTTTTAGGGTTTTTAGGATGAGGGTTTAGATTTGTTTAGATCTAAGTGTATATGGTTTTTTTGGTGATGATGGTTTATAAATTTTTTGGGATATGTGTTTAGTGTTTTTTAGGGTCGAGGTTTAAACTTTTTTTATGGAAGAGGGTTTAGTGTTTGTAGGGGATGACAGTTTTTGGTTTTTTGGGGGATGAGGGTTTAGGGTTTTTTGTGAATGAGGGATTAATATTTTTGGGGTTTAGGGTTTATGGATTTTTTGGGTATGAGGATTTTGGGTTTTTTGGGGTAAAGGGTGTATGGTTTTTTTGGTCTAAGAGATTGGATTTTTTATGACTTTTTAGAGTTCTTTTGGCTGAGGGATTAGAATTTTTGGGGCCTAGTGTTTAGGGTATTGGGGGATGATGGTTTAGTGTTTTTTTGGAAGATGGATTATAGTTTTTAGGGGATGAGTATTTAGAGTTTTATCATGTGGAGGGTTTATGATTTTTTATAGTTAAGGGTTTAGGGTTTTGGAGGGTTGAGAGTTTTGGGTTTTGGGGAGCAAGGTGTTTAGGTTTTTTTGGGGCTATGGATTTATGATTTTTTTTGTGATGAGGGTTTAGGTTTTGATTGTGTTTAAGGCTTTAAAGTTTTATGGGGATGATGGTTTAGTGTTATTCAGGGATAATAGTTTAGGTTTTTTTGGGGGTGAGAGTTTAGGTATTATGGGGATGAGGTTTTTGGGTTTTTTTGGGGGATTAGGGTTTAGGGTTTTCTATGGATGAGGGTTTAGGGTTTTTTGGTGCTATGGGTTTAGATATTTTTTGGTCTGTGGCTTTAAATGTTTTTTTGGTATGTGGGATTATAGTTTTGGGGATAATATATTATAATTTTTTAGTGATTAGATTTTAGGATTTTTTGGGATAAGGGTTTAGGGTATCCTGGGGAAGACTATTTATGGTTTCTTGGGGATGATGGTTTAGGGTTTCATGGCGATGAGGGTTTAGGGATTTCGTGGATGAGTGTTTTGGTATTTTTGGGGCCAAAGGATTATGGTTTCTTGGGGATCAGGGATTAGGGTTATTGGGATAATGGTTTAATGATTTTTCGGGACCAAGGTTTAGGGTTTCTGGAGGATAAGTGTTCAGGGTTTCTTGGGGATGTTGGTTAAGGGGTTTTGGGATGAGGGTTTAGGGTTTTTTAGGGTTGAGGATTTAAGGATTGGGGGGACTGTTGGTTTAGGGTTTCATTGGTTTGATGTTTTAGTGTTTTTTGTGGAAAATGTTGAGTGATTTTTTGGGGATGTGGATTTAGGGTTTGTGGGGATAAGTGTTTTGGGTTTTTTGGGGGGGTTGGGGGACTGGGTTCTTTTATGGCTGAGGGATTAGGGTTTTTTGGTTCCTGAGTGTGTTAGGATTTTTGGAGCTGAGGGTTTAGGGTTTTTTGGGGCTAAGAATATATGTTTTTTTAGGTATGATGGTTAAGGGTTTTTTAGTGCTTAGGTTTTAGGATTTTTTGGGGCTGAGTGTTTAGGTTTTCTTGTTGATGAGGGTTTTTGTTTGTTTGGGGTTGTGTGTATAGCAATTTTTGGGCTACGGGTATTGGCTTTTTGGGGGCTAAGGGTTTAGGGTTATTTTGTAATTAGAGAGTAGGGTTTCTTGGGGATGAGGGTTTAGAGTTTATTAGGGATGAATGTTTAGTGTTTTTCTAGGGCTGAGGGTTTATAGTTTTTTTGGGTCGGGGGTTTTGGGTATTTTTAGAACTAAGAGTTTATGGTTTTTTGGGATGAGGCTTTAGGTTATTTAGGGATGAGGGTTTAGAGATTTTTGGTGCAGAGTGTTTAGGGTTTTTAGGGTTGAGTTTTTATTGTTTTTTAGGGATTATTGTTTAGGGTTTTATTAAGGTTGAGGATTTAGCATTTTTTGGGGATAAGGACATAGGGTTAATTTGGGTGAGGGTTTATGGTTTTTTGGGGATGCGGTTTTGGGGTTTTTTTATACTTAGGGTATATGGGGTTTTGGGGATGATGGTATATGGGCTTTTAGTGCTGAGGGTTTAGAGTTTTCTTGAGATTAGGTTGTTCGGTTTTTTGGGGAAAGGGCATACTGGTTGACAGATTATGGTTTTTATGTCAAGGTTTTATAGTTTTTTGGGGAAAAGAGTTAAGGGTTTTTTGTGACCAAGGGTTTAGGGTTTTGGGGTTGAGGGTTTAGTGTTTTTTTGGGATGAGTGTTCAGGGTTATTTGGGGATAATAATTTATGGTTTTTTGGGGTTGAGGGTTTGGGGGTTTGGGGGATGAGGGTTTACGGTTGGGGGGGGGGGAGGTTTGAGGTTTTCCAAGGTTTTATTGATTTTTGGTGATGAGTGTTTATGGTTTTGGGGTTTAGGTTTTATATTTTTTTGTAAACGAGTTTTTAGGGTTTTTGGGTCTGTGGGTTTCGAGATTTTTTTTGTTCAGGAGGGTTTACATTTTTTTAGGTTAAGGGTTTTTGGGGCACTATATTAGGGGTTTTTGGGATTGGAGATTAGGGTTTCTAGTGGCTGAGGGTTTAGTTATTTATGGGGATGACGGTACATGGGATTTTGGGGATAATGGTTCAGGGGTTCTTGGCTATGAGTTCATGGGTTTTTTGGTTTGAGGGCTATGGTGTTTTTTGGGGATGAGGGTTAAGGTTTTTTGGTGTTAAGGGTTTAGGTATTTTTGGCACTAAGGATTTATTATTTTTTGGGGTAGTGGGTTTAGGTTTTTTTGGGGCTGATGATTTAGGGTTTTTTGGTACTAAGAGTTTTGAGTGTTTTGGGGATGAGGGTTTCAAGGTTTTATGTCTATGTTTAATGGGTTTGGGGATAAAGGTTTTGTGGTTCTTGGAGATGAGGTTTTAGGGTTTTTTAGGGCTGAGTATTTAGGGTTCTTTGGGGATGAGTGCTTAGGATTTTTGTTGGGGATATGTGTTTAGGGTTTTTTGGGGATGAGGGTTGAGGATTTTTTGGGGATGAGGGTTTATATATTTTTTAGGTTGGGACTTTTGGAGTTTGGTGTTGACAGTTTAGGTATTTTTTAAGATGAGTGTTTAGCATTTCTTGGAACCAAGGGTTTAGTGTTTGTTATGGATGGGTGTTTAGGGATTTTTGGGGATGAATGTTTAGGGATTTTTTAGGATGAATGTTTAGGGTTTTTTAGGGATTAGTAATAGGGTTTTTGGGTAGAGGGTCTAGGATTTTTTGGTGATGAGGGTTTTGGGTTTTTTCGGGATGAGGTTTTATAGTTTTTTGGAATTTTGTGTTATTTGGGGATGGTGGATATGTTTTTTTAGGCCTAAGGGTATAAGGATTATTTTGGATTTGAGTGTTTAGTAATATTTTTGACTGAGGGTCTAATGTTTATTAGGATAATGGTTTAGTGCTTTTCTGGGGACAAAGGATTTAGGTAACTTTGGGACTAAGGGCATGGGAATTTTTGGGGCTGAGGTTTTTGGGATTTTTAGGGAAATTTATTTTGGGTTTTTTGTGGATAAGGATTTAGCGTTTTTATGGGATGACAGTTTAGGTATTTTTGGGGCTTAGGTTATGGGTTTTTTTTGTGATTTAGTGTTTCCATTTTCTATGGATGTGGGATTTTGGGACATTGGTTTTAGAATTTTTTATGTTAAGTGTTTAGGTTTTTAGGGATATGATTTTAGGTTATTTTTGGGATGAGGGTTTAGTGTTTTTTGGGGCTGAGGGTAGAGGGTCTTTCTGGGGATGATGGTTTGGTATTTTTGGGGGATTTGAGATTAGGGTTTTTGGGACAAAAAATTTAGTGTTTTTTGGGGATGATGGTTTAATGTTTTTTTATGGATGAGGTTTTATTATTTTTTGGGGATGAGGATATATGATTTTTTGGGGATGAGGATTTAGGTTTTTTTGGGCTGATATTTTAGGGTTTTTTTGGGATAATAGTTTAAGGATTTTTAGGGATGAGGGTTTAGGGTTTTCTTGGGATGATGGTTTAACGTTTTGTGGGGATGAGGGTCTAGGATATTTTTAGGCTGGAGATTTAGGGATTTTGTGGTTGTGGTTTTATAGTTTGTTAGTAGAGTGTTTAGGGTTTTTTTTTGTAATGAGGTTTTAATTATTTTTAGCGTTGAGGTTTTAGAGATTTTGGGGGTTTATGCATTGTAGTTTTTGCAGGGTTGTGTATTTAGGAATTTTTGGAGATGAGGGTTTAGGGTTTTGGGGGTTGAGGGTTTTGGTTTTTTTAATGCAAAGGGTTTAATGTTTGAGAGGATTAGGGTTTTTTGGGGCTAATGATTTAGTGTTTATTTGGGCTGAGGGTTGAGGGTGTTTATAGGCTAAGTGCTTTTGGGTTTTTCGGATGATATTTTAGGTTTTTTAGAGCTTAGGGATTTTTGGGGGCTTGGGGTTTAGGGTCTTTTTGGAACTAATTGTTTTGGTGTTTTTGTGGTTGATATTTTATTTTTTTTGGGGTTTTTTGGTTTAGTAGTTTTTGGGGATGAGGTTTTAAGTAATTTGGGGATGATATTTTATTGGTTTCAAGGATTTGGTTTTAATGTTTTCTGTAGTTGTGGGTTTATGAATTTTTGGGGATGTGGGATTATGTGTTTTGGGGATAGAGGTTTTGGGTTTTTTGTGTATGAGGGTTGATGGTCATTTGAGGATGATGGTTTAGGGGTTTAGTGTTTTTTTGGGGATTAGAGTTTAGGGGAATTGGGGATGGGGGTTTATGGATTTTGGGGATATTGGTTTAGTGTCTTTTTACAACCGAGGGTTTATAGATTTTTTTGGATGAGTGTTTTTGGGATTTGGGGATAGAGGTCTAGTGTTCTTTATGGCTGACGGTTTTGGTGTTTTGGTTTATGAGGGTTTAATACCTTTTTTGCGCTAAAGGTTTACTGGTTTTTGGGGATTAGGGTTTAGGGGATTTTGGGATGGGGGTTTATGGGTTTTGTGGATAGGGTTTCAATTTTTTTGTGAGTGAGGGTTTATAGATTTATGGGGATGAGGGTTTTGGGTTTTAGGGGATGAGGGTTTTGGGTTTTTTAGGGTGAGTGTTTAAGGTTGCTTGGGGATGAGGGTTTAGGGTTTTTTTTATGGTTGGGCGTTTAGGGTTTTTTGGTGTTGATGGTATAGGAATTTTGGGGAATGAGGGTTTAATGTTTTTTCAGGCTAGAGGTTTAGTGTTTTTGGCGGATGGGGGTTTTATTTTTGGGTAGAGGGTAGATGGGTTTTTAGGGTAGTAGATTTAGGGATTTTATTTAGGTTTCAGTGTTTTATTGGAAGATGGAGTATTGTTTTTTGGGGTGAGGTTTTAGGGTTTTGGGGATGATGGTTTATGGTTTTTTTGGATGAGGCTTTAGGGTATTTTGGGGATAGGGGTTTTGGGTTTTTTGGGGCTAAGTATTTTTTATTTTTTGGGATGGGGATTTATGGTATTTTGAGGATGACGGTTTAGGGTTTTTTGGCATAGAGGGTTTAGGGTTTTTTGGGTCCAAGGGGTTAGTAATTTTTGGGGAAACGTTTTGAGGATTTTTTGGTTCTAAGGGTTTAGGGTTTTTCAATAAAGTGTTTATGGTTTTTTGGGATGACGTTATATGGTTTTTTAGGGATAGTGTTTAGGTTTTTTTTGGTATTAGGTTTTATGGTTTTTTGGGGTTATGGGTTTAGGGTTTAAGGTTTTTTGGGGTTATGGGTTTAGGGATTTGTGTTTTTTGGTTTGAGATTTTAGGGCTTTTTTGGGATGATGGTTTTGGGTATTTTATGGATGAGGATTTAGTGTTTTTGGGTGGCAGAGAGTTTAGGATTTTTTAGGGTTAAGTGTTTAGGGTTTTTGGAGATGAGGGGTTATGGTATTCTAGGGATGAGGGTATAGGGTGATTTTAGGGTTGGGGTTTGTTATTTTTTAGGGAATATGGTTTTGGGTATTTTTTATCATTGATAGTTTGGGTTTTTTTCAAGGGATGAGGGTTTTGGGTTTTTTTGGGGGCTGAGGTTTTAGGTTTTTTGAGGTTGAGGGATTAGGGGTTCTTTAGTGCTATTTTTTTGGGTATTATGGGAATGGGATTTTATGGTTTTTTTTGGATGAGGGTTTAGGTTATTTGGGAGTGGGGGTTCATGGTTTTTGGGGGATGAGGGATTAATATTTTTTTGGGTTTTTTGGGGTTGAGGGTTGAGGGTTTTTAGGGGCTCAAGGTTTGGGTTTTTTTGGCTTAATAGTTTATGGTTTTTGGGGCTAAGTGTTTAGGGGTTTGGGGGATTTGGGTTTAGGGGTTTGTGGGGATGGGGGATTATGTTTTTTGGGCTCATAGATATGTTTTATTTGGGGTAATGTGTTTTGGTTTTCTCCGTGATTAGGGTTTAGGGTTTCTTAGGTCCGATTGAATATTTTTCTTATGATTGGGGGTTTAGGGGTCTAATAGCGTTGAGGGTTTAATATTTTTTGGGGGATGAGGGTTTAGGGGTTTGTTAGAGTTAAGGGTTTAGGGTTCTATGGGGTTGAGGGTTTAGGGTTTTTTTGGTGTTTAGGGTTTAAGGTTTCTTGGTGTTTAGAGTTTAGGGGTTTTGGGGGCTAAGCATATAGGGTTTTTTGGGGCTGAGTGATAAAGGATTATTGGGGATGATGATTTATGTTTTTTTAGGTATTAGGTTTTATTTTTTTTTTGTTGAGGGTTTAGAGTTTTTTGGAAGTGAGGGTTTATGTATTATTGGTGATAGGGGTTTAGATTTTTTTGCTGAAGGTTTTTTAGGGGATTTTGGGGCTGAGGGTTTATGGTTTTTTAGTAATGAAGCTTTAGGGGATTGACTATCATATGGTTGAGGGTTTTTTATGGATGAGGTTTTAGGCTATTTTGGTGCTAAGGGTTTAGATTTTTTTGGGATGAATGTCTACGTGTTTTTAAGGGTGAGGGTTTAGGATTTTTTATGTTGAGGGTTTAGGGTTTTTTAGTGTTGGGGGTTAAGGGTTTTTTGGGATGAGGGTTTTTGGGGTTTTGGGTCTGAGGTATTAATATTTTTTGGGTCTCTTGGTATTGGGTTTTTGGTTTTGAGGGTTGTTCATTTTTTGGGGCTCAGGGTTTTGTTTTTTTTTTGGGTTTATGATTTATGGTTTTTGGGTGCCGAAAAATTAGAGTTTGTTGGGGGAGAGGTTTTAGGTTTTTTTGGGATGAGGATTTTGTATTTTGGATTAGTTTTAGGGTTTTTAGGGCTCTAGGTTTATAGTTTTGTTTTCTAGCCTAGGGCCTTGGTTTTTTGAGGTTGATGATTAGGGTTTAATGTTTTTTATTAAAGGGGGTAAAGGGTTTCTTGGGGATGAAATTTTAGGGTTTATTGGGGGAAAAGGCAATGGGTTTTGGGGGATAAGGGTTTATGTGTTTTTTTAGGCTAATGGTTATGGGTTTTTAAGAGTTGAGGGTTTAGGGTTTTTTACTATTGGGGGTTTTGGGTTTTTTATTTCTAAGAGATTCATGTTTATTTGGGGTTGGGGGTTTAGTGTTTCTTAGGTAGGAAGGATTATGGTTTCATGGGGTTTATGGTTTATTATTTTTTGGAGATGAAAGTTTAGGGTTTCTTGGGGATGAGGGTTTTGGGTTTTTATTGGCTAGTGGTTTAGGATTTTTTGGATAAGTGTTTAGGGTTTTTTAGGGCTAAGGATTTAGGGTTTTGGGGGGATGAGTTTTTGTCGTTTTTTATGGATGAGGATTTTTGGGGTGTTTAGGGATAAGGGTTTCAGGTTTTTTGGGGTTAAGGGTTTAGTGTATTTTGGGGCTGGGGGGTTAGGGATTTGTGGGATCATGGTTTAGGGTATTTTTGAGTTGAGGATTTAGTGTTTTGGGTGGATGTGGGTTTAGGATTTTTATGGATTTTTAGGGATTAGGGTTTACATATTTTTGTGGATGGGTGTTTTGGGTTTTGGGGATTAGGGTTTAGGGGTTTTTAGGGTGGATCGTTTAAGGATTTTTGGGGTTAAGGGTTTGGTATTTTTTAGGAATTAGGGTTTAGGGGTTTTTTATGAAGTTGGTTAAGGGGTTTGGGGGATGAGGGTTTAGGGGTTCTTTGGTATAAGTGATTGGGGGTGTTTTGGCATGAGTTGTATGTGTTTTCTAGGTTGAGGGATTTGGGTTTTTTGGGGTTGAGGGTTTTTTGGGGCAGCGGGTTATTGGTTTTTTTGGATGAGGGATTAGTTTTTTGGGGGATGGGGGATTAGGGTTTTTTGGGTTTAGGGTTTAAGGGTTTTGGGGAAGGGTATTTATAAGTTTTGGGGATGAGGTTTTTGGTTTTTTGGAGATGAGGGATTATTTGTTTTTGGGGCTGTGAGTTTTGGGTTTGGGTTTTTTTGGGGTTGAGCTGTCACGACCCGACCCAACCCGGGCTCGAGCCGTAACTACCCAAAGCCCGCCTCCATAGGCTAGGGGCCGACGACAAGTGCCAACGGATAAACTACTTGGGGAGTCCTTTTCCTGAGTACTTGTACAAACACACGCAACCCACTAAATGCAGAAGTGTAGAGTAAAAAAGAAAAGTAAATTACCAACTGCTATAAATAAACCACAAAGTGTATCGACCTCTAAACAGTACAAAGAATGTGATGAAGGTAAACTGAAAAGAAGGGGGCGCAAAAAACACACCCAACCAGTAAAGTGACACAACCCGACAACATGTAAACAAAAGTAAAATAGCTGGGAGAGTCCCACACCTGGAACCCGACTAGAACCACCGTACGCAGTCCAAGCTCCCGAAATCCTATTCTTCTCTATAGTCATCAGTAACCTGTCCATCATATGCAAGGGCACACCAAGTGTGGGAAAAGACTAAGCAGGGGTGAGTATAAAAATACTTCGTAGGATACCCCGAAGGATCAAGGGAGCAACAAAGTAGGTACCAAATATTGATCAGCAGATCGAACTAGGAACAGTAAAAGAGTACGATAGAGAGTGCAGAAAAGATTAAAGCTCAACCCAACAAGAGAAAAGAATTGGACTCTTCCTAACACAAGGAGCTAGAAATGAGGAGAAGACGAACTTCCCGTGTAGCCTTCTCTACCTATAGCAGGAGAGTAGACTCATCCAACCACTAGAATCTAGACATGGAAAGCACATGGAATACCCCGCGCGTCTTTGCCTCTCCTGGAAGGAGAGTAACAAAAACCCAAGAAGTGGGTACTGGAACAAGGTATACATATATACATGCTCTGTCAAGAAACCTGAACCATATCATAAAGGGATCTCCATCCTGCAGCTCAGCCCAAGAAAGTGAGTAGCCAATAGTCTCAGAAGTAAACACCATCGATGCCAAGCATCATACACGTCTGTCCCGAACTACAAGCCAAGGGGCTAAAATCACCACACCCTGACACTATCCACTTTGGGCAGCATTGAGTCGCCTGAACGGTTTTAGGTTGCATCACAAGGTTGCGTCTGGGTGGGGAAAGTGCCTCTCATACTTGAGAGTTTTGGGGAAATTCAATCCACACCTCATCACTGCCCCACAGTCGAGAGGTCTTCTCAATGTCAAAGTCGTCACATCAATGACCCATACAAAAAGGGTCCCGCTCTGGTAATCATGGAGAAAAGCCATATATTAGACTAGTAGCAATGACTGAGTCTGAAAGAAGTCACCAGGTAAGCCACTGCCCAGCCCCGCTCGAGGGTAAACCCTAAGAGGTCGTCGGGTAACCCACTACCCAGTCTCTGCTCGAGGGTAAACCATAAGTAGTCGATGGGTAACCCACAACCCAGTATCTACTGGAGGGTAAACCCTATGTGGTCATCGGGTAACCCACAGCCAAGTCATTGCTAAAGGGTAAACTATAAGAAGTCAATGGGAAACCCACTGCCCAGCCCTGCTGGAGGGTAAACCCAAAGAAGCCAATAAGAAACCCACTGCCCAGCCCTGTTGGAGTGTAAAACTGAAGAAGTCGATGAGAAGCCCACTGCACAGCCCTGTTGGAGGGTAAACCTGAAGAAGTCTATGAGCAACCCACTGCCTAGCCCCGTTGGAGGGTAATCCCAAAACTACTCTATCCATCTCTACTAGAATGTACAACACTGACCAACATAACACATAGGGGGAATCGCGCAACCATGCAACTCCAGAACAAAACACTTAATAGATGTTCAGAACCCATTCCATCACAGGGTGTCACTCGTACAGCTACTGTGCGTAGGTTCAGAGTGCATCAAAGGAACCTCCAACCAACACCCCTTCTTGTTTCCACATTTAATATGATCATGTAAGAGGATCCGATCACCTGAACAAATTACACCATTGTAATCCACATAAAAAACATGCGAGGTTGACTACTTACTTGCTGGAAACAGGAATCCAATGAAAAAGTTATTCAACACTACTACATGCCCATACGACGTCTCATGGGGCTCGTAGCTCTGTCTCGAGAGAGGTCGGGCGAACTGCTCCACCAAAATTCTCTCAGAAAATCACGCTGAATCGACCATTCATATGCCCCAAACAGACGCCTATTGAAAAAATCGTAGTATGTTGCCCACAGGTTAAGAGATGTCCAGTGGGGCCCATGCCTCAACTCCGGCTTCAATGCCTGAAACCACCCCGGTCAATTTTTCCTCGATTCTAGGATCACAACACCGCTGACGGTGCCTAAAATAGACTACGGAGGCAGAAGTTGCAATTTCCCGCATTATACGCAAACGGGTCCCCGTGGTGCCCACACCTCGGGTTCGAAATTAAGCGAGCGGATTGCACCATTGCAATCTCTTCAGAAAAACTCACAGAAATGAGTACATAAACACCATAAACGGATGTCAGGTGAAAATGTGGAGTTCCGCCATAAAACATGAAAACTAGTCCTTATGGGGCCCGTACCTTGTCTCCAACAAAAACGCTTCAGAACACATCTCAAAAAGTCCTCACAAGGACGGGGGTCATGCTACCGCTGACAGCGAGTCAATCGGTGATCCCAAGAAGGAGTTAGGTCTGACGCAACAATTAATTAATTATTCATTTTCATTAAGTGTTTCGTGCTTCCAAGAAATGAAACAAAACCATAAAGGTTTTGAAAGAAATTCGGAAGGTCCATATCTACCCCTGACCATAGTTCCTTTGACGGCACGCTAAATGGGCATCCGGCTCGTGAAGTGCGTCCATCGTGGGCTTCATTTAACAATTTATTATTATTAAATTAATGTTCTTTGGGTAAACCATCTTCAAGAACGGATTCAAAAAACCATGAAACCAACTTTAAAAAGACCACCTCGCTGAAAGGATCTGGCAACCGTAGACGGTGCGTCAAACGGAGGCACCGTTTAGAAGTTACGGACCCCCGAACGCATGGGGGCCTAATCGGACCTATTCATCCTGGCTGGCCCGATCTGAAACGTAGGCCCACGGCCCAGCCGAGGGTTTGTCTCATCATGTCGCATCTCGCTGGCTATGGCCCGGCCATCAGCACTGGACTCGAGCGGGTCCGGTTTTCTCCACATAGACCGGCCAACAGGCCGGTCTCCGTTGCCAACAGGACCCGTGCTTTGTAGGTCCTTATCTCCCAAGCAGACCGGCCAAAGGCCGGTCTTCCCCATCATGCGGCAGGACCCACATACCATGAGTCCTTGTTCGCAGTTTCCTCCCCCGAGGTCAGCTCTTCAGGGGCCTCCTCCTCCGACTGCGACAGCCCGACGCACCCCAACAGCACGCCGCCATTCCTTGCTATGGCTTGCACTGCCCAACGCAGCACCGCCCCGGTGCTCCCCTACAACACCCACTTCACCTGCCACCTAGACCCACCGACCCCTCTCAGGCCTCGCTTTCCCGCTAAGCCGCACACCCAGCCGCTGCCTCGCCATCCCGGCTACTTGGACTCCCTCTGAGCTCCGCCGCCCCAATGCACTGTGCCGATGCCGCAGCCGCCTCGGCTCTTCCGGCAGACTCCTCTGGATCGAACGCACATGCTGCCTGACGGTCCCTCATGATTCCACGCTGGCAGCGCCCCTCTACTCCTCCACAGGACTCCTCTGTCACGGCACCCCGAACTCCGGCCACCGACCATGTCGGAGCCAAGACTTCTGACGGCCGCCGCCACACCTCCGGTGGCCCGATTCCAAAACCGAAAGAAGATTCGGGATCCTCAAGGCAAGAACTTTGCAACGCCTACCTTTGATCGATGATCCGACATCCGGTTGATGCATCTGAAAATTATGGCAGGTATTCACGAAGAACGAAATGATGAATGGTGTTCTAAACATATATCAATGGCTGTGTTTGTGCAACCATCGATGGTTTTTTAAATTAAAGACGGAAAACAAATAGAGAAACCAATAACCGAAGTGGAAGTTGAATTGGAGCTCAAAAACAAAAGAGATCCTACCTCAATTCCAATGTCTGACATATGTTATGCGTCCGCGAGGCTCCACCTTCGTCGTTTTTCACCGGATCGAGCCTAGGGTAAAAACCATGTTCCGGACCCAACCGTGGTCTCTGATTTCCAATCCAATCAACCGTCTAAGATATATCACATTTTCTTTAGTTAACCACATGTGCATAATATAAAAACACTTCACATTTTTATAAAAATTATTCCGGGCACATTGGGCCTCAGAATTGCACGCCGTCTGAATTCCCGGCTTTGGAATAGCATCAAGCATATTCTAAAGTCTTTTATTTCAAAAACTGGGTTCTTACACTCTTCCCTCCTTTAATTTTTTCATCCTAGAAAAGAAAAACTAAGGAAACAACTTAGGGTACTAAGCCCACACCTAGCTCTCCTGTACCCAGAAGAACTCTTGCACTGTTCTACATCACCATGCATGGACCAGAGAATTTGGTCTGTTCGCATGGGGTATGCCCTCGCCGATGACGTTCATAGGTTCACACACACTCCTTCTCAGGTGATTCATATGGGAGACGTTATGCACCCAAACCAGCCTTTGGGTTTAGGGCAAGGTGGTAAGGAACCTCACCATCCCTTCGCAAAGTCTCAAACGACCCGAAGGCCCTCGGGGGTAGCTCACCTCCCCGGCCGAACCCTTACATTGCACGCCATGACTAGAATCACCATTTGGACCTGGGACAAAGCCCAGTGATTCCCTCCTTCAGAATACCCATATGGTAAAACACTCAAGGATATCTGGTCACGCAAGGTTTCATAGTCGATGTCCCACAACCAAGACTCTCTTACACGCTCCGAAAGTGATGGAGTCGACACCATCGACTAATGGAAAAGGTTCTATGCCTTCTACTCTACTAACACAGGGTTACACAGATGCCCCACGTCAAACTGGTAACACCTATATTAAGGAGAAGGGAGAAAATCATTTCGCATACAGAGTCTAACAATTCTACTTCAAAAATTAGAAGATCTGTAGAGAGTACCTCTTATCACCTCATGCTCTGCAGGATCATAGACATCCAAAGCTTGCAGCTATCCGTGGTCCCAACTGTCAGCTCCCAAAGCCAGATGTGGATTGCCTGGTGGTGATGGGAAGACCTCGTAATGTAGTCCCCTAACTCCAGCTCCTCCCGCTCCTCTGCTATGAGCACCACCTCTCTGGGCTCCACTTCGATCACAGCGCTGCCTCTACCGCAGTGGTGCACCTACTACCTGCTCGATATTCTCAGCGTGGCTGGTCGGGCAGTCTCGGTCCATGTGACCTCACTCATCGCAATCATAACACCAACTCTCTCTAGGCTGCACTGGTGCCCTCTAGTGCCACAGTGGTGGACAACCATGCCCCGGAGTCCGATTATCGGAAAGCCACCTTCGTCGAGTTTCTATCAGCCGACGCCCGCTAGCCGCGGTAGACGTCTCGGCTCGATCGAGCCTACTACCACCACTAACTATAGAACATGACATGAATCTCTATTTCAACATCTCTTGCTCTGGCCCCCAAAATAATTGGAAATGCCCAAGAGTACTATGACAACACGAATCTCTCTCTGCGGAGAACCGTCTTGAACTTCTGCGCTCAGAAGTTTCCGTTGTAGACTATGTCAGGGTAAAGACGTGCACGGTCTGCGAAACTAGTCACATACTCAATCACCATCATCCCTCCTAACTGAAATTGCAGGAGCTCCGGTATCCGAGCTGATTGTAAGCAGGAGGGGTAAAACTCTTCATAAAACAACAGCTGAAAGTCACACCACGAAAGTGACGACTCATCAAGTAACTGAGTCACTAGACTCCACCAATGCCCAGCTGCTCCGTGGAAAATGCTGGTAGCCAAAGCCACTATAAGATCTGTCGGCATTTTCACAAGCCTGAAAAGGCGATCCACTGTTCCAAGCCAAACTTCTGCTGCCTGAGGGTCTGGCTCACCACTAAACCTCAGTGGTCTCTTTCATTGGAACTCATAGAATGCACTCAACCTGTGTTCAAGCTCGGTCTACTCTACTGGAGCTGTCTGTTGTTCACCAGGTGTGGGTGCTACTACCGGCCCACCCAGAGAAAGGGCTCGCATAATGGATTCTAGACTGTGGCCTCATTGCTCATAGGGTCTTCGTCATGAACCAAAGCTGGTATCCTGGCTGGCAGTCTTCATGGAGATATCTTGAATATTATCAAGGAGTTCCATGGTCAGATGAGCATATATGTATATAACAGTAACAAAAATGGGGATCTAACTCAAGAAGGACAGTCAATACTCAATCCTATGTGATGCACAAACCAATTCCCTACAATGAGTGTCTCAGCATGCTGAGTTGACAAGTAGGTTATCAGGGTCCTGGTGAATGGATACATTGGCCGTCGCACCATCACTGGACTCCCTCGCCTGAGAGCCTCTCTCGAGACACATTGACATCGTTTCCCTAAATCCCAACCAATTCTTTTTTAGGGATGTCAGAACAACGTACCAAGGAATGAACCACCTCTAATACCACTTTGTCACGACCCGAACCTACCCGATCTCGAGCCACAACTAACCCAAGCCCGCCTCTAAAGACCAGGGGATAGCGACAAGCACCAAAGGCTAAACATCTCGGGGAGGCCTATTCCTGAGTATCGCGCACACACACGCAGCCCACTCAATGCAGAAGTGCAGAGTAAAAAAGAAAATTAAAGTACCAACTGCTATAAATAGACCACAAAGTGCATCGTCCTCTAAACAGTACAAAGAAAGTGCTGAAGGTAAACTAAAAAGAAGGTGGAAACACGCACCCAACTAGTAAAGTGCCATAAACTGGCAACAGGTAAACAAAACAAAAACAGTTGGGAGAGTCCCACACCTAGATTCCGACTACGACCACCATACGCGGACCAATCTCCCAAAATCCTATGCTCATTTGTAGTCACGAGAAACCTGTCCATCGTCTGCAAGGGCACACCAAGTGCGGGAAAAGCCGAAGTATGGGTGAGTAAAAAAATACTCAGTAGGATACCCCAATGGCTCAAGGGAGCAACAAAAGAGGTACCGAAGATTGAATAGGAGATAAAACAGGGAACAGTAAAGGAGTACAATAGAGAGTGCAGAAAAGAGTACTACTCAACCCAACCAGAGAAAGAAAGTAGACTCGTCCTAACACAAGGAGATAGAAATGGTGAGAAGATGAACTTCCCGTCAAGACTTTGCTACCTATAGTATAAGAGTAGACTCGTCCAACCACAATAATCTAGACATGGATAGCACGTGGAATACCCTGCACATCTTCGCCTTTCCTGGAAGGAGAGTAACCAAAACCTAAGAAGTGGGTACTAGAACAAGGTATACATATATATATTCTCTGTCAAGAAACCTGAACCAGATCGTAAGGGGATCTCCATCCCACATCTCAGCCCAAGAAAGTGAGTAGCCAACAGCCCCATAAGTAAACACCATCGATGCCAAGCATCCTACACGTCTGCCCCAAACTACAAGCCAAGGGGCTCAAATCACCGCACCATGACACTATCCACTTTGGGTGGCACTGACTCTCCCGCATGATTTTAGGTTGTGTCTCAAGGTCTCATCTTGGGGGAGAAATCTCCCCTTGTACTTGATAGTTCTGGGGAAATTCAATCCACACCTCGTCATGGCCCCACAGTCGAGAGGACTTCTCAAAGTCAAAGTCATCACATCACTGACCCGTACAACCAAGGGTCTCGCTCTGGTAATCACGGAGAAAAGCCACAGACTAGCCTAGTATCAAGGACTGATTTTGAAAGAAGTTTCCGGGTAACCCACTGCCCAACCCCGCTGAATGATAAACCCTAAGAGTTCGTCAGGTAACCCACTTCTCAGTCTCTATTGGAGGGTAAACCCTACGTAGTCGAGGGCAAAACCTAAATAGTCAATGTGCAACCCACTGCCCTACCCCACTAGAGGGAAAACCTGAAGAAGTCTATGAGCAACCCACTGACCAGCCCCGCTAGAGGGTAAACCCGAAGAAGATGATGAGAAACCCATTGCCCAGCCCTACTGGAGGATAAACATGAAGAAGTCGATGAGCAACCCACTGCGCAGCCCTGCTGGAGGGTAAACCCAGAACTACTCTGGCCATCCCTACTGGATGGTACAACACTGGGAAACATAACACAGAGGGGGTATCGCGCAACCACACAACTCCAGAACAAAACATCTATTAGAGTTTCAGCTCCCATGCCATCACTGGGTGTCACTCGTACCACTACCGTGCATAGGTTCAGAGTGTGTCAAAGGAACCTTCGAGAGATGTCGGGTGAACAGCACCACCGTGATGCTCTCGAAAAAGAATGCTGAATCGACTATTTATACACCCCAAACAGATGCCTAATGAAAAAGTCACAGTATGATTCACACAACTTAAGAGACGGCTCGTGGGTCTTATGCCTCAACTCTAGCTTCAACACCTGAAACCACCATGGTCAATTTCGCCTCGAAGCCAGGGTCACAACACCGCTGACGGTGCCTAAAACAGACTCTGAATGAAGAAGCTACAATTTCCCACATTAAAGCAAATAGGCCCTCGTGGGGCCCACACCTTGGGCCCAAATTTATGCAGTAACATTGCACCATTGCAATCCCCTTGGAAAAACACTCAGAAAAGAGTACATAAACACCCGAAACAGATATCGGGTGAAAAAGTGGCGTTCCACCATAAAATGTGCAAACTAGGCCCTATGGAGCCCGCACCTTGTCTCCAACCCGAACGCTTCAGAAAGAAACTCAAAAAGTCCGCACGAGGACTGGGGTCACACAGCCACTAATGGCCCATCAATTGGACATCCCTAGAAGGATTTAGGTTCGACGCAACAATTAATTAATTAATTAATTAATCATTCGCATTAAGCATTTCATGCTTCCGCGCAATGAAACCAAACAACAAAGGTTCGAAATGAACTTCAGAAGGTCTATCTCAACCCAAGACCAAAGTGCCTCTGACGGCACATCAAACGGATGTTCGGCTTGTGAATTGCATCCATTGTGGGCTTTATTTAATAATTTGTTATTATTAAATTAATGTTCTTTGGGTCACCCGTCTTTAGGCGCAAAATTCAAATACCCTGAAACCCACATTAAAAAGACTGCCTCACAGACATGATCTCATAGCCACAGATCACTACGGAAAAAACGGGTTATTGTCATAGGTATTTGTGATGGGAATCTGTCCCGTCACAACAGGTCCGATGAAAGGCTTATTTGTGACGGAAATATATTCTCATCGCAAATAACTGCTCATTTGCGACGGGGCCAATGTCACCGTCGCAATAGGTTTGGCGCAGTTTTCGCACCAAAACGCAGGAATATTATTTCCGACTGGTGACTACTCCCCATCACAAATACCCGGCGGCGGTAAATAGTATTTGTGACGGGCGGAATTACCCATCACAAATACTATTTACCGTCGTCGGGTATTTGCGACGGGGAACTCCGCACATCGCTAAAGGTATATCGGCAGGTAAGTATTTGCGATGGGAACCGTCGAAAAAGGCTTTTTACACGCCGACCGTAATTAATGCTGGAGGCGGGCATTTGCGACGTGACAGGCCGCAAATAGAAGTATTTACGACGGGTAGCCCGTCGTAAATTATCCCATCAAAATTAAGTAAAACTATATATACCCCATCTGTTTCAAATCTGAAAACATTCAAATTTTCCTCTCCTCTCCTCTCCTCTCTTCTTCTTGAAGATTTAGTTTTAAACAAATTTTTTTGATTCTTTTTTCGAGACCATCAGAAGGCTATCAAAGGGGTCCTTCAAGATTTCAAAGGTATTTATGTTTTATTTAATTTTATATTTATTTCATTTTTTGATATTAATTTTAATTGTTGTTCTAATTAAATTTGATTTTAATTAATTTATTATTTATATTTAGTTTTCATTAATTGATATTGTTATAACTAATTATAAATAATTAGTAGTAAGTAGTCATAATTAATTCGGTATAATTAGTAGTTAAGTATAGTTTTTCGTTTATCAATCAAATAAATCCTTGTCAGGATACAAACAAGTAGAGGCGGCTCTGGCACAGATGTACCCAGGAGTGAAAAGTCTAACAAGGAGTTTCGGGCTTGACCCTGGGTATCCTAGAACACGACAACGGGTCTTGCTGCACTCTTGGTTTGACACTCCCGGGGGATATTTATTTCTTAATAATTAGATTTAATTAGAAATTTACAAATAATTAAAATAAATTGCAATTAATTAAAATAATTTGCAAATAATTAAAATAATTATATTTATTCAAATAATTAGATTTTTTCAAATAATTATCAAATAATTAAAATAAATATTTATTTAATTCAAATAATAAATTAACATAATTAGTAAATAATTAAAATTATTATCAAATAAAATAAATAGCGATTTAATTGAAATTATTAAAATAATTAGAAAATGATTAAAATAATTAAAAAAATTATCAAGTCTTTAAAATAATTAACAATTGATTAAAATAATTAGCAAGTGATTAAAATAATTAGATATATTAAAATAATCAGCAAATTATTAAAATAAATAGCGATTTAATTCAAATAATTAAAATAATTTGCAAATAATTAATATAATTTGAAAATAATTAAAATAATTAGCAAATAATTAAGATTATAATTAAGATAATTAGCAAATCATTAAGATAATTAGCAAATAATTAAGATAATTTGCAAATAATTAGGATGATTAGCAAATAATTAAGATAAATAGCAAATAATTAAGATAATTTGAAAATAATTAAGATAATTAGCAAATAATTAAGATAATTAGCAAATAATTAAAATAATTAGCAAATAATTAAGATAATTTGAAAATAATTAAGATAATTTGCAAATAATTATGATAATTTGCAAATAATTAAGATAATTTGCAAATAATTAAGATAATTTGTAAATAATTAATATAATTTTCAAATAATTAAGATAATTTGCAAATAATTAAGATAATTTTCAAATAATAAAGATAGTTTGCAAATAATTATGATAATTATCAAATAATTAAGATAATAATCAAATAATCAAGATAATTATCAAATAATTAAGATAATTAACAGATAATTAAGATAATTAGGAATTAAAATAAATATCATTAGATTTATTCAAATAATTATAAAATAATTAAAATAATACTAAAATAAAATAAATAGTGATTTAATTCAAATAATTCAGAATTAAAATAAATAGAATTTAATTTATTCCAATAATTAACAAATAATTAAAATAAATAGTGATTTAATTCAAATAATTAATTAAAATAATTAGCAAGCTAATTAGCAACAAATCCATTAGCAACAAAGTCATTAGCAACAAATGTGATGAACCAGGTGATTTGTAAGAAATGTGATTAACCGCTCGTTTAATGGAAAATCAAACGTGATTGACCACTCATGCACATCAATTGTCTTTTTATCTATGTTTTGATGCTTGATAGGAATCTTCTGCACCGTTTAGAAGTTACGGACCCCCGAACGCAAGGGGGCCTAATCGGGCTGGTTCACCCTGGCCGGCCCGGTCCGAACCACTGGCACGTGGCCCAACCGCGGGTTCGGCTTGTCACACCACGACCCACTAACCGCGGCCCGCCCCAACAGCACTGGACCCGAGAAGGTCAGGTTTTCTCCACAAAGACCAGCCAACTGGCCGGTCTTCGTCACCAACAGGACATGCTCTTTGTGTGTCCTTATCTATCAAGAAGACCGGCCACAGGCCGGTCATCCGTGTCGCGCAGCAGGACCCACATACCACGGGTCCTTGTCCTCGGTTTATTCCCCCGAGGTCAGATCCTCGGGGGCCTCCTCCTCCTACCGTGATAGGCCGGCGCACCCCAGCAGCACGCCATTGTGGCTCACCGCGGCCTGCGCCGCCTGACGCAGCACCACCCTGATGCTCCCCTGTGACACCTCCTGTGCCCACCACCTGGCCCCACCGACCCCTCTCCGGGATCGCCTTCCTACTGAGCCGCACACCCAGCCACCGCCGCGTCTTCCCGACCACTCGGACTCCCTTCCGAGCTCCATTTCCCCAACGCACCGTGCCATTGCCGCAGCAGTCTCAGCTCCTCGGGTGGACTCCTCCGGATCGACCACACCCATTGCCTGACGGTCCCTCGCGATGCCATGCCAACAGTGCCCCTCTACTCCTCCACTGGACTCCTCTATCACGCCTCCCAAAACACTGGCCACCATCCTTGCCGGAGTCGAAACTTCTGACGGCCGCCGTTATCGCTCATGTGGCCCGATTCCGAAACCGAAATAAGATTCAGGATCCTCAAGGCATGGCTTTTGCAACGCCTACCTATGATCGATGATCTGACGTCTGGTTGACACATCCGAAAATTATGGTGAGTATTCATGAAGAACGGAACAAAGAACGGGGTTCCAAACATAAATCGATGGTTGTGTTTGTGCATCCAATGATGATTTTGTAAATTAAAGACAGAAACAAATAGTGAAACTTATAACCTAAGTGGAAATTGAATCATATCTCAAAAACAAAATAGATCCTACTTCGATTCCGATGCGCGTCATAGGTGATGCATCTGCATGGCTCCACCTTCGAGCCATCGAAGTTTCGATGAAGATCGCTCCTCGATCAGGTGAAGAACGGTGAAGAATAGCTAGATAGATAGAGAGAGAGGGAGAGTGAGATATAGAGAGAAGGCAATGGGTCTTCCCTTAACATTTAGTGAATTTATAAAAATTCACTAAAATTCTCCCAACGGGGGTAGATTCCAAAACCTCTGCGCCCGCCTATTTTATCTCACGCCTAAGAAAGACGCCCCATTTCAAACTCTACGAAAGTCTCATATTTCAATTTCGAGACTTCATTCAAAATTTATTTAAAAATAATGTCAGTGTTAAAAATCACTATGTGGACATTTTAAAATGACCACTTTTCCCCTGGGAGACATCTCTCACAGCAGGCTCGTGCCTGAAACTTTTACACCCCTTATAGGGTTAACGGCACGCTTCGGACTCAACGGTGCCCTCAATTTTTTCATTCGAGCAACCGTTCAGGAGTTACATTGGTTTTTTCTATTAAATGAATAATTTAATTAAATTTATTCATTTAACACACCGCTAACAAGTGAGGGGTCCAAACATCCCACGCCGACTCATTTTATATCGCACCTAGGGTAAACATCGCTTTCCGGACCAAACCGTGGTCTCGTATTTCCGATATGATCAATTTTATAAGAGATATTACATTTTCTTTAGTAAACCACACATGCATAATATAAAAACACTTAACATTTTTATAAAATTAATTTCGGTCACACCGGGCCTCGGAATTGCACGCCATACGAACACCCTACTTTGGAATAACATCAAGAATATTTCCAAGACTTTTATAGAAAAAACTATGTTCATAAATGAGGGTTTTTGGGTTTTTGGGAATGGGGTTTTAGGGGTTTTGGGTGCTAAGAGTGTATGTTTTTTTAGGGATGATGGTTTATGAAGTTTGGGGATGAGGTTATTGTGGCTTTTTAGGATTGAGTATTAATGTTTTGGGGGGGTTTAGGTTTTAGGGTTTTTTGGGGCTGAGTGTTTAGGAATTTTTAGGAAAGAGTGTTTTGGGTTTTTTGGGGGAGAGGGATTATGTTTGTTTAGGGTTCAAGGATTTTTGGTTTTTTGGGGGATGAGGGTTTTGGGTTTTGGAGGGATTAGGGTTTATGATTTTTTTTGATGAAGGTGTTAGGTTTTTTGGTGTAGTGGGTTTATGGTTTTTATGGGGTTTATGGTTTATTGGCTTTCTATATGAGGGTTTAGGGTTTTTTCGGATGAGGGTAGAGGGTTTTTTGGGGATATGAGTTTAGGTTTTTTCGGGCTTATAGTTTATTGTTTCTTATGGTTAAGGGTTTGTGAATTTTTTGGGGTGGGGGTTAAAGATTTTTTAAGGGTGTGGGTTTATATATATTTGGGATCTAAGATTTAGGGTGTCTTGGGAATTTCAATTTTTGGGATTTTTTAATGAGATTTTAGGTTTTTTTGGGGTTAAGGGATGAGTTTATTTTTGGGTTGAATTTTTATATTTTACATGGATAAGGGTTTATGGTTTTTTGGGGTTGTGGGAATAGGGTTTTTTGGGGTTGAAGGTTTTGAGTTTTTTAGGGTTGAGGGTTATGGATTTTATCACGTAGGGGGTTTAGGTTTTTTATGATCTTAAATTTTATGGTTTTTTGGGTAAAGGGTTTGGTGTTTTTTAAGGATGAAGGAATAGGGTTTTTTGGGACTGAGGTTTTAGGGGTTTTTAGGTCTAAGGGTTTAGGGATTTTTGTGGATGAGGATTTAGGGGTTTTTGGTGTTGAGGGTTTATGGGTTTTTCAGGATGAGGGTTTAGGTTTTTTTATGACGATTTTTTGTTTTTTCGAAGAGGTTTTATGATTTTTTAGGGATGATGTTTTAGGTTTTCATTAGAATTACTTTATTCGGTTTTTTATAGGTGTGTGTTTCTTATTTTTTGGGGATGAGGGTTTTGACTTTTTGGGGGCTGAGGGTTTAATGATTTTTTGGGCTATGGTTTTAGTGTTTTATTGGATGAGGGTTTAATGGGTTTCCAGGATTAGGGTTTATGGTTTTGGTGGATGAGGCATTAGGGTTTTTTGGGGATGGTTGTTTAGGATTTTATGGGGCTAATGTTTATTTTTTTTTGGTGCTATAGGTTTAAACTTTTATGAGGATGGGGTTTTATGATTCTTTTGGAGGTGAGGGCTTAGGTGTTTTTTTTGGATGAGGGTATAGGGTTTTTTCGGGAAGGTGTTTTTGGGTTTTCTAGGGCTGGGTGTTTAGTGTTTTGTAGGTTTGATTGTTTTGGGGTTTTTAGGGGTGAGGGTTTTGGGGATTTGGGGATGGGTTTTAAGGGGTTTTTATGGATGTATGATTAGTTTTTTTATAATATTGGGAATTTAGTGTTCTTTGGGTGGGTGGGTTTAGGTGTTTTTTGGGTTTGAGTGTTTATTTTATTTTGGGGATGAGTGTATAGTGTTTTTTGAGGATGAGGGATAAGGGTTTGAGGGGATTTGGGTTTTGAGGGATAGGGTTTCATTTTTTTTTTGGTTGATGGTTTTGGTTTTTTTGTGGATGAGGGTTTTGGAGGTGAGGATTTAAGTATTTTGGGGGCTTAAGATTCATTTTTTGGGGGAAAAGGGTTTAGGTATTTTTGGGGATGAGGGTTTAGAATTTTTTGGGGTTTAGGGTTTAGGGTTTTTGGAGTTTAGGGTTTAACATATTTTTTGAATGAGGGTTTTTGGTCTTTTAGGTATAAGGGTATTTTTTTTAGCCCATGATTTATGGATTTTGTGGAAGAAGGTTTAGGTGCATTGGGGATGACAGTTTAGGGGTTTGGTGGGGTTGAGGGTGTGGCTGATGGTTTAGGGTTTTTGGGGGCTCTGGGTTTAGGCTTTTTTGGGTGAGGGTTTAGGGTTTTTCTTACTGAGTTTTTAGGTTTTTTTTGTGGATATGGTTTTAGGGTTTTTTGGGGATGAGGGTTATTTGGACAAGATTCCACCCAATGTGAATACATTTGGGATTGGTAATAATTTTATATCCAATTTTAATTCAAATTGGAGGTGACCACTCTTTTTAGTGTCTAATGAAATGGTGGGCCACAACACCCATATTATGGGGTAAATGAAATTTTTTTGTCATTACTCTCATCATATTTTGTCTTTATAATGTCTTTTCACTCCATTTTAATGGTTAGACTTTAATCCTTCAAATTTAAAAGCTTGTTGTGAAACATTCTTTCGTTAACCTCTCCCCTTTGACCAGAATTGGTGGTGTATCTCTACTTATGGTGAATTCATCCTTAATATTAAAGAATGATTTGTGGGTTTTGTTTCCTTTAAGCCTTATTCATTGGAGTACATTTTGTTGTTCCATCTTCACTTACCAATTTCATGCTTCCGGTGATGCATTGGGTTGGTATCAGAGTTTTGGTTCCTACATGTATGATAGGCCACATTATTAATATTAATCACCCGAAAAAATAAACTTATCCACCATGATCAGAAAAATGGATCTTCTACACCTCATTATACGTGAGAAATATCCCCCACACAACAATAATAAAAAATTACTCAAATTAGTGAGAAAATTTCTCAAATTTAGAGAGAATGATGACACAAATCCCCTCCACCAAAGGGAAATCCTCAGCATCTATCTCCACATAATAGGTTGAATCTGAATCTACTTTATAATGATTTTATTGATGGAAATTTTTCCAGTGATTCATAAGTGGATATACGAAGAAGAATAGGAAATGAAGATATTGAAATATGATTGATTATTGACATTCCATATTTTGATGGATGTATGAATCCATACAATTTTCTAGGTTGGATATGAGAAATCCAATGATTCATTGAATTTAATAAATTTTTCTGATGAGAATAATTAAAAGGTGTAAATTCTTAAATTTAATGATTATTCATCTATTTGGTGGTAACATATGATGAAATAGTGGGAAAGTGATGGTAAATAAAAAATATGCATGTGAGAAGTTGATAATTTTATGAGAATATTATTTTTCTCCTGAGAAATATAAGTAATATCATTATTTTCAAATTCATAGATTACGACAGGGAGATAATCTTTTGAAGTGTACATTTAGGAGTTTGATCATTTACATTTGTGAAGTGATGTTCCCGAATACACAGAGAAAAATTTTTTATGGGTTGTGGGTGGATTAAATGGATAAATTGCACATTATGTTGAGATAGAACTATTCTAGTGACATGATGATGTTTTCAAGATAAAAAAAGTGGAAAACCAAAATTAGGCCTCAAAGGAACTTCTTCTCATGAACAATAATAGAGATTCATCTTTTTGTAATGTTTTTTCTTTCAATAAATCTATTGTTGGTTATATTGAATTTTTATGTAACAAGATGCCAGATAAAGGGAAAGAGAAGTCTATAGAACAACCAATAGGAAAATCCAACTCCTTTGGATGTGGGAATCGAATGTTCTTCAAATTTAATGGGGATCTTCATTTTCAATCCAATTTCCTTAAAAATTTAATTATTAATATAAATATAATTGAGGAGATATAAAAGGAATTGAATAGGTTAAACATGGGGGTAATGATTCTGAAAATGAATATCATATTTTCTAAGAAGCTAAAGTGGGAAACATTATTTTTCTATGATTTGTTTTAAATTTTTAACCTTTCCCTCAATAAAATAAATGAAAAAAACTATGCCAAACTCATTTCACCATAAATCAGTGAGTATGCATGGTGATTATTTGTAATGGATTTTTTAAAAATGTTTCTTCAATAAAAATAGTGGAGAAATTGAAGCTTCCAAACCAGAATCATCCATGATCATACAAACTACAATGGTTGAACAAAGAGATCACACATTAAGTCAAAAAATAGGTTCTAGTATAATTTTCCATAGGTAATAACTATGCTGATGAGGATTGTGTTATGTTATTCCTATGTATTGTTGTTATTGATTGTTGGAAAGGCCTTGGTAGTTTTACAGGGAAGAAAAATATGATGCGAGGATGAAAATATATTCTTTTGGATTATAGGAAAATAATATTACACTTTCTCCATTGAACCCATCACAGATTCATCAGGAAATATTTGTTTTTGATGATCCCAAAGGTAGAACATTTTTATATAAAAAGTATTTGGGTAATGTAATCTATATAATTTTTTTTCAATTTATTGATGATGGATAAGTTATTCCATGAGGAGGAGATGAATCACTATCTGTTATCTTATTCTGTGATTGAGGAATATAATGATGTTTTTCTTATTGATATACATGGCGAATTATAACCCTTTGGAGGAATTCAAACTATATTGATCTTGTAATAGGTGTTAAATTTACTAATAAACCACTATATTAATATAATCCTATGGAGTCTAAGGAATTATATAAGCATATGGATGAATTGATTGATTGAGGATTTATGAGGCTAAGCATGAATCTATTTTTTTCTAGCATTATTGGTGATGAAAATATATGGTATGTGCTATATGTGTATTGATACTAGTGATATAAATAATATTAACATCAAATACAGGTATCTCATTCATTGTCTCAATGATATTCATAAATAATTACATGGGAATCATTATTTTCAATGGTTGATATACATAGTGGATACCACCCAATTAGTCATCTAAAATGCTCTATGTACATTCATGTGACTCATGAATGGTTCTAGGAATCATTTGTTAGTTTTTTTTGATTGGGTTATATATTAATTTGTAGCATGGATATGGAAATCCATTTGGATCATCTTCAGTAGGTATTTATCATTCTACAGGAACACAAGCTATATGGAAACCTAGAAATGTGTGACTTATTTTCAATGGAAGTAATTTTTTGGTTATGTGGTTTCCCAAGAAGGAATCATGGGAGATCAATAAAAGTTTGAAGAAATAATTTCACATCCAACATTAGAATCCATTACAGAACTAAGAAGTTTTCATGGATTAAAATCTTTTCATCATCACATTGGTTTCAATTTCATATCTATCACGGAACCCAATAATGATTTCTTTAAAAATGGGAAATTATAGTGGTAAAAAATGTAGAATTCCAAATCATTAATAAAATGTATGTGAGTCTCTAGTTTTATCCTTACTTGATTTTGATCAAGTATTTGAAGTGCAGTGTGATGCATGTGGAGTTGGGATCAACAATATTATCATCAAATGATAGCATCCAATTGCATATTTTAGTGAGAATTTTAATGATTAAATTAGGAATTATAGAACCTATGATATGGAATTTAATGTGATTTTCAGATCCCCGGATTATTGGTCTCATTATTTAAGAACAAAATAGCTTGTTCTTCATTCTGACCATCAGGAATTTTAATTTGTCAGTTGTAAAAAATGTTATGTTTGATGCATGAAAAGTGGGTGAAATTATTGAAATCATTATCATGTTTGAAATATTATTAATAATAATATATGAAGTTAAATGAAATATTAATCCAATGTCAACATGTTTTATTAGAGGATTATTCTATGCATGATGGGTTTCTCTTCAAGAAAAATAGGTTTTGTGTTCCAAAGTGTAATTATTGGGAGTTTCTTATCCGAGAGACTCTTGAGGGAGGACCGGTTGGTAATTTTGGAATCTATAATACATTGAACATACTAATATATAATTAATACTATCCAAATATTAAATTAGATGTCTGAGAAATTATTTCAAGATACAGGACATGTTGAAGGGAAAAAAGTAATTCCAAGACTTATTTATAAACTCCATTGACTATTTTGGAGCAGCCATGGGATGATCTCAGCATGGATTTTGTTATGGAATTAATAAAGTCTCTTTGAGAATTTTTCTTCAAAGCAGTTGTTCACATTCATGTAATTACTCATAGCATAGTTTCTGATAAAGATGCTAAATTTCTCATCCATTTTGGGAAAAAATTATGGGAAAATTCAGCACAAAACTTCTTTTCATCACTACGCATCACCCTTATATGAATGGGAAAAGAAATTAACAAATCATACTTTTCGAACTGTTATGAGAACATTAGGGAAAGAGAATGTGTGTGATTAGGATTTACTAGTTTCCCAAGACAAATTTTCACACAACAGATCTCCAAGTGCTACCACTCAACAGTCTCCATTTGAAGTGGTTTATGGAATCAATCCAATAACTCCCATATAATTGTGTTATTTGACACATTTTTTTAGGTGAATATCAATGTGAATAAGAAGTAAAATAATATGAAGTAGCTTCATGAATATATTCTAGCTAAAATATAGAAGTTTACTAAATCATATAAGAGGTGAGCTAATAAGAATTAGCGGTAATCCATTTTAAAACCTAGAAAAAAAGAGTGGATTCACCTTTTCAATGATATATTTCCATCCAAATGGAAGATCAATTAGGATACATGTGCTGAAGTTCCATCCAATATACTCAAACAAGTCATAAATAATGCCTACAATATTGATTTACCTGATAATTTTGTTTGTTTTTCTATAATGTTCTTCATTTAAAATTTATCTCCATACATTAAAGAAGATGATTCCATCCATTTGTTTCCAAATCCTCTCTAACCCTTAGGGAATTATATGGAACATATTTGACCCAAAGAGAATACTTTTATGGTTGAAAAGAATTTCAAGCCTGATTGTTATTCGAGTTGGTCCTGCTGATACTTTTTGCAATCCAACACAATAGTGGGACACAAAAAAAATTATTTGGGTCCCAAAATGACATATCTCTAATTAAATGTAAATAAATCCCAAGTATTACATTAAATAGGAGAAGGATTTTGGAGAAAAGGATCATTAAGAAGGAATATTGGTACTTTATTTTTTGGGGACATTAATTAGCATGATATTGGTTTTTATTTTTATGTGACATTTATGTGACATCAAGCCTTGTAATTAAATTTGGGAAATTAATCTCACATTATTTTATATTTATATGGTATTTTAGATCCATTTTATTGGTTACAAATGAATCCTTTAAATTTTGATGCTTTTTGTGAAACTTTCTGGCTTTAGCCTCTTCCATTTTCTAGGGATTGGTGGTGAAACTCCATTGATGGTGACTTAGTCTTTATGAATAGAGAAACCTTCTATGGTGGTATTTCCATTAATCCTTGGTCATTAAACTACATTTTACAATTCTATATTTATTTACTCATTTCATGCATCTTCTGATTAATAAGAGGGTTTAGGGATTTTTAGGGTTGAGGGATTATGGTTTTTTAAGGCTAAGGGTTTGGGGTTTTTCTATGGATGATGGTCTAGAGACTTTTGGGGATGAGGGGTTAGGGATTATTTTTTTCAATGTTTTAGGGGTTTTGGGGGATGAGGGTTTAGGGTTTTTTTTAGGTTGAGGGTTGAGGGTTTTTTTGGGATGAGGGATTAGGGTTTTTGGGATGTGGGTACGAGGTTTTTTAGAGACGAAGGTTTATAGTTTTCTGTGGTAAAGGGTTTTTTATTTTAGTACGTTGTGTTTAGTGTTGTTGGGGGATAAGGGAATAGGTTGTTTTTGAGGCTAAGGGTTTGTGGTATTTTGGGGTTGAGTGTTAAGGGTTTTGGGGGCTGAGGGATAATAGGTTTTTGGTAAGAGGGTTTAGGGTTTTTTGGGGCTATGTGTTTAACATTTTTTGTGAATGAGGGATTAGGGTTATTTGGGGTTGAGGGTTAAATTTTTTAGGGCCGAGTGTTTAGGTATTTTTGGGTATTAGGGTTTATATTTTTTAGGGATTGAGGGTTTAGGTTTATTTAGGGATGAGGGTGTAGGGTATTTTGGGTTGAGGGTTTATGGTTTTTTGTGGTTTAGGGTTTTGAGTTTTGGGTTTTGGGGCTCTAGATTTAGGGTTTTGGGATTTGAGGATCTAGGGTATTAGGGGGATGAGTGTATGGGGTTTGTTGTGAATGAGGGTCAAGGGGATTTTAGTGCTGATGGGTTTGGGATTTCTTGGGGCCTGAGGGTCAATGATTATTTAGGGTTGAGAGTCCATGGTTTTTTGGGGATGACAATCTAGGGGTTTTTTAGTTGATGAGGGTCTTGGGTATTTTGTTGTTGAGTGTGTATGTTTTTTGGGGCTGAGTGTCTAGGTATTCTTGGGATGATTTTCAATGATTTTTTTGGGCTGAAGGTGTAGTTTTTTTTGGCTGATGGACTAGTTTTTTTTTGTGATGAGGTAATAAATTTTTCCCTAGTTAAGGGTCTTGGATATTTTTGGGATGAAGTTATAGGTATTTTTTTCTTTAATGGTCCAGGTTTTTTCTTGGGGTTGAGTGTCAAGGGTTTTTTCTGGGTGAGGGGTCTTGATTTTTTGGGCTTGATTGTCTCAGGTTGTTAGGGATGAGGATCTAGGGTGTTTTGGGACTGAGTATTTAGTGTTTTTTTTTGGGTGAGGGTGTATGGATTTTTTTGACCGAGAATCTAGTGTTTTTTTGGGATAAGGGTATAGGGTTTTTAGAAGATGTGGGTCTAGGGTTTTTTGGGGTTGAGTGTTTAGGGTTTTTTGGGGAAAATGGTCTAAGGTCTTTTAGGGATGAGGGTTGGATTTTTTTGGGGATGAGGGTCTACTGTATTTTGGGGATGAGGGTCTAGGGTATTTTGGGTAAAGGGACAAGGGTTTTTATGATGAATGTGTAGGGTTTTTGGGACTGAGTGTCTACGTTTTTTGGGGGATGATGATCTATGTTTTTTTTTGGAATAATGGTATATGGTTTTTTGGGGATGATGGATAAGGGTTATTTGTCCCTGAGGTTAGAGAAATTTTTTGGGGATGAAGATCTAGAGTTTTTTTTGGCGCAGGGTCAAGGGGTTTTGGGGATAAGGGTCTAGGATTTTTTGTATTGAGGGTCTTGGGTTTTTCTATGGATAATAGTCTATGGTTTTTTGGGGTTCAGGTTATTGAGTTTTTTGGGGTTTATGGTCATTTTTAAATTGGTGTTTTGGGTATATGTTTTTTTGTCGATGTGTGACCAGGTTTTTCAAACTGACGATCAAGAGTTTTTTAAATATGATGGTTTAGGATTTTTTGGGGCTGGGTTTTTATGGGAATGGGGTTTTTATATTTTTTGGGGGTATCAGTTTAGGGTTTCTTTGGGTTGAGGATTTGGGTTTACTTAGGATTGACGGGTTATGGATTCCTAGGGTTGAGGGTTTAGGGATATTTGGGGATACAAGATTAGCATTATTTGGGGATGAGGGTTTATTGTGTTTTGGGATGAAGGTTTGGATTTTTTTATGTGGCCATGGGGTTAGAATATTTAGGGCTGATGGAAGAGGGATTTTTATGTATGAGGGTTGAGTTATTTTTTTGGGCTAAGGGTTGAGGATTTTTTGGGGCTTAGGGTTGATGGTTTTTGGGGGATGAGGGATGGCAGTTTTTGGGGATGAGAGTTGGGGAATTTTTTTTGGGATAAATCTTGAGGGTTTTTTTGGATGAGGGTTGAGTTATTCTTAGGGATGAAGTTTGAGGGTTTTTGGAGGATGGAGGTTGATGGTTTTAAGGGGAGATGGGTTGAATGCCTGTTGGTGCTGACGGTTGAGGGTTTTTTTAAGCTGATTGTTGGAGTTTTTGGGGCTGAGGGTTGAGGGTTTTTTGGGGATGAAGTTTGAGAGTTTTCTAGGCCTTATGGTTGAAGGTTTTTTGGGGCATAGGGTTGAGGGTTTTTTTGGGCTGAGGTTTGAGATATTTTTTGGGATACGGGGTTTAAGGTTTCTTAGGGTTGATGGTTTTGGGTTTTTAGGGTCAAGTGTTTTTTGGGCTAAGGGTTTAGTGTTTTTTGGGACTGAGGGTTTAGGGTTTTTTGGGGCTGAGGGGTTAGAGTTTTTTTGGGATGAGAGAGTAGGGTTTTTTGGGATAATGGTATAGGGTTTTTTCTGGGTTGACAGTTTATGTTACTAGAGGTAATGGTTTATGGTTTTTTTGGGCTCAGGTTTGATGATTTTTAGGGCCAAGGGTTGTGTGTTTTTTATGGATAAGGGTTGAGTGTTTTTGGTGATGAGGGTGGAGGTATTTTTGGGATGAGGTTTGATATTATATGGTGGTGAGGTTTGATATTATATGGTGATGAGATTTGATTGTTTTTGGGGATGAGGTTTGAGGGTTTATTACGATAGTGGGTATATATTTTTTTGTACTATGGCTTGAGGGTTTTTTATAGAAGTGGGTTGAGGGTTTTTTGGGGATGAGGGATGAGGTTTTTTAGGGTTTACGTATTGGGGTATATTGAGGATGATGATTGAGGGTTTTATGGATGACCTTTAGGGTTTTTTAGGGTTAAGGGTTGAGGATTTTTTGGGGCTGAGTGTTTTTTGGACTGAGGGTTGAGGGTTTTTCTGGGTTAATGGATTAGGGTTTTTTGGGGTTGGGGGATAATGGTATTTTGGAAAAAAGGGTTGAGGGTTTTTTTGAGATGAATGTTTAGGGGGGGTTTTAGGGATAAGGGTTTAGGTTTTTTTTGGACTTAGTGTAGTGGGTTTTTTGGGGTGAGGGTTTATGTTTTATTGGGAATAAGGGTATTTTTTTTGGGATTTAGGTTTTAGGGTTTTTTTGGTGCGGATAGTTTAGTTGTTTTTGGGGTTGAAGGTTTTGGGATTTTTCGGGATGAGTATTTAGGGCTTTTTGGGGGATGAGGATTTTTGATTTTTTGTGGCTGAGGTTTTAGGGTTTTCTAGAGATGAGGGTTTAGGATTTGTTAGGACTAAGCATTTAGGATTTTTTGGGTATGAGGTTGAGGGTATTTTATGGCTTAGGAATGATGGTTTTTTTGTTGAGGGTTGATTATTTTTTCGGATAAGTGTTTATGGTTTATTGGGGATGAGTATCAAGGCATTTTTGGGATAAGAGTTGAATATTTTGGGGGATTTAGGTTGAATGTTTTTAGGGTTGAGGGTTTAGAGTTTTTTTGGGGTTGAGATTTGAGGGTTTTTTAGGTCTGTTTCTTGAGAAAATTGTGGGGTTGAGGGTTGAGAATTTTTTATGGTCAAGTGTTGAAGGTTTTTTGGATTGTGGGTTGATCATTTCTTTGGGGCTGAGGGCTTATGTTTTTGGGGGCTGACGGTTTATGTTTTTATGGGTTGAGGGTTTTGGTATTTTTTGTGATGAGGGTTTACGGGTTTCTAAGGATGAGGGTTTAAAGATTTTTGTGCTTAACGTTTTTGGGTTTCTTGGGGAAGATGGTTTTCTGGGTCTTAGTGTTTAGTGATTTTTGGGGATGTGTGTTTTGGGGTGTTAAGGGATTATGGTTTAGGTTTTTTTATTGTAGATGGTCTACAGTTTTTTGGGGAAGAGGATTTATGGGTTTTGGTGGATGAGGGTTTAGGATTTTGTTTTGGATGAGGTTGTGTGGTTTTGTTTAGGTTTGATGGTTGATGGTTTTCTTTGGGATGAAGGTTGATGATTTTTTGTGGACAAGGGTTGATAGTATTATGGGTATTCTGTTTTATAGTTTCTAGGGGATGATGATTCTGGTATTTCTATGGCTGAGGGTTTTAGAGTTATTTTGAGGTTGAGAGTTAAGGTTTTTTCATAATGATGGTTGATGGTTTTTTGGGGCTAACAGTTGAGGGTTGGGGGGGGGTAAGGTTTTAGTGTATTTTGGGGCTAATGGATGATGGTTTTTTAGGCTAAGGGTTGGATTTTTCTTTGTATTTAGGATTGAGTTTCTTTTGGGTTGAGGGTTTATGGGTGTGGGGATGAGGGATTAAGGTGTTTTTTTTCTAAGGGTTGAATATTTTTTTGGGCTAAGGGTTTTTGTTTTTTTGGGGTGAGGTTTGAGGGGTTTTGGTGGTTAAGGGCTTAGGGTTTTTTTTGTGATGAGGGTTTGGGTTTAGGGTTTGGGGTTTTTTTAGTTCATGAGGGTTGGAGGGTTTTTTAGTGATGAGTTTTTATGTTTTTTGGGGATAAGGGTTCAAGATATTTTGGTGCTGAGTGTTTAGTGTATTTTGGGGATGAGAGATTATGGTTTTTTAGGAATGATGGTTTTCGGTTATTAGTTATGAGGGATTAATGTCTATTGGGTTGTAGATTTGGGGATTATGGGGATGATGGTTGAGGGGTTTTTTTTGGGGGTGGATGGTTTATGGTTTTTTGGTGTTGTAGGTTAATGGTTTTGGGGATGAGGGTTAAGGGGTTTTTTGGGGTATACAGTTGATAAATTTTGGGGGCTGATGGTTTAGGGTTTTTTTGGGATGATGTTTGATGATTATTTAGGGAAGGGGGTTTAGTGTTTTATTAATTATGAGGGATTAATGTTTTTTTAGGATGAGGTAATATGTTTTTTGGGGGTTGAAGGTTTAGGGTTTTTTGGGGATGAGGGTTTATGATTTTTTGGGGATGCAGTTTTAGAGTTTTCTTGGGGCTGAGAGTTCTGGGTTATTTTTGGATGAAGGTTTAGTGTTTTTTGGTTTTGAGGGTTTAGGATTTTTATAGATAAGGGTTTAAGGTTTTTTATGGTTAGTGTACAGTTTTTTTTGGGATACGAGTTGGGGTTTTTTGGGGATGAGTGATTGGATTTTTCATGGTATATGGTAGTGGGTTTTTTTGAGGACAATGGTTTCTTGGGTCAGAGGGATGAGAGTTTTTTGGGTGTGAGGGTTGAGTGTTTTTTGGGGTTAATGATTGAGGGTTTTTTCATATGGGGTTGTGGGATTTATTTTGTGGAGGGATGATTATTTTTTGGGGATGAGGGTTGAGGGTATTATTTGGCAAGAGTGTATAGGGTTTTTGCTATGGTTTTAGGGTTTTTGGCCCATGTTTAGGGTTTTTAGGGATGATGTTTTATGGTTTTTTGGACATAGGGTTGAGGGTTTTTTGGGGGGATAAGGGTTCAGGGTTTTTTGGGGCTAAGGTTTTAGCATTTTTTAAGGATAAGGGTTTTTGTTTTTTTGAGATGAGGTATGACTATTTTTTGGGGTTGTGGATTGAGAGATTTTTGGGGGTGAGGGTTGAGTGTATTTTGTTGTAGAGGGATGAGGGTATGTTGGGAATGAGGGTTGATGGATTTTGTGGGATAAGTTATGAGGGTTTTTAGGGTGACAACTGATGGTTGTTTGGAGCTGGGGGTAGAGGGATTTTTGGGGATACGGGTTGAGGGTGTTTTGGGGTTGATGGTGTTTTGGGATTTAGGGTTTAGAGTTTTTTGGGGATGCGTGTATAGGATTTTTGTGGGATGAGAATTTATTATTTTTTGGGGTATAGGTTTTATGGTTTTTTAAGGATTTTGGTTTAGGGTTTTTGGGGGAGGATGGTTTAGGGATTTTTAGGGATGCGGGTTTAGGGTTTTCTGGGTATGAGGGTTTTGGGTTTTTCAGAGCTAAGGGTTTAGGGTTTTATGGGGCTAATGGATCTAGTTTTTTGGTTATGATTTAATGTTTTTTGGGATTATGGTTTAGGGTTTTGGGGGCTATGAGTTTAGGGTTTTTTGGGTGTGAGGGTTTATGATTTTTTGGGCCTAAGGGTTTATGGTTTTTAGGTTTTATGGTTTTTTGGGGCTTAGGGTTTAGGATTTTTTGGGTTTGGATTTTTAGGGTTTTTTGGTGAGTGATAGTTTATGTTTTTATGGGGTTTTGGGTTTTGGGTTTTTTGGAATGATTCTTTATGGTTTTTTTTTGGAATGGGTTAAGGGTTATTTGGCAATGTGGGTTTTGGGATTTTTAGGATTGGGTGGTTTGGGTTTTGGGGTGATGAAGCTTGAGGGTGTTTGGGGATGATGGTTGAGGATTTTTCAGCTGAGTTTTTAGGTTTATTTGAGTCTGATGGTTTATGGTTTTTGAGGTTTATGGTTTAGGGTTGTTTGGGGCGAGTGGTTTAGGTTTTATTAGGGATGGGGGTTTGTGGGTCTTTAAGGCCTAGTGTTTAGGATTTTTTCGGGTTGAGTGTTTAGGGTTTTTGTGGATAATGGTTTAGGGTTTTTGGAGATGATGGTTTAGGTTTTTTAAGGGATAAGAGTTATGGTTTTTTGGGGTATGAGGGTTCATGGTCCTCTTGGGTCGAGGTTTTAGTTTTTTTATTTATTAGTGAAGGATCAGAGGTTTTTTCATGGAGGGTTAATGAATTTTTTAGGGTCGTGGGACTTGGGTTGTTTTGGGGCTTAGAGTTTAGTGTTTTTAGGGGCTAAGGTTTTATGGGTTTTTTGGGTGAGAGTTTAGGTTATTTTAAGAAGAGGGTTTATGGCCTTTTGGTGAGGTTTGAGGGTTTTTTAGGGATAATGGTTTAGGGTTTTATGGGGATAAGGGTTAAGGGTTTTTGGGGGCTAAGTCGAAAGGGTTTTTTGGGATGAGTGTTGATGTTTTTTTATTTTGGGGGTTAAGGATTTTTTTAGGATGAGGGTTGAGGGTGTTTGGGTCTAAGGGTTGACAGTTTTTTTGGGTTGAGGGTTTGACAATTATTGGGGATGAGGGTTGATGGATTTTGGTTGATGAGGGTTTATGGATTTTTAGTTATATGAATTTATGGATTTTTTTATTATGCGTTTTGGGATTTTTGGTGCTTTGGTTTTATTTATTTTTGGGGTAAAGGTTTTTTTTGTGTTTGGTGTAGAGGGTTTAGGGGTTTTTACTTCTAAGGGTTTATTGTTTTTTGGGTTGAGGGATTAGGTTTTTTAGGGGAGGATGGTTTTGGGTTTTTTGGGGAAAAGTTTTTAGGGTTATATATGGAGGAGGGTTTGAGGTTTTCTTAGAGTGAGAGTTTAGGGTTTTTTAAGTGAGGTTTTCGGTTATGAGGGATTTTGGTTTTTTGGGGTTGAGTGTTTCAGGTTTTATGGCCTAGTGGGTTTGTGGTTTTTTTTGGATTGAGTGTTTTGTGTTTTTTTTTGAATGAGAGTTTATGGGTTTTTTTGGTAAATCGGGATTATTTTTTTTAGGGTGGATTGTTTAGTATTTTTTGGGGCAGAAGATTTAGGGTATTTTGGGTATGAGGGTTTATGATTTTTTGCAGATGGGTTTTAAGGGGTTTAGAACTGTGGGATAAGTGGTTTTGGTATTGAGGATTTAGGGGGTTTTTTAAATGAAGGTTTATGGGTTTTATGGATGAGATTTTATAGTTTGTTGGGGATGAGGGTTCATGTTTTTTTGGAGCTGAGGGTTGAGGATTTTTTGGGGTTAATGGTTTAGTTCATTTTGGGAATGATGATTTGAGGTTTTTGAAGATGATGGTTTATGTTTTTTTTTTTGGATGAGGGTTTTATTGTGTTTTGGGGATGAGGGTTTTGGGTTTTTTGGGGCTGTGTGTTCTGGATTTTTTAGGGATGTGGATTTAGGGGTTTTTGGGGCTAAGAGTTTGGGTTTTTTATGATTGATGGTTTAGGGTTTTTTGGTTCCATGGGTTCATGTTTTTAATGGGATAAGGTTTGGGGTTTTTTTATGGTTTAGGGTTTAGGGATTTTGGGGCTAAGGGTTGATGGTTTTTTGGGGTTTAGGGTTGAGGTTTTTGGGATAAGGGATTAGAATTATTTATGGCTACATGTTTGGGGGTTTTTAGGAGTGAGGGTATAGTTTTTTAGGGTTTAGGGTTTGTTTCATATTAGTGTTTTGGTTATTTTAGGTCTTGGTTTTTTTAGGGATGAGGGTTTAGGGTTTTTTAGAGCCGAGGGGTTAAAAGTTTTATGAGATGGGGGTTGAGGGGTTTTTGGGGCTGCAAGTTGAGGGTTTTTTGTGGATTAAGGTTGATGGTTATTTTGGTATGATGCTTGAGTTTTTTTTGGGGTTGATGGTTGAGGCTTTTTCGGGGTCGAGTGTTTAGGGTTTTTTGGGGATGGGGGTTTAGGGTATTTAGGGTTGTGGGTTGGGGATTTTTTGGGGTTGTGTGTTGTGGGTTTTTAGGTTTAGGGTTGATGGTTTTTCAAGAAGTGTGTTGAGGGGTTTTTGAGGATTATTTTTGTGGGTTTTTATGGATGATGGTTCAGATTTTTTTTGTGTCTAAGGGTAGAGGGTTATCTAGGGCTTATGTTTGACTATTTATTAGGTAGATTTTTTTAGTGATTAGGGTTTTCGGTTTTTTGGGGATGAGGGTTGAGGTTTTTTTGTGGTAGAGTGTTTTTTGGGATGTGAGATTAGGTTTTTTATTGAAGTGTATTTATGAAAATTTGGGTTTGAGGGTTAAGGGTTTTGGGGATAAGGATTTGGGTTTTTTTGGGACTGAGGGTTTATGATTTTTTGCAGCAAATTATTTAGGGTTGTTTTGATGCTGCTTTAATGTTTTTTCAGTAGGATGAGGGTTTATAGTTTTTTAGGATGATGGTTTAATGTTTTTTAGGTATGGGGTTTAGTTTTTTTAGGTTGAGTGTTTAGGGGTTTTGGGGGATGAGGGTTTAGAGTTTTTTGGGTCTGAGTATTTCGTTTTTTCTGGGTTGAAAGTTTAGGGTTTTTTGGGTTGAGAATTTAGGGTTTTTTAGAATAAGGATTTGGGGATTTTTTGGGATGAGGGTTAAATATTTTATTAGGCTATGGGTTATAATTTTTATGGGATAAGAGTTTAGGGGTTTTTAGGATTGAGGGTTTAAGTTTTTTTTTGGCTGAGGGTTTAGATTTTTTGGGGCTATGTGTTTAGGATTTTTTTGGGAGGAAGATTTTTGAATTTTTGGGGTTGAAGGTTTAAGGTTTTTTTGAAGGATGGTTTCTAGTTATTTTGGGCTAGTAGTTTTGGTATTTTATGGATGTGTGTTTATGGTTTTTGGGGTAGGCTATGTTGGGTTTTTTAGGTAAGAGGTTTTTGGTTTTTTGGGAACTGAGGGTTTATAGATTTTTTGGGCTGAGGGTTTAGAGTTTTTTTGTTTCAGGGATTTAGGATTTTTGGGGCTAAGGCTTTATGGAATTTTGCTGATGAGGGTTTAGGGTTTTTTTAGGGCTGAAAGTTTAGAGTTTTATGTGGATTATGGATCAGGATTTTGTTGTGTCTGGGGTTTTAGGATTCTAGGGTAGAGGGTTTAGTGTTTTTGGGTGTTGAGGGTTTATGGATTTTTGGGGGATGAAGGATTAGGGTTTTTTGGTGCCGAGGGATTAGGGTTTTTGGGTATGAGTGTTTGGGGTATTTTGGTACTGAGGGTTTATGTTTTTTGGGGGTAGAGGGTTTATGTATATTTTGTGTCCAAGGGATTATGGTTTTTGGGGATGAGGTTTTAGGGTTTTTTGGGCTATGGTTAGGGTTTCTTGGTGATGAAGAATTTTGGTTTTTTTAGTCTCATGGTTTAGGTTTTTTTTTGGATGAGGTTTTTAGATTTTTTGGGTATGAGGGATTGTGATTTTTGGGAATGAGTGTTTAGGGTCTTATTTTGCTAAGGGTATAGGGATTTCTAGTGATGAGTATTTTGGGTTTTTTGGGGGTTTAGGGTTTAGGGTTTTTGGGGCTGGGGGATTACATATATTTTGGGGTTGAGGGTTTATTACTTTTTGGGGATGACAAAATATGATTTTTTATGATGGGTTTGGGGATTTTAGAGATGAGGGTTTAGTTTTTATGAGGATGATGGATTAGTGTTTATTTTGGAGCTCAGTTTTTTTGGGGGGTTGATGGTTCATGATTTTTAGGGATGAGGGTTTAGGGTAATTTATGGTTGAAAATTTAGTTTTTTTGTGGTTGAGGGTTAAGGGTTTTTTGGGGATGAAAATTTGAGGGTTTTTTGGGGATGAGTGTTTATATTGTTTTGGGATGTGGGTTTAGAGTTTTTTTTTTGGGGTTTGGGGTTTTTGGTTTTAGGGGGATGATGGTTTAGAGTATTTTGGGGCTAAGGGTTTATGGATTTTTCAAGAATAGTGTTTAGGGTTTTTAAGGGGTGAGGTTTTTTGGTTTTTGGGGGATGTGTTTTTGTGGTATTATGGGGATAATTCTTAAAGGATTTATGAATATGAGGGTTTATGGATTAATGGGCCTGGGAATTTAATGGTTTTATGGGGATGAGGGATCAGGGTTTTTTATGACTGAACATCAACAGTTTTCTCATTCTAAGGAATAGGGTTTTCTAGGGATGAGGATTTATGGTTCTTTGGGGCCGAGGGTTTAGGGTTTTATAGGGATGATGGGTTAGGGAATTTTGGGGATACCAATTCAGGGTTTTTAGTGCTCTAGGTTTAGGGTTTTTGGGGGTGGGTGATTTTTGGTTTTTTGAGGATGAAGGTTTAGAGTTTCCTAGGGATGAGGTTTTTGGGGTTTTTGGGGATTATGATATAGGGTTTTTTGGGACCCTATGTTTAGGTATTTCTAGAGCTCAAGCTTTATGTTTTTATTGGGTAGTGGGATTAGGGTTTCTGGGGGTTGAAGGTTTAAAAAAATTAGGCTGAGGTTTAGGGTATTATGGGATGAGTGTTAAGGATTTTATAGGGCTGAGTGTTTAGGGGTTTTTATAAATGATGGTTAATGGTTTTCTAGTGATGAGTTTTTAAGGTTTTTGGGGGTTCCAGGTTTAGGATTTTCTTGTGCTCAAGGTTTATGTTATTTCAGGCCATAAGGTTTAGGTTTTTTCAGGATACATGGTTTGGGGTTTTCTGAGGATGATGGTTTTGGGTTTTCTAGTGGTAAGGGTTTAGGTGTTTCCAATTACAAGGGTTGAGGATTTTATAGGGTTGTGTTTTTGTGTTTTCTATGGATGAGGATTTAGTGATTTCTTGGGCTGATGGTTTATTGTTTTATTTGGTTATTGGTTTACTGTTTTATAGGGATAAATGTTTAGGGATTTTTGGTAAATGGGTTTATGACTTTCTAGGTTTTAGGGATAAGGGTTTTCAAGGTCTTAGGGTATAGGGTTTCAGGGTTAATGGTTTAGGTTTTATTGGGATGATGATTTTGTGTTTTCTGGTGCTGGGGGATTGGGTTTTCTGGGGCTAAGGCTTTTGGGTTTTCATAAGATAAGGGTTTTGGGTTTTTTGGGGCTGTGGGTTTATCAATTATGAGTATGAGATTTTATGGGTCTCTAGGGATGAGTGTTTTGGGTTTTCTTGGGCTGAGGAATTAGAGTTACCTCAGGCATAGAGTTTACGGTTTTTTGTGGATGAGTTTTTATGGTTATTTGGGGATAATGTTTTATGTGTTTCTTCAGCTATGGTTTTAGGATTTTATAGGGATGAGGGTTTAGGGATTTCATGGGTTTAGGGTTTTTGGGTTTTTTGGGGTTGGGTGTTTAATGTTTTATGGGACTGATGGTTTAAGGATTTCTAGGGATGAGGGTAGAGGGTTTTACTAGGATGACGGTTTAGGATATTATGGGGTTGTATGTTTTGAGTTTTATGGGACTCGGGTTTATGGGATATCATGGAATGAGGATTTAGGGTTTTATTTGTATAAGGGTTTAGGTATTTTTGGATTTTAGGTTTTTCTTGGATTGAGGGTATGCGAAATTCTATGGCTAAGGGTTTAGGGTTTTCTTGGCCTGTGGGTTTAGGGTTATATAGGGATGGGTGGTTTAAGGTTTTCTAGGGATTTGGTTTTAGGGTTTTTAGGGGTTGAGGGTTTATGTATTTATTGGGTTGAGGGTTTAGTGTTTACTGTGGTTAAGAGATTAGAGTTTTCTAGGCCTGTGAGTTTAGGGTTTTTTTGGGGGTGAGGATTTTTGTTTATCTCGATATGACAATTTATTACATTATGGGCATGTGGGTTTATGGATTTCTGTGGCTAAGGGTTCATAGATTTCTAGGACACAGTTTTTTTCTCAAACTTTGGATTGATGGTTTTTTGTGGTATATGGTTTAGGGTTTTCTTGGATGAGGGTTCACGGTTTTCTATAAATTATTAGTTGGGATTTACTGGGGCTGGGGGTTTTGGGTTTTCTAGGGCTAAGGGTTTTTCAGTTTTTAGGACCCAGGTTTTTGGTTTTTTTTGGAAGTAAGGGTTTACGGTCTCTAGGGTTGATAGTTTATAGATTTTTGGGATGAGGGTTTTAATGTTTTTTGGGGATGAGGGTTTAGGTTTATCTAGGGATGAGCTTTTTGGGGTTTATGATGTTGAGAGATTAGTGTTTTCTTGGGCTTATGGTTTATTGTTTTCTAGGGATGAGGGTTTAGAGTTTTCTAGGGTTAAGGTTTTAAGATTTTCAATGGCTAAGGTTTTATCATATTACATGTCTTAGGGTTTATAGTTTTATGGGGTTGAGGGTTTATATTTTTCAGGGGATGAGGGTTTTTACTTTTCCAGGGTAGAGGGTTTCCAATATCTGGGTTTGTGGTTTTTTGGATTTTTTGGATGCGTGTTTAGATTTTTTTTGGGATGAAGATTTTGGTTTTTTGAGGACGAGGATTTAGGGTTTTTGGGGAGGAGTGTTTAGTGTTTTTTCACCCAGACGATTTAGGGTTTTTAGGGGATGGTGGTTTAGGTATTTTGCAGGCTGAGGGTTTTAGATTTATTTGGGGCTGATGGGTTAAAGATTTTTAGTGTTGGGTGTTTATGAATTTTTTTGGCCTGGGGGTTTAGGTTATTTTAGGGCAGATGGTTTTGGTTTTTTTGGTACTGAGGGTATAGAGTTTTTTATAGAAGAAGATTGATGGGTTTAGGTGGATGAGGGTTTGGGGATTTTCTAGTTTAAGGGTTAGGTTTTTTTTTCTGCTGAGTGTATATGTTTTATTAATTATGGATTAAGAATTATTAAGTATAGGGGATTATTGTTTTTTGGGTTTTAGGTGTTAGTGTTTTTTAGTGATGGGTTTTTAGGGGTTTTTAGGGCTGGGATTAAAGGATTTTTATTACTGAGGGTTTAGGTATTTTGGGATGCAGATTTTATTGTTTTTTGTGGCTGAGTATTTAAGGTTTTTTGGGGCTATTGTTTTAGTATTTTTGGGGGATGTGGGTTTAGGATTTTTTAGAGATATGGTTTTAGGTATTTTTTTACTGGGGTTTCAGTGTTTTTTTTTGCATGTTGTTTTAGGGTTTTTGGGGGATGAGGGTTTAGAGTTTTTTAGGGATGATGGTTTCTATATATTTAAGACTGATGATTAGGGTTTTTGGTTACGATGGTTTAGGGTTTGGGGGTATGAGGGTTTGTGGTTTTTTGGGGATGGGGTTTATGGTTTTTTAGTGATGTGTGTTTAGGTTTTTTTGGGTTAGGGTGTATTTTTTTGGGGATACAAGTTTAGGGTTTTGGGGATGAGGATTTTAGGATTTTTGGGGCTGATATTTTTGTGTTACTTAGGGGTCTGAGTTTACGGTTTTTTTGGGTTAAGGGTTTATGGATTTTTTGGGTATAAGGGTTTCTGTTTTGGGGGGTGAGGGATTAGGGATTTTGGGGGTGAGAATTTATAATTTTTTGGGGGTGATGTTTTATATTTTTTGGAGCTGAGTGTTCTGGGTTTTTTTGGGGATGATGATTTAGGGTTTTGGGGCAGGTGGTTTTAGGGTTTTTTAAGGAATAAGGGTTAGGGTTTTTGGGTTTCATGGTTTAGGGTGTATAGGTGCTGAGGGTTTTTGGTTTTTTGGGGGATAATAGTTTAGGGTTTTCTGGAGATGAGTATTTAGGTTTTTTTGTTATGAGGGTTTTGGGTTTTTGGGGTGGACTATTTAGTGGTTTTTTGGGCATGAGAGTTTAAGGATTTTTTGGGCTGAGTGTTCAAGTTTTTAGGGGCCTAAGGGTCTATGGTTCTTTAGTATTAATCATTTAGTTTATTCCGGGAATGTGGGTTTATGGTTTTTTTGGGGTTGAGTGTTATTTATATTTTGGGTCTCAGTATTTAGTGTTTTTTGGGACAACAGTTTTTGTTTTTTTAAGGTTTAGGGTTTAGGGTTTTCTTTATAAGTCCATTTAGGATTTTTTGGGCATGGGGTTTTATGGTTTTTTGGGGATGTGGGTTTTGGGTTTTTTTGAGATGGAAGGTATATATATATATATATATATATTTGAGATGGCAGGTTTGAGTTTTTTTTTAGATGAGAGATTTGGGTTTTGGGGGTATTAAGGTTTACGGTATTTTGTGATGTGGGTTTTTGGGTTTTGGAGCCAAAGATTTTTGGGTTTTTTGGGGATAAGGATTCATTGTTTTTTGGGGATATCAGTTTAATTTTTTGAGGATGGGTTTTAGGGGTTTTAGGGATGGTGTTTAAGGGTTTTTTAGGGTTAAGGGTTCATGATTTTTTGGGGCTAAGGGTTTGAAGTTATTTTTGATAGATCATTTAATGTTTTTTAGGAATTTGGGTTGAGGGTATTTTAGGCCTAAGGGTTCTATGGTTTTTGGGTATAAGGGTTCATTTTTTTTAGGGATACGGGTTCTGGGTTTTATGGGGTAGAGTGTTGAGGGTTTTTGGGGTTGTGGGTTTATGGTTTTTTAGGGATAAGGGTTGAATTTTTTTTGTAAAAGAGGGTTGAGAGTTTTTTTGGGTCTGTGGTTTGATGGTTTTTTTGGGGTTCATGGTTGAAGGTTTTTTGGTTCTAGGTTTGAGGGTTTTTTTGGATGAGTTTAGAGGGTTTTTGGGTTTGTGGGTTAAGGAATTTTTAGGGATGATGGTTTAGGGGTTTTTGGGGATGAGGGTTTATGTTTTTGGGGGATGAGGGTTTAAATGTTATTTGAGATGATTGATTAGGGTTTTTTGGGTTTGGGGGTTTATAAATTTTTAGGGCTGATGGTATAGGGGTTTCGGGTCTTAGGGTTTAGAGTTTGTTGGGGATGATGGTTTATGGGAGTTTCCAGCTGAGAGTTTACATTTTTTGTGGGATGAAGGTTGAAGGTTTTTTCGGGACAAGGGTTTAGCTTTTTGGGGGGTTGAGGGTTTTTCGGTGATGTGGATTTGTTTTTTATTGTAATTCAGGTTTTCTTTTAGATAAGGTTTTAAGGTTTTTAGGGAATGAGGGTTTAGGATATTTGGGGTGATGGTTTAGGGTTTTTTAGTCTTGATATTTGAAGGTTTTCTGAGGTTTAGGTTTCATGGTTTTTTATGGCTGGGGGTTTAGGGTTTTTTCAGGCTGAGGTTTTATGATTTTTTAGTGTTGAGTTTTTAAGGTTTTTAGGGCTGAGGGTTTAAGGTTTTTTGAGTTCTATGGTTTATAGTTTTTTGGGGATTCGGGTTTAGGGTGTTTATGTATGAGGGTTTAGGGTTTGTTGGGGGTTGAGGGCCAATTTTTTGGGATTGAGGGTTTTTTGGTTTTTTGGGATGAGGAAATACATTTTTTAAGGATGAGGGATTAACATTTTTTGGGGACGAGTGTTTAGAAATTTTTGGGCCCAATGATTAATGTTTTTTTGTGGGTGAGGGTTTAGGGTTATTTGGGGTAGAGGATTTAGGGTTTTTGGGTATGAGGGTATTGTTGGGATGAGTATTTAGTGTTTGTTGGAGATGAGGGTTTAGGGTTTTTTAGGACTGAGGGTTTAAGGTATTTTTGAGATAAGGGTTTATGGATTTTTAGGGATGGATATTTAGGATTTTTAGGTTTTAGGGTTTAGGGTTTTTGGGAATGTGGGTTCAATGTCTTATGGGGATAAGGTTAAAGGTTTTCTAGGGATGAGGGTTTAAGGATTTATGGACCTAAGGGTTTCTGAATTCATGGGAATGAGGGTGGAGAGTTTTCTACAGCTAAGGGTTCTGGGTTTTCTAGCACAGAGAGTTAGGGTTTTCTTAGGCTAAGGGTTTACGGTTTTCTAGGGCTGAGGGATTAGGGTTTCCTAAGGAAAATGGTCTAGGGGTTCCTCAAGATGAGGTTTTATGTTTCTCTAGTTTGAGGGTTTAGGGTTTTTTTGGGGTAGTCAATTTTGGGTTTTCTAGGGATGAGGGTTTAGAGTTCTCTATAGCTGCCGATTTTTGGTTTTCTATGGATTAGGATTTATGGTTACATGGGGTCAGAGGTTTAGTGATTTAGAGGTATTAGGCTTTAGGTTTTTTGGGGGAACAAGAATTAGGGTTTTCTAGGGCTGTAGGTTTTGGGTTTTATTATGCTGAGGGTTTAGTGTATTATGGGGATAATTTTTAAGGGACTTCTGGGGTTTAGGATTTAGGATTTTCTAGGGATGAGAGTTTGTGGTTTCTGGGGTTGAGGGTTTTGGATTTTCTTGGGATCATTGTTTATGGTTTTCTAGGGATAGAGATTTAGGGTATTCTAGGGATAAAGGTTTGTGGTTTTTGGGGATCATGGTTTAGGGTTTTCGAGATCTTATGGTTTAGGGATTTCTAGTGATGTGGGTTTAATGTTTTCTAGGGCAGAAGGTTTATAGTTTTTTGGGGCTGAGGGTTTAGGGTTTTGAGGTGAAGAATGTATAGTTTTCTATGGGTATAATGGTTTAGTGTATATGGTTTTTTTGGTTTTAGGGTCTAGTGGTCTTTGGGGATGAGGGTTTAGTCATTTTGGGGATGATGGTTTATGATTTTCTAGGGTACATGGTTGAGTGTTTTTTGGGAATGAGGTTTGATGTTTTTCCGGGAATGATGTTTTATGGTTTTATTTGGAAGAGGGTATAGGGTTTTCTTGGGTAGTGGATTTAGGGTTTTCTAAGGTTGAGGTTTTAGGGTTTAATGTGGTTAAGTGTTTAGGTTTTTTTATTGATCAGGGTTTAAGGTTATTTGTGGCTTAAAATTTAGGGTTTTATTGGGCTTAGGGTTTAGGGTATTCTGAGGCTTAGGGTTTAGTGTTTATTTGGCTGAGGGTTTATAGATTTATATGGATCATTATTTAGATTTTCCTAGGGATTAAGGACTAGTTATTTTGATGGATAATGGTTTAGGTTTTTATGTGACTGATGGTTTAAGATTTTATGTGGTTGATGGTTTAGGTTTTTCTTGGATGAGGGTTTAGGGTATTTTGGGGTTGATGGTTAAGTGTCTTCTGGTTCTATGGGTTTAGAGTGTTCTGTGGATGAGGGTTTATGGTGTTTTACGGTTGAGGGTTATGGATCTTCTGGGGATGAGCTATTAGGGTCTTTTGGGGATATTGGTTTAGAGTGTTAAGGGAATGAGGGTTTCGGGTATTTTGGGGCTAGGGTTTAGGGTTTTCTTTGGTTGAGGGTTTATGATTTCCTAGGAATGACGATTTAGGGTGTTATTGGACTGAAGACACATAATTTTCTTAGGAAGAGTTTTTAGTGGATTCTGGGTATGAGGGTTTAGGTCTTTCTAGGGATATGAGTTTATGGATTTCTAGGTACAAGGGTTTAGGATTTTTTGGGGGTTAAGTGTTTATGGTTTTCAAGGGATGTGGGTTTATGATTATATTTGGGAGAGGGTTATGGGTTTTATAGGGCTTAGGGTTTTGATTGTTCTTAGTATGAGGGTTTAGGGTTTTTTGAGTTTGTGGGTCTACGGTTCTCCAGGGTAAGGGATTAAGATTTTTTGAGGATGATGATTTATGGTTCCCTGGGGATGAGTATTTTTGGTTTTCTAGGGTTGGGGATTTATCATTTTCTGGGTATAATGTTTTAGGGCTATTTCTATATGAGGTTTTATGGTTTTATTAGGCTAAGGGTTTTGGGTTTATTGGGATGAGAAATTAATGTATTTTGGGGAAGAGGCTTAACTGTATTCCGGGGCTAGGGGTTTAGGTTTCTTTGGGACTATAGGTTTTTTGGGGATGAGGGTTGATTTTTTTCTGAGGCTATTGGTTTAGTGTTTTATAGGTCCGAGGGTTCATGGGTTTATACGGTTGAGGGTTTTGGGTTTGTGGGGGTGAGGTTTTTTGGGTTTTTTAGGGCTGAAGCATTATGGTTTTCTTGGGATAAGGGTTCAATTCTTCTTGGTTTTGAGAGTTTAGGTTTTTCTAAGGTTGAGGGTTTAGGGTTTTCTATGGTTAATGGTTTAGGGTTTTATGAGGATGAGATTTTAGTGGTTTTTAGGGATGAGGCTTTAGATTTTTCTAGGGATAAGGGTTTATGATATTCCTGGGATGTGGGCTTAATTATTTTGGGGGTTGAGGGATTAGTATTTCATGGGGATGAAGTTTTTGAGTTTTCAAGGGATGCGGGTTTAGGGTTTTTTTGGATGAGGGTTTAATGTTATTTAGGGATGATGGCTTACTATTTTCTAGGTATTGGGTTTAGGGTTTCTAGGGATGAGGGTTTTAAGGTTTTCCGGGGTTGATGGTTTTGTGGTTTTTTTTGGATTACAGTTTTGGGGTTTGGGTGTTGACGGTTTATGGTTTTATTGTGCTTTGGGTTTAGGGTTTCATAGGTATAAGGGTTTTGGTGTATCTGAGGTTGAGTGTTTAGTGTTTTCCTTGGTTGAAGGTTTTTGGTTTTCTAAAGATTGTTGTATAGGGTATTCTAGGGCTTAGGTTTTAGGTTTTATAGAGATGGGGGCTTATGTTATTCAAAGGCTTGGGAATTATAGTTGTCTTTTGCTGAGGCTTTATGGATTTTGGGGGTTGTTGGTTTAGGGTTTTTGGTGGTTGAGGGTTTACAAATCCTGGGATTTATGGTTTAGGGTTTTTTTAGGGTTGAGTGTTTGGGGTTTTTGGTGATGAGTGTTTATGGATTTTTAGGGATGAAGGTTTATCGGTTTTCATGCCTAAAGATTGAGGGATTTTTTGGGGGATGGATTTTTTGGGTTTTTTGAGGATTAGGGTTTTGGGTATTTTGGGTTGAGGGTTTTGTGTTTAGGGTTTTTTGGGGTAGAGGGTTGTTGGTTTCTTAGGGATGAGGGTTTTGGTATTTGGTGGGATGATGCTTTTGGGTTCTTTGGGGATGAGGGTTTTGGGTTTTTTTAATATTATTGCTTATGTTTTTTTTGGGACGAGAGTTTATGGAATTTTTAAACTCGGGGTTTAGGGATTTTGGGACGGAGGGTATATTGTTTTTTTGGTGATTATGGATTAGGAATTTTTAGAGTGGTGTGTTTAGGGTTTTTTTATAGATGATGGTAAAGGGAGTTTTTAGGGATAAGGGTTAAGTGTTTTTTGGGTTGTGGGTTTAGGGTTTTTTGGGATTGAGGGTTTACGTTATTTTTGTGATTAGGGTTCAATTGTTTTATCTGGATGATGGGTTATGGTTTTTTGGGGATGTGTGTTTAGGGATTTTATGGGCTAATGGTTTTGGTTTTATGGGGATATGTGTTTATCAATTTTTGATGTTGTGTGTTTAGTTATTTTTTGGGATGAGGGTACATGGTATTTTTGGGCTGCAGATTTATAGTTTTTTGTGGATGAGGGTTTCTTGTTTTTTTAGGGATGAGGGTTTTGGGGTTTGGGGGAATTAATGTTTAGGGGTTTGGTGGATAAGGTTTTATTGTTTCTTGTGCCTATTTTTTTTTGTTTTTTGTGGATGAGGAATATACTTTTTTAGGGTTGAGGTTTTACATATATTTGGGGCATTAGGTTTAGGGTTTTATTGGGATGAGGGTTTAGCATTTTTTTGGGGATATTTGTTTAGGTTTTCTTATGGTTGAGAGTTTATGGGTTTTTGGGGCTATGGGTTATGTCTTTTGGGGGAAGAGGGTTTAGGGTTTTTTGGGGCTGAGTGTTTAGGATTTTTTGGGGCGGATGTTTTAGATTAATTGGTGTTTTAGGGATTATAGTTTTTTGGGGATGTGTGTTTGGGGTTTTGGGGGGATGAGGATTTATTATTATTGGGGGTTTAGGGTTTATGGTTTTTATAGGGATTTCGATTTAAGGTTTTTGGGGGGATGATGGTTTAAGGATTTTTAGGGATGAGGGTTTAGGGTTTTCTAGGTATGAGGGTTTATGGATTTTTGGAGATGAGGGTTTAGGGGTTTTGTAACGCCCCGACCCCAGCTACCCGGAGTCGGTGCATTACTTCGTAACATTGGCATGATCACAAGAAAGATCAAATCCCGAAAGACCGATTGGTTTAGTAGCCTTGGAAACACTAGATATAATCATAAAGTTTTACATTACATTTCAAAGTGAAAAACTACTACAACAACAAAGTCTTGATATCCACACTATTAACCCCTCATAATATCCCTGCAAGTCATTCATAATTTACTTCTTCACTACCTGGGAAAAATAAAACATAAAAAAGGGGTGAGCTCAAATGCCCAGTAAGGATAACAATATAGCGGAACATTCAAAAATAAGCATAAACATTTAAGGCAATGAATTACTAAAACAAAAGCCTTTTAAAATTGAACTCCAACTTAGTATGGCAAAAGTAAAATGAAATGATGCCATTTACTTGTTCACATGGATATTCTACTAATCGAATATTCACATGCAATATCAATAACCACTTTCATAATGTTGGAATGCATAATGTCAAACGTTAATTTCATTGTCTAGGCCTCATCCCAAGACCTAGGGGTTACTTCTAACCGGAACCCAACCCTGAGTGCCTCTAATAACCGGACACCAACCCGGAGTGCCTCTAATAACCGGACACCAACCCGGAGTGCCTCTAATAACCGGACACCAACCCGGAGGGCATACTTTTACGAGTCCCTAACCTGGAGGGCTTACTTTAACCAGTCCCCAACCTGGAGGGCTTACTTTTACCAGTCCCCAACCTGGAGGGCTTACTTTTACCGGTCCCCAACCCGGAACATACTTGTTTAGCACATTCATTTGAAGAAAAGTTTGAAATATAACATAAACATTCGGATTAAAACTAGCATACGAAATGTCAATAGTTTCACCATAAACTATGAATGGTATAAAATAGCACATCCACAGTCAAACATATCAAAAAAACCTTCAATACAATATAGAAGTTTTGTATTATAATAAATCAACTTCAAATAAGCGTAAAATCCATTAAAGGATGTTGACATAGATGAAATCAAAACACTTTTTAGAGAAATATCTCTTTCTATTTTTGAAATCATTTAAGAGCCATATAAAATAAAACATTTTCTTGAAAATATTCTTGTAAGCTTGTAAGGAAAGCTTTGATGATTTTATAACGGCGGAAAATAACCGCACCCGCCGTATAAGTAAAAAAAACATTCTTATCTTAATTCTGTCGAAAAGGTCAAAAAGGACCTTGTTTTGAAAAAGACGGAAATATTCCTTTATAAACCTCTTACAAAAAGTCAAACAAGGGTATAAATGAATTTAACCCATATTCTTGTAAATAATAAATATGTTTTGAAATACATTTCGAAGAAACATGGATGTGGATGATAATGAAATCCCAATAGATTATTACGTATAAACAACCTCGGATAATGAAGAGATTGTGAAATAACCCTTACCTTGTACTTTTCCTTGGTTGTGGTAGGTTAACCTCCTGTATAATGGTGAAATAATTGTTATTAAATTATACAAGAATCATATACATTAATATGATATCATATATGATCTTTTAATATTGATTTGATAATAATATCTTAGTATTATCGTTGTTTCAGGTGTTAACTTACTTGTTTTCTTTCATATGTTTTGTTACGTAAGACATGTTTGTAAAGGATAGGTTGTATATTATTCATATCCATAATGATATCAAGTCCTTAAACATCATTTTTAAATCATAAAATGATAATTACGCTTTAATGGTTACGATGGAGAATGAATCTCATCGCGTTCGTGGAGACGGTAGTCCGTACGTACGCACGAGCGACAATATCATTCTTTTGATATTAAAATAATATATAAATGGATGTTATATCATATATACAGAATCATTAACATGTTATATTTATTATTTACATGAGTTACACATCATTGTTATACCCATCCAAATAATATTATATTGAATAACAATTACACCACGACGTGGAGACGGTAAGCCGTACGTACGCACGTATGGTGACATGTTATTCAAAGGGTGGATAGAATACTGAATATGATTGTACCATATTTATAATAACATCACAGTATATGTGAGATACTGGAGTTATTATTTCAGAATGTTAAGAACAAAGGAAGAAGAAGTGGAAGAAGAAATGAACTTAGAAAAGGGTGGTGAGATCATTACCTCTTCTTCGGGTTCTTCCTTTTGATTTGATCAAAAGGGCTCCTTAGGTTGGCTTTCTGATCAAACTAAGGCCTCTAGGTTGTATTGAGGGATGTTGGGAGAGTATTTGGGCAGAGTTTGGCCGAACCAAAAGGCTTTAGAGGTGTGAAGAAATGAGAAGGAGGAGTGCCCTTTTATAAGAGGGGTGAGGGGCACCTTTGGAAAAGCTAGAAATATTAATTTATAATAAATTCATATTCGGTTTCTAAAGGCTCCAAAGTTGACTATTCAAAGGATGAGTTGGGGATAGGTCTAGAACAACTCATCCAATAGAATTTAGACAGGTTTGGGTACTTATATTAACCTTATCTTTAAGTATTAACTCTAAGTTAATTAGTTTCACTTTTACAATGTCTCTTTGTATTTTTATATAATATGGTTAATAAACTTACTATATACATCCAAGCGACCCCCAAGTGGTCCATTAATGATTAACCTATCATAATATAAGTCTCTTGGCCGAACCTTAGATTTTTAGGAATTTAATATCAATTAATAATATAATATTTGTTTTAAGAACTCTTTTATGTCAATTTTGACACTATTCAATAGTTGATTTTTGTGAAACTCATAACAGATTGATTACTTCGAACAAAGTCCATTAAATCAATCCTAATATATCATATTAGCCTAGAAAATTAGTTTAATTCATTAAAAGTTTCATATTATATTTATTTGGGTATTTATAATATCAATTATTTTAATTTTTCACTATTATAGTAATTACTGCATCATCATTGTGTCATAAATAAAATAACTTATTTATTGTCTAAAAATTATAAATAAAATATCATTATGTAGGAAATCTTGTTATCTTTCTAATGAATATTTATAGTCGAGAATCCAACATGTATAACCCTATGTAAAAATTGTTCTTCTAAAAGATATATGCTTGTGTCATTTTTGTATTCATTTTAACTTAATTAAAATAAAGTGTCATTATCACTTACAAGTGGATCCATGGGGTCCCAAAATTGACACAAAGATGCCCATGGTCGACCATGTATCAACCAATAGGGTTAAGACACGTTTTAGGGTAATTTTGTATTATTATAATATTATTTTTTTTAACCCTTATTTACCGGATTTACCCTTTAACCATGGTAAATAAAATATTTACCGCAGTAATTATTCAAAATGTCTAAAAATAAAAGTTACCTATTTACATAATTTGGAAATCCTGATTCCAAATATGGAATCCATTTTCCTAAATTCAAAACACAGAAGTGGCAGAAATTAATTTAAAATTAATTCCCGCTGTTAAAACAAAAAGCGTGTTTTTAAGAGATAATAACTATCAAAAGATTGACACTTGTTTATGTTCGGTTTAATTGTAAAATTATGTCCAATGATAAACATTAAATTGAATGGTAAAAATATATTCTAAATATACTTTAAAACCACTCAAATTCATAATTTATCACTATTAATTATTTTTATTAAAAAAGTTGTTTTTAATTAAAATTTAGAAATTTTCACTATTCATCAAAATATGAAAGTTATCCGAAATGTACCAAAATTTCACCCTAGGCTAATTTTGATATTCCGAATCCAAAAATGAAGTCCATTTTGAAATATAGAATATATATGATTTCAAAAATTAGGTATTACTATTCACAACGGCTAGTTTAATTAGTTGTGGTGTGTGTTAGAACTCGAGGTTGCGTACAACACACGCTATCGCATTATTCGAAGGAAAGCGTACCGTGGAAGCTTGGGATGTTTCATTTTAATTTTTTTTTTGATGTCCCCATTTAGTCAAAAAGTTTAAAATATTGTATTTAAAAAGGGTTCGCTATTAAAAGTTGATAAAAGTGCAATAATGAAAATGAATTTGTTCTTGCATTATATCTAAGAAACTCATAATATGGATTCTAAAATTATAAGGATTATATAAAGTTTAAAATTTAGATAATACTATTCATAACCTCTTTTGAATGGATTTTTTTTTTGTAATTCATGGTGTGATTGAACTCGGTGTTGCGTGTAGTGCAAGTTATTGAATTATTTTGAAGAAATAACACACTATGAAATCTTGGGGTGTTACATTCTCCGCTCCTTCAATAAATTGCGTCCTCGCAATTTGAAATTGTTCTTCGAAAATAAAAGGTTGAAAATAGAAAATATCTTTGTGGGAAAACCCACATCGGAAATTGGGTTACTAAAATTTAGTCTTAATATGAGGAAAAGAGAAATGAAAGGGTTACCACCAAATTATGATCTCGATTAGGAGAACATTGGTGGCAATTAGAGACATATAATTGGAGGAAAGACGTAAATATTTATAGGTATTGATTGAGGTCATCAATCACAAACAAGTGTAAAATTGAGGTCCTTAAATTCATCAATCTATGATGATTTGAAATACCATCGGTTCAACAAAACATAGGGTATTAGGATAACACATTTTTGACGTTTCAAAATATCATAGTTGAAATCCCACATCGAAAAATGAATTAATGAGGCCTCTATTTTAAACAAAGGGTGGAAAGTATGAAGATTACCGAACATAACACATACTAGGGTTCCATGTAGGAAAATATGGATATGGAGGAGAAATCTAACCATCAATTATCTGATGGAGAGTGGTAGAGAACATGGCTATGAAAAGGCCAAAAATCCCAAAGCCATAAATTAGTGATGATTTAAGGTACCATCTAGGACAACATTTTTGTTCTAAGTTCCTTTTATTAATGTTGAGGAATTTATTTATGAGATTGGATAAGATCATAAGGAGATATACTTACTTTATAATTAGAGTTTTATCCATTAATAAATTTCTACCACAAACTCATCTTTCACTCTAAAAGATAATAGAACGTAAAAATTCTATTTACACTATTCGTATAGGGTTCCAAAATAAACGAATTTATAATTCATCTTCAAGATCTTTTAATAAAAACTACATTATTTAATCCAGGACATCTCGTGGGCCAGTGGTAGGTGATACACCCTTGTCGCCCTTCGGTTGCGGGTTCAAGTCACGCAGCCTTGCCGGACGCGACGGGTTGCCGCCCGACCTCCGGGTTTTCCTTTTATGGTAATCCAAAATAATCCAAACTAGAACTATCCAAAATACTTCTGTCCAAACTCACAGTCCAACATTTATAAGGAAGGTAAACATAATATAGATCCTTTTTACCCCGTAATAGCATATGAATACCTTCATCATGTATTCTTTTAATACACTGAAACATCCCGAATTACCATATTCCTTATTGATTACATTCATGCTCCCTTATTCCATATAGAAAGCTGGATATACTTCATTAATCCAAAAATGTTTTAAACCCCAAATCATTAATCAGTTTCAGGGTAGTCAAGAATATCCAATATAATTTATCCAAAACAATCACATATTATTCCAAAATCACTACCTCAGTATCAGAACTATATTATGATTTATCATTCTCTTAACCATATATTTTCCAAAAATTTATTCTGCTATTGAGTCACTTTTCTTTGTTCCACACAATCTCAAGTCCTTAATGAAATAGTACTGTAGTACAATCCTTATATACTCCATAATTATTATAACAAGTACATTGTTGATACAACACTCAGTTGACATAATCAACATAAGAACTCTAATCATTCCTCTTCATCTGTGGTAGTATCATAACTTGATTATTATCCAATAACATCATTTGCGGCATATTCTGATGACTGGGACATAGGTTCGCGTAGTGTCCAAACTCCTTGCAAATGAAGCATTGTACATTTGAAACCATTTTCTTACCCTTGCAGTCACGTACTTTGTGCCCTTTTCCTCCACACTTATAACAAACTCCCATTCCTTTCAGGCAAGTTCCAGGGTGTTTCTTTCCACAGTTACCACATATGGGAAAATTCTTTTTTTTCCTTTTCCCTTTATCCATCTTTCTCTCTTCCATCCTTTTCTTCTCTTGATTCCCTTCAAAGCCATAGGACTCAGTAAACACTTTACTTATCTTATCAACACATGATATTATTTCTTCATATGATGATAATACATGGGAGACTATTTCTCTTATAAATTCTAGCTTAAGACCATGAAAGATATGATCCTTCCTTCTCTTTGGATCATGTGCATTGCTGGAGTCCTCATTCCTTCTACTGGGCGCCATTTCTAAACAATGGCATAAACTAGATCAGTTTATGAATCAAAATACATAATCCCATACTTATAAAACACTTAACATAAATTGAACTATTTATGGATATAATCCATAATCATAAAAATGGTTTCTTTGAGGAAGTATATACTCATAAACCCTTCATAATGATTTGTAAAGAAAATGAGAGTTATCCTAAGCATATCCCCCGGGAGTGTCGTAACCAAGAGTGCAGCAAGGCCCGTTGTCGTGCACCAGTTCCCGTTCGAGTCTAGCTCAAAGCGGTGTTTTCGGGTTTTACCCCTAGGTACATCTGTGCCAGAGCCGCCTCTACCTGCTCGTATCCAGACAGGGATGTATTGCTCGAAAAACTCACAAAATCTCTACAATACCAAAATTCTAGGAAGTTCTTCTATACTAATCCTCAAAGTTCATCTTAGGTCTACGTGCTCTAATCAGAGTTTATCTAAATCTAGTTTCCAAGGTTTGTACTAAACTTCCTCTGATACCAACTGTAACGCCCCGACCCCAGCTACCCGGAGTCGGTGCATTACTTCGTAACATTGGCATGATCACAAGAAAGATCAAATCCCGAAAGACCGATTGGTTTAGTAGCCTTGGAAACACTAGATATAATCATAAAGTTTTACATTACATTTCAAAGTGAAAAACTACTACAACAACAAAGTCTTGATATCCACACTATTAACCCCTCATAATATCCCTGCAAGTCATTCATAATTTACTTCTTCACTACCTGGGAAAAATAAAACATAAAAAAGGGGTGAGCTCAAATGCCCAGTAAGGATAACAATATAGCGGAACATTCAAAAATAAGCATAAACATTTAAGGCAATGAATTACTAAAACAAAAGCCTTTTAAAATTGAACTCCAACTTAGTATGGCAAAAGTAAAATGAAATGATGCCATTTACTTGTTCACATGGATATTCTACTAATCGAATATTCACATGCAATATCAATAACCACTTTCATAATGTTGGAATGCATAATGTCAAACGTTAATTTCATTGTCTAGGCCTCATCCCAAGACCTAGGGGTTACTTCTAACCGGAACCCAACCCGGAGTGCCTCTAATAACCGGACACCAACCCGGAGTGCCTCTAATAACCGGACACCAACCCGGAGTGCCTCTAATAACCGGACACCAACCCGGAGGGCATACTTTTACCAGTCCCTAACCTGGAGGGCTTACTTTAAACAGTCCCCAACCTGGAGGGCTTACTTTTACCAGTCCCCAACCTGGAGGGCTTACTTTTACCGGTCCCCAACCCGGAACATACTTGTTTAGCACATTCATTTGAAGAAAAGTTTGAAATATAACATAAACATTCGGATTAAAACTAGCATACGAAATGTCAATAGTTTCACCATAAACTATGAATGGTATAAAATAGCACATCCACAGTCAAACATATCAAAAAAACCTTCAATACAATATAGAAGTTTTGTATTATAATAAATCAACTTCAAATAAGCGTAAAATCCATTAAAGGATGTTGACATAGATGAAATCAAAACACTTTTTAGAGAAATATCTCTTTCTATTTTTGAAATCATTTAAGAGCCATATAAAATAAAACATTTTCTTGAAAATATTCTTGTAAGCTTGTAAGGAAAGCTTTGATGATTTTATAACGGCAGAAAATAACCGCACCCGCCGTATAAGTAAAAAAAAACATTCTTATCTTAATTCTGTCGAAAAGGTCAAAAAGGACCTTGTTTTGAAAAAGACGGAAATATTCCTTTATAAACCTCTTACAAAAAGTCAAACAAGGGTATAAATGAATTTAACCCATATTCTTGTAAATAATAAATATGTTTTGAAATACATTTCGAAGAAACATGGATGTGGATGATAATGAAATCCCAATAGATTATTACGTATAAACAACCTCGGATAATGAAGAGATTGTGAAATAACCCTTACCTTGTACTTTTCCTTGGTTGTGGTAGGTTAACCTCCTGTATAATGGTGAAATAATTGTTATTAAATTATACAAGAATCATATACATTAATATGATATCATATATGATCTTTTAATATTGATTTGATAATAATATCTTAGTATTATCGTTGTTTCGGGTGTTAACTTACTTGTTTTCTTTCATATGTTTTGTTACGTAAGACATGTTTGTAAAGGATAGGTTGTATATTATTCATATCCAGAATGATATCAAGTCCTTAAACATCATTTTTAAATCATAAAATGATAATTACGCTTTAATGGTTACGATGGAGAATGAATCTCATCGCGTTCGTGGAGACGGTAGTCCGTACGTACGCACGAGCGACAATATCATTCTTTTGATATTAAAATAATATATAAATGGATGGTATATCATATATACAGAATCATTAACATGTTATATTTATTATTTACATGAGTTACACATCATTATTATACCCATCCAAATAATATTATATTGAATAACAATTACACCACGACGTGGAGACGGTAAGCCGTACGTACGCACGTATGGTGACATGTTATTCAAAGGGTGGATAGAATACTGAATATGATTGTACCATATTTATAATAACATCACAGTATATGTGAGATACTGGAGTTATTATTTCAGAATGGTAAGAACAAAGGAAGAAGAAGTGGAAGAAGAAATGAACTTAGAAAAGGGTGGTGAGATCATTACCTCTTCTTCGGGTTCTTCCTTTTGATTTGATCAAAAGGGCTCCTTAGGTTGGCTTTCTGATCAAACTAAGGCCTCTCGGTTGTATTGAGGGATGTTGGGAGAGTATTTGGGCAGATTTTGGCCGAACCAAAAGGCTTTAGAGGGGTGAAGAAATGAGAAGGAGGAGTGCCCTTTTATAAGAGGGGTGAGGGGCACCTTTGGAAAAGCTAGAAATATTAATTTATAATAAATTCATATTCGGTTTCTAAAGGCTCCAAAGTTGACTATTCAAAGGATGAGGTGGGGATAGGTCGAAAACAACTCATCCAATAGAATTTAGACAGGTTTGGGTACTTATATTAACCTTATCTTTAAGTATTAACTCTAAGTTAATTAGTTTCACTTTTACAATGTCTCTTTGTATTTTTATATAATATGGTTAATAAACTTACTATATACATCCAAGCGACCCCCAAGTGGTCCATTAATGATTAACCTATCATAATATAAGTCTCTTGGCCGAACCTTAGATTTTTAGGAATTTAATATCAATTAATAATATAATATTTGTTTTAAGAACTCTTTTATGTCAATTTTGACAGTATTCAATAGTTGATTTTTGTGAAACTCATAACAGATTGATTACTTCGAACAAAGTCCATTAAATCAATCCTAATATATCATATTAGCCTAGAAAATTAGTTTAATTCATTAAAAGTTTCATATTATATTTATTTGGGTATTTATAATATCAATTATTTTAATTTTTCACTATTATAGTAATTACTGCATCATCATTGTGTCATAAATACAATAACTTATTTATTGTCTAAAAATTATAAATAAAATATCATTATGTAGGAAATCTTTTTACCTTTCTAATGAATATTTATAATCGAAAATCCAACATGTATAACCCTATGTAAAAATTGTTCTTCTAAAAGATATATGCTTGTGTCATTTTTGTATTCATTTTATCTTAATTAAAATAAAGTGTCATTATCACTTACAAGTGGATCCATGGGGTCCCAAAATTGACACAAAGATGACCATGGTCGACCATGTATCAACCAATAGGGTTAAGACACGTTTTAGGGTAATTTTGTATTATTATAATATTATTTTTTTTAACCCTTATTTACCGGATTTACCCTTTAACCATGGTAAATAAAATATTTACCGCAGTAATTATTCAAAATGTCTAAAAATAAAAGTTACCTATTTACATAATTTGGACATCCTGATTCTAAATATGGAATCCATTTTCCTAAATTCAAAACACAGAAGTGGCAGAAATTAATTTAAAATTAATTCCCGCTGTTAAAACAAAAAGCGTGTTTTTAAGAGATAATAACTATCAAAAGATTGACACTTGTTTATGTTCGGTTTAATTGTAAAATTATGTCCAATGATAAACATTAAATTGAATGGTAAAAATATATTCTAAATATACTTTAAAACCACTCAAATTCATAATTTATCACTATTAATTATTTTGATTAAAAAAGTTGTTTTTAATTAAAATTTAGAAATTTTCACTATTCATCAAAATATGAAAGTTATCCGAAATGTACCAAAATTTCACCCTAGGCTAATTTTGATATTCCGAATCCAAAAATGAAGTCCATTTTGAAATATAGAATATATATGATTTCAAAAATTAGGTATTACTATTCACAACGGCTAGTTTAATTAGTTGTGGTGTGTGTTAGAACTCGAGGTTGCGTACAACACACGCTATCGCATTATTCGAAGGAAAGCGTACCGTGGAAGCTTGGGATGTTTCATTTTAATTTTTTTTTTGATGTCCCCATTTAGTCAAAAAGTTTAAAATATTGTATTTAAAAAGGGTTCGCTATTAAAAGTTGATAAAAGTGCAATAATGAAAATGAATTTGTTCTTGAATTATATCTAAGAAACTCATAATATGGATTCTAAAATTATAAGGATTATATAAAGTTTAAAATTTAGATAATACTATTCATAACCTCTTTTGAATGGATTTTTTTTTTGTAATTCATGGTGTGATTGAACTCGGTGTTGCGTGTAGTGCAAGTTATTGAATTATTTTGAAGAAATAACACACTATGAAATCTTGGGGTGTTACAGTTTTTTACTTATGAGGGTTTAGGGTTTTTTGGGGCTAATACATCTGGTTTTTTGGAGCTGAGGATTTAATGTTTTTTGGGATTATGGTTTAGGGTTTCTAGGGATGCGAGTTTAGGGTTTTTTTGGGTGTGAGGGTTTATAATTTTTTGGACCAAAGGGTTTATGGTTTTTTAGGTTTTATGGTTTTTTGTGTCTTAGGGTTTAGATTTTTTTTGGGGTTTGGAGTTTTTGGGTTTTATGGGGAGTGATAGTTTATGGTTTTTTAGGGCTTAGAGTTTAAGGTTATTTGGGATGACTGTTTTGGTTTTTTTGGGATGGGGGTTTAGGGTTATTTGGCTATGTGTGTATTGGGATTTTTAGGATTGGGTGGTTTGGTTTTTTTGATGATGATGTTTTATGGTGTTTGGGGATGAGGGTTTGGGGTTTTTTTGTCAAGAGGTTTTAGGGTTTTTTTTAAGGGTTTACTGTTTTGGGGGGTTGAGAATTATGAGTTTTTTGGAGCAATGGTTTCTTTCTTTTTTGGGGATGAGATTTACAGGATTTGTAGATGATGGTTTAGGGTTTTTTGGGGCCAAGCTATTAGGGTTTTTCAGGGATGTGTGTTTAGTGGTTTTTTGGTGCTGAGTGGTGTAGAGTTTTTTATTGATGAGGGTTGAGGTTAATTTGGGGATGCATTTTCAGGGTTATTTTGGCAGAAGGTTCAGATTTTTTTAGGTATGAGGGTTACCGGTTTTTTGGGTTGAGGGTTGATAGGGTTTTTGGTGCTGTCGGGTCAGGTTTTTTTTGTACTATGGGTTTAGTGTTTCTTGGGGCTGTGCATTTATGGTTCTTTGGGGCTAAGGGTATATGGTTCTTTAAGGTTGTATGAAGTGGGTTTTTTGGGGCTAGGGGTTGCGGGTTTTTTTGGTCTGAGGGTAAAGGATTTTTGGGGATGAGGGTTTAGGGTATAGTTTTTTTAGGGAAGAAGATTTATGTATTATTTAAAAAGAGGGTTTGGGTTTTTTTGGGGATGAGGGTTTATGAGTTTTTGGGGTTGATGTTTTATTGGATTTGGGGATTAGGGTTTAGTGTCGCATGGGATTGAGGGTCTTGGAGTTTTTTAGCCTAACAGTTTAGGATTTTTTGGGGTAGAGTGTTGAAGGGTTTTTTGGGTCTAATGGTTAGTGGTTTTCTGGAGTTGAGGATTGAGTGCTTTTTGGGGACGAGGGTTTAGGGTTTTTTGGGGGATTAGGGATTAGGGTTTTTGGGGTTTAGGGGTTAGGGTTTTTTAAGGATGAGGATTTATGGTTTTTGGGGCAAGGGTTTAGGGTTTATTTAGGAATGATGGTTGATGGATTTTTGGGGATGAGGGTTGTGAGTTTTTTTTGGTTCAGGGTTTAGTTTTTCATAGCTAAGGGTTTTTTGTTTTTTGGGTCTAAGGATTTAGGGTTTCGGAGGATGAGCATTTATTGTTTTGGGGGGATGAGGGATTAGGGTTATTTTGGGTTAATGGTTTAGGTTTTTTTGGGGATGAGGGTTTATGATTTTTTGTGGTGGGGGGTTTATGGTTTTTTGGGGATGAGGGTTTAGGTTATTTGGGGAATGAGAGATTAGTATTTTCTTAAGGTGAGGGAATATGGTTTTTTGGGTCTGAAGGATTAGAGTTTTTTCAGACAGAGTTTTTTTTTTTTTGCAAGATAAGTGTTTAGTGTTTTGGGGGATAATGATTTTTGGTTTTTTTAGGGCTGAGTGTTTAGGGTTTTAGGGGTTGAGGGTGTGGAGATTTTTGTGGATGAGTTTCTAGTGTTTTGTGTCTGACTGTTTACACTTCTTTTTGGATTAGGGTTTAGTTTTTATTACAGATGAGGATTTATATTTTTTTGGGGCTAAGGGTTTTGGGTATTTTGGGGTTGGGGGTTTATAGATTTTTGGAGATAAGGGTTTCGGGGTTTTTTTTGACCTGAGGGTTTATCAGTTTTTTGGGTATGATGGTTCAGGGTCTTATGGGGATGAGCATTTATGTTTTTCAGGGGATCAGGGTTTAAGGTATTATTTTCCTGAGGGTTTATGGTTTTAGGTGGATAAGGGGATATGGTATTCTAGTCCTAAGGGTTGATGGATATCTAGTTCTACGGGTTAGTGTTTTTTGTGTATAAGGGTTTGGTTTTTTCTAGGAATGTGGGTTTAGTGTTTTTAGGGGTTGATGGTTTTGTGTTTTATAGGGCTGGGGGTTTAGATTTTTGGGGGCTAAGGGTTTAGGTTTTTTGGGGGAAGTGGATTTTGGGTTTTCTAGGGATTAGGGGTTAGAGTTATTTAGGCTTGAGGTTTTTGGGTTTCTTGGGGATTAGGATTTAGGGTTTTATAAAGCTCGGGAATTAATTATTTCTTAGTTTTTGGTTTTAGGTTTTTTCAAGGTAGAGGGATTAGGTTTTCATAGGGATTAAATATTAGGGTTTTCATGGCCAGAGGTTTTGGGTTTTTATGGGGCTAAGGGTTTAGGGTTTTATGGGGAGGAGGGTTTATTCTCTTCTATGTCTGTGGGGATAGGTTTTTCAAGGGCTTATGGTTTATGGATTTCTAGGACATAAGGTTTAGTCTATTGTAGGGATTAGGGTTTAGGGTTTTTTTGGATAAAGGATTAGGTTCTTCTAGGGATAAGGGTTTAGGGTTTTCTAGGGCCGAGGGTTTAGGGTTTTGTTGGGATGATGTTTTTGGTTTTCTAGGGATGATGGTTTCATTTTTTGGGGATGAGGTTTAAGTGTATCTAGGGATGATGGTTTATTTTTTGCAGCTGAGGGTTTAGGGGTTTTTGGTTCTGAGGGTTCAGTATTTTCTACATTTGAGGGTTTATGGCTTTTAGGGAATACGATTTATATTTTTCATGGAATTGGGACTAGGGGTTTTTGTGGATGAGTGTTTAAGGTTTTTTAGGGCTCATAGTTTAGGTTTTTTATTGGGATGAGGGTTTGGGGTTTTTTGGGGCTTAGGGTTCATGATTTTCTAGGGCTAAGGTTTATTGGATTTTGGTTTATGGGGTTTATCTTTTCTAGGGTAAATGTTTTAGGGTTTTATATAGATAAGGGTTTTGGTTTTTCTGTGAGTGAGGATTTAGGGTCTTCTGATGTCCAGGGTTTGGGGTCCTCTTAGGCTATGGATTATGGGTCTTTTATGACTGAGGGTTTAGGATCTCATGGGGGTGAAGGTTTGAGTTCTTCTGGTGATGTGGGTTTGGGGTCTTCTGGGGTTGAGGGTTTACATATTTTTTAGAGATGAGTGCATAGGGTGTGTTGTTGCTTAGGGTTTAGGGTTTTATGTGGATAAGGTTTAGTTTTTTCTCAATCTGAGGGTTTAGGGTATTTTAGGATGAGGGTTTAGTGTTTTACTGGGATGAGTGATTAGGGTTATCTTGGAATGAGGGTTAACAGTTTTCTAGGGTTGAGACCTTTGAATTTTGTAGGGATGTGGGTTTATGAAATTCAATGGTTTATATTTTAGGGTTTCTTGGGGATATGGGTTTAGGGTTTTCTAGGGTTGTGGGTTTTTGGTTTTCTAGGGCTCAGTTTTTATAGTTTCTTCAGAACAAGGATTTATGGTTTTCTAGGGTTGTGGGTTTATGGTTTTTTGGGGCTAGGGGATTAGGATTTTATGTGGAATATGGTTTATGGTTCTCTAAAGATAATGGTTTATGGTTCTCTAGGGATGAGGATTTAGGTTTTTATTGGTCTAGGTGTTTATGGATGTTTGTGGATGATGGTGTAGGTGTTTCTGGGGCTGGGGGTTTTGTGTTTTCTAGGGATACGGGTTTATGGTTTTCTAGGGACGAGGGTTTAAGGTTTTATGGGGAAGAGGGCTCAATATTTATATGGATGATGTTTTATGGATTTATAGGGATGATGGTTGAGGGTTTTCTAGAGATGTGGGTTTAGAGTTTTATGGGGATGGGGATTCAGGGTTTTCTAGGGTTGGGTTTTTTTGATTTTATAGTGTTGAGGTTTTTGTGTTTTGAGGGGATGGGGTTATAGGGTTTTCTAAGAAATAGGGTTTTATATTTCTTTCATTTTGGGATTTGTAATTTATTATTATGAGCATTTAGGGTTTTATAGGGCTGAGAGTTTAGGGTTTTCAAGTGATGAAGTTTTACTGTTTTCTAGGGATTTGGGTTTATGGTTTTTAGGTAATAAGGGTTTTAGTATTTATGTGGCTAGGGATTTAATGTTTTTTGGGTATAAGGGTTTAGGGTTTTCTAGGGATGAAGGTTTAGGTATTTCTAGGGATGAGGGTTTAGGGTTTTCTAGAGCTGTGGGATTTCTATTTTATGAGCATATGGGTTTTGAGTTTTTTGGGTTGAGGGTTTATGTTTTTCAAGGGAAGAGGGGGTTTTTCCTTTTGCGTGTTTGGTTTTAGGGTTTTCTAGGGTTCGTGGTTTAGTGTTTTATGACATAATGGTTTAGGAGATTCTGTAGTTTATTGTCTAGGATTTTACAAGGTTGAGTGTTTAAGGTTTTCTAGGGCTGAGGGTTTTGGGGTTTTAGGGAATAAGGTTTTAGGGTTTTTTGGGACTGAGGGTTTATAGTTTCTATGAATGATTGTTTATAATTTTCTAGGAATTACGGTTTTATGGTTTTTTTGGGTAAAGAATTTAGGGTTTTGGGGGGATAAGGAGTGAGGGTTTTTGGGAGCTGATGGTTTAGAGTTTTTTGGGGCTTAGGGTTTTATGGTTTTTGAGGCTGAGGGTTTGGTGTTTTCTTGGGATGAGGGTTTATGGTATTTTAGGGATGAATTTTTAGGATTTAATTGTGTTTAGGGTTTAGGGTTTTAAGGGGATGAGGTTTTATGGTATTTTTGTGCTTAAAGTTCAAGGTTTTATTGGGGAGAGGGTTTAGGGTTTTTTGTGGCTGAGGGTTTACGGTACCTAGTTTTGGGGGTCATTGTTTTTTGGGGTAGAGGGATTAGGGTTCTTTGGGCTGTAGGTTTATGGTTTTTTGGGGGATGAGGGTTTACGATTTTTTAGGGTTTAGGGTTTAGGGTTCTTTCAACATGAGGGTTTAGGTATTTTTTGGGGATTAGGGTTAATTATTTTTTGGTGCTGAGTGTTTTGTGTTTTTTATGGCTGAGTGTTTTGGGTTTTTGGGTATGAGAATTTAGGGTTTTGGGTCTGAGGGTTTCTTTTGTTTAGGGATAATGGTTTTTGGTTATTTTGGGGTTCGAGGGTTTAGGGATTTATTAGGCTCGGGATTTAGGGGGTTTTTTCTACTGTGTGTATATGGTTTTTTTTGTGATCATGGATTTGGTATTTGTAAGGATGTGGGTTTAGGTTTTGTTGGCGATGCAGGTTTAGGGTATTTTGGAATTATTGTTTAGGTATTTTTGGGGTTGAATGTTAGGGTTTTTTGGGATTTAGGGATTGAGATGTCTGGGGATGAAGTTTTTATTGTTTGTTATGGTGATTGGTTCGAGTTTTTTTGGGGTTGTGTGTTTAGTGTTTTTTGGGGATGATAGATTAGGTTTTTTGTGACTCAGGGATTAGATTTTTTTGGGATATAGGTTTTGGTGTATTCAGGATGGATTTTTTCGGTGTTTTTTTGGGGATAAGTGTTTAGAAATTTTAGGGGATATGGATTTAGGGTTTTTTGGGGTTGAGGGTTTACGGTTTTTCAGGGATGTGGGTTTAGGTTTTTTTTTGTGGTTGAGGTTTTATTAATTTTTTGGGATGCTAGTTTAGGTTTTTTGGGGCAGAGTGTTTAGTATTATTTGATGTTGGGGGTTTAGGGTTTCTTGAGTATGAGGGTTTATGATTTTTAGGGTTGAGGGTTATTTTATTTTTGGGAATGAGGGTTTGGGGATTTTTGGGATGAGGGTTTATGGTTTTTGGGGTCGATGGGTTTAAGGTTTTTTGGGATTGAGGGTTTATGTATTTCTAGGGCTGCATGTTTATGGATTTTTGGGGTTTAGGGTTTAGGGTTTTTTGGGGATGAAGGTTTTAGGCTTTTTGGGGATGTGGGTTTGTGGTTTTTTGTGGATTAAAGTTTAGGATATTCTGCGGCTGATGGTGTAGTGTTTATAGGGGCATACTATTTAGGGTTTTTTGGATAAAGGTTTAGGGTTTTTTCAGGCTGATATTTTAGGGTTTTTTCGGTAGAGGTTTTACGGTTTTGGGGGACGAGGGTTTAGGGTTTTTTGGGGTTGAGGGTTTAATGTTTATTTGGGATGAGGGTATATGGATTTTTTGAGATGATGGATTAAGGTTTTTTAGGGTTAGGAATTATAAATTTCTAAGGCTATGGTTTTTGGGTGTTTTAGGATTGATAGTTTTGGTTTTTTGGGGATGAGGTTTTCATGTTTTTTTTGGGCAGAGTGTTTTAGATTTTTTAGGGCTGAGGGTTTAGGGTTTTTTAGGATTATGGGTTTTTTAAGAACTCTGTTCTTATTCTTAATGTATGGGTCTATTCTTTTCCTTTTTTGCTTAAGTATTTTTGAGAAAATAATAAAAATAGGGAAAAATCCCAAATTCTTTGACTACATGCCATGTACTTTTGCACACACCATGTTATTTGGCCATGTAGGATGGGTACACAGGGCGTGTAGGCCTGTCGACAATGAAGGGGGTAAAAAAAGGACTACACGTTGTGTATAGGGTATTTACACGCCGTGTATTCAGTCAGCATTTGAATAGTAAGGTGGTGGAGGCAGCCACCATCAGAGCAACAGTACACGCCGTGTAATCGGGAACACACGTCGTGTACTCATGTCGACAGATGAACAGGTCGCGGTGGAAATAAGCTTCCAGAGGAACAGTTAAAAAATTAGAAGTACACGCAATGTACTTGAGTGTAAATCCTGTGTAGTTTGTTTTTTCACATAAAATGGGAAGTAGCCTCCCCTATTCACTGAGGAAGCTTAGAACACCATAGGAGGGTGGGTGTAATGATCGGAGCTTGGAGGATCTCCCGACCGCACACTGGGAACCAAATTCCTACACCGTAAATCTCCTTGGAACCATACGAGTAAGCTCTTCCTTCTCTTAGAGCCTTTCTTACCAATTCCAACCCAAGGGAAAGTTATTTGAGTTTGAACGAGATTATGTTCACCTTAGATCTAAGTCGTTCTCATTTGTTTTGGGAGGATTCGTTCACGTATACTGAGACGAGATGATTTAGGTAGGTGTTTTGATGTTTATTTTCAACTATTGTGTTGAAATTGTGTATCTTTGTGATTTGCGCCGATGATTTGGGTGTCATATGGATGAGGCCTTTGCTGAAATGATATCTATAATTGAGTAGGTAATCTAATGATAAGTTTATACTACTCTTTGGGATCACTACATGGATCCAGGACTACCCCAGGGGTGCGTTCTTCTGTTTATCCATTTGGCTATGATACCCGAGGGTATGCCATGATTATATTGTGAATTTAATTTTATTGACAGAAAGTTTATATAAATTTTTGTTTATGCTTTGGGCTTATCCTGGTTCTATTAGCGTGAGGGCAATGTTTTACTTAGCCGGAGGGCAGCGTTCTATTAGCTTGAGGGCAGTGATTGGTTGGCCTGAGGGTAAACTTTATTTATGACTGAGGGTAGTGATTTCTATTATTGAGGGCAATATCATGTATTCCTAAGGACAATGATCACTATGCCTGAGGGAAATCAGACGTGGGTATTGATTCTGTTACCCGAGGGTAAGGATATTATGTCTGAGGACACGACTATTTAGAATGACTTTCTATTTGGTACCTGAAAATCCAAAGCACAAACTTACATGAGATAAAAATAATTAAAAATGACAAGGAAAACTGGTATTGATTGTTACTTTTGAGTACTTACTAGTTTGCTGTATTTACATTCGCACACTACTGTTGCACTTTTTCACTGACAGTTGGGCATGAGCCTTTGGTGGGTGCCTACTATAATTTATTTCTCGCACACTATTTGGGTCATGTCTTCGACCGAAACAGACTATATTGTTGTAGGTGTCGATAGGGGCAAGAGTCCCTATATAAGTACATGATTGTATCAGAGAAGTAGGAGAGCATGGGACCGAGCTTTGTCTTGCGATGGTGCTATGTTTTGTTTACTCAGCTTTGTTTTATTTGTTATGTCTAGTACTTGAGTTGTATTGTATTGTATTGTAGTGTATCAAGTTCTGGATGCTGTCATTGAATTAGTGACATGTTGCATCTTTATATATATGACTACTGTTTCTCTTTTACTTCAGTTTCCCTTTTCAGTTGTATATGGTTTACTTCTTCTTCAATTATATGTTACTTCTTTTTTCCGCTGTGCTACACTTTGAAAAATGAGGGCATAGATTCCCCACTATCTGACCAAGGCCCTCACTACTATTCGGTATCCTTTGGCATTTGGGGAAATGTGCTTGAGGTCATGTGACCAACTGGGTTCGGGGCACCCGTTGTGTGGCACCTGGATCCGGGACGTTACAGGTTTTTGCTATTTTGAGCAAATGGTTTAGGGTTTTTTTGTGTTGATCATTTAGGATATTTTGAGGCTATGGTTTAGTGTTTTTTGGGGATGAAAGTTTTGGGCGGTTTTAACCTAAGGGGTTCGGATTTTGTTGGGATGATGGTTTAGGGTGATTCGTGATGATGGTTTAGGGTTTCTTTTGGTCATAAGGTTTAGGGTTTTGAGGGGAGAAGGTTTTGAATTTTTGGGGCTTAGGGTTTTTGGTTTGTTAGGTAAATGGGTTTTTGGTTTTTTGGGGCTGAGTTTTAAGGTGTTTTTATCATAAGGGTTTAGGGTTTTGGGGGGATAAGCATTCATTATTTCTTGGGGATGAGGGTTTAGGGATTTTTTTGGGATGATCATTTAGAGTTTTTTGGGACTGAGGGTTGATGGTTTTTTGTGGTTGAGGGTTTAGGTTTTTCTAGGGATGGGGTTTTTGGGTTTTTTAAGGTTTGGGATGAGTTTTTTAGGTTGTGGGTTTAGGTTATTTTTTGGACATAGTGTTTACATTTTTTTGGACTAAGGGTTTATTGATTTTTGTGGATGAGCGATTACGGTTATTTGTGGACAAGGGAATATGTTTTTTTGGGAATAAGGGTTGAAGGTTTTCTTGGGAAGAGAGTTGAGGGTTTTTTGGAGATGAGGTTTGAGGATTTTTTAGAGCCGAGGATTGGTTTTTTTTGGGTGCTAGGCTTTAATGTTTTTGGATCAGGGTAGAGGGTTTTTTTAGGGATGAGGTTTGTAGTGTTTTTTGGAGATGAGGGTTACATTTTTTGGGGGATTAGGATTTAGTGTTTTTGGGGATGAGGGTTTAAGGGGTTATTTTTTATGAGGGTTTAGGGTTTCATGGGCATAAGGGTTTAGGATTGTTTTATGAGTAATTTGTGTTTTAGGCTTAGGGATTGGTTTTTTAGGGGGTTAACAGTTTGGGGGGTTTTTGGGCCAAGGGTTCATGGTTTTTTCGGGTTGGGGTTGAGGGTTTTTAAGGATAAGGGTTTCGGGTTTTTTGGGGTTATGGGTAGAGGGATTTTTGGGGATGAGTGATTAGGGTTTTTTTTGGGACAATGGTTTAGAGTTTTTTTGGGTCTACGAGTTTAGGGTTTTTTAGGGCCAAGGGTTCATGGTATTTAGGGCTGATGGTTCTGGGTTTTTAGGACTGATGGTTGGGGTTTAATAGGGATTTGGGTTGAGGGATTTTTTGACCGAGGGTTTAAGGTTTTTTTGGGGTAGAGGGTTTATAGTTTTTAGGTTGGTGGTTTAGGGTTTGTTGGTGCTGAGGTTTTAGGGTTTAGGGTTTGGAGGATTTTAGATGAGTGTTTAGGGTGTTTTGGGGATGTGGGTTTTCTGTTTTTTGGGGGTTAAGGTTTTATGTTTTTTTTGGGAATGAGGGTTTAGATTTTTGGGGGCTGAGGTAATATGTTTTTTATGGCTGATGGATTAGGGTTTCAGAGGGTTGAGAGTTAGGGTTTTTTGGGGCCGAGAGATCAGTGTTTTTTGGGATGAGGGTTCAGGGTGTTTTGGTGATGAGGGTTTAGTGTTTTTGGGATGAGGGTCTTGGCTTTTTTGGGGTGAAGGTTTTTGGATTTTTTATGGCGGAGGTTTGGTGGTTTTTTAGGAATGAGTTTTTAGTGTTTTTTTTGGGATAGAGGGTTTAACTATTTTATGGATATGAGAGTTTATTTTTTTTTTCTGAGTGTTTATACTTTTTTGGGGTTGAGTGCTTAGGGTATTTTGGGCTAAAATGTTTTTGTTTTTTGGGGGATGGGGATATAGGGTTTTTTAGTGTTGGGGGTTTAGGGATTTTTCGGGTATGGGTTTAGGGTCTTTTTGGGCTGAGGATTTATTGTCTTATTTGGATGAGGGTTTAAGGTACAATGGGCCTGGGGATTTAGGGTTTTATAGGGATGATGGATCAAGTATTTCTACAGCTAATGGTTGATGTTTTTCTAGGCTTGAGGGATAGGTTATTCTAAGGATGACGGGATAGGGTTTCTTACAACTAAGTGTTTTTGGTTTTTTTGGAAGTGAGGGTTTAGGGGTTTCAAGGGTTAATGGTTTACGGTATATGAGTTTGAGTGTTTGAGGGTTTTTAGGGATGAGTGTTTATGGTTTTTTGGATGGTGGTTTAGGGTTTTTTGGGGCTAATTATTTAATGTTTTTTGTTGCCAAGGGTATAGGGTTTTTAAGATTGAAGGTTTATATTTTTTATGCGTGTTTAGGGTTATTTTGGGATAAGGGTTTTGTGTTTTTTTGGGGCTGAGAGTTTTGAGTTTTTTGGGGCAAATGTTTTATGATTTTTGGGGGCTGAGGATTTAGGGTTTTTTGGTATAATGGTTTTGTGTTTTTTAGGGGCTGAGAGTTTTGGGTTTTTTGTGGCAAATGGTTTATGTTTTTTTGGGGGTGAGGATTTAGGGTTTTTTGGGATAATGTTTTAGAGTTTTTTTAGTCATGGTTTTAGGGTTTGTTATAAATGAGAATTTTTAAATTTTTTGGGACTAGGATTCAGGAATTTTTGGAGATCAATATTTAGGGTTTTCTGGTGCTGTCGATTTTGGATTTTTTTGGTGATTATGGATTAGGAATTTTTAGGGTTGTGGGTTTTGTATTTTTTTATGACTGGGGATTTAGGGTTTTTTGGATATGAGTTTTTAGTATTTTTGGGGGTTTAGGGTTGAGGGTTTTTTGGATTTAGAATTTTTTTCTTTGGTTAATGGTTTTAATTTTCTTTTTGATGGGGTTCTAGGTTTTTTAGGGTCGTGGGTTTAGGGTTCTCTTGAGCTCAGGGTTTAGATTTTCTAGGGGGTTAATAGATTATGGTTTTCAGAGGCTGAGGGTTTAGGGTTTTTTGGGGATGTGGGTTTAGTGATTTTGGAGAATTAGGGTTTAGATTTTTTTTGGTATTAGGGATTCATGATTTTTAGGGATAAGGGTTTTGGGATTTGGGGGGATGATGCTTTAGGGGTTTCGGGGCTGAGGGTTTAGGGTTTTGGGATAATGGATTATGTTTTTTTGGGGAGGAGCATTTATGTTTTAAGGGGGTTGATGGTTATGGTTTTTTGGGTAGAGAGTATGTTTTTTGGGGCTGGGGATTTAGGGTTTTTGGGCTAAGGGTTCAGGGTCTCTTAAGGTAGTGGGTTTAGATTTTTTTGGGATGAGTGTTTATGGAATTTTATCTATGATGTTTTGGAGATTTTCTGGGATGATGGTTTATGTTTTTTTGGGGGTGGTGGTTTAGTGTTTTTTAGAGATCAGGGTTTCGCGGTTTTGGGGGTGGAGTTTTTAATTTTTTTAGGATAAATAGTTTTGGGTTATTTGTATTTGAGGGTTTTGGGTTTAGGGGGGATGCAAGATTAGGGATTTTTAGGGCTGATGATTTAGGGTTTTTTGGGGTTGAGGGTTTATGGTTTATAGTGGATGAGGGTTTAGGGTTCATTGGGGGAAAGATTTTAGGGTTTTGTAGTGTTGAGGGTTTAGGTTTTTAAGGCTAAGGTTTTAGGGTTTTTTTAGGTTGAGGGTTTTAGATTTTTTGGGGTTGAGTGTTTATTGTTTTTGTGGGCTGGGGGTTTATTGATTTTTGGGGCTTATGGTTTAGGGCTTTTGTGGGGTGAGGGTTTAAGAGTATTTGGGATAAGGGTTTAGGGTCTTTTTTGAATTGAGGTATTATGCTTTTTTGGGCTTGAGGGTTTACAGTTTTTTGGTAATAAAGGTTTATGATTTATTGGGACTGAGGATTTTGGGTTTTCTAGGACTGAGGGTTTTGGGTTTTTGAGAATGACAGTTTTAGGTTTTTTGGGGGATGAGACTTCATGGTTTTTTTGGGATTGGGGTTTAGGGTTTCTTGGGGATGGGGATGTTGTGTTTTTTGGGTGGTTGGGTTGGGGTTTTGGGGGTTGAGGGTTTTAAACTTTTGGGGATGATGGTCTAGGCGTTTTGGTGGAAGTGGTTTTAGGATTTTTTGAGGATAACAGTTTATTATTTTTTGGGGATACTTGTTTTGAGATTTTTTTGGCAAATTGTATTTTAGTTTTTTAGGGTTACAATTTAATTGGTTTGGATATGTGGGGTTAGGGTTTTGGGGGAAAAGGTTTTAGTGTTTTTTGGGGTTGTGGGTTTAGATTTTTTATTCATGCTAAGGGTTAATGGTTTTTTGGGGTAGATGGTTCTAGGATTTTAGGGTTGTGAGTTCGGGGCTTTTTGGCTAATTATTCAATGTTTTTTTGGGGTTGATGGTTTTTGTGGAGTGGGTGTGGGGATTTTTTGGGATTAGGGTTCAGGGTAATTTTTATACAAGTGTTCATTATTTTTTGGGTCTAAGGGTTTCAGGTTATTTGGGGTTAAGGGTAATGGGTTTTTGGGGCTTAGGGCTGAAGGTTTTTTAAGATATGAGGGTTGAGGGTTTTTTGGGGATCAGGGTTGAGGGTTTTTTGTGGATGAGGGTTGAGTTTTTTTAGGTGATGGGTTTGAGGGTTTTTGGGGTGAGGGTAAAGGGTTTTTTGGGGGATGATGGTTGGGGTCTTTTAGCCAGGAGGGTTTAGGATTTTTTCGGGATATGGGTTTAGTGTTTTGGGGGTTGATGGTTTATGAGTTATTTAGGATAAGGGTTTAGTGTTTTTTGGGGGATGAGGGTGTATGAGTTTTTTGGGATGGGGGTTTGGTGGTTTTGGGGATTAGGGTTTAGAGATTCTTGGGGATGAGGGTTCAACAGGGTTGGGTTACGAGTATATGAATTTTTGGGGGATGAGATTTTATGGTTTTTGGGGATGAGGATTTAGGTTTTTGGAGGTTAATGGTTGAGTGTTTTTTGGGATGAGGGTTTAGGAATTTTTTGGATGATATTTCTGGGATTTTTTGTGTGAGGCTTCAGGTTTTTTGAGGGATGAGGGTTTAGGGTTTTTCGATCCTGGGGTTCATTGTTTTTTTCTTGAGGGTTGAGTGTTTTTGAGGGATTAGGTTTGGGTGATTTTTTTCAGCTAGAAGTTTATGGTTTTTTAGGACGCAGGGTTTAGGTATTTTTGGGTCTAAGGTTTAAAGGTTTTTTAATGATAAGTTTTTAATGAATTTTTAGGTAGAGGGTTTAAGGGTTTTTGGGGATAAGGGTTTAGGGATTTTTGGGACTGGGGGTTTAGGGTTTTTTGGGCATGTTCATTTAGGGTTTTTTGGAGATGGTGGTTTAGGTTTTTTCAGGGATGAAGGTTTTTTTTGGGGTTGAGTGAATTGGGTTTTGGGGGTGAGGGATTTGGTTTTTTTGGGACATAGGTTTTAGGTTTTGGGGGGTTATGGATAAATGTTGTTTTTGGGATGATGGTTTAGTATTCTTTGGTGCTATGGGTTTAGGTTTTTTGGGTATGGGGGTTTACATTTTTTTGGAGCTAATTGCATAGAGTTTTTTAAGGATGGGGATTTAGGTTTTTTTGGGGATGATATTTTAGAAATTTCTGGGGATGAGTGTTTAGGGAACGTTTGGGCTAAGGTTTTATGGATTTTTGGGAATGAGGGTTTAGGGTTTCGTGCGGTTTTTTGAATAGGGTTTTTTATAAGAGTTTAGGAACTTTTAGGGCCAAGGATTTATGTTTTTGTAGGTATGATGGTTTATGGTTTTATGGGCCTAAGGTTTTATGGATTTATGGGGCTAAGGGATTAGGGTTTTTTGGGGCTATAGGATGTGGTTTTTCTATGAATGAGTGTTAGGGTTTTCTGGTTCTTATGAATTAGGTTTTCCAGGGGATATAAGTTTAAGGTTTTATAGGGATTAAGGTTTAGGGTTTTGGGGGGTTGAAGGTTTTTGTGTTTTGGGGCTCAGTGTTTTGAGTTTTTTTGGTTGTGCATTTAAGGTTTTCTTGGGATAATGGTTTATTATTTTATGGGGATGCATTTTTTATGTATCATAGGGATTAGTATTTTGAGTAAAATAGGGTTTAGGGTTTAAGAATATTTTTGACTCATGATTGAGGTTTTTATGTGGTAATGGATTATGGTTTTATAGGGAAGAAGGCTTATTTTTTTCATGGTCTTTGGATTTAGGGTTTTTATGGCCAAGGGTTAAGGGTTTTATGGGGATAAGGGTTAATAGTTTTTTGGGGATGTGGGTTTATGGTTTCTTATGTATTTGGATTTAGGTTTTTCTAGAGAATATGGTTTATGGTTTTCTAGGGATAAGGGTTTATGGTATTCTAGGGATCATGGTTTAGGTTTTTTTAGGGATTAGGGTTTTTTGGTGATGATGGTTTTGGGTTTTCTAAGGCTGTGGGTTTACGGTTTTCTCGTGTTGAGGGTTTAGTGTTTTCTAGGGGTGACAAATTAGGGTTCTATAGGGCTAAGGGTGTAGGGTTTTTTGGGGATGAGGCTTTAGGGTTTCTGATGATGATTACATAGGGATTTCTGGGGATGAGGATTTAGTGTCTCATAGGGTTGAGGGTTTCTGGTTTTTAAGGGCTCTGGGTTTAGGATTTTCTAAGAATTAGGGTTTATGTTCGTATGTGGATAAAAATTTACATTTTATATGGTTGAAGGTTTAGGTTTTCTTTGGCTTAGGGTTTAGAATTTTCTAGGGATATGGGTTTTGGTTTTCCTATGGCTCATGGATTTGGTTTTTCATGGGCTCATGGATTAGGTTTTTTGGGGGCTCAGGGTTTAGAGTTTTCTAGGGATCAGAGTTTTGGGTTTTTTACCGAGATTTTTAGGTTTTTTAGGGCTAAGGTTTTAGGTTTTTCTTGGGCTCAGGGATTAAGGTTTTCTGGGACTAAGGGGTTAATGATTTCAAGGGATGAAGGGTTAGAGTCTTCTATGGATGAGGGTCTAGGGTCTTTTGGGAAAAGGGTTTAGGGTGTCTTGGGGAAGTGTGTTTAGGTTTTTATAAGGTTGAGGGTTATGATTCTTATGGGGATGAGGTTTTATAATCTTATAGGGATGATTGTTTAGGGTATCTTGGGGCGATGCATTTCAGGTCTTTTTGGGAAGAGGGTTTAGGGTTTTGTAGGGGTTTTGGGTTATGGTTTTCTAGGGATAAAGGTTTAGGGTTTTCTATGCCTAATTGTTTAGTGTTTTCTTGGGCTGTGGTTTTAGGGCATTCAGGGGATGAAGGTTTAGGCTTTTATGTGGTTTATTGTTAATGTTTTTATGTGGATGAGTGTTGAGGGTTTCTTATAGATGATGGTTTTCAGTATTATAAGACTGATGGTTTAGGGTTTTCTAGGGTTTAGTGTTTTCTATAGTTGAATACTAAGGGTTTTATGGGGCTGAGGGTTTAGTGTTTTCTAGGGATAAGGGTCTGGGGTTTCTCTAGATAAGGGTTTAAGGTTTTCTCTGGATATGTTTTTATAGTTTTTTTGGGAATAGGGTTTATGATTTTCTCATAATAACGATTTATGGTTTTCTAGGTCTAAGAGTATAGGGTTTTCTTGTGCCGGGGTTTTAGAGTTTCCTAATTCTTGGAGTTTTAGGGTTATTCTGGGATGAGGTTTTAGGGTTTTCTAGGGAAGAGGGTTTTGTGGTTTCTAGGCCTGGGGATATAGGTTTCTCAAGGGATAAGGGTTAAGGTTTTTCTAGGGATGAGGGTTTAGGGTTTTTTGGAGATGGGGGTGTAGGTTTTAGGGGGGATGAGGTTTTAGGTGTTTATTGGGATGAGGGTTTATGATTTTATAGGGATGAAGGTTTAGGGTTTTATTGGGCTTAGGGTTCAGGGTTTTCTACAGTTGAGAGATGTGGAGTTCCTTGAGTTGATTTTGTTTGGTTTTTTACTGGTTAAGGGTTTAGGGTTTCCTAGGGTTGAAATATTAGGTCTTTCTGGTGTTGAGGGTTTATTTTTTTCTTTGGATGATTGTTTAGGGTTTTCTTGGGATGATTTTTATGGTTTTATAGGGCTTAGAGTTTAGGTTTTTCTAGGGGTGAGGGTTTTTGGTTTTTTAGGGTTGAGGGTTTAGGGTTTTTTAACGATGAGGTTTTAGGGTTTTCAATGGATTAGAGTTTATATATTTCAAGGGATGAGGTGTTTTTTAGGAATGAGGGTATTGGGTTTATTGGGGCTGATACATTAGAGTTTTCTAGGGCTAGTGGTTTATAGTTATTAAGGGCTGGGGGGTTTTCTGTTTTCAAGGCATGATGCATTAGAGTTTTTTGGGGCTATGGGTTTGTGGTTTTATGGGGTTTCGGGTTTTTGTTTTCAATGACTTATGTTTTAGGGTTTTCTTGGGATTATGGTGTAGGGATTACTGGTATGAGGGTTTATGGGTTTCTAGGGATGAGTTATTTTTGGATTTTCTATGGTTTAAGGTTTAGGGGTTTTTGGGACTGAGGGTTTCTGGGGTTCTGTGGCTGAGGGTTTAGGGTTTTTTGGGACCATGGGTTTATGGTTTCTAGGGTTTATGGTTTAGGGTTAAAATTTTTCAGGATATGGGGAATTTAATTTTTTTGGAGGATTTGGGTTTAGGGGTTTGGGGGTTGTGGTTTTACTTTTTTTGGGCATGAGGGTTTAGTGTTTTTTGGTCTTAGGGTTTTTGGGAATGTGAGGTTGAGGGTTTAATGTTTTCTTTGGCTGAGGTTTTATAGATATATAAGGATTTGGGTTTAGGGGTTTTTAGGGTTGAGTTTTGTGGTTTTCTGGGGTTGAGGGTTTAGGGTATTCTAGGGATTAATGATTATGGTTTTTTTTGGATGTGGGTTTAGGTTTTTTTGGGGTTTGAGGGTTTGGGGATTTTTGGGTCTGAGTGTTTTCGTTTTTTTAAGTCTAAGGGTTTTGTATTTTTTGTGGGTGAGGGTATTGAGTTTTTCGGGATACAGGTTTAGTTTTTTTTATTGCAATGGTTTTAGTGTTTTATTGGGATGATAGTTTATGGTTTTTTGGGGCCAAGAATTTTGGTTTTTTTGGGAATTAGGATTTTTTTCAATTGATATTTTAGTGTTTTTTATGGATGAGGATTTAGTGTTTTTTAGGGTTGAGGTTTTCGGTTTTTTTTGGGCTGTGGGTTGAGATATTTTTGAAGATGGTGTTTAAGTTTTTTGGGGTTGGTGGTTTAGGGATTTTTCAACCTTAGGGCTTTGGGTTTTTTGGTTCTGAGGGTATTGAAATTTTTACTAATTATTAGTTATGGATTTCTAAGGATGTGGATTTGGGGTTTTTTGTAGATGAGGTTTTAAGTATTTTTGGGTTATATAGTTTATGGTTTTTTTGGGTTTAGGGTTTAGGGTGTTTTTGGGACTAAGGCTTAGGTTTTTTTGGGATGAGGGTTTTGTTCTTTTTTAAGGATGAGAGATTTTGGTTTTTTGGGGAAGAGGGTTTAGTGTTTTTTTGGGACGTAGGCTTTAGGTTTTTTTGGGATAAGGTATTTTTAGTTTTTATGGATGAGAGATTATTGTTTTTTGTGGATGTGGGTGTAGGGTTTCTTAGGGCTGAGAGTGTTGGTTTTATGTGGGAAAATATTTTAGAGTTTTTTTAAGGTAGAGGTTTAGGTATTTTTAGGGACGAGGGTTAAGGATTTTTGGAGATATGGGTTTAGTATTTCTGGGGATGAGGGTTTTAGGTTTCTTAGGGATGAGAGTTATGTGGTATATGGATTAGGGTGTTTGGGGGCTGAGGGTATAAGGTTATTTTGTGGTTGAGGATTAATTGTCTTTTAGGGATGAGGGTTTATGTTTTTTTGGGGATGGGGGTTCATTTTTTTTGGTTATGTAGGATTAGGGTCTCTGGGGGATAATATTTTAGGTTTTTTTGGGATGATGGTTTAGGTTTTCTTTGGGATGAGGTTTTATAGGTTTTTGGAGATGAGGGATTATGGATTTTGGGGATGACGTTTTAGTGTTTTTTGGGGGATGAGGGTTAGGTTTTTTTTTTTGAGGATTTAAGTTTTTTTGGGGTTGAGGGTTTAGGGTTTTTTCAAGTTGAGTGTATAGTGTTTTTTTGGGTGGAAGGATTAGGGTTTTTTGGGGCTAATGGTTTAGGGTTTTTCGGGGGATGTGGGTCTAGGGTTTTTTTTGGGTTGACATTTCAATGTTTCTTGGGGATGACTTTTTAGGGTTTTTAGGGGATTAGGGTTTAGGGATTATGGATTTTTGGGGGATGAGGGTTTATGGTTTTTTGGTGCCAAGGGACTTTGGTATATTAATGCGTAGCGTCTCAGGTTTTTCGAGGAAGTGGGTTTAAGGTTTTGTGGTGACCAGGGTTTAAGTTTTTTTTAAGCTAATGGTTTATGGTATTTTGGGTTGGAGGATTCAAGGTTTTTTGGGGTGAGGGTTTAGGGTTTTTTTGGGGATGGATGGTTTATGGTTATTTGTGGTTGATGATTTATGTTTTCTTGAACCAATAATTTAATATTTTTTTGGATCAGAGTTTATGATTATTTGGGTTTGAGGGTTTAAGGATTTTTGGAACTGAGGTTTATGGTTTTTTACGAGTGAGGGTTTGGGGATTTTTTGGGGGGTTGAGTATTTAGAGGTGAGTGTTTAAGATTTTTTTGAGAATAGGGTTTTGGGTTTTTTTGTGAATATGGGTTTGAGTTTTGGGGGTATTTGGGTTTTGGGAGTTTGTTTAATATGTTTTAGGGATTTTGGGGTAGAGGTTTGAGTATTATTTTTTGGGACTAAGGGTTTAGTGTTTTTTGGGGATAAGGGATTTGTGTTTTTGGGGGATATGGGTTTTGGTTTTTTGGGGTTTATATTTAAGGGTTTTTTGGGATGAGGGTTTACGGTTTTACGGGATAAGATTTCAGGTTTTCTAGTGCTGAGGGTTCGGGGTTTTTTCTTAGGTCTATGGGTTTAGAGATTCTTGGGGTGAAGGTTGAGGGTTTTTTGGGGGATAAGGGTTTAGGGTTTTTTCGAGAATTGTGTTCATAATTTTTTTAGGCTAATGGTTTTGTGTTTTGGGGTTGAGGGGTCGGGGATTTTGGGGTTATGGGTTCATGGTTTTGGGGGCTGAGATTTTAGGGTTTTTTGGGCTAAGGGTATATGGTTTTTTAGGGATGAGTGTTTAGGGTTCTTTGGGGATGGTGTAGAGTGTTTTATGAGGCTATGTGTTGCTAGATTTTTGAGGAAGAGAGTTGAGGATTTTTTTGGGTCTAAGGGTTAATGGTTTTTTTGTTAAGGGTTTATTTGTTTTGGGGAAGATAGTTTAGGGATTTGGTGGCTTAGGGTTTCGATTTCCTAGTCTAACAGTTTAATGGTTTTTTAGCCTAGGTGTTTAGGGATTCTTTGGGCTAGGGATTGACGGATTTTTGAGGCTGAGGGATTAGGGTTTTTTGGGGTTGAGTGATTTTTTGGGCTAGGGGTTTAGATTTTTTTTGGGGGGGGGGGGTGATGAGGGATTAGGGTTTTCTGTGGACAAGGGTTCAGGGTTTCTTGGGGTTGAGGGTTTAGTGTTTGGTGGCCTAGGTTTTAGGGTGTTTTCGCTTGTTTTTTGAGGGTTTTTTGGGGTGATGGTTTGACTATTGTTTTGGGGGGATGAGAGTTTAAGGTTTTTTGGAACTCAAGATTTAGGTTTTTTGGGGCTCAAAACATAATGTTTTTAGGGATGAGGTTTTAGGGTTTTGGGGTAGAGGTTTTAAGGTTTTTTTAGGGGAGAGGGTTTAGAGTTTTTTGGGGACGAGGGTTTAGGGTTATTTTGGGCGAGGATATTAGGGTTATTTGGGCTGAGTGTTTAGGTTTTCTTGGGGATAAGGGTTTTATGTTTTTTCATTCTAAGGGAACAAAATTTTTTGGTGTTGGGGGATTAGTGTTTTTTTGGGGTTGGGGGTTTAGGGTTTTTTGTTGATGAGGGATTAGTTTTTTGGGGGATATGGGTTTAGTGTTTTTTGGGTCTATGGGTTTAAGATTTTGTGAGATGAAGTTTTATATTTTTTTGGGGTTGAGGGTTTAGTATTTTTTGGGGATTTTGTTTAGGGTTTTCTAGGTCCAGAGTTTTAGTGTTTTGGGGTTGAGGAATTATGGATTTTTGGGGATGAGGGTTTAGTGTTATTTAAGAATAGGGTTTAGGTGTTTTTTGGAGCAGAGTGTTTAGGATATTTTGGGGCTAAGGGTTTATTGATTTTTTGGGATGAGGGTTTAATGTCTTTTGGGGATGAGAGTTTAGGATTTTTGTGGATGAGGTTTGGGGACTTTGGGGATTTAATGTTTTATGTGGATGAGGGTTTAACGTTTTATGGTTATAGGGGGTATAGGGTTTTATGGGGTTAATGGATCTAGGTTTTTAGAGATAAGAGTTGGGGGTTTTCAACACAAAGGGTTTAACTTTTTTTAGGGATGAGGGTTTAGTGTTTTTGGGGGATGATGGTTTTCTAGGGTTCATGGTTTAGGGTTTTCTAGTTTTTAGGTTTTAGGGGTTTTGGGGGATGAGGGTTTAGTGTTTTCTTAGAAAAGGGGTTTATAATTTTATGGGGTCCGGGGATTAGTGATTTCTGGGAATGTGGTTTTAGTGTTTTTTTGGAATGAGGGTTTAGGGTGTTCTAGGGATTATGGTATAGGGTTCTATAGCTTTGAGTTTTTAGGGGTTTTTTGGGATAATGGTTTAGTGCCTTCTTGGGAAGAGGTTACGGTTTTATGGGATTTACAAATTAGTGATTTTTTGGAAAGTGGTTTTAGGGTTTTTTAGGGATGAGGGTTTAGAGTTTTCTAGGCCCGAGTCATTTGGTAATTCTTGGTCTAAGGGTTTAGGTTTTTTATTGATGATGGTTTAGGATTTTATGGGGATTAGTGTATAGGTTTTTAGAGTGCTCAAGATTTAGCGTTTTCTAGTGATCCGGGTTTATGATTTTTTAGGGATCAGGGTATTGGGTTTTCTGAGGATCATAGTTTAAGTTTTGGGGGGCTCGGGGTTAAGGGAATTTTAGGGATCATATTTTAGAGTCTTCTAGTAATGAGGGTTTAGAATTTTTAAGTGCTCAGGGTTTATGTTTTTAGGGGTTATTGGTTTAGGTTTTTCTAGGGCTGAGGGTTCATGGTTTTCTATGTGTGAGGGTTTAGGGTTTTCTTGGACTGTGGGTTTAGGGTTTTCTAGGGATGAGAGTTTTTTGTTTTATGTGTTTGAGGTTATATTTTCTTCTAGGGTTTAGGGTTTATGGTTTTCTAGGGATTACGGTTTAAGGCATTCCAGATCTCAGGATTTAGGGATTTTCAATGATCAGGGTTTAGGGTTTTATAGGGTTGATAGATTAGGGTTTTATAGGGATGAAGGTTTTAGGATTTCCTAGGATGAGGGTTTATATTTTTCTAGGGAATAGGGTTTAGGGTTTCTAGGGCTCATGTTTTACGGTTTTCTTGTGTAGTGGTTTTTGGGTTTTCTAGGAATGAGGGTTTAAGGCATTTTCATGCGAGGGGTTTAATGTTTTCAGGGGGAAAGGGATTATAAATTTTTTGGGGCAGGTTTAGTGTAATCTTAGAATAAGGGTTTAAAGTTTTCTAGTGATGTGGGATTACAGTTTTCTTTTGCCAATGTAATATTTTTTTGGTAGAAATTTTAGAGTTTTCTATGGTGAAGGATTTGGGGTCTTCTGGGGATCATGGTTTCAGTTTTTTTGAGTGATTAGGGTTTAGAGTTTTCTAGGACTCAAAGATAATGGTGTTCTAGGGATTAGGGTTTAGTGTTTATGGGGCTCATTGTTTAGGGTTTCAGGGGCAGAGGGTTTAGGTTTTTCTAAGGATCATGGTTTAGGGATTTATATGGCTAAGGTTTTAGGGATATCGAGGGCTAAGTGTTTAGTTTTTTCTAAGGAATATATTTTTGGGTTTTATGGGGCTAAGGGTTTATAGACTTCTGAGAATGAGGGTTTAGGTTCTTCTAGGTCTAGGGGGTTAGGTGTTTTGGGGATGATGGTTTAGGTTTTTCTTGGAATTAGATTAAGTGTCTTCTAGTGATGATGTTTTATGGTCTTTTGGGGATAAGGGTTTAGTGTCTACTGGGGATGAGGTTTTGGGGTCTTTTAAGGAAGATATTTTAGGGTTTTTTTAGGATAATTGTTTATTTATTTCTTTGGATGAGGGTTTAGGGTATTCAGTGGATGAGGGTTTGTGGTTTTCTCAGGCATTGTTTTTCAAATATTCTAAGGATAAGGATTTTTGGTTTCTAGGGATGAGTGTTTATGGTTTATGGGGATGATGTATTAGTGTTTTATAGGTTTTATGGTTTAGGGTTTCTAAGGCTTAGGGTTTACTTTTTTTGGGGGTTTAGGGTTTAGGTTTTCTGGTGATAATATTCTAGGGTTTTATAAGGATGAGGATTTAGTATTTTGGGGTCTAAGGGTTTAGGGTTTTCTTAAGATTGGGGTTTATGGTTTACTGGGGTTATGTGTTTATGGATTTATAGGGCTGAGTGTTTATGATTTTTTGGGTCTAAGTGTATTTGGATATTTATGAATGATGGTTTATGGTTTTTTGATGATGGGTTTTTAGGTTTTTTTGGGATATGGTTTAAGGTTTATTTTTGAATGACGGTTTATGGTTTTATGGGTGTGAGGGTTTAGGTGTCTCTAGGGATAGATGTTACGGTTTTTGGGGATTAGAGTTTATGTTTTTTTGGGATGATGGTTTAATGTTTTATATGAATGGGGTTATAGGGTTTTGGGGGGATGATGGTTTACAGTTTTCTACAGATCAAGGTTGAGGGTTTTCTAGGGATGAGGGTTTGGGATTTTCTAGGATTGAGTATTCAGGGTTTTCCAGGGTTTCGGGTTATGAGTTTTCTAGGGATGATATTTTTGGGTTCTTAGGGGTGAGGTTTAGGGTTTTCTTGGGTAGGAATTGAGGTCATTTGTCGTTGAAGTTTTAGGGTTTTCTTGGGGAAAGTGTTTAAGGTTTTCAAGGACTGAGAAATTAGTGATTATTATGACAATGAGTTTTGGGTTTTTAAGGGATGATGGTTTACAGTTTTCTAGTTTTGAGGGTTTTGTTGTTATGGTGGATGAGGATTTAAGGATTTTAGGGGATGAGGGTTTAGGGTTTTTTAGGCTAATGGTTTAGAGTTTTATGAGGAAGAGTGTTTAGGGTTTTTTGGGAGATAAGGGTCTAGGGTTTTCTAGGGATGAGGGTTTTCTAGGTATGAGGGTTTTGGGGGTCTTTTAGGGTGAGGGTTTAGTGTTTTCTTGGGTTGAGGGCCAATGTTTTTCTAGGGATGAGGGTTTTGGGTAATCAAGGTATAATGGTCTAGGGTATCATGGGTTTTATGGTTTTATAAGGATAAGGGTTTAGTGTTTTTTCGGGATGAGGGTTTAAAATGTTTAGGGCTTAAGGGTTTATGGTATCTGTGCTTTAGGTTTTAGGGTTTTTAATTCTGAATGTTTAGTGTTTTGTTAGGATGAGGGTTTAGGGTGTTTTCTGGGGAAAAGGTTTTTGGGTTTTTTGGGGGAATATGGTTTAGGGTTTCTTAGGCATGATGTTTTTTGGGTTTTTTAGGGATGATGGATTAGGGTTTTTTGGGTATGACAGTTTTGGGGTTTTTTAGGGATGAGGGTTGAAGGTTTTTGTTGCTTAAGAGTTTAGGGTATTTTAGGGCTGAGTGTTTACAGTTTTTTAGGTCTGTGGTTTTTGGGTTTTTTTGTGGATGGGGGTTTTTTGTTTTTTGTTGATGAGGATTTAAGGTGTTTTGTGGATGAGGGTTTGGGATTGAAAGGTCTTAGGTTTTAGGTTTTTTTTAGTGATGTAATAGGGTTTTTGGTGATTATGTATTATATATTTTTACTTCTATGGGTTTAGTGATTTTGGTGGATGAGATTTTAGGGTTTGGGGGGATGACAATTTATGGTTTTTTGTGGATGAGGATTTTGGTTTTTTTGAATGGTTTTTTAGGTTTTTTGGGGATGAGGTTTTTTTGTGGATGAGGGTTAATGTTTTTTTGGGTATATAGGCATTGATTTTTTGGGGTTGAGGTTTTCTGTTTTTACGGGCTACGGGTTTAGTGATTTTTGAGGCCGAGGGCTTAGGGTTTTATAGAGACGAGGTTTTATGATTTTTTGGGGCTAAGGGTTTTGAGTTTTTTTGTGGCTGTGAGTTTCATTGTTTTTAGGGATGAGGGTTCAAGGTTTTTGGGGATTGATGGTTTCAGTTTTGGGGGTGCATTGGGTTTAGGGTTTTTGGGGATGTGGGTTTATGGTATTTTGGCGATGAGGGTTTAGGTTTTTTTAGTATTGGGAGTTTATGAATTCTCAAGGATAAAAGATATGGTTTTTTTGGGGGGTTGAGGGATTTTTTTGGAGGGGGGTTTTGGGTTTCTTGGGGATGAGTGTTTATAATTGTATGGGGCTGATGATTTATAGAATTTTGGGGTTGAGGGTTCAGGTTTTTTTGTGAGGAGTGTTTAGGGTTTTTTAGGGATGAGTGTCTAGGGTTTTTAGAGGTAAGGGTTTGGGGTTTTTTGTGGTTGAGTGTTTAGGGTTTCTTGTGGATGAGGGTTTAGTGTTTTTTGGGGTTGATAGTTTCGGGATTTTTAGGGGCTAGCAGTTTATTCATTATTGGGACAAAGGGTTTAGGTTTTATATGGGATGAGGGTCTATTGTTTTTTGTATATAAGGGTTTACGGTTTTTTGGTCTAAGGGTTTATGGTTTTTTAATGATGAAGTTTTATTGATTTTCGGGGAAAGGGTTTAGGGTTTTTGGGTTTTAGGGTTTATGGTTTTTAAGCTAAGGGGTTTGGGTTTTTTTGGAATGGGTGTTTAGGGATATTTGGTGGTGAGGGTGATGGGTTTTTTGGGATTGAGGGTTTATGGTTTTTAGGATTGAGGGTTCAGGTGTTTTTGGGCCTGAGGGTTTGGTGTTTTTTTGTTCTACATGTTTAGTATTTTTTGGTTTTGAGGGTTTACCATTTTTTTGGGAATGAGGGTATATGGTTTCTTTGGGATGAGGGTTGAAGGATTTTTTTTCTTAGTGTTTAGGGTTTATTGGGGCTAGGGGTTTATGGTTTTTTGGGGATTATGGTTTTGGGTATTTTTGGGCTGAGGGTTTGGGTTTTTGGTAGCTGAGGGTTTGGGGAGTTTGTGGATGAATGAGTAGGATTTTCTAGGGTAGAGTTGTTAGTGTATTTGGGGCTAATGTTTTGATGTTTTTTTGGGGATGATGGTTTTGTTTTTTTTCTTTGGGTTGTTGGTTCTTTTAGTGTGAGGTTTAAGGGTTTTGGGGGGATGAAGTTTTAGGGTTTTTTTGGGGAAAGTGTTTAGGGTTTTTTGGAGTTTAGAGTACAAGGTTTTTTGGGACTGGGGGTTTAGTGTTTTTTGGGGTAAAGGATAGAGGAATTTTTTTGCACTGAGCGTTTAGTTTTTTTTGGAACTGAGGCTTTAGGATTTTTGGGGATGAGGGATTAGGGTTTATTGGGTTTTGGGGTTGGGTGGTTTTAGGGATGTTGGTTCACATTTTTTAGAGGATAGGAATTAAGGGTGTTTTTGTTATGGGTTTATGGTTTTTTGTGAATGATGGTATAGGGTTCTCAAAATATAATGGAATATGGTTTTCTTGTGCTAATGGTTGAGGGTATTTTGTGGAATAGTGTTGAGGAGTTTTGGGGGCTGGGTGTTGAGTGTTTCTTGGTGAGAGGTTTGAGGGTTTTTTGGACTGAGGATAGAATGTTTTTTGGGGATTAGGTCTTAGTGCTATTTAGAGATGAGTGTTTATGTGTTGTTTACACTAAGGGTTAAGGGTTTTGGGGGATAAGTATTTAGGAGTTTTTGGGGCTGAGGGTTTAGGTTTTTGAGGCATAGAGTATAGGTGCTTTTTTGATTTGCAGTTTTAGATTTTTTAGGGGCTGAGGGTTGAGGGTTTTTTGGGGATAAGTGTTTTGGATTTTTTGGGGTTGATTTTTTTTGTGGATGAGAGTTTATAGTTTCTTGGTGATTATGGTTCATGGTTTTTTAGTATTGGGGTTCAAGGTTTTTTTTGGGATGGGGTTTTAGGGTTTTGGGGGACAAGGGTTCAGGGTTTTTTTTAGATTATTGAGGGGTTTTTTGGGGTTGAACGATGAGTGTTTTGTTGGGGTAGAGGGTTTAATGTTTTTTGCGGAAGTGGCTTTAGGGTATTTTGGGATGATAGATTAGGGGTTTTTGGAGATAATTTAGGGATTTTTGGAGCTGAGGGTTTAGTGTTTTTTGGGATAAGGGTTTAGGGGTTTTTTGGTCTATAGTTTTGGGTATTTTGGGAGCTGGGGATTTATATACTTTTGGGGATATGATTTTTGGTTTTTTGGGTATCAGGGTTCAATGTTCTTTGGGTATAAGTGATTAGGGGTTTTAAGGATGAGGGATTACTGTTTTTTAGAAATTATTTTAACATTTTATTGGGTATAAGGGATTATTGTTTTTTTAAGATGAGGGTTTAGGTTTTTTGGAGGATGAGGGTTGTGGGTTGTGGTTTTATGGGTTAAGGTTGTTCTGGAAGAGTTTTTAGTGTAATTTAAGGTGAGGGTTTATAGTTTTTTTGGGGGTTAGGTTTTTCTATTTTTAGAGGTTGGTGATTTAGGGTTTTTAAGGCTGAGGGTTTAGGGTATTTTTGGTATGAGCATTTAAGGATTTTAGGAGATTAAAGTTTATGGTTTTTTGGTATGAGGGTTCAAGGTTTTTGAAAATGAGGATTTAAGGTCTTCTAAGGATGGTAGTTTCATGTTTTATGGGCCTAATTGTTTTGGGTTTTATGTTGTCGATAGATCATGGTTTAATAATGCTGAGGTTTGATGATTTTCTAGTGCTAAGTGTTATGGTTTTCTATGGATGAGGGTTTGATGTTTTATAGGGCTGAGTGCTTAGGGTTTTCTTAGGATGAAGTTTAATGGATTTATAGGGTTGAAGGTTTTGGTTTTTTGGGATTTAGGGTTTAGGGTTTTCTATAGAAGTGTATTTTGGGTTTTTAGGGAATGAGGGTTTAGAGTTTTTTAGGGCTATAGTTTTGGGAATTTTTGGACCTCTGGATTTAGGGTTTTATGTGGATCCATGATTATTGATTTATAGGGCTCGTGCATTATTTTTTGGGTTAAATGGATTATGCTATTATGGGGCTGAAGGTTTAGGTTTTTCTTGGGCTGAGAGTTTAGGATTTTCTTGAGATGAGGGTTAAGGGTATTCTGGCCTTTAGGGTTTAGGGTTTTATTTTGATGAGTGTGTATGGTTTTTTAGGGTGGAGGTTTTTTTTTCTTTTGGGGCTCAAGGTTTTTGGTTTTCTTGGTTTCACGGATTAAGGTATTCTAGGTCTCAAGGTTTATGGTTTTTTGTGGTTCAGGGTTTAAGGTTTTATGAGGCATAGGTTTTTTGGTTTCTCAGGGATTAGGGTTTAGGGTTTTCTAGGTATGAGGGTTTCAGGTTTTTTTGGGATGAGGGTTTAGGGTTTTCTGTGGTTGATGACTTACGAGTTTTTGGGATGAGGGTTTACGGTTTTCTGCAGTGAGGTTTTATGGGTTTCTTGGGATAAGGATTTAGTGTTTTCTATAGATGAGTGTTTATGGTTTTTTAGGTTGTAGGTTTTACGGTTTTTGAGGAATGCGCTTTTAGTGTTTTCTAGGCTTGAGGGTTTAGGTATTTCTAAGTATTAGGGTTAATAGATAAATTGGGGTTGAGAGTTTAGGTTTTTTGGAGAAAATGGATATCACTGATTAGGATTTTTGAGAATTTAGAATTTCAAGATTTTTGTGGCACATGGTTATAGGTTTTTTGAGGCTTAGGTTTTAAGTTTTTATATAGCTTAAGGTTTACGGACTTTTTGGGCTTAGTTATTAGGGTATTTTGGGGCTTGGGGTTTTTGTTTTCTATGGATGAGTGTTTAGGTATATCAATGGGTGGTGATTTATTTTTTTCTGGTGATTATGGTTTAGGTTTTTCTTGAGTTGAGTGTTTTGTGTCATTTGGGGTGATGATTTATAGACTTCTATGGGCAAGGGTAGGGTTCTTTTTAGAGATATGGGTTTAGGGTATTCTGGTGAAGATGATTTTAGGTTTGCTGGGAATGAGGGTTAAGGGTCTCCTTGGGATGAGGTTTTATGGTCCTTTGATTATTAAGGTTTAGGGTCTTATGGGGTTGAGTATTTGGGGTCTTCTTGGGATAAGGGTTTATTGTTTTTTTGGAGATTATGGTTTAGGTTTTTCTATGAATGGAAGTTTAGGGTTTTCTATGGATGAGTATTTAGGATTTTATAGGGTTGATGGTTTTTTTCTGGGGTAATGGTTTAGGGTTTTTTGTGGTTGAGTGTTTAGGGGGTTCTGGGGAAGTGGGTTTTGGGTTTTCTAGGGCTATGATTTTAGGGTTATCAAGGGTTGACAGTTGATGGTTTTCTAGGGTCTATGGTTTAGGGTTATATAGGGATAGTGATTTAGGGTTTTCTAGGGTTGTGGGTTTATGGTTTTTGGGGGATGAGGTTTTTGGTTTTTTGAGGATAATGGTTTGGGGTTTTATAGGGATTTGAATTTATGATTTAATAGGGTTGAGGTTTTAGGATTTTAGAGCATTGATGGTCTATGGTTCTTAGGGGATGAGAATTTAAGGTTTCTTCATGCTGAGGATTTAGGGTTTTCTAGGGTTGGGGGTTTATGGATATTTGGGGATGATTGTTTTCAGTTTTATGGAAATATAGGCTTAGGGGCTTCATGGGTAGGGAGTTTAGTGTTTTTTGGGAATGAGTTTAAGGGTTTTCAGGGGATAGGGGTATATAGTTTTATGGGGCTGGGGGTTTAAGAAATTTTGGAGATGGGGTTTTTGGGTTTCTTGGGTTGAGGTTTGAGGGTTTTCTTGGGATGGGGGTTTAGGGTTTTTTTGGGACGAGGGTTCAGGGTTTTCCTGGGTTGGGTGAATTGGGTTTTCTAGGGTTGAGTGCTTTGGGTTTTTTCTGACTGAGGTATTTGGGTTTTTGAGGGATTAGTTTTTAGTGTTTTCAGGAGTTGATGGTTTATATCTTTCTTTTATTGAGGGTTTGGGTTTTTCATGGGCTTAGGGTTTATGTTTTTCTAGGTATGAGGGATTAGGGTTTTCTAGGGGCTGAGAGTTTGGGATTATAAAGTATGAGGGATTTCTTGGGCTGATGGTCTTGGGTATACAGGGGATGTGGGTTTAGGGGTTTTGGGGGATGATGTTTTACTGTTTTTGGAAGATTAGGGTTTAGGGTTTTCTAGGGATAAGGGTTTAGGGTTTTCTAGGGATGAGAGTTTAGGTTTATCTATGGCTGAGGGTTTACTGTTTTTTGGGAATGTGGATTTAGGGTTTTCTGTAACTGAAGGTTTATTGTTTTTTAGGGATTATAGTTTCAATTTTCTTGGTCTTTGGTTTTAGGGTTTTGTAGTTAATATGGTTTAGGTATTACTAGGACGATGGTTTAGGGGTTTATGGGGATGATTAATAAGGATACTATGGGGATTAGTGTTTTGGGTTTTCTAAAGATGTGGGTTTTTGTGTTTTTGTGTCTGATGGTTTTGGGTTTTGGGGACTAAAGTTTTAAGGATTATTGGCCTGAGGGTTTATGGTGTTATAATGGTTAAAATATTAATGTTTTTTTGGGGATGAGCGATTATGGGGATCTTGGCTGAGGGTTTAAGGCGGTCAAGGGATGAGGGTTTAGGGGTTTCTAGGGATGAGGTTTTTTGGGTTTTGTGAGGTGGAGGGTGTAGTGTTATCTTGGAATGAGGGTTTATTGTTTTCTAGGGTGTAGTTTTTGGGTTTTTCTAGGGTTGTGTGTTTAGGGTTTTGTGGGTTAAGGAGTTATGGTATTTTGGGGAATATGGTTTATGGTTTTTGATGGATAAGGGTTTAGGGTTTTTTGGGGCTATGGGTTTAGGGTTTTGGGTGGACAAGGGTTTATGTTATCTGGGTTTGAGGGTTTAGGGGTTTTTAGGTGGAGTGTTTAGTGTTTTCTGGGAATAGGGTTTAGGGTATTTTGGGGACAAGGGTTTATATTCTTAAGCTACTTTTAGTTTTGGGTTTTTTAGGGTTTTGGGTTTAGGGTTTTTTGGGGTTGAGAGTTTATGGATTTTTGGGGCTGATGGTTTAGGGTTTTTTAGGGTTGATGGTTTTTTTTGTCCAAGGGTTTAGTTTTTTTTAAATGATGGTTTAGTGAATTTTGGAGATGAGGGTTTATGGATTTTTTAGGCTTAGTGGAGAGGATTTTTTTGGTGATGAGTGTATCACGTTTCAAAGGGACAATATATTATGTAATTTTATGGTTGTGGGTTTAGGTTGTTTTGAGGCTGTTGGTTTAAGGTTTTTTTGGGACTGAGGTTTTTGGTATTTTTGGGGATGAGGGTTTTTTTATTTTTTGAGGTTAAGGGCCTGTGGTCTTTTGGGGCTATTGGTTTAGGGTTTTTTAGGATGAGGAATTATGTTTTTTGGGGGATAAGGGTTTAGGGTTTTTTAGGTAGAGGATCAAGGGTTTAATTATGATGAGGCTTTAAAGTATTGTTGGGCTGAGTGTTTTGGTTTTTAGGGGGATAAAGGTATTGGGTTTTTTGGGGCTGAGGGTTTCTAGTTTTTTGGGGATGATGGTTTATGTTTTTTTGGGGATGAGGGTTTTTGGTTTTTTAGAGCTTTGATTTTAGTGTTTATTTAGGGTAGAGGGTTTGGTTTTTTTCATGGTTGGGGGTTTAGGGTTTCTTGGGGATGAGGTCTTATGAATTTTTGGGGCTGAGGGTTTATTGATTTTTGGAGCTGAGGGTTTAGGGTTTTTGGGGCTGATGGTTTAGGGTTTTTTGGTGCTTAGGGTTTAGCTTTTTTGGGGGGCTGATTGTTTAGTGTTTTTTGGGGAAGAGTGTTTAGGGTTCTTTAGTGCTGGGGGTTTAGGGTTTTTTTAGGGATGAGTGTTTAGGGTTTTTTATGACATTGGATAAAGGTTTTTTAGTGGGAGAAATTTTAATGTTTTTTAGGGATGATGGTTTAGGGTATATAAGGGATGATGGTTTAGGGGTTTTTAAGGATGTGGGTTAAAGGATTTTTGGGGATGTGGGTTTATGGTTTTTTATGGATGAGGGTTTATGGTTCTCGGTGGCTAAGGTTTTCTGGTTTTTTGGGAAAGAGGGTTAATGTTTTTTGGGATGAGGATTTTGGGTTTTTTAGGGCTGATCATTTAGAGTTTTTTAGGTGTGAGGGTTTAAATTTTTTTGGGCCTATGGGTATATGGTTTTTTAGGATTTATGGTTTATGTTTTTTAGTATAGAGAGTATTGGATTTTTAGGATAAGGGTTTATCAATTTTTGTATTTGAAGATTTTGGATTTTTTTCAAGCTAAGGGTTTATCATTTTTTGGGGATGAGGATTTAAGGTTTTCTTTTTCCAGAAAAGGGTTTTATATTTTTTGGGGCTAGGGTTTAGTGTTTTTTAGGGATGGTGGTTTTGGTTTTTTATGAGGGGTGTATGTTTTGGGGGTATGAGGGTTTATAGTGTTTGGGGATGAGTTTTTAGGGTTTTTTAGGAAGAGGGTTTAGGGTTTTTAGGAATAATGGTATAGTATTTTTTGGGGCTGTTTGTTTTATGTTTTTGTGGCTATTAGTTTTTTGATTTATAGGGATGTGGTTTAAGGGGTTTTAGGGATGATGTTTTAGGTTTTTTCTGGGGCAAATGGTTAAGGTTTTTCTATTGGGATGAGAGTTCAATATTTTTTTATGGGGTTGAGGGTTTAATATTTTTTGGGGGATGAGGATTTTATGGGGATAAGTTTTTAGGGATTTGGAGATGAGTGTTCTATTTTTTGGGGGGATGAGGTTTCACGGTTTTTGGGTGTTAAGGTTTGTTAGTTTTTTGGTGCTATGGGTTCATTGTTTTTTGGGGCTAAGGGTTTAGGGTTTTTTTCGGATAAGGGTTTATGATTTTTTGGGGTTGAGGGTTTAGGTTTATTTCAGACTTGGGGAACAAGGTTTTTTTTACTAAGGATTGATGGTTTTTTGGGGAAATGGGATGATTTTTCTTTGTATAAGGGTTAATAGATTTTTTGGGATTAGGGTTGAGAGTTTTATGGTCCAAGGATTGAAGATTTTTTGGGCTGAGGATACAAGGTATTTTGGGGCTACGGATTGATGGTATTGTTTGGGGATTGATGTTATGTATTTTTTTGGGGATGAGAGTTTGGTATTTTGGTGGATGAGGGTTATGTTTTATTTGGATTTGGGGCCTATGGTTTTTTGTGATAAGGGTATAAAGGTTTCTGGTGCCAAGGGTTTTGGATATTAAAATTTGTAATTTTTTGAGGATGAGTGTATAAGGTTTTTTGTGATGAGCTTAAGGGTTTTTTGGGGTTAATTATTGATGATTTGTTGAGTAAGACAATTTAGTGTTTTTGGGGTTGAGGGTTTTTTGCGGATTAGGGTTGAGGATTTTTTGGGGAAGAGGGTTTTGGGTTTTTTGTGGATGAGTGTTTAGGGTTTTATTGGGGTTGTGGGTTTTGCGGTATTGGGGTATTGGGTCCAGGGGTTCAAGGGTTTTTATTCATGAGGGGTTATAGTTTTTTGAGGTTGAGGTTTGCGTTTTTTTTTGGGGGTAGAGGGTTTATTGATTTTGCGGGTTGAGGTACCAGGTTTCTTTAGGGAAGAGGATTTTGGGTTTTTTGGGGAAGAGGTTTTGTGGATTTTTTGGGCTGAGGTTTTAGGGTTTTATAGGGCTAATAGATTTGGGTTGTTTGGGGATGATGGTTTATTTTTTTTAGTATGGGGGTTTAGGTTTTATGGGGATTGATGGGTTAGTGTTTTTTGGGACTAAGGGAATAGGGTTTCCTGGGGTTGAGGGATTATGATTTTTTTGGGGATGGGGATTTAGGGTTTTTAGGGGTGTATGGACTATTTTTTCTAAGGGTGAGGGTTTAGGGTTTTTTGGGGATGATGGTTTAGGGTTTTGGGGGATTCGGGCTAGGATTTTTTGGTGATGAGGGCTTAAGGTTTTTTGGGGCTGACGAATTAGAGGTTTTTGGGGTGAGGTTTTATGAATTTTGGTGATGTGGGATTAGTTATTTTTTGGGGATGAGAATTTATTGTTTTTGGGGATGATGGGTTAGGGTTTTTTTGAAGATGAGAGTTTTGGGGTTTTGAGCCAAAGGGTGTAGGGTTTTTTGGGGTTCAAGTTTTAGGGTTTTGTGGGGATGGGTGTTTGTAGTATTTTTGGCAAGGAGGGTTTAGTGTTTTGGGGCTTCCTATTTGGGGTTTCTTGGGGATGATGGTATAGGATATTTTGTGGATAATAATTTATGGGTTTTTTGGAATGAGGTTTTAGGGTTATTTTGGGATGAGGGTTTATATTTTTGGGATGATTGTTTAGGGTAGTCTTTGGATGAGGGTTTAATTTTTTCTAAAAGCAAGGATTTATGGTTTTCTGAGGATGTGGGTTTTAGGTATTATGGGCCTGAGGGCCTATGTTTTTATTGGGATGAGATTTCATGGTTTTTTTCGATGTGAGGGTTAATGGTTTTCTTTGGTTTAGTGTTAGGGTTTTCTAGCTCATGAGGATTAGTGTTTTCTAGGGGTTTGAGTTTAAGGTTTTCTAGGGATATAAATGTAGGGTTTTTCGGGGGCTAATGGTTTAGGGTTTTTTATGTAAAAGGGTTTTGGGTTTTGGGATTGATGATTTAGTATTTTTTAGACAGTAGATTATGTGTTTTTAGGTGATGATGATTTAGAGTTTTCTAGGGATGAATTTTTTGGGTTTTCTAGGGATAAATATTTACTGTTCTATGGGGATCATGGTTTTGGTATTTCTAGGGCTCATGCATTAGGTTTTTTGGGTATTAGTGATTTGGGTTTTTTAGGGATGATGCTTTTGGTGTTTCTTGTGATAAAGGTTTGGGGTTTTCTTGGGATTGGGGTTAAGGGATTTTGGGGATGATGGTTTATCTTTTTCTAGGGATGAGGGTTTATGGTTTTCAAGGGATGTGGGTTCATGGTTTTCTAAGGACTAGGAAAGAGGGTTTTCAGGGGTGGAGCCTTTAGGGTTTTTTAGGGCTGAGGGGTTAGGGTTTTCTAGGGTTAACGGTTTTCTAGGAATGAGATTTTTGGGTTTTGGGTGGGTTGAGGTATTATGTTTTTTTAGTGATGTGGGTTCAAGCCCTTCTATTATTGAGGGTGTAGAGTTTTATTGGGATGAGGGTTTAGGGTTTTCTTGGTCTGAGAGAATAATTCATTCTTGGGATGAGGGTTTATGGTTTTCTAGGGATGAGGTTTAGGGTTCTCGAGGGATGAGGGGTTATGGATTTTTTGAGCGGTCGTTTTAGTGTTTTTTAGGTTTGTGGGTTTTGGATTTTCTACAGTTTAGGGTTTATGGTTTTCTTGGGATAAGGTTTTATAGTTATTCGGGGCTGAGGGTATACTATTTTTAGGGCTTGAGGGTTTAGGATTTCCTTCGGTTGAGGGTTTATGGTTTTTCGGGGATGAGGGTTTTCTATTTTATGGGTGTTTGGTTTTAGGGTTTTATAGGGAAGAAGGTTTAGGGTTTATCTGCTTGAAGGTTTATGTGTTTTTAGAGGTGAGTGTTTAAGTTTTTCTAGGGATAAGGGTTTAGGGTTTTTAGGGCAGTGGGTATTGGTGTTTTTAGGGATAAGGTTTTTGGGTTTTTTGATGTTGTGGTTTTGGGGTTTTCTAGGGATGAGGGTTTTATGGTTTTTGGGGGATAAGCATTTTATGATTTTGGGGCTATGAGTTTAGGGTTATTATTTATAAGGGTTAAGGGTTCTATGTGGTTAGGTGTTTAGTGTTTTCTAGGGATATGTGTTTTTGGGGCTGTGAGCCTAAGGTTTTAATGTTTTCTTCATCTAGGGATTTGTGTTTCTCTAGGTATAAGAGTGTAGGGATTTATGGGGTTGGAGGTTTATAGTTTTTTTGGGTTGAGGGTTTAAGTTATTATGGAGATAAAGGTTTATTATTTTATGGATGTGAGGGTTAGGGTTTTATGGGGTTAGGGTCTTGTGTTCTCGGGGGCTAAGTGTTTACTATATCTAGGTTTGAGGGTTCAGAGTTTTTTAGGGCTGAGTGTTTCAGGTTTTTTTGGGCTATGGTTTTAAGGGTTTTTTTAATGCCGAGTCTTTACTGTTTTGGGGTGCTGAGGGTTTAGAGTTTTTTAGACCCAAGGGTTTAGGGATTTTTGGGACGATGATTTATGGATTTTTGGGGATAAGGGTTTTGGTTTTTCTTGGGGATGAGGGTTAAGGGTAATTTGGTTCTAAGAGATTAAGTTTTTCGGTCTATGGGCTTAGGGTTTTTTGGGGATGTGGGTTTTGGGATTTTGGGGGATAGGGTTTAGGGTTTTTTTCAATGAGGTTTTAGAGATTTTTCAAGATAAGTGTTTATGGATTTTTCAAGCACAGGGATTAGGGTTTTTAGGTGATAAGGGTATATGGTTTATTTGTTGATTATGTATTTTGGATTTTTAGGGTTATAGGTTTACGGTTTTTTGGGTTGAGGGTTAGTGTTTTTTTGGGATGGTAGTTGAATGTTTTTTGGGACTGAGGGTCAAGGTTTTTTTGTGGGATAAGGGTTTCATTTTTTATTATTTTTGAGTGTTTTGGGTTTTTTTGGGAAATGGTTTTACGGTTTTTAGGGTATGAGGTTTTAGGTTTTTTTGGGATAAGGGTTTAGGGTTTTTTTGTGGCTATGGGTTTAGGGCTTTCTAAGGATGAGGGTTTATTGTTTTCTAGGGTTGAGAGTTTAGAGTTTTTTTTGAATGAGGGTTTCTAGTTTTTTAGCATAGAGGGTTTATGGGTTTTTTGGATGAGGGTTTTGGGTTTGGGGGGGATGAGAGGTTAGGGATCTTTAGACATGTGGTTTTATGGTTTTTTGGGTACGAGGTTATATGTTTTTTTGTTGTTTGAGGGTTTATGGATTTTTTGTGTGGATAAGAGGTCATTGTTTTTTAGTGATTAGGTTTTAGGTTTCTTTAGGGATGAGGGTTTATTCATTCCTGGGGCTGAGAGTTTAATGTTTTTAGGGGTGATGGATTAAGGTTTTTTAGGGAAAAGTGTTTGTGATTTTTCAGGTCTGGGGGTTTTGGGTTTTTTGGGGTTTTAGGTTTTGGTTTTTCTGGGACAGAGTGTTTAGGGTTTTTTTGCGGATGAGGGATTAGGGTTTTTGGGGGGTGATGGTTTTTTGTTTATTTTCAATGGGGGTCTAGGGGTTTTGGGGCTGATGGTTCAGGGTTTATTGGGGCTAAGGTTGTAGGGTTTATTGGGGATAAGGGCTTAGGGCCTTTTTGGGCTGAGGGAATATAGTTTTTAAGGCCTGAAGGTTTATGATTTTTTAAGATCGAGGGTTTATATTTTATTATATTCAAGGGTTTATGGTTTTTTTAAGGATGGGAGTTTAGGATTTTTTTGGTCCTTTGAGTTAATTTTTTTGGGATTGAGGGTTTTGAGTTTTCGGGGCTATGACTTTTGGGTTTTTTGGGGCAGAGAATTTAGGGTTTTTTTGAAACTATAGGTTTAGTATTTTTCAGAGGATTAGGGTTTTGGGTTATTTTGGGAAGAGGTATTTCGTTTTTGGGGGGCTAAGGGTTTAGGGAATATGGGGTAATTGTTTTGGGTTTTTTGGGGAAGGGGGTTTAGGGTTTTTTGGGGTTATGGGTTTAGTGGTTTTTGGGTGTCAGAGTATTGGGTTTTTGGGCACTCTGTGTTTTTGATTTTTGGAGTATGAGGTTTAAGGGGTTTGTGGGACTAGGTTTTCAAGTTTTTTGGGCTATGGGTTTAGGTTTTTTGTGGTCTAGGGTTAAGCCTTTGTTGGGCCTGAGGGTTTAGAGTTATTTTTGGATGATAGTTGAGGGTTTTTTAGGGTGATAGTTCGTGGTTTTTTTTGATGAGGGTGTATTTTATTTTAGGGATGAGGTTTTTTGGTTTTTTGGTGTTAAGGGCTGAGGTTTTCTTCTGGCTGTCTGTTTAGGGTTTTTTGGGGTTTAGGATCAACAGTTTTTTGGGGTGGGGGTTTATTGTTTTTTTGGTGCTAAGTGATTAGATTTCTTTTGTGTTTAGGGAATATGGTTTTTTGGGGCTAAGGCATGAGGGTATTTCGGGGAAGGGGGTTGAGGTTTTTTGGGGGGATGAGGGTTGAGAGTTTTTTGAGAGCTGAGTGTTGAGGATTTCTTGGTGCTAGTTTTTTTATTTTTTTCATGATGAGAGTTGAGTTTTTTTCAGTGTTAGGGGATGATGGTTTTTTGGGATAAGGGTTTAAGGCTTTTTTTGGATGGAATTTTTGTATTTTTTGGGGATGAGGGTTTAGGTTTTATTTGAGATGGGGGTTTAGGGATTTTTCGGGATGAGGGTTTAAAATTTTTTGGGGCCAGGGTTTTAGGTTTTTTTTAGGGATGATGGTTTTTTGGGGATGAGGGTTTGGGGTTTTTTGGGGCTGAGGGATTAGGGTTTGGGCGGTTTAGGATTCACAGTTTTGTAGGCCTGAAGATTGCGGGTTTTTTGGGGCCAATATTTGAGTTTTTATTGGGGATGAGGGTTTAAGGTTTTTTGGGACTAAACGTATGGGGTTTTTTTGGGGGGTTGAGGGATTATGATTTCGGGGGGTTGAGATTTTAGGGTTTTATTGGAGGTGAGGGTCAAGTGTTTTTTGGGGTTGAGGGTTTAGGGTATTTTGGGGCTCATGGTTCTTTTTTTCTGGATTAGGATTTATGGTTTTGTGTGGATGAGAATTTATGTTTTTTTGGGGCTATGATATTTGTGATTTTTTGGGCTAATGGAATATGGTTTTTTGGGGTTTAGTTATTATGAATTTTGGGGGATGAGGGTTTAGTGTTTTTCATGGATAAAGTATCGGTGTTTTTTAGATATAAGGGTTTAGGGGTTTTTAGGCTGAGGGATTAAGGATTAGGGATTTTTGGGATGAGGTTTTATGTTTTTTGGGGATGAGGAATTATGGTTTTATTAGCGATGAGAGATTTATATTTTTTATGGATTGTCTTTTAGGGTTATTCCAGGTTGTGGGTATATTGTTTTTAGGAGATGATAGTACAATGTCTTTTGGGGTTGAGGATTTAGTGTTTTTTCAGGGTGTGGGTTTAGGGTATTTGGGGTTTAGGGTTTATTGATTTTTGGGGATAAATGTATAGGGTTTTTTGGTCTAAGATTTTTGGGTTTTTTGGGGATATGGTTTAAGGGAATTCTTGGAGAGAGAATTTAATGTCTTCTAAGAATGAGGGTTTAATGTTTTTTGGTTCTGAGGTTTAGGGTTTTATGGGGTTAAGGGATCGTCATTTTTTGGGGTGAGGGTTGAGAGTTTTCTTTGGCTAAGGGTTAGGGTTTATTGGGCCTGGGGGTTTAGTTTTTTATAGGGATATGAGTTTAGGGTTTTCTAGGGTAGATGGTCTAGAGTTTTGTAGGGATTATGCTTTTGGGTTTTAGGGGATGAGGGTTTTGGATTTTTTGGGGAAGTGGATTTTGAGTTTTCTGGACATGTGGGTATAGAGTTTTCTTGGGATGAGTTTTTTTGGGTTTCTTGGGCTTGAGATTTAGGTTTTTATGGGTCCTTGGTTTGAGGGATTTATGGGTTTGGGCTATATGATTTTTTGGGGTAGAAGGATTAGGTTCATTTGTGGCTGATGGTTTAGGGTTTTCTTGGAATGAGCGTTATGGTTTTTTTGGGGTTGAGGGTTAAGGATTGTCAAGGGATGAGGGTTTAGGGTTTTCTTGGTTTATGGATTTCTATTTCTGAGGGTTTAGGATTTTATGAGGATAAGGATTTAGGTTATTATAGGGATTAGGGTTTAGAGTATTATGGGGATCATTTTTTTTGAGTTTTTAGGGAATTAGGGTTTAGGGTTTTATGGGGATGAGGCTTAAGGGTTTTCCAAGGATGAAGGTTTAGATTTTTCTCGGGTTCTTTTTGGGTTTGAGGGTTTATATATTTTAGGTGCTATATTTTTAGGTTTTTTTGGGAACTAGGGTCAAGGTTTCATGGGGATGAGGGTTTAAGGGTTTCTAGGGCTAGAGTTTTAGTGTTTTATGGGGATAAGGGTTTATGGTATTCTCTGGATCAATGTTTAGGGTTATTTGGGAATGAGGTTTTACAGTTTTCTAGGGATGGATGTTTAATGTTTTCTAGGGATGAGGGTTTTGGGTTTTCTAGGGTTGAGGTTTTAATGTTTTCAATACATATAGGTTTAGTTATTTTAGGGATCAGGGTTAGGTTTTTCGAGTGCTTAGGTTATAGGGTTTTTTTTAGGATAATTTATTAGTCTTTTCTTGGACTTAGGTTTTCATGTTTTCATAGGATCATGGTTTACAATTTTTTTGGGTTGAGGGTTTAGGTTTATTTTGGGATTAGTGTTTTAGGTTTTTTGGGGCCAGTGTTTTATGGATTTTGAGTGCTGAGGATTTAGGTTTTTCTGGATCTTAGGGTTTTGGGTCTTCTGTTGCTAAATGATTTGGGTCTTTTAGGGCAGAGGGTTTTGTGTCATCTTAGGATTACCATTTAGGCTGTTTTGGGGCTGAGGGTTTAGGGTTTTATAGGGATAAGGGGAATGTTAATTCTAGGATTTAGGTAGTAGGTTCATATAGGGTTGAGGGTTTATTGTCTTCTAGGTTTAAGGGTTTAGGGTCTTCTAGGACTGAGGGTTTAGGGTTTTGTAGAGTTTAGGGTTTATGGTTTTGGGGGGATGATTGTTTATTATTTTCATTGGATGAGTGTTTAGGGTTTTCTAAGGATGAGTTTTTTGGGTTTTTGGGTACTAGGGGTTTATACTTTTCTATGTATGAGTGTTTGGGGGTTTCAGGGGATAAGGGTTTAGTGGGTTTTTAGGGATAAGAGTTTTGGATTTTTTAGGGATAAGGGTTTATTTTTTTCTGAGTTTAATGGTTTTATAGGGATTAGGTTTCATTGTTTTCTAGGGATGAGGGTTCATGTTTTTTTGGGATTGAGGTATTAGGATTTTATAGGTTTAAGAATATATAGGGATGAGGGTTTAGGTTATTATGAGACTCAGGTTTTAGGGTTTTCTAGGGCTAGAAGATTAGGGATATTTGAGGATGAGTGTTTAGGGTTTTCTAGGAATAGGGGATTAGGTGTTTCAAGGGATTGGATTTTTGAATTTTTTTTGGGATGAGGTTTGGTGATTTTCTAGTGATGAGGGTTTATCATTTTCATGGGCTGTAGATATATGGTTTTATAGGGTTGAGGGATAAGGGTTTTATGGGGATGAGGGTTGACGGTTTTAGGAGGATAAGGATTTAGAGTTTTCTAGGGATGAGGGTGCAGGATTTTATGGGGTTTTGTGTTTTTTGAGGCATATATTTTTGGGTTTTCAAGGACTGAGGGTTTACGGTTTTCTGAGTTTGAGGTTTTTAGTATTTCTAGTGTTAAAGGATTAGTGTTTTCATGGGATAATGGTTTAAGGTTTTCTAGGGATGAGGTCTTAGGGTTTTCTAGGGATGGGGGTTTTGGGTTTTCAGGGGATGAGGGTTTAGGTATTTATGGGGCTGAGGGTTCATTGTTTTTTAGTGATGAAGGTTTAGAGTTCTTTTGGGATGAGGGTTTACAATTTTCTAGGGATAAGGTTTTAGGTTTATCTTGGACTAAGGGTTACTTTTTTTCTAGGCATGAGGGTTTAGGGATTTCATGGGATGAGGGTTTGTGGTTTTCCATGGATGATGGTTTTTTGTTTTCTGTGTCTTTTGTTTTAGGGTTTTCTGGGGATGATGGTTTAGGGTTTACAGTGATGGGGGATTAGTGGTTTCTATGAGTGTGATTTTAGGATTGCCTTGGGCTGAAGGTTTAGGGTTTTTTGGGGATGAGGGTTTTGGTGGTTTTATGGCTTGGGATTTATTGTTTTTTGGTACTGAGGGCTTAGGGATTGTTGGTCGGAGGTATTATGGTTTTTTTGGGGGCTGTGGGTTTTATGGGTTTTTGAGGTTGAGGATTTAGGGTTTTTGGGGATAAGGGTTTATGGTTTTCTAGGTATAAGTGTTTAATGTTTTATGAGTATGATAGTTTGGGGGTTGTGAGGATGAGGTTTTAGTGGTTTTGTGGGATGATGGGTTTTTTTGGGGATGATGGTTAATGGTTTTCAAGGGTTGAGGGTTAAGGTTTTTCTAGTGATCAGGGATTAGGGTATTCTAGGGATCATGGATTATAGTTGTCTAGGGATGAGGTTTTAGTGTTTTATGTGCATTAGTGTTTAGTAATTTTGGGGTCTAAGGGATTATGACATCAAGGTTTGAGGGTTTAGGGGTTTTTTAGGGTGAGGGTTTTGGTTTTTTGGGATGAGGGTTTAGGATTTTTCAGGCCTAAGGTTTTAGAGTTTTGGAGGGAAAGAGTTTATTGTTTTTTAGGAATGATGGTTTAGGATATTTTTTTGGATGAGGTTTTGGGGTTTTCTGTGGCTGAGGGTTTTGGGTTTTTGGGGCTGGTGGATTAGTTTCTTTTGGGATATAAGATTTTTTGCAGATTAGGGTTCATCATTTTTTCCCATGGTTTTGGTTTTCTGGGGGATGAGAGATTATTGTTTTTTATTGATAATGGATTAGGTTTTTTAGGCATAAGGGTTTCAAGATTGTTAATGTTAAGGGTTTAGTTTTTTTGGTGTAGAGGTTATTGTTTTGTTGGAAATATTGATTAAGGATTTTTAGGGCAGTGGGTTTGGGGTTTTTTAGGACTGAGGGTTTAGGATTTTTTGGGAATGAGGGTTTATGATTTTTGGGGGATTAGGGTTAGTTTTTTTTTGTCTTGAGGTTTTCGGTTTTTGGGTGGATAAGGGATTTTTATGGATGGTTTATTGTTTTTTGGAACTGTGGGTTAAGGTCCATTTGGGGCTGAGGGTTTTGGTTTATTGGGGGAGCAGTACAAAAAAACCCTTAAACCTTTATCCCCAAAAAACCCTAAACCATCATCCCTAAAAATTCCATAATCCCTCAACCCAAAAATTCACTAAACCCTCTACTCCAAATCCCTTACTCTATGCCACAAAAACACCCTAAACCCTCATCCCCCCAATAACCTAAATCATATGCCCCAAAAACCCCAAAAACCTCAGCCTAATAAAGCCCTAAACCATCATCCCTAGAAAATCATAAACCCCCATCCCTAATAATCCTCAAACCCTCAGTACAAAAAAAACCATTACCCCAGATCCCAAAAAAATTGAAAACCCATAGCCCCAAAAAATACTAAACCTCAACCCCAAATTTCTCGGAACCCTCATCCCAAAAAAACCATAAATCCTAAGCCCCAAAAACCCTAATCCCTCATCCAAAAAAACCATAAATCATCATCCCAAAAGAAACCTAAATCCTCAGCCATAAAAAAACCATAAACCCTTATCCTCAAAATACCCTAAACCCTTATACCCAAAAATACATAAACCATCAGCCCCAAAAAACCCTAAACACTCAATAACAAAAAACCCTAAAACCTCATACCAAAAAACCCCTAGACCATCAACCCCCTAAAAAACATAAACCATCATCCCCAAAAATCCTTAAACCCTCAGCCCAAAATAACCTTAATCCGTGAGCCACAAAATCCTTATACCTAAGCACCAAAAATACCTAAACCCTCATCCATAGAAAACCCTAAACCCTTAGACCTAAAAAACCCTAAACACTAAACCATAAAATCCATAATCTATCATCCCCCCACAAACCCCAAAACCAGCAACACCCAAAAAATCCCCAAAACCTCAGCCCTAAAAAATCATAAACGCTCCTCCCCCAAAAACCCTAAACCCAGACCAATAAAAGCCCAAAACCCTCAGCCTCAAAAAATCCCAAAAACTAATTCCTAAAAAACCCAAAAACCTCATAAAAAAAACATAAAACCTCAACCCTAAAAAAACCAAAATCCTCATCCCAAAAAATCCATAATCCATGACCCCCAAAAAACCATAAAACCCTCATATCTAAAAAACACTCAACACTCAACACTAAAAAACCCTAAACCCTCAACCCTACAAGACCCTAAACCCTCATCCTTAAAAAACCATAAACCCCCATCCCCTAAAAACCCTAAAACATCATCACCAAAAATATCCAAAACCCCAAACCCCAAAAAACCGAAAACTATAATTCCCATAAAACACTACATCCCAAAAAAACCCCAAACTATCAACCCTAAAAAACCGACAACCCTCAACTACAAAAAACCTAAACCCTCACCCCCCCAAAACCTCAAACCCTCACCCCAAAAAAACTCATTAACCTCAACCATAAAAAAACCCAAAACCTCAACACAAAAAAACTAAAACCCACAAGCCCAAAAAACCACAAACCCTCAGTCAAAAAATCCCCCGAACCCTTACCCAAAAAAATCCAAACCACCAGCTTGAAAAAATCCATACACTCACTCAATGTAACTCTAATCTCATAGCCACAAAATCCCTAAAAGATCATCCCTAAAAAACACAAATCCCTACGCCCTAAAAAATCAAAAACCTTAGCCTTTGAAAAGTTGAATACCTTAGCACCATAAAATCCTAAACCCTCATCCCCATAAAAACCCTAAACTCTCAACCTGAAAAAATGATAAACCCACAAACCTAAAAAAACCAAAACCTCAGTCCCAAAAAATCCAAACCCTAATCCCCCCAAAAACTAAACCCTCAACCCCCAAAAAATCCAAACCCTCATCCCCCAAAACCCCAAAACCTCATAAAAAACTAAAACTCTTAGCAAAAAAAATAACATAAACCCTCAGCACCAAAAAAATCCCTAAAACCTCATCCCCAAAAAACCCTAAACACTCTTCCCCACAAAAACCGAAATCATCAACCACAATGAAACCCATACCATCATCCCCAAAAAACCTCAACACTCTTCATGAAAAAACATGAGACCCTCGGCCCCAAAACAAACACAAATCGTCATCCCCCAAACCCCAATCCAAAATCTCCAAAAAAACACTCATTCCCCAGTCCCAAAAAACACTAAACCCATAGAAAAAAAACTCATTCCTCAACCGCAAAATACACCTGACCCTCATCCCCAAAATACCCTCACCCCTCAGTCCCCTAAAAACTCTATACCCATACACCTAAATATCCCAAAACTCTTAGCCACAAAACTAATCAACCCTCATTCCCAAAAAATATTCAAACCAAACTCCAAAAAAGCCCTCATCCCATCCACAATATAAACCCTAAACCCTATACCACAAAAAACCCAAAACCCTCCACCTTGAAAACCCTGAAACCCATAGCAACAAAAAAACTAGATACCCACTTCCCCAAAAAACTCAAAACACTCATCCTCCAAAACCCCAAACCCTCAAACCCCAAAAACCCAAAAATATCAACCCCATAAAACCCAATCCCTTATCCCCTAAAATAAAAAACAATCTACCACAAAACACCCAATCCCTCATCCTCAAAAAATATGAAACCCTCATCGCAAGAAAAACCTAAACCCTCATCCCCCAAAAAACCAAAACCCTTAGCCTTAAAAAACCCAAAACCCTAGCCCCAAAAACCTAAATCCTTATCCACAAAATAACCAAAACCCTCATAAAAAACCCTAAACCTACAGCCCCCTCAAAACCCCAAACCCTTAGCCCCCAAAAACCAATACCATATTCCCTAAAAAACCTCAAACCATCATCCCCAAAAACCCTAAAACATCATCACCAAAAAAACTAAACCCTCTTCCCAAAATCCCTAAATTCATTTCCTCAAAAAATCCCAAACCCCATCCCCCAAATAACCAAATCCCCAAGCACAAAAAACACTCAAAATACTCAGCCCCAAAAAATTCAAAATCCTCAGCCCAAAAAACAATAAACCCTTTTCTCTAAAAACCTGTAAAACCCATCCCCAAAAACCCCTAAATACTTATCAACAAAATGACTAAACCCACAGCTCCAAAAAATAATAAACCTTGTTCCCAAAAACCCAAAACCCTCAACCCCAAAAAAAATACAAAAACTATTACCCCAAAATACCCTAATACCTTAGCCTCAAAAATCCAAAAACCCTCATCCCCAAAAAATACTAAAACCTTATCCCCAAAAAACACCAAACCCCCAGTCCAAAAAACCCAATACTCTTATCCCTAAAACCCCAAAACCCTTATACTCAAAAAAACCTGACACTCATCCCCCAACAAACATAAACCCTCATCCCAAAAAAACTCTATACCATAAACACCAAAACAAAAAACCCTCAACCCAAAAAACCCTGAATACTCAACCACAAAACACACTAAACCCACAACCATAAATAACATGAATCCATCATCACCAAAAGACCATAATCCCTTATCCCCAAAAAACATTAAACCCTTATCCCCCAAAAACCCAAATCCATCATCCCAAAAATCCAAAAACCCTCATACCCAGGAAACCATAAACCCTCAATCCCCAAAAAAACCTAAACTCAAATAAAAAAAACCTTATAACCTCAGCCCTAAAAACCCTAAATACTTAGCTCCAAAATACCATAAACACACATCTCCATAAAACCCTAAACTAGAAGTCCCAAAAACCCCATAACCCTCATCTCAAAAAAACCCAAGAAACTTATCCAGATAAAAACATAAACCCTCATCCCCAAAAAACCCTAAATTCAGAGGCCAAGAAAACTCTAAATCCTAGGCATAGAAAACCATAAACCCTAACCACCAAAGTCCCCTAAACCCTAATTACTAGAAATATCTAACCCTTAGCACTAGAATACCCCTAACTATAATCCCTAGAAAACCCTAAAAGCTAAGCCCTAGAAAACCCTAAATCTTTATCCATAGAAATCCCTGATCCCTCAGCCCAAGAAAACACTAATCCCTCAATCCTACAAAATTATTAACCCTTAGGCATAGTAATACAGAAAACCTCATCCACAGAAAACACTAAACCATCTGCCAGAGAAAACCATAAAAATGCGTCCCCAAAAAACCTAAAATCCTCATCCCCAACAATCACTAAACACTCATCCCAAAAAACCCTAAACTCTCAGTGCTAGAAAACCCTATAACAACAGCACAAAAAAAACAAACCTTCATCCCTAGAAAACCCTAGACACTAAAACATAGAAAATCGTCGACTGAAATCCACAGAAAACACTTGACACTCAACCCCAAATATCCCCCAAACCTCATCCCGATAGAACCCTAAACCATCATCCCTAGAAAATCTTAAACCCTCATCCCTAGAAAACCATAAAAACTATGACCAAGAAAATCCTAAACCCTCAACACTAAAAAACACTAAAAACTAATCCCCAAAACCATAAAACCTTACCCCTAAAAAACCCTAAACTAAAGTCCCCAAAAACCCAAAAACCCTAGCCCATGAAAACCCCAAACCCCAATCTAAATAAAACCCTAAACCATCAGTCCTAGAAAATCCTAACCCTCATCCCCAGAAAACTAGACACCATCAGTACTAGATAAACCTAAACCATTATCCCTACAGAACCCTAAATCATCATCCCCAAAAACACCCTAACCCTCAGCCCTAGATAACCCTAAACCCTCTGTCCAAGAAAAACCTAAACCCTCTACCCTAGAAAACCATAAAACCCACTACCTAGAAAACCCTAAATCCTCAGCCATGGAAAACCCAAAACCCACATCCCCTGAAAACCCTACACCCTAGGCCCTAGAAAAACCTAATCCCCCTTCACCAGAAATCCCTAAACTATCATCCCTTGAAACTTATAAACCCTGAATCACAAAATACCATAAATATGCATCCCCTAAATACCATAAAACCTCATACCAAGAAACCCTAAACCCGCATCCCCTGCAAACCCTAAACCCTCCGCTCCAAAATAACCTAATCCCTTATCCCAAGAATGACCTAATCCTTTATCCATATAAAACTCTAAAATCATAGCCCCAAAAAGTTGAAACCCTATATTCCCAAATAACAGTTGACCATCAACCCCAAAATTTCTAAAACCTCTACCAAAAAAACTATGAACATTTATAAAAAAACAAAAAAAATAGTCCTAAAAAAATTATACCCTAAGTTACAAAATAACCTACCCACTTATCCCTAAAATACCAGAAACCACCAATTCCCCAAAAAACCCCCAAACCCTTAACCCCCAAAAAACCCTAAACTCTTGACACTAAAAACCCGAAATTCTCCAACCCTTAAAAACCAAAAACCCATATCCCTAAAAATCACTAAACACACTTCCCCCCAAAACCCTAAATCCTCACCCACTCAAAAAACCATATCCCTCATACCCAAATATTCTTAAACCATCCCTAAAAAATCATAAACCCTCATCCTTAAAAAAACATAAAATCCTTAGCTCTATAAAACCATAAACCCCCAATCCTAAAATGAAAATCCATAAAAAACGATAAACCCTCAACCTCAAAATAAAAATAACCATTTTCCCTCAAAAATATAAATCATCTACCCAAAAAAAAATTAAACTATCAACCCCAACAAATCCTCATCTCGGAAAAACCTAAACCCACAGCTCCACAAAACCAAAAAAAATATTAGCCCCAGAAAACTCTAAAACCTCAGTCCCAAAAATCCATAAACCCTCATCCCTAGAAAACACTAAACCCTCACCCCCAAAATAACCCATACCCTCAACCCCAAAAAACCCAAAACACTCAACCCCTAAAAATGCTAAACCCTCTTCCCCAGAAAACCCTAAAGCTCTAGCCTTTGAAAATTCTACACCCTCAGTAATTGAAAACAATAAAACCTATGAATCGTAACACACTTAACCCTCTTCACCATATAATCTTGATCATTAACCAAAAAAACCATAAACCCATAGCCCAACAAAACCCCAAACCCTCTACCCAAGAAAACCCTAAACCCCCAACTCAAATAAACCATAAACTCTCAACGCCAAAAACCCTAAACCTAGATCCTTAAAACACCCTAAACCTGTAAACAAAAAAAGTCTTAAACCCAAATCCCAAAAAAGCCATAAACCCTCAGCCCCAAAAATTGTAACCCCTCAGCCTCGAAAACTCCTTAATCCTCAGCCCCCTAAAATCCCTAAAGCATCCACTAAAAATACCTAAACCTGCAGCCCCAAAAAACCCAAAACCCTCTTCCCCTCATATACTTAAACCCTAATCACTATAAAACCATAAATCCTACACCCCAAAAACCCCTAACCCTCATCCCAATAAAACCCTAAACCCTATCCTGAAAAACCAAAAACCCTCACCCCCAAAATCCCAAAATCCCCACCCCTAAAAATACCTAATCCCTCAATCTCACGAAAACCTAAAACCTTATCCCCATAAAACACTAAACCCTCGGGATCTGAATTCCATAAACCCTCATCTTCAAAAGAAATCCATAAATCCTTAGCCCCAAAAAACCTAAACCCAAATCTCTAAAAACCCATAAACCCTCATCCTTATAAAACCACAAACCCTTAGCCTCATAAAACCATAAAACCACAAAAAAATACCATGAACCCTCAGGCTAGAAAATCCCTTAAACCATTATCTCTAGAAAACCCTAAACCCTCATCCAAAAAACACATGAACCCTTATCCACACAAAAACATATACCCCCATAACAAAAATACTAAACTCTCATCACCAAAAAACCCTAAACCCTCATCCCATGAAAACCAAAAAACCATCAAACCCAAGAATCACAAAAACCATATCCCAATGAATCCATAAATCTTCAGCCCCATAAAACCCAAAACCTCAGCCCTAGAAAACCCTAAACCATCTACCCTAGGTAACCTTAATCCCTTAGCCCTAGGAAACACTAAACCCTCAACCGAAGAAAACCCTAAACCCTCATACCAAGGGAACCCTAAACACATCGCATCCAGAAACCCAAAACCCTCATTCCTAGGAAACCCCAAACTATCATCCCTAGGAAACACTAAAAACTACCCAGGGAACCCAAAACCCTCATCCCCATGAAACCATAAACCTATTACCTGGAAAACAATAAACCCTCATCCCTAAAAAAACCTAAACCTTAAGCCCCAGAAAACCCTAACCCTCATCCCTAGAAAACTGTAAAACCTCATCAACCAAAAAACCCCTAAACACTTAGCTAGCCAAAACATAAAATTGTTACCACCAAAATCCCTAAAACCCTATCCCCATAAATCTCTATACACTCTGCCCCATAAAACTATAATACTTCAAGCCTCAAAAACCATAAACACTTAGCACTCAAAACCAAAAAATCCTCATTCCTAGAAATCCTAAAACCCTCATCCCTAGAAGACAATAAAACCTTAGCCCCCAAAACCCCTAAATCCTCATCATCAGAAAACCCTAAGCACTCAGCCCCAGAAAACCCTAAAACCTCATTCCTAGAAAACTCTAATCCCTATTCCCTAGAAAAACCTAGAACTTCATCCCTAATAACCCCTAAATAATCAACCGTAGAAATCCCTAAACCCTTATCCCCAGAAAACCCTAAAATCTCACCTCGGGAAAACCCAAAAACCCTCTTCCATAGAATACCACAAACACTCATTTCCAAAAAAACCTAAACCCTCATCCCCATAAATCCCCAGCACTAGAAAAAACCAAACAATCATAAATAGAAAATCCCAAGACTCATAAAAAGAAAATCCTCAACCCTCAGTTGAATAAAATTAGAAACCCTCATTCCATTAAAAACCTCCACCCTTAGCCCCAAAACACCCTAAAACCTCAGCCCTAGAAATATATAAACTCTCAGTCCTAAGAAAACCCAAACACCTCACCACCATAAAACCATGAACACTCAAGCCTAGAAAAACCCAAACCCTCATCCCTTGAAAACCCCAAACCCTTAGTCCTAGAAAATCCAAAACCCTCATCCTGAAAAATCCCTAAACCCTCATCCCTGGGAATACCTAAACCCTCATCCCTTGAAAACCTTAAACCCTTATCACTAGAAAACCCTATAACCTTATCCCTAGAAATCTCTAAACCATGTACCCTAGAATAAAATAAAACATCATCCCCAAAAACCCATAATCCCTCAGCTAGAGACAACCCTAAACACTCGACACTAGAAACCCCTAAATACTCTGCACCACAAAACCCTAAACCCTACGCCTTAGAAAACCCTAAACCTTCATCCCCAAAAAATCATAAACCCTCAACCCTATAAAACCATAAACCCAAATCTATAGAAACCCCTAAACCCTTAGCCCTATAAAATTTTAAACCCTCATCTCTACAAAACCCTAAACCCACAGCCCTAGAAATCCAAAAACCCTTAACCCCAAAAAAATCTAAACCCTTATCCAAGGAAAACCCAATACACTCAGTCCCAAAAAACCACAAACCCTTAGCCCTAGAAAATTTGAAAACCTCAATCCTATAAAACCCTAAACCTTCTCCCTAGGAAAACCCTAAAGCCTCACCATTAGAAAAACCAAAACCAACATCCATAGAAAACCCTAAAGCCTCATTGAAAGAAAACTCTAACCCCATGCCATAGAATACCCTAAACCCTAAACAACAGAAAATGATAAAACCTCAGTCCTAGAAAACCCAAAAAGTCATCCCCAAATAACACTAAACCATCATCCCTATAAAACCCTAGTCCCTCATTCTCCAAAACCCTAAACCCTAAGGACCATAAAACCCTAAACCCTTTTCCCAAAAAATCCCAATCCACTATCCCTATAGTACACTGACCTCTCAGCCCCCAAAAACCCTAAAACCTCAGCCCTAAAAAAACACTAAAACCTCGATACCAATAAAACCAAAACCTTGAGACCCAAAAAAAACTAAACCCTCATCCACAAAAAACCCTAAACCCTGATATTCCAAAAAAATGACACCCCCACCCCAAAAAAAACCCTAAACCCATAGCCCTAAAATATTATCATCCCTCATTCCTATAAAAAACTAAACTGTTATCCCTAGAAAATGATAAAGCCTTAGCCACAAAATCCACAAACACTCATCCCCAGAAAAACCCTTAACTCTCAGAATAAAAATACAAAAAATCATTATCCACTAAAAGCCCTAAACATTTAGAAACATAAAAACCTAGACACTCAGCCTCATAAAATCATAAAATGGTAAGACCATGAAAACTCTAAACACTCATCCACAAAACCCTAAACACTCATCTCCAAAAAAATTTAAACCATAATCACTTAAAAATTGTAAAATCTAATCAAAAAATTCACTAAATTAACAACCCTAAAAAAACACTAAACCCTCATTCTCAGAAAACCCTAAACCCTGATCCCAAAAAACCCTAATCCCTCACCACCAAAAAAACCTAAACCCTCACCCCGAAGAAAACCTATTTACATAGCCCCAAAACTCTATTCCATCATAAAAAAACCTTAAAAACACATCCTCAAAATACTCTAAAACCTCATCCACAAAAAACCCTAAAAACTTATCCCTAAAAAACAAAAAACACTCAAAACCAAAAAACCCTAAACCCAAATCCTAAAAAAAACGTAAACGTGATGCACCAAAAACATAAACCCTCAGCCAAAAAACAAACAAAACATTAAAATCCAAGAAAACCTAAACCCAAAAACTCAGGAAACTATAAAACATCATCTCCCTATGAAAACCCTAAATCATCAACAATAAGGAATCCCTAACCCTCAAGCACATGATAAACGAAACCCTTAGCCTAGAAAACCCTAAACACTTTTCCCTTAGAAACACTAAACTCTCAACCCTAGTAAATTATAAACCCTTATACCCAAGAAACCCTAAAAATTAAGCCCTGAGAAACCCTAAACCCTAGGAAACCATAAGCCCTCAGCACCAAGAAACCTTAAAATCACATCCCTAGGAATCACTAAACCCTCAGCCCTTGGAAAATATAAACCCTCAGTAGTAGAGGACTCTAAACTCTCATCCCAAAAAAACCCTGATCCATCAACCCAAGAAGACCCAAAACCAATAACCCCTAAAAAACCTAAACCCTAGCCCCATAAAACCCTAAAAACTCATCCTTAGAAAAACCTAAACCCTATACCTCAAAAAACCCTAAAGCCTCATCCAAAAAAAATGAAAAATACATCATGCCAAGAAAACCCTAAACCTCCATACCCTTAAAACCCAAATACATTATCACAATAAAACCCTACAACCTCATCCAAAGAAAATCCTAAACCATCGGGCCAAGAAAACTCAAACCCTATGCCCTAAATTACCCTAAACTCTCATTCCTGGAGAACTCTAAATAACCATCCCTAGAAAAAACTAATCATTATTCCACATAAAACCACATAACCATATCTTTATAAAACTATAAACCCTTAGCCATAGAATACCCTACACCTACATCCCTACAAAATACAAGACCCTCAATCCCATAAAACCTTAATTCCTAGTCCCCAAAAAAACCCAAACCCACAACCCAAGAAAAACATACTCTATCATACCCAGAAAACACTAAACCGTCAGCCCCAGAAAACACTAAACCCTTAGACCTAGAATTCCTAAAACCCTCATCCACAAAAAACCGTGAATCCTCTTCCCTAGAAAACCCAAAAACCCCGTCCCTAGAAAGTTCCAAACTTTTATCCTAAGGAATGACTAATCCCTCAGCCTAAAAAAATAAAACAACATAGCCTCAAAAAATTGTAGACCCTCAACACCACAGAACCATATACCCTCATCCTTAGAAATCCCTAAACCCTTGTCTTAAAAAACACTAAATTATCATCCCTACGAAACCCTATACCATCATCCCTATAAGTCCCTAAATCCTTATCCCTAGAAAACCCTAACCTTCAGCTCCATAAAAACTTATACCATCATCCCCGAAAAACCCTAAAACCTTATCCCCCAAATCAATAAACCATCATCTCTAGAAATCACTATACCCTCAGTCCCAAAAATCTCTAAACTCTAAGCCCCCAAAAACCTAAACCCTTAGGACCAAAAAACACTAAACTCTAAGCCCTAAAACAACCAACACTATCATCCATAAAAAACACTATACCATCAGTCTTAAAAAAACTACAAACCCCAATCTCTAGAAAATCGTATACCCTCAGCCCTGGAAAACCCCAAACACTCATTTTCAATAAACCCCTAACATTCAAATGTAGAAAACCCTAATCCCTCATCCCCAGTAAAACATAAACCCTTATCCCTACAAAACCCTAAACCACCATCCCCACAAAACCCTAAACCATCATACTCAGAAACCCCAAAACCTCATACCCAAAAAACCCTAAACCCTCATCCCTAGATATCCCAAAAACCAAATCCCTAGAAAACCCTAAACAATCATCCCTAGAAATCCCTAAAACCCCATCCCCATAAAGACCAAAATCCTCAGCCACATAAAACCCTAAACACACCACTCATTAAACCCTTAATCCTTGGCCCCAAAAAACATGAACCCCTCAGCCTAAGATAACCCTAAAACCTCAATCCAAAAAACCCAAATCCATCAGTCTAGAAAATCCCCATCCTATGAAATTCCAAAACATCAGCCTAGAAAATCCTAAAATCGTAGCCTGAAAAACCCTAAACCATTATCCTTATAAACCCATAAAACCTCAACCATATAAAATCCTAAATACTTATCCCTTGAAAACTATAAACTTTTTGCCCCATAAAACCCAATACACTAATACCCAAAAAATCATAAACCCTTGGCTCTAGAAAATCAGAAACCCTTATCCCCATAAAACCATAAAACCTCATCCATAGAAAATCCCAAAACATCATTCCCAAAAAATCCAAAACCCTTATCCCTAGAGAAAAATAAATCGTATATTACAGTAAACCCTAAACCCTTATCCCCATAAAACCCTAAACCCTCAGCCATAGAAACACCTAAACACTAATCCCTATAAAACCCCAAACCCTCATCCTAAGAAATCCAAAAAACCATATCCCTAGAAAACCTTAAACCCTCCACCCCAGAAAATCCTAAACCCCAAAACTTGGCCACATTAAACTCTAAACCCTCATCCATATAAAATCATGAACCCCCCATATCTAGAAAACCCTAAATACCCATCTTCATAGAAATATATGCAATCAACCCTAAAAAACCTGAAACCCACAGCCCCAGATAATCCTAAAACCTCATCCCTTGAAAATAGTAAACCCTTATCCCCAAGAAACTCTAAGCCTACAACCCCCAATAACCATAAAAACTCATCCCCACAAAACCCTAAACCCTCAACCGCAAAAAAACCCAAAACCCCTAGGCTAAAAATCCTTAAACTCACTTCCACAAAAAAAATCTAAACCATAATCCCCAGAAAACATTAAACACTTAATACCATACAACCTTAAAACCCCTAAAAAACCCTAAACCCTCTACCCAAAAAAACCCTAAACCCATAGTCCCCCCAAAACTAAACCCACTACCAAAGAAAAACAGAAACCCATATCCTTAAAAAAACTTAAATCCTAAACCACAGAAAAATATAAACACATATACATAAACCATAAATTCCTAAAAACCCTAAACCCAAATCCCAAAAAAACCATAAAACCTTCCCCTAGAACACCCTAAATCTTCATCCACAAAAAACCTAAACCCTTATCCCTAGAGAAACCCTAAACCCCCATTCCTAAAAACCTTAAATGGTTAGCCCAAAAAAACCCTAAACCCACATCCACAAAAACCCTAAAACGTCACACATAAAAAAACCCTAAACTCTCATCCCCAAAAAAACATTAAATATAAATCCCAAAAAACAATAATACCTTATCCCTAAAAGCCTAAACCCTCAACTCCAGAAAAACCTAAACACTCATACCCAAAAAATTGCGAACCATGAGCCTTATAAAATCCTAAACCCTTATTCCCAAAAATCCTTAAACCATAATCCACAAAACCATAATCCCTCAAACTTAAAAAACCATAAACCCTCTTTCCTTAAACACTATAAACCCTCAAACCCAAAGAACCATAATCCCTCATCGTTATAAAATACTATACCCACATCCCCATAAATCTATGAACCCTCATCCCTAGGAAACCCTCAAGACTCATCCCTAGGAATTTTTGAACACTAAGCCCTAAGAATCAAAAAACCCAAAGCCCTAGGACACCACACTCTATATCCCTATGAAATCCTAAAATCTCATCACCATAAAACCTAAATACTTATCCCCATAAATCACTAAACATTGGCCCCTATGAAAAACAAAACACCCATACCCTGGAAACCATAATCCCTCTTCCCTAGGAATCCTAATCCATCAACCTATCAGAACTCTAAACTCTCATCCCTGAAATACTATAAATGATCTGACCCAAAAAAAACATAAACCCTCATTCTAGAAAACCATAAACTATCAACTTCATAAAAACCTAATCAATCATCCCTAGAAAACCCTAAAACCTCCTCCCTTGAAAAACCTAACCCCTTATCCCCCAAATACCCTAAAATCTGTTCCATAGAAAATAAAAACACTCATCCCAAGAAAACCCCAAACCCTCATCCCTAGAAAACCATAAAATTGTAGTCCTAGAAAACTATAAACCCTTAGCCACAAAAAAACCTTAAACTCTCATAGCCCAAAAAACCTAAACCATAAGCCATAGAAAAGACAAAACCCTTATCCCTAGAAAATTTAAAACTCTTAGTCCCAAAAAACCATAAACACCATCCATAGAAAACCCTAAACCTCTAACCTATAGAAACCTAAATCATAAGCCCTAAAACACCCCAAAAACCCTAATCGAAAACAACAATAAATCTGAAACCCCATAAAACTCTAAACTCATAGCCATAGAAACCCATAAACCCTAATACACATAAAACCTTAAACCCTCGTCATGAGAAATCCTTAATCCCCCAGTCCCAAAAAACCGTAAACCCTCATCCCCAAAAAAACCCAGAACCCTCATCCATTGAAAACCCAAAATCTTTAGTCCGGGAAAACCCAAAACCCATCATCCCTAAAAAAACCTAAAACTTCAACCAAAAACCCCTAAACCCTCATCCCCAAAATCCCCTAATTCCTTGTCCCCCAAAACCCAAAACCCTTATCTCCTGAATATCCCAAACTGATATCCCCATAGAACCCTAGAACATTATCCCCCCACAACCCAAAATACTCATCCCCATAAAACCCTATTCTCATAGCCTCAGAAAACACTAATCCGTAAACACTATAAAACCATAAATGCTTACCCCAAGAAAACCATAAACCCATAACACCAAAAAACCTAAAACTGCATCCCTAGAAAAAAATAAGCCCCATACCTCACAAAACCTTAAACCTTTAGACAAAGAAAATCCTCGATCCTAAGCACCATAAAACCCTAAAACCTTATCCCCAGAAAACCCTAATATCTCAACCATAAAAAACATGAAATCATTAGCTGTAGAAAATCCTAAAACATCACCCCCAAAAAACATAAATTCTCAGTCCAAAAAAAACATAAACCTCTCCCTAGAAACTATTAAAACCTCTACACCCACAAAACACTAAACCCTCTTCCCTAGAAAACCCTAAACTCTCTATGCTAAAAAATTCCAAACCCTTAGCCCAAAAGAACCCTAAACCCTCAGCCCCAGAGAACCCTAAACCCTCAACATTGGATAACCCTTAACCCTATACCCTACAGAACCCTAAAACCTAAGACCCCAAAAATCAAAAACCGTAGGGCCAGAAAACCCTAACCCTTAGACCCGCAAAACCCTAAAACCTCATCCCACAAAACCCAAAAAATTAATACCCAGAAATTAGAAAAACCATTACCCTAGAAAACCATAAATTCTCTTCCCTAGAAAACCCTAAACCCCTAACCCAGAAGCCTAAATCTACAAACCCACAAAAATATAAACCTTAAACCCTAGAAAACCCAAAACCCTCAAGCCTAGAAAACCGTGGACCATCATCACAAAAGAACTCTAAACCCCCACCCTATAAAAAACATAAACCCTCAGTTAGAATAATCCCTACACCCTCATCCCTAGAAAACCCTAAACCACCAGTCCTTGAAAACCATGAATTCTGAGGCCTAAAAAACCCCAAACCATCATCCCCACAAAACCCTATAACCTCATTCCAAAAAAACCCTAACCCCCAGCCCCTTAAAACCAAAAACCTCCAGCCTCAAAAATCCCCAAACACTAATCCTTAAAAATCCTAAACCCTCAGTAAAAGAAAATTCAAATACCTTAATATAAAAAACAATAAATTCTCATCCCCAAAAAACACTACACCCTCCTCCTGAGAAAACTCTAGACACTCATCCCTAGAGAACCCTAAAGCAATAGCCCCAAAAAACCAAATCCCTTTGCCCAGAAATCCCTAAACTCACATCCCTAAATACCCCTAATTTCTATTCCCCAAAAAATATTAAACCCCCATCACCAACAAAATATTAATCCCTCTACCCCCAAAAAACCAAATCCCTCAGTGCTAGAAAACCTAAACACTTATCCCAAAATAACAAAAAAACTTCATCCCAAATAAAACCCTAAACCCTAATCCCCAAAAAACCATTAACCATCATCCCCCAAAATACCCTAAAACCTCAGCCCCAAAAAACACTCATCCCTAAAAACTCATAAACAATCATTCTAATAAAATCCCGAAAACCTCAACCCTATAAGATGCCATACCCTAAGCCCTAGAAAACATAAAATTCTCTACCCCACAAAACCCAAAACCCCATGCCCTAAAAAGCTCAAAATTATATTCCTGAAAAATCCCTAAATGCTAAGTACTTGAAAACCCCTAACCCTCGTTCATATAAAATATGAAAACATCAAACCCTAAAAAATATTAACCCTTAGGCCCAAAAACCCTTACCCCCACCCCCAAAAACCCTACACCTTAAGCACTAAAATCGTTATACCACAAACCCAAAAATACCAAACCCTCAACCAAAAAAAAAACCAACACCCTTAGACCCAAAAACCAAAAACTTGTCACCAAAAAACCCCAAACAATAATTCCCAAAAAAACCAAACCCTCAACCCAAATAAATTAAAATCACTCAGTCCTAGAAAAAACCAAAACCTCATCTCTAAAAAATGAAAAACTCCCACCCCAAAAAAAAACCCAAACACTCAACTCCAAAAGGTCCCACTCATACACCAAAAAACCCCAAACCCTCAACCCCCAAACTCCACCCCCAAAAAACCCCAAAACCTCATCCCAAAAAACATAAAACCTTGATCCCCAAAAATCACAAAACTCTCATCTCCAAAAAAACCAAATGCACATCGTAAAACCCCATAACCGACATCCCCCAAAACAACAAACACTTAACCCTAAAAAAACCAACTACTAGTCCCAAAAAACCCCAAACCATCATCCAATCAAAACCCCAATCCCTCAAACCCAAAATACCCAAAACCTCTACCAAAAAAAAACACAAACCATGTACCACAAAAAAACCCCAAACCCACATCCCAAAAAAAAACACAAACTCATAGCCCAAGAAACTGCAATCCATCAGCCCACAAATAACCCCAAATCATTATCCCCAAAAAATCCCAAACCCTATACCTCAGATCCCCAAAACCCAATGCCCTAAAAACCCCCAAACCCTCATCTCCAAAAAAACCCAAACCCTGAGTCCCAAGAATCCCAAAAACCTCAACCCCAAGAATCCAAAGCCATCATCCTTAGAAAAACCAAACACATAAGCCCAAAAACCCTAAATATTAAACCATAGAAAACCCTAAAACCTAGTACCCAAAAAACCCTAAACCCTAAACCCTATATTACCATGAATCCTCCACCCTAAAAAATCCAAAACCCTCATTCTGGGATACCCAAACCCTTAGCACTTGGAAACACAAATCCCTCTTACACTTGAAACCTTAAACCCTCATCCCCAGGAACCCAAATATCTCTTCCCTAAGAAACCTAAAACCCTCAACTCTTGGAAAACCTGAACCCACATCCCTATAAAACAAAAAACCCTCAATCCTATGAAACCCAAAACCCTCATCCCCATAAATTTCTTAAACACCATACCAATAAAATCCTAAAACCTCTTCCCAGAAAACCCCAATCCCTCAAATCTTGAAAATCCTAACTCCATAGCCGAAGAAAATCATAAAAATTCCACCCCAAAAATCCTGAAACCCTCAGCTCTAAAACTTATTAAACCCATTACTCTAGAAATCACTAAACCCACATCCCAAAAAACCCCAAACCCATAGACTAAGAACACCCTAGAAACTTAAACATAAAAACTCATAACACCCAGCACCAAAATATTCAAAACCATCAACCCTAAAAACCCAAAACCATCCGCCCCAAAAAACCATAAATCCTCATGCACAAAAAACCTAAAACCCCTAGTCCCAAAAAACCCTAAACCCTCAGGCCCTAAAAACCATAAACACTCAACCCCAAAAAATCATAATGCCTCATACCCTAAATCCATAATACCACCAAACCAAAAAACCATAAACCCTCTTACCCAAAAAGAACCTAAACCCTATACCATAAAAAACCTTAATCCCTCCACCAAAAAAAAAATCTAAACCCTCATCCCCTAAATAACCTAATCCCTCAGCCCCAAAAAACTGCAAACACTTAGGGCTAGAAAACACAAAATCCTCTAGACCAAAAAATCATAAAACCTATCCCCAAACATACATAAAAACTCACACCCAAAAAACCCTAAATCCCATTCCCAAAAAAACACTAATCCCTCATCCATAATGAACCCTAAACCCTCGTCCCCAAAAAACTATAAATCCTCGGCCCGAGAAAACCCTAATCCCTCAAAAATCCTAAAACCTCAACACAAAATACCAAAACAATCACCACAAAATAAATGCTAACCCCCCAACCCTAATAAACCCAAAACAATCAACCACAAAATTCCAAAACCCTCTCCCCAAAAAACCCTCAAACCCTCAAACCCAAAACCCTCAACCCTTGTCAAACTGAAACCCCCATCCCTAAGAAACACAAAAACCTTGGCCCCCAAAATCCCTAAAACCTCATCCCCTAAAAATCATAAACCCTCATCCCTAAAAAACCCTAATCCAACAAACCCAAAAAAACAAAAACCCTCATCCCCAAAAAAACCCTATACCCAAATCCCCAATGAATCCTAGACCTTTGACCCCCAAAAAACACAAAACCGGAAACCCCAAAAAACCATAAACCCTTGGCACCAAGAAATCCATTACTTTCAGGCCCAAAAAACATTAAACCTTTAGTTCCAAAAAATCATAAACCATTCACACCAATAAAATCCAAAACCATCATCCCCAGAAAAACCTAAACCCTCTGAGCTAGAGAAACCATAAGTCCTCAAGCACAAAAAACCGTAAACCCTCATCCCTAGAAAACTCTAAACCCTCATTCCCCAAAAACCATAAACCCTTGTCCATAAAAAAACCAAAACCCTCTTCACAAAAGGTCCCAAAACCCTTGGACGTATTAAAGCCCAAAGACTCGGGTATAAAAAACCTTAAACCCTTGAAACCAAAAAACCATAGACCATCTTCTCTAAGAAATCCCTAAACCCTCAGCACTGAAAACCCATTAAACCTCAGCCAAAAAAAACCTAAACCCATGTATATAAAAACCCTAAACCCATAGCATAAAAAAACCAAAATTATTGACCCCAAAAATATCTAAAAACTCATCACTAAATGTCCCTAAACCCACTACCTAAAAAAACCTAAACCCTTGGTCTCAAAAAACCCTTAACCCTACACCCTAAAACCCTTAATCCTCAGCCACAAAAATATAGAAATACTTATCTCCAAAAAACAATAAACCATAGAACCCAAAATACCCAAAACCCTCATAAAAAAAACCAAAATCTTATCCCCAAACAATCCTAAAGACTCTACTCGAAAAACCCTAATTAATTACCCCCCAAAACAATAAAACCTTAACCCCCAAAAACCCTAAACCCTCATCCTCCCGAAACCCAAAACCCAAAACCCAAAATACAATAACCCCCACCCAAATAAATAAACCCTCTTCCACAAAAAATCCTTAACCCTTATCCCAAAAAACCTAAACCTCTTCCCCAAAAAACCCTAAACTCTCAGCCAGAAAAAAACCTAAATGCCTAACCCTAAAAATCCAAAAACTCTCATCCCCCAAAATTAAAAATCCTCTATCCACCTAAAAAAAGCCTAAACCATTAGCACAAAAAACCCCTAAACCTTCATACCTAGAAAACCATAAAACATCATCCTAAAATGACCGTAAAAACTAATCCCCAAAAAAATAGAAACCATCAACCCAAAATATTCCTAAACCCTCTACCAAAAAATCATTATACATCATCACTAAAACCCCTAAATACATTTCCTTAAGAAACCCTAATCCCACATCTCCACAAAAAACCACAAAAACTTATTCCCAAAAAACCCTAAACCCTTGTCTTAGAAGACATCGAAAACCCTCTTCCCCAAATAACCATAAACCATCACCCAGAAAAAACCCTGAACACTCATCACCCAAAAAACCTAAATCCTAAACCATGAAAAACCATAAAAACCCATCCTTAAAAAGACATTATACCCTCATCCCTAAAAAAACCCTTAACCTCAACCCCCAAAAACACTAAACACACTTCCCTCAAAAACACTAATCCCTCAGACCAAAAAAATCACTAAACACTCAACCCCAAAAAACTGTAAACCCCATACCCCCAAAAACCTTAACCCTAAACCCAAAAATAACTATAAAACCTCAACCCAAAAAAATTAAACCAGTGGCCCCAAAAACTCTAATCCAAATTGCCTAAGAAACAAAAAACACATGGGACAAAAAATTAAAAAACCTCAGCCCCAAAAATCTCTAAACGCTAAACCCAAAACAACCCAGAACCCTCAGCCCCAAAAAATCCTAAACCATCAGACCCAAAGAAACCCTAAACCCAGACCTCTAAAAAACCCTAAACCCTTGGCGCAAAAAAAACCTAAACACTCCACCTAAAATACCATAAACCAAATTCCCACAAAACCCTAAACCCACATCCCAAAAAAACACTAAACACTCATTCCAAATAAACCATAAACCCTTGACCCCCTGAAACCCTAAACCCTCAGCCTAAAAAACCCTAAACCATCATCCCTAGAAAACCAACAACATTCCACACCAAAAAACCCTAAACCCCAAAACCAAATAAACCCCAAACAATATTCTAAAAAAAACCAAAACCCATGGACCCCAAAAAAAATAATCCCTAATCCCAAAAAATACCAAATACCACATCTCTAGAAAACCCTAAACACTACTCCCCAAAAAACCCTAATCCCTGGGCCTAAAAAATCCTAAACCCTTTAGCCCAAAACCCTAAACCCTTAGCCCCAAAAAACCATGAAATATTAGCCCAAAAAATTTTAACCATCATCATCACAAAACCCTAAGACCTCAGATGAAAAAATCTATCAACTCTTGGACCCAAATACCATATAACTGCAGCCCAAAAAAACACTAAATCTTAAGAATAAGAAAACTATAAACCCTTTTCACCACAAAATCTTGAACCCCCAGCCCTAAAAAACCCTTAACTCTCATCCCCAAAAAAACCCTAAAACATCATCCTCAAAAAATAATAAACCCTCTGCAACATAAAAACACTAAATTTTTAGCCCCCAAAACCAAAAACCCTTAACCCCAAAAAAACCTTAACCCACAACCCCAAAATAACCAAATCCAATAGCCCTAAAAATCAATAAATGATAATACAAGAAAAAACCTAAACCCTTAGTAAAAAATACCAAAAACCCACATCCCAAAAAAAAACTATAAACCCTTAACCCCAAAAAACACTAAATCATCAACCCCCAAAAGACCATAAAACCTTCATCATAAAAAAAACCTAGATCCTCATTCCCAAAAAACCCTAAAACTTGGCCAGAAAATACCCTATACCCTCAGATTGAAATAACCCTAAACCCTAGCCCCCCAAAAAACCATAAAACCTCTACCACAAAAACCCTAAACCCTTAGCCCAAAAAACCCTTAATTGTTGTTCCCAAAATCCTAAACCTTGTGTCTCTAAAAACACTAAACACTCATCCCCCAAAAAACATGAACCCTTAGACCTAAAAAACTATAAACCCACATTCCCCAAAAAAACATTATCCCTAGGAAACTACAAGCCCTGATCCCCAAAAAACCTAGACCCTAGGCCCACAGACCCCAAAACCCCCAGCCTCAAAAAAACCCTAAACCATCAGAACCAAAAAAACACTAAATACTCATCCCCAAAAAACCCTAATTCATCATCCCATAAAAACCCTAAGTGCTCTAAAAAACTCTAAACCCTCATCTCCAAAATACTCTAAATACCCATCTTTCAAAACACCTAAATCCACATCCCTAAAAAACCCTAAACCCTTGGCCGCAAAAAAAACCCTGAACCCTCAACCCTAAAAACCCTAAACCCTTAGGCCAAAATAACCCTTCACCCCCACCCCTAAAAAACATAAACCTTCAATTGGAAAAAACCCTAAACACTCAACACAAAAAACCCTAATCTCGAATCACTAAAAAAATCCTAAACATTATTACCTAGAATACCAAAAAACTACAACCCCAAAAAAACCTAAACTATTAGTCCCAACAAAACCATAAACCCTCATCCACAAAAAACTCTAAACCCATAGCCTCAAAGAACCCTAAACCCTCGGCCTCAAATGTCACTAAACCCAAGATCCTAAAAATGAAAAATATACAGTCCCAAAAAACTATAAACCCTCATCCCAAAACACCCCTAACCACCAGCCACAAAAAACCCTAAACCTACTACCCAAAAAACCCTATCCCTAATGTCACAAAAAACACTAGACCCAATACACCAAAAAACACTAAAACCTCATTCCAAAAAAACCTAAATCCTCAACCCAAAAAAATCCAAAAGCATCAGCCTAAAAAAACCCCACACCATCATCTACCAAAACCAGTA